>OU343223.1:179276427-179494465 GCA_910596185.1 Chrysanthemum makinoi
ACGTAACCAGGCACCTACGTTGTCTGTAACCTAGAAGATCCAGATCGTATCCAGGGCATTCGTGGCCTACATCGTTGTACCCTGTTACATAATAACAGTCTTCTTCCTGACGAATGAAATGGAATGTGGCCACATTGATGTATTGGATTTGATCAATAAAAGCTTGCCTATCTGACCCTTGCAAAGTAATGCGACCACGAACCAATTTCCAGTAAACCTTATGTTTGGTTCCACTATTGTGGATTAGGTATATCCAACGCTTCTTGGGGTACAATTTTTCAGTAAACAAAGCAGGAAGCATCTTAAATTTAAAAAGTAAGCACGTATATCAATTTGATGGTTACATTGATAAATTTATAACCTTAAGTAAGCATTTTAAGTACAACTTACCTGCAATGTCCAAATGTTTGTGCGGTTTGCCTCCACCAACAATTGGATGCTCATTCTATTTTAAAACCACAATCGTCTTAATGGTCAATAAGGTTATCACATATGCATAACATTCAACTAATACAAGTCTTAGATAATCAATACATCTTTTTCATTAAGGTGTCAAACAAAAAATGATTGAAGATGTACTACTACATATTTAACTATGTTTCAAAAATCAATAATCATATAGTCCTTTTAGAGTAAAAATCTGTATTTTTTTACGTTTAATCATCTTACCCCATACGTTTGTTAAAATCTAGTAAGAAATCCATAATCTACCCAACATACCATACACCATTGCTTCATCCAATGTTTAAACCTAAGCTCAGATAATTAATTACATAAGGTGTAGTGCTTTACCAAATCATATAAAAGCTATACTAACCTAGATTAAACATATGTTTACAAGTTGTCTAATTAGCTATTTAACAAATAGCTGCTACGTTTTTCCACAATCCACATATATCCATGATTTTTTTTATTCAAATCATCCTATATTTACATGTCACACAATATTCTAAAGAATCAAATTGCATATAGTTATAATAAAACGGCTGTTACATTATGATCGAAGGATACTATATTCTTTAGGATATGTTAAACATTGAAAAAAAAATACCAAACATGCATTTGTATCCATCAACATATCAGAAACATGCATATCAATCACTTTACATTGGCAGTTCATGGTTAAAAAAACAAAAGAAAAAAAAATCAATGTGTAACATTACCTGATGATGCGGTTGTTGTGTTGAAGAAGATAGACTTGAATATTTTTCTTTGACTATGTGATTAAGTGTAGCCGTAATATATCACGGTTCTCAAAACTGCAATGATTACTATTAATTAAGGGAAGGATTTTTTGTTTTATTTTTTTAGCTTGTATTATGGGAGCATTGCATATATACCCACTAAAACTCAAAAAGTTGCATATTTCTCCATAATACAAGTTTTTAATGCATGATGTACAATGCAACTTAAGCATATTTTGGGTATATATGCAAATATGTAAGTTTTAGTGGAACAATTACGTACCAAAACGGTACATTTGAAAAAGTACGCAACTATTTTATGACCTAAACCCTTGATTATATACATACAAAATATTTGGTAGAATCACCTTGAAAATTAAGTACCTTAACATACAAATAAATAATATTACATTAACATACGCGCTATCGTAACTTCTCGCAAATAAATACATATGCCGAATACAATATTGGTTAATCAAATATACAATGTAGCTATTGAATCACTGCCAGTGCATCAACGTTTGCAATGTTTTTGTACGATGGTTCCCGTCCTTGAATGTCACGTTCACTGTGATGATAAAAAACCTGTGGAATCCAAGTAACAAAAAAAGTTAAACGTTGTAATAAAGTATATAATTGTAGGTACTTTTTAAATAAGAAACATACTATTCAATAACTTAGCACTACCAGTATTAACTTAGCACTGCCAGTATTAACTTAGCACTGCCTGTATGCAAATAGTAATAAATTTGGTTTTTACTTGCATGCTATTTGTGTTAGCTACCTTCCAAGCGAATCAATATGAAATCTGCAGAAACAGTAGTGATTATGTGTATTTTGTTTTCATGCAAATGGTAGTCAATGTGTAATTATATGTTATACATGTGCCTATCACTATGCAAAACATATAGCCTTACTTTTCCTATTTAAGAGGGTCTACGACTATGCAAAACATATAGCCTTACTGTGACAACTCGTAATTTCGGGTCATTTCTTAAATTTACTATTCATCTCGGGAATTTACTATTCATCGGTTACTATTCAAAATTTTACTATTCACCATTTTCGAAGTCGAAGTAATATTCTGAGAACGTATTTTAAAATTTTACTATTCACGAAACACTATTCATTCCCGGAGAAAATCACTATTCATGAGTCACTATTCATCATTTTTCGTAAACTAGGTTTACGAGTATCAAATACGTGTAACCTTGAGGGTTTAGCTGCGTATTCATGGAAAAATCACTGAGGACATTTCATAAAGACTAGATTTAGTCTACATATCATCAATAACATCATTTCATATCAATATTATGCATGAGTTTGCATTTTTCATTAAACGTTTATTTTACTATTAAATAAACGCTATCGCGTAATCATTATTTTGAACATTTGATCCGACACTTCCAAAAATAATCCTAATATTTTTTTTATACTCATTTTAAGACTATAAAAATTATATTATTAGTTTACCCGATGTTTTCAATTTATTTTGTATATAAATTGTTATGTATAAATAATTACGACGGTCTTCGTAAATTCAACCCAATAAATATTCATTCACTCAATACTTGTGAGAAATGTATTTTTAAAATTTTTATGACTTCAATACATTTTATTTTGTTCCGTTAAAATCTATTTTTAGCTAACGCTACACTAAAAACCTAATTATACTTACAAACTACACTTTATACTTAAATTTCTACACATAATACTTAACTTAAATACGACAAGTCATCCAAAAATTCATAACTCTTCCATTTTTATTTTATGGCCGACCTCCCCTACATGAGTCATCATATGTTATCAATTTGAACTTTGCAAGACTAGATATTATCTATATCAAACACACACTTACACATAGTTCACATAACCAAAAGGTGAAAGATTGCAAAAATTCTCTCAAAACCCTCTCAAAAATTCGTCCAAGGAAAAAGAAAGGGAAGGAAGCCAAGATTTTTCAAGAACATGTTAATTATACACTCTAGTATACTTTCTTTTAAAGGTTTTGAAATAAAAACCTAGGGTATTTAGGATAAACCCTTGTTCATTAAACCTCATCAAGTTACTAGTAAGCATCTCATATTCATGTTCATCTTGCATATTTATTTTGTGTTCATTTCATCATATTTAAGAAAAACATGCAAGTCACAATGATGTTTACACCACTTTTTAATGTTTTTAAGTGTTATATGTATATAATTATCATCCTATAATTACTCTTTGAAACATATCACTTTTAGTGATGTATAGGAACCCATGACACCCTAATAAGGTGTATGGTAGGATTAGAATAGCTTCGGAGTTGTTTTGAATTGGTTAGAATAGGTTTTGCGCGAGAAAAACTCATTTCGACAAGTTTTCTTAAGGGTCTGTCCATATTTTTGAAATCTGGAAATTTCGACAGTAGATAAAAATTTTTGGCCTAGATATTTAGAAAATACACTTTAAAACGAAAACGTGGCCGCTTGAATGGGTTAAAACGGAGCTATAACGAAAAAGTTATGCTATTTACAAGTTAGACGACGAAAACTATAAAATTCTGAAAATTCAGCATGTTACGTCCACTTTTTACGAGTCAAAAATGTGGCTTAGGCGTTATAAATTGTGTCGACTTATCAAAAATATATTAGTATACTTTGATACGAAACTAAGGACATATAAAACGTAGAAAACGGACTTGTAACGATTAAATTACACGTGTTTACATAAAGTTGCCGTAACTATATTATATAAGAAAAACAAATATATTTCTATTAGACAAGTCTTACGGCCACAAAGGACCATGTTGAGGGTCGTTTTTAACATTGATATAGTACTTTTTTATAACAAGATGTCTTCTAGTAAAAGTAAGCTCTCCTAGCATATTTTCTAAAATGTCCAACCGTTCGTCAAGCGGAGTTGTAATGAATAAAATACGGTCACTTAAACTTTGCCGAAAACCACCCTTAAACAATATATTGGATACAAGTACCATACTTAACCTATATTTTTCTCCATGATCGAGACCTCTAGGATGAAAACTTAAATGCTAAAACTTTGAGATAATGTTACAAGCTTTCCAAAACCGTTGAGTTTGTTTCCTAACGCTCAATGTGCACCATTTTACGACTAGCTTTTCAAGGCTATTTATTCACTTTCATGAAATTTTCAACGACATTATTTTACGACGAAAAGTTATAATTTCATAATAAATCACTAAACGACTATCGTAGGGTGTTGAATCAACGTATATACTTGTAAAGTATTTTATAACATGACGAGATGTCATAAACATTTATTTCGACGATAAATTCTATTTTCAAAAACGTACAAGTGGTATAGATTACCTGTGGATTTGCATGCACGACATTGTTTCATGATTTACATTAGAACATATCATTCATAATAGGTCACGGTCAGAGGTTGCACCTCATTTCAGTATTGCCATTACATCATCATTATCATTGCAACAGGTGAGTTTTCATAGCTCCGATTTATTCAAGTTTTTACTTTATTTCAAACCTACGGGGGAGAATACATTGCACATCATTTTTATTACGATACCAAGTATATCAAATTCATTTACATTGCTTAAGTTACCTCATGCCAATTGAATGTCCCCATTATATAACATGAACCGTTAATTTCATAGAAGCGAGGGTGAGTGGATAGATCTATCGAGGGTGACTCCTCCATCCGGGTTGGTGGATTCCAACTGGTTAAACGGATGCATTTCATTTAATATCATTATTTGAGTTGTTTGGCAAACACTCAGTTGGGGCGAACATCATGATCGTCTAGTTTCGTGTCATGGACTTATAGCAATTGTAACATTTTTGTAACATATTTGTCATACATAATTTATACTTGGGGTAGTCGTATTAAACATTTACCTAAACTCTATGAACTCACTCAACCATTGTGTTGACACTTTTAGCAATGTTTTTTCAGGTAACTAAGACATTCGCATCATGGCACGAATAAGGAACCCTCATAGAGTCACGCGTCGGCCGACGCGTCTCATTGTATATTATGGCATTTCAAAACATCGTTTGGACTTGTAATAAACTTATTTCCGCAAACTTTATCAACTTTTGGGACCTATCTTGTAACTCTGAATGTTTTAAATAAATATCAAATGATGTGTTTTTAAAACGACACTTTAGGTCGTTCAATATAACTATGATTGTGAAACTATGACAGTCAATCCCCAGGAATTCCATTCCGCTGCAAAACAGGTAATTTGGGGGTGTGACACTTACTTTTTATAACTTGTAATAAAGAAGGAAGAAAACACAATGTCTAGACACCCTAAGTGTGATCAGCTTAGAGCAGAAGCGAATTCGAATAACTGGCGAGATGCTAGTGTTGTACTGTACCAAGCTGCAGGTCGGGACATTCACATGTCACAACAAATGAATGTCCTATGCGCTAGCTTGGTGAGTGTTACTCGTGAGAGGCTTACTTTTATTCAAGAGTTAGAAACAGTTGGGAACATTTATGCCCAAAAACTTACTGAGAATATCTAAGTGAAATTCAGGAAAGAGATGAAGAAAAGCTCATGCAAATGAGCATTTTGGCAGCTGGATTGGAGCTAAATTTTCGCAATCATGATGTGTTCATTCAAAACTTAAGGGCTTAATGGATTGGTAAGTGTGTTTGCATAGGCGGGGAAAATTTGTTGTTGGTCATGATGTCTTGTTTATGTTGGTCTTTGGATTTGCAATTATGTACTTGTCTTGAATTTTATTTTGAATGTTGTTGTAATATTTGGTTTAAGCCTTTGGCAGGTGGTTGTAAGATATTTTATCAAATAAAAGCCAGTGTTTGTGTTAACTAATTTTACGATGCTTACCTTTTACTATGTTTGCATTCCATGATCCAGTCTGAAACAACATCCTCATCAATAGTTCGAGTTAATGCTGTTGAAATGCCTCCATTTATGGAGTCTGTTTACCTGTTGCTGCAGTTAAAGCGAATGAGTAACATTTCCATATACGAATCTAAATTTTCAAAGAAACTTTGTGGCACTTTCAATCAAAGTATTATTATTCGAAGTCAAATTCCAGCCCATTCTACTACGACTATATACACAGATGCTTAACATCTTCGAGCCAATCATGATTCATTGGGACGGGTGTATGATAGGGACCAATGATTATATATAGCTTTTAACAGAAACTATATATACACGTGACGCCAACGGACGCCAGCCACAATGAAACATGATTGACCCGAAGAAATTTACCAACTTCATTAAAGTACAAGGTTGTGATAATATTATGCATATAAAATAAAACGGTCACAAACATGTGACATAATCGTCTATACATTGCTATAAACCAGGTCAAGATATGGGCAATCTCAAGTTTAAAACTACCCGTCATACTTGATCAAAGCGTTGATGGTCATGGTAAGCTTAACATACAGATAATACATTAGTCACAAAATACAGGCTATCCAGGCAACCCATCTACCATACAATCAAACAAATTTTGACTCATTTTTTAAATCAATAGTTTAAAAATATAGAATTGCCAGGCCAAGACACGGAAAATCACATCATTTGATTGATATCATCACAACCTCTGTCAAAGTAAGACACCTATGTTATAAGCAAGCAAGTGGAGACAACTTAGTACTTTGAGCGTCCACTCGAAATCCCATTGCCATGTCTACGAAATGGCTGCAAAGATTTGCACCAAACCTATTGCTATGACAGTGACATAGGAATGAGTTTTCGAGGGGAAGCTCAAAGTACCAAAGGTGTGCCGAATAAATAATTATCGATTCTACAAAAAGTTAATTTTACAGCGATGAAAAGACAAAAAGCCTATCTAGCGATGAAAAGACTTTTAAGTGCAATGGTTAAAATTTTAATGTTGAAACTAGGGAATAAGATCTTGTATACAGGAAACCCATCTACCATACAGTCAAACAAATTTTGACTCATTTTTTGCACATAATAGTGAGGCTCGGATCTGTATAAATCAATAGTTTCAAAACATCGAGGATATAACCGCCATGGCTGCAATAGTATAAAATATAGAATTGCCACGCCAAGACACGGAAAATCACATCATCTGATTGATTTATTAAGATATATCATCACATCCTCTATCAAAGTAAGACACTTATGAACAAAATAGAGTTTATACATGCAAAGGAAATGGTCAAAAAGTTAAATGTCAATATGTTATAAGCAAGCAAGTGGAGCGACTTAGTACTTTGAACGTCCACTCGAAATCCCATTGCCATGTCTACGAAATGGCTGCAAAGATTTGCACCAAACCTGTTGCTATGACAGTGACATAGGAATGGGTTTTCGAGGGGAAGCTCAAAGTACCAAGTGTAAATAATTATCGATTCTACAAAAGTGTATGTGTTGAATGAGATAATGAAGGAGTGTGGCCTGCCATGAACAATACAAACTATATCATTATCGCAATCAACACACCTCAATTATCACGGCGCATCTTTCTAACGATGTATATGGGTTCCATTTCTTAGTCACACCGAGTTCCCTAAAACCATTGGTGTGCTTGATATTGATGACATTTTACGGCACAAAAGAGAACCAAAAAAATGGGATCAATATCAAGCACACAAACGGTGTTAGGGAACTCGGTCAAACTAAGCAACGGAACCCATCTAGATCGTTAGAAAGATGTGTCTTGATAATTGAGGTTTTCAAAGTGAAGTTCAATGTAGCAAGCACTTTATTGACACATTACTTCGTAGATGGGTGGTTTAAGATAATAAATAAAGTATTTTTCATAAAAAAGAAACACAATCAAACCCTTTTCGAGATCCCTACTGGTCCTTTGTCGTTTCAACTCCCTTTGTGCAATTGCACTGCACTGGGCAAATTGCTAGATTGTTAAAAAACAAAAGGAACAGTATGGGATCTCAGAAGGGGTTTGATTGTGTTTTTAAGATCATAAAAAAAATGTTTTCCTAAAAAAGAAGCATAGTTAACCCTTCTGAGTCCCCATACATTAACATTTAACTATGCTTTTTGTAGTTAATAAACTGCATACCTTATTGACTATTATGCGATCACAACAACAACAACGACAAACCCAATCCCGCCGAGGCGGGTATGGGGAGGTAAAATGTAGACACATCCCTACCCCTACACCGGGGGTAAACCCGTGGGTAGAGGCTGCTTCCAACGAGACCTCCGGCAAGTGCATGTGTGCTAGTGCGAAAGGATAGAGAAAGCATACGACAAAAAAAAAGGCAATAGTGTAGTAAAAAGAAAGCAAGCAAACAAGCAAACAGGGCATACAGGAAAAAGAAACACGCACAAGCACGCCGTAAATACGCCAATAGTAAAGTGCAACAGACATAAAACCAAAAAGCCCAGGCAGACCAAAAGCAGGCCAACAAAAGGGGGCAACACAGAGCAAATCAAAGTAGCACACGAGGCATAAAGCTAAGGCAAAAAAATACGAAGCACCAAAAGACCAAACGCGAGGAGCAAGACAAAGCAGGCAAACCTAAGGGGAGCAACAACGAGCAACGCAAACCACGCGCGGGGCCTAAGACTACGGCAAAAGCAAAAGAGGCCACAAAACAAAACACGCAAGGAGGCAAAGGGGACACCTAAAGCCAACCTAGCACCACTACCCACCAAATCCTAATTCTATCCCTCAACCCCTTCCTATCTGAGATCATGTCCTCGGTCAAACGAAGCTCCATCATGTCAAGCTTAAGTCTATCCTCCCATCGAAATTTGCTCCGCTGCCTCATTGACGAATAATCTCATTCTTCGCGTCTACTAATCTCATTCTTCGCGTCTCATTCTTCACGTACCCATACTTCATGTATAACACGTAATCGTTATTACCTCAACTAATGATCCATAAATCATCAAACAACTACTTTTCCTATGCAAATGACTAATACCCTGACTAACATCCTAAACTAATGTAACACAATATCATCTATAAATCAATAAACATCCTAAACTAACAAACTAGCAGTAAATTATAACATTTATACCTGAGATATTAGGCTCAATTAGAGGAGAATCAAGCCCTTTATATTAGCCCTCAAGAGTATTTCATTGACTAACATTTATTTTGATTGATTTTGCGTTTGATTGAAAACCCTAAATCTGCTATTAATTAGAATCTAACTGTGTGTTTTGACCGAGTGTAAGAGAGAGAAATGTGTGAAATACTGAAAGTCAAACACACACTACTTGACCATTTTCTAATAAAAGTAAATAAATAAATAAAACTAACTTATTTCTTCAAGTTAATAAAGCATTAAAACCTAAAATTAACCATTGTACTGATCATTGATCATTTACATATAATTCAGATTATAATTATATAAACAAAGTAGCAGTCAATAGCAAGCATCCATACAACCATCAAATATACATCATCAAAACACAAAAAAAACTTCAAAACTTCTTATTCTCCATCTTCAGACTCATCAACTTCATCCAAATCTTTCAAGAACTCTTCCTTCTCCGACAGACTCCGACGACATAGCACCAAAAGCTGAGCCAGCAAATCAATCTTCCTTCGATCCTTCAACTGTATCTCACGAAGGGCAAACTCACCGATTGCTGCAACAACATTGAAGCAGTACACAATCTACCGGCCTCATCGATTATGCTGTTCTTTTTTGGCAACAGTTTCCCTCGAATCTGCTCTCTTCTCCCATCCGCTCGATTAACTTTTTCTCCTCTGCTATGTCTTGCAATATCAACAACACTGAAAGCATCGCATTGAGCTTGCAGTTCGCAATTGTGCTTTCATTTCATCGATATTAGGTGTGGAAGACATTTTGTGTGTTTAGGGTTAAAATTATTGATAGTTGTGTGTTTAGGGTTAAAATTATTGATACTTGTGTGTTGATTTTATGGTTAGGTAAGTATAAATAATTACAATGTACCTCACAATTTGCACAAATAATCACAAAAAACACTCAAGAGGCATGGAAAATTTTTTTTTTTGGGTGTTACTGTAGCCCTTTCATATTCTTGCATGCATAAATGTGATATGCAATAGTTAAAAAAAAGTGATATGCAGGAGTATTTAGGAAGATATCTAATATTGCAATTTAAACCCTTCATTTTTTCATTGGATCTAAACCAGCCCCTATATACTAGGGGTGTTCACGGGGCGGTTCGGCTCGGTTCGGTTAGAGATTTTAACTATCCATCACGGGGCGGGTAGTTCATTTTACTATCCAAAACCGAACCGTACTAGGCGGGTAACCGGACATTCGGGTATCCGAAATGAGCGGTTACCCGCGGTTCATCCGCGGTTAACCATTCAAAAATTAATCGAATCAAATCGGGCGAACAATAACATAAATTAGAGCGTAATATGTCATTTTAGTAAAATTAAATAACATTAAAGATATTATAATAATAGTAATGTTGTTGTGTTGCAATAGCAACATTCAAATTACCATATCTAACAAAATAACTAATACTAATTATTTGACGTTTATAGTTTACGATCACATTAATCATATGTAATCCATGGACGTTAGTAAATGATCAAATTAGATAAGTAAAAATGCATTATATGATAAAAGTATTGCAATAATATAGTTAATACTTGTACATTTTTATGAATAGTTTGTTAAAACTTACATGTATATTATACGCGGTTCGGTTCGGGTAACCACGGATAACTGAAAGTAAAAACCGAAACCGAACCGTGATAAGCAGGTTTTTCGGTTTCGGGTTTTCTCGGTTTCAGTTTCTTCGGTTATCGGTTTTTAGTGGTTTCGGATTGACCGGATCGGCTCGGTTCGTCGGTTTCTCGGGTTTTTTGAACACCCCTACTATATACACAGTTTAAATTTAAATTAATGACTAAACATGTCTAAAAGGTTTATTATCTCAACTTTCTTAAAATTTATGTCAAGCTGCAATACATCGACCAAAATCAAAGTTAGTCATCTTTACAATGTAGCACATTGACCAAAATCAAAGTTAGTCATCATTACTATGTAGTCATCTACAGTAGAACTGAAGAAGACTAATCTTGCTTTATAGACACTGCAACTTTGGCAAACAATGAATGTGGTGGTTATTAATTTGCGAACCATGCAAATTTGCATAACAAAACCCACGTAAACATTACCCGACAAGGTTACAACAACATTACGCAACAACAATTTACCTCCGACCTATTGCGTAGTCAAAATTACTACTGCAAAGACCATGACGATAACAACTCAGCAATTTACTCAAACATTGGGCAATCGAAACTTGGATATAGTTCCTGTGCATCGCTATTAAGATATTAAATAGACTACTTAAAATACAAAACTTATGATAACATCAATTGCAATACCTTACATCTAACTACTTGCATACAATATTACGTAAATTAGCGACACAATAGGATTGACACATATGTTTAGCCATACTATATGAGTTAGGGGTTGTTTACTTTTCAAGACTTTTAGCGTTTTCATACGTTTTCTTACACTTTTACACACATTAGATGCGACGTTTATACCGTTTTTTTCAAAATCTGTTTTAATACGTTTTGGTCCGTTTTCTACGTCTTTGTCCCTTTTAATCGTTTTATACGTTTAGTTTTTGTTTTGCCGGTTTTCGTCGGTGTTTTACACGTTTTATTTGGTTTTTTCATCTTTTAGTCCATTTGTATAACTTTTTACACACATTCGTCCGTTTCACATGTTGTTTTGCACGCGTTTTGTCCGATTTACCCGTTTTCATCCGTTTTACCCATTTTCGTATGTTTTTAGAATTTTTCAGCACCGTTTTCATAGGGTTTCTTACACTTTTACCCAGTTCGATGCGTTTATACACCTTTTCGTCTGTTTTAATACGTTTTGGTCCGTTTTCTTACGTCTTTGTCCCTTTAAATCGGTTTTTATACGTTTTCATTTTTGTTTACTGGTTTTATCCTAAGTGTTTGCACGTTTTTGGTTTTTTCATCTTTAGTCCGTTTGTATAACTTTTACACACATTTGTCCGGTTTCAGCATTTGTTTTGCACGTTTTGTCCGATTTACCCGTTTTCATCCGTTTACCCATTCTCGTATGTTTTTAAGAATTTTTCAACCGTTTGGTTTTCTTACACTTTTACACAGATTAGTCGCGTCTATACACGTTTTAGTATGTTTTTTATACGTTTTGGTCCGTTTTTCTTACGTATTTGTCCCTTTTAATCGGTTTTATACGTTCCGTTTTTGTTTACAGGTTTTCGTCCGTGTTTCCACGTTTTATTTTTTTTCATCTTTTAGTCCGTTTGTATAAGTTTTTACACACATTCGTCCGTTCCACAGTTTGTTTTGCACGTTTAGACCCATTTACTCAAACATTATGTTTGTAGGTTGCTAATTATGGAAGCCATGGCTTAAAATGTAAATAATTTTGTGTCAACTCAAGAAGCGAACTTAATTATCCATTTTCGGTTTAAAACCATATGTGTCAAACCAAGAATCGAGCTTAATTTGGGTCAACCAAGAAGCGAACTTAATTCATAATCGGTTTTCGGTTTGCTTTGGTTTAATTATAGTTCGGTTCGTTTCGGTTTTCGTGTTGACCAAAATAAAAATATAACCGATTTATCGAAACAAAACCCGATAACCGAACGGATCAACACCCCTAATTTATAGTCATAGTTTAAAAGAAGGAGGACTTAGTTTGCCGTTTTTAAACATTAGGTCCTTAGAGATTGGTGGATCTTAGGGATGACAGGGAGGCTGCGAGGTCTAAGCTGCGGGGTTGAATGATCTCATTAATCAATCTTAGGAGGAAATCGATACCAAGGAAGAACAAATTGAGTGATGAATGGTTGAAGGGTTTCTCGCTATGGAATGGGATGTTTTCTTTTACTCTAGTGTCATCTGTTTATGTCTAATGTCTAATGTCTAATGTCTTGGTTTAATGAGATGGTATGTAGATATATTAACAATGGAATATGTATGGATCTTTTGATGGTTTATCCATACGGATGCTTAATATGTTTGTTAATATAAGTAATGTGTTTGCTAGTTTGTTTCATCTTTTTTTTCATGTTGTTTTGAATTTAGGAATTGGTTGTGGTGTTTAAGTTTATATTCGCACTGGTAGAATGTATTATTGTAGGATTAGGATGTTCAATTTTTAGATTGTTGTCAATTTTTTTTATGACTGATTATGAAGTTTAGAACTAGAGGCGTTTGTTCATGACAATTATTTTTGATTGAACCACTAGATTTAGAGTGTTTTGTTGTTGTTTTTGCTTTAAGTTAATTGCATTTACATGATTTCTTGATTTTTTGACTGCTTGAGGATGTTAGAGCTTATCTAATTGCTTATAAATAGCTTATTTATAGGCTTAAATAAGGTCTTAGGGCTGTACATTTGATGTATCGCGTGAGTTCTTGGTTTGATTTGCCTATTTTTGTGCTTAATTGTTTATCTGGAACTGCTTATTAGTTATAGTTGCTTAATTAGTTGCTTTAAGTCCATTTTTAGCTTTTTTTTTGTTCATTTGTATGCGCCATGTGGTGATTTTAGTGTATCTGCAGTTATACGTGTCTTTGACACAATTTGGTTTGAAGTAATATGGGTGTTTGGGATTTGTGGGTAAGCACCATTTTGTCATGGGGGGTGTTTTTGGTTTCAAAAATTGTTTGATTTTTTAAAAATTAGATTTTCTAATTCATATTTAAATTGCAGCCAAAATTAAATATTTAAATGCTATATTATCAATTTGGAGCCACATTTTAAAATTATCAAATTTGGAGCCAAATTTTAGCCAAAATTTTTTAAATTATTTTGGAAAATTATAGTTTCTTTTATTGAAAACCGGCCCCATCATTAGCCCTAATTTTACTCCCAATAAATGAGGCTTCAAGCAAACAAACAACAACCGAACTTCACTTTACACCATTATTTACCAATTAAGTTTACTAATTTTCTTTAACACATTACTTCTGACGAATTATGGCAACGCAAACCGCTTATCCTGATGATTTGGTTTATTCTGATCGTGAAATGAAACACTTTAGAATATGAATCAGAGACGTATTCAGATGAGGGTGAGGATGCTGGAAACAACCATTCAAATGCAAATGTTGTTAAGAGGGGCATAACTAGGTTAGCTAAGTTTCGCTGGGAATATGAAAAACAGACGGAAAAAAGGTCAGTGTAAACCTTCGATGCACTGGATAGGTTATCAGGAAAAACAGAGCATTGTTTTTTGAGTTTTTTTTAGTGTTGGTTCGTGAGCATATAGGTGTCAGGATTATAACCTGGAGGAAGGTTGATTCAGAAGCAAGAGATAAAATGTGGGACAAAATCACGGTACACATATTACTTTTGTTTAACTAGTAGTGCTTGGCTGTCGTGAGATACAAGGTGTTAATAAGTTTATCTCTGCATTTACAATATGTGCAACTAATAACAACAATTGTTAATCTTTGCAGTGATATTTTGATGTTGACTTGACGGTCAGAAAGATGATAATGAATCGTCTTGGTCAACTTCTAAGGAATTTCATAATGAAATTGATACAAAACTACATATTGCCCAACCAAAATACCCTTTCAAAACTAAATGAAGTCCCGGCAAAGTATAGTGCAATTATAAAAGCCAAAGATTGGGTTAATTTTGTAAACTACACAGCCAGCGAGGAATACAAGGTGTTAATTATTCATTTTATTCAAGTTCAAATATCTTTCACCTTTCATATGTCCATATGTATTAGCTGTATACTATCACATTACTACATCTAAACGTCGTATGATTTTGTGTTGCAAGGTGAGATCAGCAAAAGCTAAAGTGTCGCGTTCCAAGTCTGTTTATGATCATACAATGGGACGAGGTGGATACGCCCGTGTGATAGAAAAAATGGTAACAATAAACATTTGCACATTTACATTTAATAGCATCATACTTTCGTTTATATTCGTTTATCTTACATTTGTATGTATTTGATGTTTATAAGATCGAGAGTAAAGAAATTGAACCAGATGAAGAACCACCGCGTGGTACGCTGTGGTTGAAAGGAAGGGTGAAAGAAGACGGAGAATATCATGATGATGATATCAGATCAGTGGGAGAAAAATTTGTAAGTTTGACAGCAAATTTTATTATTATGTTTGTTTAGTTATAAGGTAATACTACTACTGTATTACTTAAAACTGTTAGTTATAAGTTAATACAGGTAGTTTTTTAGTTAATACTTTTAGTTACAAGTTAATACTGGTAGAATTAAATAACCTATTTCTCATATTGTGTGTGCAGAAAGAAACGGACGACAAGATCAAACAAGGAATCTTGAAGCTTGATCATGGCACTGATGCCATGACAGTTGTATTAGGTAAGGAAAAGGGAGAATATGCGAGAGGAGTGGGAGGTGGAGTAACCTACAAGAGGTATTTTGATCTGCCTCGAATCAGACAAGCATCTGATGAAAGAGTGGTGTTACTTCAAAGTGAACTTGATAATGAGAGGCGCCAACGTCAAGAAAAAGAGGCGGTAATACAGAATTTGATGAAACAATTGGCTGCACAAAGGGGGCAGTTGCAGTCAACTTCAACTCCATTGACACAAACGGAAGTAAGACATAAGAAAGTAACATTCCATCTTTTTTTTTTTACCCTTTTAAATACTGCTGCAGTCTTCTTAAACAATTTATATTTCAGGTGTCTCCGGTGAACATTAATCTTATAAATAGCAGTGCTGATGAGGATGCCGGAACACGTGTTGCTGGACGTGAGAAAATTGCGAGCATTGAGAAGTCTAATGGACTTGCAACTTTGGAAAAGGAAATGGAAATAAGTGTAAGTAATAAATCATTCCTCTGGGATTTTTGAATCTACAACATGTATTATTACAGTGTATTATATATATAGGAAAACTGGAAAATCTGTCGCATCTAAGAAAATGAATAGATCAAAACGAAAGGATTCTTCACGTCAACTTTCCGAATCACAAGAAAATGAGTCTCCATTAACAGTACTACCACAAGTATGCATTTAAACATTTTCATATGTTCTTTAGTTTAATTAATTACTGATACATATATACATGCAACAAATTATCTTTTTAGGTAATTAAGTGCAGACTGTGGCACTTAAAGAAATCAACTATTATTGCGGAGGGTACCATGTACAAAACTGATGGAAAACAAATGCTTCATAACAAACCACTCCCAAAGGATTGCTACAGAGTGTTTATTGAAAAATCTTTAGTGGATGCAGCATGCTACAGAGTGGAAGTTGTAGGAAGTAACGGTTTCAAAACAGTTAAGGATGCAGTAGGTGGTTTTATGCATGGCCAAGGATCAATGGTTTTCGATGAAAAGGTACATACATGCATGTGTTTTATAAACCTACATATATCATTCTTAATATTTAATTCAGTGTTTTGATACACCCGCTTTGTTTCGTACAGGTATCACCACCAAGTACCTTAAAACTGATTGGTGAAAACAGAACTGCACCTAAATTACAAACGAAGCGCTACGTCTCTAGTGATGCCATGCAAAAGGAAGCTAAGAAGATCAAGAGTCAGAAGTCGTAAATTATGAGAATTTTATTATGTACGACATTACAATTTTATATACATTCCACTTTTATTGTATTTGAATATATTCTGAATATATATATATATATAATATATTATATATATAGGGGCGCGTTATATGCAGTACCCATATTAGATACAGTACTTTACAGTACTCATTTAGACCAATAAGAATTTAGTATTATTAATCTTTTTAATTAATCAAAAAGGGTAAAATAGTAAAACACATTTTTACTTTCTTTTTGTGTTTTTTTTAATTAAAAAACGTTTGTATAAGCCCCTTAATTTTCAGGATTTTTTTTTTTTTTTTTTTTTTTTTTTTTTAAGTTTTTTTTTTTCTTTTGCAGACATATTTTCGGAAAAATCAAGTGCATATGTGTTTTTTTTTAATATTGTATACTTACATATATTTCTTGCGTTTAATTGTTTCGACGTTAAACTTATTTTGCTTAAAATGGTAATTGCACATATGTTTTTAGTGTACATTCTTTGATTTTCGATATCTATGACTAAAAACAAAAACATATGCATGTAACCTCTAAAAATTAAATAAAAAACCAAGAACATAAATAGTATACACAAAATTTGATATAAAATGAAATACAATTCCAATACAAATGTATCTTGTTAAATATAGATATGTACGTCATCAAAAACATATGTGCACTCTTCCAAGAACATACGTGCACACTTCACTTTCTCATCAAATTCATTAGAACGTGCGAGTATCCTTCCAGAACATATGTGCACGCTGCGTTTTCTCGTCAAATTTATTAGAACATATGTGCAAGCCTTCCAAAAACATATATGCACGCTTTATATTGGTCATGGTCTATATCTTTATCAAAGATGTTCAATCCTGAAACTACAAAACAATTGTTATTTATTTTATCAAAAACAACTAACAAACACGTATTCATAATTAAATAGTTAATCATATTATAAAAATCAATCAACAAAACATAAAATAAAAAAATAATAATAAATAAAAACATCTATACTTGACCCCACTTATCCCCTGTTCATGTTAACATGGAAACTTGAAAATCCATTAAAAATTTGGTCGCCACATGTTTTTTCTTTAATTCGATAGCTTTCGTTCAATTTGAAACTTTGCACGTGAAACATCTAACTTTATATCAATCACAATGAAACTACATCCATATTGTAAACAATTAAAATATTAATAAGATAAAACCAAATTTTATTATGTCATGGATATGATGTGGTAAAGTTATTATATAAATTAACAAATTAGTCAAAGGAAGGTGTTAGATGGTAATGGAAGATCAATTAAAAAAAAAAAAATCAACATGTACAGAAACATAAAAATAGCATTGATCTTACACTTTTTTATAGTCATCAACTATTTTGGCCCTCTTTTTTTAATTCTTATCTTCAACCACCAATATATGAAACAGATTCGGCGGCCACAGTCCACCAACAGCTACGACCCTCCTCCACAATCCGGATGCCATCTCTCCTTGACCCTCCACCAACAACTATGACCAAATCCAACGGCCACAATCTGGCGGCCACAAATTTATATCCCGGCTTTCATGTACCCATCGATAATATCATCTTCATTTTCTTTCTTATCATTTTGAGGATTGAAGAATCATTAAAAAAAACTAATAAATCTTGATGAGATGTAATGGATGGTGTCTGGTTTTTGATTTGAAATAATGGGGGCGGTTTTTAGGTTAAAAGAAGAGTGTTGATAGATTTATGAGAGAGAATTAAAGTGGTCTACCAATAATACCCTTTTTAGCTTTTTGTTTAGTTAAAAAGGAAACCTTCATTTTTTAATTATTTACAATTTTGGCACATTTAATCCTAGCCTTTGATTAAACTCATCGAATGGCCTATATTCATTTTAAGAGTACTGTAAAGTACTGTATCTAATATAGGTACTGCATAGAATACAACACTATATATATATATATATATATATATATATATATATATATATATATATATATATATATATATATATACTAGATTTCAAAGCCCGCCCAATGGGCGGGCATGACTTATAATTATTGTTAACATATTTTTCTTTATTGTAAGAAGGTTGTTAAGAAATGTTTTGAAAGTGTGTTTTTTCTGAAACGGTAATTGTTAAATTCCTTTACTAAATAGAGTCATACCTTGTTTTTTTAAAATGTAAAGATTATTAGTTAGATAAAGTGTTAATAATAGTGTCTATATATAAGAGGCTTTGTGCATCAATACTCCATGTTACGTGATAATGTCCCCTACCAAATATATATTCCCTGTTTATAAACATCGAAAGTACATAAATATATTAGATAATGAATGATAGTCATTGATCCAGTATTTATAATAATAAATACATACAACCAGGCACCTAATATTATCATGTAATAAAAAATGCATTGCTTTCAGCTTAATTTTGTAAGCGGGTACATGTGAATATTCAGGTAGATGTGTGGCCGCCACTGGGAGATTTGATTTGAAATTGGATATGAGATAGAAGGTTGGTGTGGTACTTCTTGAGGAGAACCCGTTGCACCAACAACACAATCAAGAAAAGCTGGACATTCAACTTACACTTTTAAAGTCACTGGTTTGTAAGAAGAAACTTGTATGAATCGGACATAGGTAGCAGAAGTGAGGAGAGATAGCATAGGGGTGAGGGAAGACATCTTCATGTCAAAGAACCCTGGGGAATTAATGACTTGCTAAGGGACTTAACTGAAGTGACACAAAACAATTTTAATGTAAACGGGTTTCTACAATAACGGAAGAGTACATGCATGATAACGCTAATCTAAATGGTACCATTGGTGTAGCACTCTTTAAGATGTTGAAGAGCTTGTCTGATGGAATCTTCATCTCGGGTTGAATATTTCAAGGATATCAGACGCTGAACTACTCGATATGCCATCTGAATACTTTCATATTGCTCATACTTCACTTCCTTCCTCTTCATTTTCTATTTATAAACCAAAATAAAATTTGTCAGCAAACAGTCTTTACCTGAATACCACTAATTTAAACAAATATAGTAATATTTTAAACATGTAGATATAAAATATTTTAATAAAATCATATTACCTGTGGAAGTACGACAAACATATGGTCCGTCTTGTCGGGCTGCAGAGAAAGGGGAATGCCTATTGAGTATTAGAAAACAACAAATTTGGCAGCTAGGAAACTACTAAAGTTATAACAACAGTGGGGCTTATCTAGATAAGAAACGTTACCTATGGCATTATAAATTGTAGAACCTGAAGCTGCTGGGACGTCAATTGTTGGAGTTGCTGGTTGGGTATCATGTGATCGACCAACAAATGGTTGTTTATCTTCTGAGCTACCATCAACACTCATTTCACTAACAGGTCACTTATGCGTGCGACATGTGTTAGAAAACCCGGTATCACTGGTACAATCTAATATATGCTTGCCTTAAAACTGAAATTCACATAATACTCGTAAGAAACATGGATGACAAACCTTAGAGCTGGAGGAATTGAAGAAAAATAAAATGTTGCAAGTAGCCAACACTCCATTGCGAGACTCCTTTCACGTTTATAAACCTGTTACAAAAATGTAAAGATTAGTTTATGAGCTACACAAATTGGGAAAAAATGCTCAAACTTTATTGGCCCAATTTTGAAAGAAATGGTACTTTATTGGAGATAACAAAGTGTTGACTCTGGTGGGTAGTAATAACTTGAGATTTCTTAGTTGGGATTCAGACCGTTCCTTGGGATCAATTTCGTCATCACCCATCCGGCAGTTTCAATATGGCAGGGTACATTTACCGTATTTGCAATTGGCAGGTGATAAGGTCTTAAAAGGTACCTTTTTGAGGGGTCATTTAAGCCCTTATTTGATCACTTTTGTATCCGTTATTACTTAATATCGTTCCTTTTCACTTTTTAGGCCTCGTGAAGGCAAATTGATGTAATGGCACTTATTTGGACGAAAAGGCGCGGATATATGAAGAAAATGGCCAAAGTCAAGAATCAAGGCACTCCAGCTGCTGAAAATACAAGGAAACGGCGTCACTGCTTATCTGCGACGCCATCGGAGGATTTTGTGACGGGACAGAAGCCAAAACTCTTATTTTCAAGTGACGTCGTCAAGTTATAAAAGAGTAGGCCGTCGCAACTCAGACGGCCTAGATTCAATCCAGACGGCGTCAGAAGCTGAAGAGGACGACGTCACAATCACAAGGTGACGCCGTCGCAAGTCTAACGTGGCCAAGACGAAACCCTAATGACGGCGACCCGACGGCGTCACAAACATAAGGTGACGCCGTCGCATATGTAATCTTATATATAGAATCCGAATTTTTCAGTATTAGTGTGTAGTCTTTTGGAGTAAAAACCTAAAACCGAACCAAGGATGTCTTGTACAGTATTTTAGGGTTCCAAACCCTATCTTACACCAAGATAAGTGTTTTACTTCATTAATTCAATTATGTCTTGGATTATTTGTGTGTATGCTTGCATGTTCTCCATATCCGGCTAATTTACTTGTGTGTTTGCTTAGGGAATATGAAACTTAATTATTGAATTTGATTGGTTGTCTCTTATCTTAGTTGATTAATGATCTAGTAGTGCGATAGGTCATTCGTTGTGTACTTAATGCTTGATTAAATCTTTGTGAACCTTAAAATATAGCTCCTTGAGTAGTTGTAAGCTAAACCATCCAAAGAGTGCCTTAGAGTAAGAGTTTTTTATTATCCCTAGTGGGTTTTGTAGACGAGACCTTTGGTAAGGTCAAGAGTTAGGAAACATACGCATACCCTAAAACTTTAGACACACAACGCAACTAAGAATAAGGACGTGACAATTCAACCACCAATAGGAGATAATTAAGGAGTAGTAAAACCTAAGTAAACACATCTTTATATTATCATACGAGCACAACAATAATAGACATAGACTACATACACCTTAGACTAGATAATTAGATAAGTAGAGTAATCGGTAGCAATACCAACCCCCAAATCCAAACCCCGAGATTCGTACCTTTCAATTTCCTAGAAAACATAAAAAGATAAAAAATAATCTTCCTCAACCTCAACCTTAGCGTAGTAACTTCTTACTAGCATTCCTATTCCCCTAGAGAACGATATCAATACCCGTGGCTTACCCTAATACTACACTACAACGATTAGGTTCACTGCCTAGGGTGTTGAAAAACTTGCTCGACGAAAAGGAAGTACCTTTGACCCCGAACGACACGTGTAGCGTTATCAAGTTTTTGGCGCCGCTGCCGGGGAATAGAATAGCTAGTTAGTAGTCCACCTCGTTTA
This sequence comes from Chrysanthemum makinoi, assembly GCA_910596185.1. NCBI lineage: Eukaryota > Viridiplantae > Streptophyta > Magnoliopsida > Asterales > Asteraceae > Chrysanthemum > Chrysanthemum makinoi. Next base: position 179,298,415 of record OU343223.1, read on the forward strand.
GGTTTCTTTGCTTGATTCCTATCAAGTAAATTTTTTCTCATTTTTAGCTTTCTCTTAGTCTATCCCCCTTCTTCGTGACCTTTGTTCGCAATCCCATCACTTTTCATCATAGAAGGTGATAACCACCCACAATTCATCAATCTACGACTAATTGACCCGCCAAGAGCCCGTACTCTTGGTGAATACTCGAGACCAAGCCACCTAGGCTATAGGAACACCATTGAGCTTCCCGACCAAGACCAAAGTACGACCCTGCGATCCGACACCATCCGGTTGGTGCAAAACGGATGTGCATTCCATGGACTTCGTTCCGAAGATCCAAATCAGCATCTGAGGGATTTCCTTAGAATTGTCGATTCCATCGACCTTGATGCTACTACTCGGGAGACCACGCGCCTGCCTCTCTTCCAATTTTCTCTACGGGACCAAGCTAGTAATTGGCTTGAGCGACTTCCCGCCGGTTCCATCTCAAGTTGGGATGATCTTACCTCTCGCTTCCTTGCTCAAATTTTCCCACCGGGGAGAACCACTAAACTTAGGAATGACATCTTGATGTTCCAACAACGTCAAAATGAATCTCTCTACGAAGCATGGACTCGATTCAAGGACTTACTTCATAAAGTCCCTCATCACGACATTGATCTTTGGCTCCAAATCCAAATATTTTATGATCATGTCAACTTCCTCACCAAGCGATCCATTGACCAAGCGGCCGGTGGAAAACTTAGTGATCTCACCGAGGAAGAATCATGGGGTATAATAGAGGACCTTGCTCTCTATGATAACGAAAGTTGGAATGACCCCGTGAGCTGCCCAAAACCGTTAAGGCAATCTCCTTGCCTCCCATTGACTCACAAACTTTCGACCGTAGGATGATCGAAGTTGAAGATCAAGTTAAATTCCTAATGAGTTCCTACGAAAATCCTAAGTCTTCGCATCAAGTGAATAAAATCACTCTTCCTTGTGAGTTATGTAGTGGTCTCCATGACACTCATGATTGCACAAGACTCCCCGAACAAGCTTTTGCGGACTACGCCTCCGTGCGTACCGACGGAGCGGGAGAGAAGTGGTACACTTTCAATCCCGAACAAAACAACTTAGGAAATTCTTACAACCCCTCGTGGAGAAAGCACCCTAACCTTAAGTGGAACCAAAACTCAAGCACACCCCAAAGCTCATCTAGTCCACCTAATAGGTTCAATTCTCTAAAAACCGGGAACCCCACTAATCTTGAGGCAATTGCATCTAGATTCCTGTCATCTCAAGAGACTCGATTGACTAAGCTTGAAGCCGATTTTAAGCAAAGACAAATCGAGATGACAAACAAGCTTGATGCCCTCTTAAAAGCCTTCAATTAACGGGAAGTTGGAGCACTCCTAAGTGATACTATAAAGAACCCAAAAGTGAATTCGATTTTGTCGACTTCATGTTCTTGTTCACCATGGGAGAATGCACATCCATGTCCCTCACACCCAACGGTTCACTCGGTAAATGCTATCAAAATGGGTTCCAAGCCATCCAAAATGAGGTACCAAGTCCCTGCACATTGGTAGAACCTACTTTTGAGAAAACCCGTCAACCAAGAATCCAAACCTAGTTTAGAGGAGGAGTACAAGGAACTCTATCAAGAAAAACCGATTCTTGAGGTCTTAGCTCATGCACCTTATTATAATGCTTTAAAAGAAAAATATGAGTTAGAACTTAAGCTTGGAAAACATGGGTCCGCTTTTGTGCGAAATAATTTACCTAAGAAGTTAGAAGATCCCGGGCTATTTACTCTTCCGTGTAGGCTTGGAACTTCCAAACCTCTCGACGCTTTAGCCGACTTAGGGTCATGCATCAATCTTGTTCCGTTGTACCTCCATAGAAGCCTTAACTTAGGTAAAATAGAACCAACGGAAACCATCTTAGGTCTAGCGGACTGTAGTGTTGCACGTCCGTAGGAATAAAAAAGACATGGTAGTACACGTAGGAGAGTTGACTCTTTTGGCCGACTTTCATGTGCTAGACATGAATAAGGACCCGACATGACCATTACTAGTAGGAAGAGGATTCTTAGCTACCGCGAGTGCCATCATCGATTGTAAAATGTCCAAGATAGTGTAGAGAGGGGAGTGCTAGGTCAATTAACGATGTCAAAAAGCATACGTACTACAAAGAAGAGGAAATCCCACTGACATTAGGTGGATAGAGAGCCTTCTAGATATGGAACTTGGATAGATAAGAACCTCATAGGTCCCCAAAGACCTTTTTACCTAGATGAAGCCTTCACTAGTAAAGCAACTTTCCAAGAAAAAGAAATGGCTAGGGACATGGAAGTGAACCCGTTCGAGGACTCCTTAGTATTTAGGAAGATGACCGAGCTCCTAGGAAGCTTTCCCGTCAACCTTGTCATGAATAAGTGGAAAGTTGAGAAATCTAAACACAAATGGGATTGGGATAGACCGCCTAGTGACGGTGATGGAGAGTGGCACATTAGGATAACAATCTATGATCCCGATGGAGAGAAGTTTGAAAAGGCATATCTAACCGAACGTACTACTAGGAAATTGAATGATAAGTTTGTTCCTTATGACATTGTTGAGGATAGGCTTACTTATATCGGTACGTAGGAGCACGACTACGTGTCTAGCTACAAGACTCTTAAATAAAGAAAAGCGCTTCGTGGGAGGCAACCCATGCTTAATTGTTTGCTTGTTAGTGTCATATATTTTTTACTAATTGAATATTCTCATGTTTAAATTTGTAAAAATGCTTTATTTTGTTTTTAACCTCGTCTTAATTGCATATAAAGGTATTTTACATAAGGGATAAGTGTAGGGAGGATTACACACGTTTTCAAAAGAAACGTAAACATGAGAATAACAATTAACTAAAAGATATATATATATGTGTTGTTTGTTCGAGTCAAATGCTTGTATCGAGTCATAATGGATGTTTTGCAGAAATTTTTCCAGATTCTAAAGATGTAAATTTTCCAGAATTTTTTCCCGAAAATCGCAGACCAGTTTTTGTCAGGATAACCTGACGGCGTCAGGATTGCAACCTGACGGCGTCAGGAAGGAGTAAAAACATCAGATTATTTTTTTCTCGTTTTCTGAGCTACTTATAAATTTTTGGAATTTTCCAGGTCTTAATTTTCCAGAAATTCTGTAAACATCCATTCCACAAGCATTATATCCTAGTTTAAATCGAGTCTTATATATATTATTACCGCCGATTTTACGCGAAGGTTTCGTTGTTTTCTTCAAGTGTGCAGGTTTAATTTATCAAGAAGAAGTTACATAAGATTGGAAGGAGCTTTTCACGCATAAATTCTTCTTGGAAAGGATTTAACCACTACTTCACACACGGATCCTACCGAGCTAATCAGGGTAGTATTAGTTTCTTTCGTTTTTAATTACCTTCCATTATCATAACTTTGATACTTTCGGGGAACATTGGGGACAATATTCAGTTTAAGTGTAGGGAGGGAAAATAAAACGAGAACTTTGAAACTATGCTTATCCTTGATTATTTGCTTTATCCAATTGTATTTGTGTAATAAACCATGAGAAAATGTCGGTTAGGGTAATTTTGGCACCAAATTTTTAATTTTTCATGACATATAGGAGTGGGCCATTAGTTTTAACAAAAGCGTCTCACGGATAGGAAGTTACATGACTAGCACAAAAACCCTTTACCACCTAAATTCCACCAAAAATGTGAGGATCGCCCTTAGATTAGTAGGAATTAAAGCATTCGTCTTTAATGCTTAGAGTGTGAACCGGTAGTATATTAGATTCTAGAACTTGTTTTGTGATGCATTCCGAGATCGCTAGTAAGACTACACTTGTGTAGTTAGGAATAACTAAATGATAAGAGGCATTAGGATAACCCTTGTTTGATACTCGTAATATAATTACTTCTTCCACATCGGTTGAGTAATTCCCCCACACCCTTTGCGTTGTACTCATCTTTAGTACACGATACCCCTAGTTAACCCCTCAGAGCCTATCCTTTTCGCGGTTCTCGTGATGTTTCGGTTTTTTCCGGAATATCAATGAAGAGCATTGTTTACACCCCACCCCCAAATATACACCCAAATCGCCTTAGCCTACCCTTTATGCACTCACTTTTAGTGCAATTTTTGTTATCACCCTAAACCCTTAGTTCAATTATCTGGTTTCTTGCATGAGTTGCTAAGTCGAGTCATATCCTTTGTACACAGTTTTGGGACGATTGGGATTCATGGGAAAAGTTAAAGTTTATGAAATGACGGGAAGGGAACGTTAAATTCAAATTCCCTTTGTTTGCATAATAATGTACCCCAAGTGTTTGATCTTTTCAATTCGGGTCAAATTAGTGTTAGAGTAATAAAAACTCAAGTGTAGGGATGTGCCTATAAATCCCTATCATTTTGATGTTACCGTAGAGGATGGTAGAGTAAAAGTGTATGAAAAAAAAATCGAAAAAAAATTAGAAAAAGAGAAAAGAAAAAAAATAGAGTGAAAAAAAAAAACATACGGGCTACCATCCTACATCTATCCTTTTAATTTGTGTTTGTTTGTTTCAGTTAGCTAAAGTCTAGAGTGTCGAGTCTTGGCTTAGCAACGCCATTCTTCGTATGCATTTAACATAGAGATTTTTGACTTGCCACCACTAAAAAGCCTATCCCACCAAACCATTTGTTTCCCTACCGTAAGCCTAACGTTACAACCCTTTAAAGACCTCTTTGATAGTCTTTTCTAGGTGCTTACGCCAAAGCGATGGAGGTTTGATCTATTCTCTAGCCTATGGTAATCTATGTACTAGGACCGGTTAATGAGTGTTTATCTTCAATTTCCAACTTGTTATATTTCATATACACCCGAGAGAGATGTGAGTATCCAAACACCCCATGTGAGGTGCTAGTATGTAATTTCCGTGCTTGTTATGACTTTTGCGGGGCTTATATGTGTTGTGGACTGTTTTAAACCAATGCTTCATGACCCCTAACTTATAAATTAATTGGCTAAACGCACATTTGCTTGAGGACAAGCAAATACCAAGTGTAGGGATATTTGATAAGTATTTAAAAGGTACCTTTGAGGGGTCATTTAAGCCCTTATTTGATCACTTTTGTATCCGTTATTACTTAATATCGTTCCTTTTCACTTTTTAGGTCTCGTGAAGGCAAATTGCTGTAATGGCACTTATTTGGACGAAAAGGCGTGGATATACGAAGAAAATGGCCAAAGTCAAGAATCAAGGCACTCCAGCTGCTGAAAATACAAGGAGACGGCGTCACTGCTTATCTGCGACGCCGTCGGAGGATTTTGTGACGGGACAGAAGCCAAAACTCTTATTTTCAAGTGACGTCGTCAAGTTATAAAAGAGTAGGCCGTCGCAACTCAGACGGCCTAGATTCAATCCAGACGGCGTCAGAAGCTGAAGAGGACGGCGTCACAAGCACAAGGTGACGCCGTCGCAAGTCTAACATGGCCAAGACGAAACCCTAATGACGGCGACCCGACGGCGTCATAAAACATAAGGTGACGCCGTCGCATATGTAATCTTATATATAGAATCCGAATTTTTCAGTATTAGCGTGTAGTCTTTTGGAGTAAAAACCTAAAACCGAACCAAGGCTGTCTTGTACAGTATTTTAGGGTTCCAAACCCTATCTTACACCAAGATAAGTGTTTTACTTCATTAATTCAATTATGTCTTTGATTATTTGTGTGTATGCTTAGGGAATATGAAACTTAATTATTGAATATTAATTGGTTGTCTCTTATCTTAGTTGATTAGTGATCTAGTAGTGCGATAGGTCATTCGTTGTATACTTAATGCTTGATTAAATCTTTGTGAACCTTAGAATATAGCTCCTTGAGTAGTTGTAAGCTAAACCATCCAAAGAGTGCCTTAGAGTAAGAGTTTATTATCCCTAGTGGGTTTTGTAGACGAGACCCTTGGTAAGTTCAAAGAGTTAGGGAACATACGCATACCCTACAACTTTAGAATATAGCTCCTTGAGTAGTTGTAAGCTAAACCATCCAAAGAGTGCCTTAGAGTAAGAGTTTATTATCCCTAGTGGGTTTTGTAGACGAGACCCTTTGGTAAGTTCAAAGAGTTAGGGAACATACGCATACCCTACAACTTTAGAGACACAACGCAACTAAGAATAAGGACGTGACAATTCAACCACCAATAGGAGATAATTAAAGAGTAGTAAAACCTAAGTAAACACATCTTAAAACTATCATACGAGCACACAATAATTAGACATAGACTACATACACCTTAGACTAGATAATTAGATAAGTAGAGTAATCGGTAGCAATACCAACCCCCAAATCCAAACCCCGAGATTCGTACCTTTCAATTTCCTAAAAAACATAAAAAGATAAAAAATAATCTTCCTCAACCCCAACCTTAGCGTAGTAACTTCTTACTAGCATTCCTATTCACCTAGAGAATGATATTAATACCCGTGGCTTTCCCTAATTACTACACTACAACGATTAGGTTCACTGCCTAGGGTGTTGAAAAACTTGCTCGACGAAAAGGAAGTTCCTTTGACCCCGAACGACGCGTGTAGCGTTATCAGCAGGGATAGGGACCTCGGTTCAACTGGCAAAACATTTTCACCATAACTTTGTATGTACAGTTCCTCGGTTTAAACTTTTTTTACAATAAAAACGAAATCGAACTGAACCAAATTCACTTGGCTAAAAGCGAACCAAAAACCAAATAACGGAGCTACTTTACCCGGTTTGATGAGCTCATAATTCGGCTTATCAGCTTATTTGTTTCGGCTTATTTCTCATAGGCTTATGTTTGTGGCTTATGAGTTTATTATGGCTTATATGGTGGAAAATAAAGTGAAAAAAAGAGCGAATAAGCCCTAAAAATTGCACATTTGATGTTAAAAAGGATGGTGAACTTGGACTTGAACCACGTCGCCAACCAAATTCTCCTCCACTACCACTTGCTGGTCTGGACTTTGGACTGACACCGCAACCAACACTCCTATCTGCCACCGTCACCACTGACCAGTCACCGTCATCACATGCACTCGCTATTAAAAAAATAAAAATAAAAATAAAAATAAAAAGGTAAAATAAAAGTGAAAACGGTTTTTTACTCAGGTCGTCACCATAACTTTCAACGTTTATTTACCTTGTAATCGTCAGAGATATAGAGAGAGAGTATGAATTTATGAGAGGTTTTATGGAGTGGGAAAGTGAATAATGGTGTTTGGTATAAAAAGTAGCGCACCTGGTTTTGTAAGGTATTTAAGACGTGGCAAGATGGGCAGGTTGGATAATGTGTCAAAATGGGTAACTCTGAAACACAATTTAACCCATTAATATTGATAGTTTATTATTTGGTAACTGGTAGCTATTTCTAAAATGAAAGACCAAGTGAACTACTTTCTATACGCAAAACCATCAGTATTTCTTTCTCCAAAACCTTTTATACTTGGACACTCCCTCTGCATAATTCCAGAAAATCCTACCTAAATTAACATTAAACGTCAAAGCGACGACCGTAAGAGATATGAACCATTTGTGTTACTTTTTTGGTCCTTAATAGTGACTGCAGTTGCTCATGATGCCTACAAAATGGTAAAGGCATCAGATGGCCAGTGGTGGTTGTTGTAGCACCCCAGGTTTAGATCAGTAAATGGTTGCGATGGGGAAGTCGGTCGACTCTGGTGGATAGGCCATGTTGGAGGTCTAATCTTGGTTCAATTGGTAGGGATAGGGACCTCGTTCTTTAGAGCTCAAAGCCAACATTTCACCTGCTTGTCCCTCTCTCATCACTATTTGTATTTCTTCCCACAAACATGATTGTTAATGGCCTGCGTCTAGGTCATCTAGTGCCTCAGTTCAGGTCCTAAAAGCTATGTTGTCTTATCATGCTTAAGGCACACACATCTTCACTCGCTCATTCACCTTTGCCCACAGGGATTTTGGGTAAAATGTGGTCATATTTGTACTCTTATTTTGAAGTACAAAAATACCACCGTAGTTAAAATGTCACTGGGTTGGAGTCGACTTCATATATAAAAACACAACTTATCTATACTTCCTCTCTCCTCTATGACGCCTAATCTATGTCCTGCATCCCTGTGCAAACATCCTTAAAAACTTCTTTGTCATCACAACGTACTTAAGTTTATAAGAAGAACCTGATAATCACTTAGGCAGTGTTTGTTTTTTAAGAAAAGCACTTTTTTCAATCTTGTCTGCACAAAAACGATAATCACGTCGAAGCAAGAATGAAGGGGTGTCTCCTTATTGCTTTCTTTCTCGCTAACCCCACAATAAATAATGATTTTTCTACATAGATTTTTGCTATTATGAAAAAAAGTGAATTGAACATAGATTGAGTATTAGTTTCTTTGCATTGCTTTGTTCTACAAAAATTACCTGAAAAGTATAAAATCTTGTTGAGGGCCAAACAATGTCACCTCATGTCCTGCACCCGTTACTATCACAAATGTGAGACCTTCGTATATTTGTCTTCAACCCGCAACCTAAATAAAAAATAACATAAATAATATTTAGAGGCTTGCTGAAATACATACATAATGTACCAAAAAGTTGTTGGACATAATGACAATATAAGTCATATTAATGTATTTTCCATAACCATAACAATTCGGTCTCAGGTACACAACATATCATGCATTTTATATATATTTGAATTTAGATAGATCAACATCAACGTCTTTTGATGTGCACAAAACTAGTCCTTACATACGTTGGAGCAGGTAATTTTTGTGATTCTGCTTTGCTATCATGGTCAAGTTTCTAAAACATGAAATCAAGATATAGAGAATACACAAAAAGATAGTTCACTTCATTCCGTATATGTATGTTATTGTTCAGTTAGCTCTAATGATACCTTATCTTCTCCATCTGTTGTTAATCCACCACCTAACACACACACACACAATCAAATCCATGAGTAAAATTTTATAAACTAAATTTATTTTAAACACAAACACGATCAATTCAATACTAACGACATGCTATTAATTGAATTACTAACCTGCCATAGCAAGCTTTATTATATGAAGAATAGAATGATTTATGAAGCTTGGTGATGGATTAAATTTTGATTTATTAAGTTCTGTTATATCGCTTGTGGTTTGGAAAATAGAAGTAGCCGAATTTCGTCAACCGATCAAACAGCTTTGTTTGGTTCCGTATAGGATGCATGCACACAAATCAGTGAAGACTAACCTGCAAAGACGACGTCTAACCTGCAAAAAGATGCAAACAAACAAACATATGCATACACGGTAACAAAATTACATCATTAGGGTTTTAAAGGAAAAGAGGCATACCTTTTTCCTATATGTGATCTGTAAAAAAAAGCCATAAAACGTGATACAAACAGCATGGGAATTTTCTATAGAATAAAATAATTTTAACATAAAATCAAAAGAAAAAAAATACCGAGGTTTTGTGTGTGTTTGTAATTCACATGAATTTTGAGGAGATGAGATTAGGTTAAAGTTTATAATTCTGCAACTATAATTAAGGAATGGATATGTGCAATATATTTTTTTTGTGATAAATACATTCCTTTTCAAACTAAACAAAATGGTGTTGTAGAGATTTATAGATTTGGAATTGCAAGATATAATCCAAAAATTGTGTTAGTCTAGTATTAAATTTTGAAAATTATAAATAATTTTCGAAAATGAATATAAAAAATCCGAAATTTGCATAATATTTATATATTATAGTATGCAACATAATTATCAAAATAACTTGTTGCCTAAGTGGTAAACACACAAGTTATTTAGCAAAACAACCAAGGTTCAAACCTTGCAAGGGACTTTTTTTATAAACAATTTTCAAAAATGCTTAAAAAAAATCCGAAAATTAACAAAAAAAAAAAAAAAAAATAAAAAAAAAGAAAATTAACAATTAATTGCTTAGTTGGCACAAAAATGCTTATGTGGCATTGAGGTGGCATTAATGCCAAATGCCTCCTGTTATATATATATATATATATATATATATATATATATATATATATATATATATATATTTGAATTTGTTTTGATATATATTGATTTCTTATATGTGACTAAAAGATTCATATAGTCACAATTATTAACACTTTTTGATCACAGTTTGCTTAATTCGATGTGTGACTAAATGTTAGAAAGGGCCACACAAACATAAAATTAATGTGGCCATTGGATGACCAATAGTCACACAAAACACACATTTCTTCTCTTAAAACACCATATGGTCACACTTATTAACAATTTTGGCCACTTTATGCTTAATTGTATGTGATTAAATACCCAAAACAAACATGCTTTGTGTGACTAAATGTTAGAAAAGGCCACACAAACATAAAATTCATTTGGCCATTGGATGATCAATAGTCACACAAAACACACATTTCTTCACTGTAAACACCATATGGTCACACTTATTAACACTTTTGGCCACTTTATGATTAATTGTATGTGACTAAATACCCAAAACAAACATGGTTTGTGTGACTAAATGTTCGAAAAAGCCACACAAACATAAATTTAATGTGGCCATTGGATGATCAATAGTCACACAAAATACACATTTCTTCACTTTAACACCATATGGTCACACTTATTAACACTTTTGGCCACTTTATGATTAATTGTATGTGACTAAATACACAAAACAAACATGATTTTTGTGACTAAATGTTACAAAAGGCCACACAAACATAAAATTCAAGTGGCCATTGGATGATCAATAGTCACATAAAAGACATATTTCTTCACCTTAAACAACATATGGTCACACTTATTAACACTTTTGGCCACTTTATGCTTAATTGTATGTGACTAAATACCCAAAAGAAACATGCTTTGTGTGACTATACAGTGTTTATGGTCACTAATACGGATTAATCCAAAAAAATTTGTACCTAATTAGTCACACATGTTACGGTTTTGGTTACTCTTTTGCAATAGAGACTAAAAAAAAGTCAAACACGTGACCATAGAGTACCTATGGTCGCGCGACCTTTAGTCACACACGGCCGATAAATCATGTGTGACTATATGTATATCGTCACGTGTTGACACTTTTAGCATGTTTATCTCATGTCCATAATGAACGAGGATGGCACGGATGTGCACGGATACTCAAGAAGGCTATAAATTTTTTGAAACTTATTTAAATAAGAAAACAAATTATTTGGACCTCATTTTTGTAAACTCTGAGATTTATGAAAGCGAATGATAAATCTTTTAAAACGACTCAATTAGAGATCGTTTTTCTATTATTGTAACTGTTGCGCCGTCGAGTAACACCCAGCTTAAATTCCGCTGCGTATCCCAAAATTGGAGGTGTTACAAATGGGTTAAGGATAGTGGATGCACTAATCATATGATGGGAAACTGAAGTCTATTCTCATCATACAAGACATACAACAGAGGTAACGTGACATTTGGTAGTAATCTTAAAGGCAACATCATAGGCAAATGTACGATCTCTCACAACTCCCTCATTATTAGAAATGTTGATCATGTAGATAATTTAGGATTTAACTTGCTTAGCATTAGTCAAATGGTTGACAATAAGTGTAGAGTAGTATTCTCCGAAGAGGGTAGTGAAATTATTAAAGATGCCAAGACCATAGGTAAAGGAGTTAGGAAAATGGCTTATTCATTACAAAAATGGGGAGTAAGAATGGGGATAAGATATCTCTAGCAACAATAAATGATTATTTCACTCTATGGCATAGAAGACTAGGTCACGCTAATATGCGTCTAATATAATCTCTAGCATCTAAGGATCAAATTAGAAAATTACCTAAGCTTAAGTTCGATCAACACTTTTGTGACGCTTGTAAAGTTGGAAAACAAGTTCACTCTAGTCACAAAGCTAAGCACTTAGTTTCGACCTCTAGATGCCTAGAACTTCTTTACATGGATCTTTTCGGTCCATCCATTGTACGGAGTTACGGAGGAAATCTCTACACCGTAGTAATCGTAGACGATTACTCAAGATACACTTGGACTAGGTTTCTTAATAATAAGACCCAAGCTTTCGAGGAATTCGAAATCTTTAGTAAGAAAGTCCAAAATCAACTAGGTTGTACAATAGTTTCCATTAGGCCGGATCATTATCGGGAATTTTATAATGAAGTGCAATTCGGAGCCTATTGTGATAGTAATGGTATAACACACAACTTCTCGGATCCGCGCACTCCTTGATCAAATGGGGTAGTTGAAAGGTAAAATCGTACACTACAAGAGATGAGTAGAACGATGTTAAACGAAAAATCCATTCCTCAAAACTTTTGGTGTAATGCCGTAGACACGTCAACTTACATACTCAATAGCATTTTGATTAGACCAATCCTAGGAAAGACTCCATACGAAATCTTGAAAGGTAGAAAACCTACTCTAGATTACTCTAGAGTGTTTGAAAGAAAATGCTTCATTTTAAACACAAAAGACTACCTCACCAAGTTTGACCCAAAGTATTACGAAGATGTTTTCCTAGGATACTCACAAAATAGTAAAGCCTATGTTGTCCTTAATAAGGAATATATGAAAGTCGAAGAATCACTCAATGTGACATTCGATGAGAGTCCTCTCCCAACTAAATCATCACCCTTGGTGGATGATTACTTAGATAAGGAAGAAGCCATTAAGGTTAATGGAAATAAAACCTTAGAAAATGACATTGAGGATAAAATAGTCGAATCTCATGATGTAATCAACATCAAGGAATCCAAAGATCATCTAATAGAAAATGTCATAGCAAACCTAAACCAACGAACCTTAGGTCACAAGCACAAAACAAAATTAATTTCTTTTGTTTTATATCTACCGTAGAACCTAAGAACATTGGTGAAGCAATGAAGGATGATAGTTGGGTAGTTGCTATGCAAGAAGAATTAAATCGATTCATCGCAAATCAAGTTTGGGTTTTAGTACCTCCACCTAGGAACCAAACGATCATAGGAACTAAATGGGTGTTTAGAAATAAACTTGACGAAAATGGCGTCGTATCCAGGAATAAGGCTAGGTTGCTAGCACAAGTCTATAACCAACAAGAAGGAATAGACTACGATGAAACTTATGCACCAGTTGCTAGATTAGAGTCTATTAGGATACTCCTTGCCTATGATTGCGCCTTAGACTTTAAGCTATATCAAATGGACGTGAAAAGTGCATTCCTAAATGGTTACATCAACAAGGAGGTATATGTTGCACAACCTCCGGGATTCGTTGATTTTGAAAAACCGAATTATGTTTATAAGCTCAAGAAAGCATTATATGGCCTCAAACAAGCCCCTAAAGTTTTGTTTGATAGATTTAAGGCTTTCTTGCTTAAACATGAGTATACCATGGGAATGGTAGAAAATACACTTTTCCCAAAGAAACGAAATTCACATCTCATCATAGTTTAAATATATGTCGACGACATTATATTCGGTTCAACTTGTCAAGAACTATGCGATGATTTTGCTAAGATCATGCATGATGAGTTTGAGATAAGCATGATGGGTGAATTAAATTTCTTCCTTGGTCTACAAATAAAACAAATGGAAGATGGTATCTTCTTTAATCAATCTAAGTATATTAAAGAGATGCTTAAGAAATTTAGTTTAGAAGAGTCTAAACCTATGAAAACGCCCATGTCCACGGAAACGAAACTCACGAGAGACGAAGAAGGCGAGTCCGTGGATAGTACTAAGTACAGGGGCATGATAAGTAGTTTATTATACCTAACGGCAAATAGCCCAATATCATGTTTAGTGTCTGCCTTTGTGCTCGCTTACAAGAGGATCCCAAAACCTCTCTCCTTGAAGCGGTTAAGCGTATCTTTTGATACATTAAAGGCACTATCCACTTGGGATTGTATTATCCTAAGGGGACCGGTTTAGAAACTATTGTATATGCCAACTCTAATCATGCGGGAGATTATGTGGATCAAAAAAGCATTAGCGGCATTTGTACCTTCATGGGTTGTTATCTAACTTCTTGGTTCTCCAAGAAACAAACGAATCTTGCTATCTCCACGACCAAAGACGAATACGTAAGCGCCGGAAAGGCATGTCAACAAGCACTATAAATGAAACAAGCTCAAATCAACTATGACATCCATCTCGACAACATCCCTATTATGTGCGACAACAAAGTGTGCAATTGACTTGAGCAAGAACCCCGTTCAACACTCTCGTACTAAACAAATCGAAATACATCATCACTTCCTTCGCAATAAGGTTCAAAAAGGAAACATTTCTATTGAGAAAGTTCCTTCCCATGACAACATCGTCGACAACCTAACCAAACCTCTCAAAAGAGAATCCTTCAACTATCTCCGTCTAGGTCTAGCGATGATGGAACACATTCCATAAGTCTCGTCTTATGACTACTCAAATATTTCACTGGAAATATTAAAGTCATCCATTTAGTCTCGTCTTATGACTATTTGAATATTTCTTTGGAAATATTAAGGTCATCTCAATTCGTCTAGTCTCGTTAGTTAAATTCTATCCCGTAAGAAAATTTATAAGGAATAAATTCTCATTGTGTCAAAAAGTCTCACTAAATTAGCGAGACTTATTCGTCAAAAATCATAATGAGGAAAATTTTTGTCTCAGCAGGTCACATCACCACTAAATTTATTGGCACCGTGGTACCGTGACCTGACAAACCCGTTTTTCTTCTTTCTTTCTTCAGTGTTAACACATTCAAACCAAACAGAACTTCTGCAAGTGCTGTCAAACCGAACACCATAACCAAAACCTCAATTCGACTCATTTTTAATCATTTCAAGGCATTGGATTTCAATATTATCGACCACTACACTTTTCCTAACATTAATTATAAGTCAATTAACTTTAATTTTCTTTAATTTTGAGTCTAGGGTTTGTTCATACATATAAAATCGAATTGGGGATTTTCATTTTTTATTTATACAATTAGGACTAGGATTAGACAATGTATAACTATCATGATTCCCTAAACATAGAATTTGCATAAACCCATTTATTTTAGGTTCGAATTTTGTGTCTAAATTCGTAAAAGATTAAATATCATTAGTGGAATCATGCCTAGGATACTTGAAATTGGATTAGGAGTGATTAACACTCAAGCTTCTCAACTTTAAAAATTATGGCGCCAAAAATTGTTGCACTAGCCAAACAACCCCCCCCCCCCCAATTCCATTATTTTTCGAAAAATTCACATAACTAGGATCATGAAACATTTTTCTTGCATTGTTGATACAAGCTAAAAACATTTTCTCATGCATACATGATCTCACGAATATTGGTCGAAGTACATAACTAATATGTATTTTTTGACATATTCGAATGAGCAATAGCTATTCGGAGTGTTTGGGTAAACTCATTAATTTCGTTTTAGAGTTGACATTACCGCACCTCTACACCGTATGCATATAGGCACACACTAGAAACGTGATCGTCAAATATACAAAAGTTAACATATATACTTTTGTAGGTAACAATGCCTTGAAATGATTATCAAGACACAAATCCTACATCCCTCTCCTAATCGATGATCCAAACATTCCTCTCAACATAAAAACTTATCTCCAAAAAGTCCAACATCGTTACATACACGAAGGTCGTGTAGTCGATGCTAACTTTGTTCTGTCGAATGGCATCGACTTTTGACTGTTTGTACAAAATAAATGATCAAAATTTTCCTCGCTTCATTCTTGAATTCTATTGTCGTGTGCGTACCTTCAATGATTGTGAAGGAAATGTCTATCTTGATTTTTGGATCCAAAATGAGAACATCATTTTTTCTGTCTCCGAGTTTCAATACATCGTTGGCGTTCCTTCCCATGGTCAATGTGCTTACACGGAATACCATTCCTTAGAGTCTCTTTTCTATAATCTTGAAAACCAAGGTCCGTATCTAACCAAAATCCCTGATTCACAAACCATCAAACAACACATTCAAACCCCTCATCTCTCCCACATGTACAAAAAACGTGATGGCTCCATTGTCTACCTCGACCTAGATAAGATTTATCTCAAAGAAATCCTTCCCGATCTTAAAAATTGGGAACTCCTTCTAGGAGAGAATATCTTGTCTCTCGCGGGCAACCAGAATCATGTTCCGGCATGTCTAGCTCACATGCTCTATTGTCTTAGTACCGAGACTCCATAAAATCTTGCGTACTACATGGCAAAACGGATTGTTAATATTCATGGCCGGTCCGATAAGATCATGCCGTACGTTATGTTGCTTACTCGTCTCTTTCGTTGGGTAATGGCTAATTATCCACACCTCAAAAATGTTGATTACTATCTTGTCCAACCCATAATGAAACCTCTTGGTGGACCACAACGTCGCACAAAGCAATGTAAAGACAAAGGGTCTAAACATGGTCGTAAATCCACTTCCGATGCTACTTCATCCTCCTTCCATCACGGATCATCATCACAACCCGAAGATGATGATGATGTTGAAATGCATGATGAAGGAACATATAGGGCTCGTACTCCGTCTCCCGAAACTTTCCTTCGTAATATCGATACATCATCCTTCACCCAAACAACCGACCTTCCATACAACCACACCAACCTAACCTCCGTAATGCGAAGGAAAATGGTTATGTATAATCGACAAGCGTCAATGCACGAGCAAATGATCGGAGGGTTCAAGTCAATCGGAAAGGCTATCAAGGGGCTTGGCAAGGCGATAAAGAATGGCTTTAACAAGTGAGGTCGAGGGTCATAAACAACATTAAACTATTTATTAAGAAGTACTATTAGTTAATCTAACATTTTATGAGGTATTGGCTATCGCCTCATGACAATTACAACTTGGTTGCACTAACTCTAGCATGGGTAGATTCGGGTGTGTCATTCAATTTTACCACCCGATGATATTTTTCTTATCAAGCTTAATTCTTTATTATAATTTAGCTTCTTTACATTATTTGGTTTTTATTCATGCAAACTTATTTATACATAATTATTCTACTTGTCATACTTGCATGCTTAATAGTAGCCTAAGAATTAGCTAATCACATGTTTTGCTTAGCACTACATCTAGCCAAAGTGTATAAATTCATGTGATTATTCTCTAGTGACTTGAGGCAATAGGATATGCTGCAAATAGTACCCCCAGAATTACCCATTTAGGCAGCCTAAACCTACAGGATTGGTAAAAACGCTTCCAGTAGGTCACAACACCACTAAATGTGCCACGACACCATTAACTTTAGTGGTACCGTGGGTGATTTAGTGGTACTGTCCCCTAGAAAAATGATTTTTACTATTTGCTTTCACTTTTTGACCCATTCTCCCTTAGATTCTGCCAACATTAGCTGGTTCCAACACTCATCAATTTCCTAAACTCATCACACTCTATTATCCTGAGCAACCTACAAACCTTGTATGCTTTTGATTTGGCTATTTAAGCATTTCTCATCCATTCATCCTCATCACCTATTCAATCATCTATCACACACCAACCATGTCTTCCAACATTGCAACCACCTCTCACCAAGCCAAGAAACCTAGACTTAACATCAAACCACCAAAAGAGATCACTTTCATTGATCTCACTTTGGATGATGATGAGGATATGCATACACCACCTTCCACCAACTCAACTTACTCTCCTTTCACACCCAATGCTCTTTCAAAAACAATCTCCACTAGAGCACATGCATCCTCTTCATCCACAATTAGAACAACAACATCCTTACCACCACCTAGTTCACTTTAACCTTTGGCATTGACATTCACATTATTACTAACAACTCCATTTGAGTTTGCTTACACCACAACATCATCTTCCACCTCTCCATCACCACAACCACTCATGGGTTACCCTATTCTTTACACACTTGAACCACATAGCCAACGTTGTCCTTTTTGTCATCACAATAGAAACCTCATCTTCAACCTTAGGGATGAATTGAACTTCATGTTCTCCTACCTTGAACACCTCTTGATACCACCACAAGGGCCCATCATAACACCTCCTCCACCAACCAATAGCCCAACCAACTAAACATATTTATGTTTAGTATTCATGCATAAATGTCTAGGATCCCTTTTGTAATTGAAGCAAGTCTTAGGGCCTCTAAAGCCAATAGAGATGTTATGTGCTTCATGTAGTTTTCTTTTTATTGTCTTTATCTTGTATTTACATATTATGTGTGACAACTTGTTTAATTTATGAATGAATGTTTTCTATTTTATGGTTGGATTGTCTTTTTCAATTTTAAGGCTACTTAGCCTCTTTGTTTATTGTTGGATATTTGTCTAAGTTGCTACATGTTAGATATTGTATTTGTGTCATCTAACTCTGTTTTGTAGCAACAACCATTGCTCGATTCCTTGGTGCCCTCCAAGCGAGGGGGAGTATACATCAAGGGGGAGCCTTAGTGTTGTGTCGACAATCTTTTTGCTTCGAAAAAAAGGGGGAGAAGTGGGATATAAACTCTAATTAAAAACTTGTTAAAATTAATTTTCACCTAAAATGAGTTTATGCTTTGTCATCATAAAAAAGAGTGAGATTGTTGATGCAAATAATGTCTAAAAACGTTATTTCTATCCTTTGATATCTCTATGTTTTGATGATAACAAAATGTAAAAACAGGTTACGTCAAAATTAACGTAAACAAGTTTTTAATCGAAATATCCTGTTTCTACATATCACTCTAGGTAAGAACAAACAAATTTACAACTTGACAAATGATCAAAAAAGTGAATTTTTTCAAAAATACATTTTTTAAATTATTTTTGAATAATAAAGAGATGTTTTAATTGGAAAAATAAGTTTAAAAATCCCAACAGCTATTCCCCCCCAATAGCTCCTAACTTCCCCAAATAAACTTTCATCACTAAAAACAAATAAACTAAATTTAGTGGTACCGTCAGATATTTAACGGTACCGTGCACTGTAATGGTCGATTTTTTTGTCCCTATAAATACCAGCCCACTTCACAGTTTTTAGGCATCCGTTTTCACATAAAACTATATGTGTTTGATTCTCCTAACACACACACACACACACTCCTTTGATCATTTAGATAGTTTTCTTTTGTTTAAGAGTGATATTTCCAACCAAGCGATCACCTTCATTCCTCTCCTAGTGCAAGAGAAGAACACATTGTACCAAGAAGATACTAAGTGTTGTAGTCATAGTAGTGTACACTTGTAACACTCGTTACATACTTGTTGTATCTTGATATACATCAAATAGTCTAGAGTATTGCTTAGATAACTTGTGTGGATCATTGTGATCTTGTTGAGATCTTGGAGATCTCTTGTAGTTTGTGAGTTAGTATGTTGATCAAGTGGATCAAGTCTAGATCGTGGTGATCTAGTAGGTTGTGTGATTAGCAAGGATTGGGTAGATCGTGAGTGATATTGGTACTAGCTAGATTAGTACTGGACATTTAGCTTAGTGTAGGAAATTGTGATAAGCGACGTTGTACGATTTTCTCCGCCTCAAGAGAGTTTGTTGACATAGGCTTAAAACTCTCGAGTTGGGTACTCGAGGAGTGGATTAGGGAGAAGAAGAGCTTCTTGGCTGAACTACTATAAATCTCTTTGTCTCGGTTTAATCTTTCCATCTCTCACTATTTACTTTCATTACTTACTTGCAATTGTTATAGTGTGATTATTGTAGTCTTATTAAGTAAGATTCATATTGTTGTGGTTTTATTTCACTAAGGATTGAATCGAAGTTTTTCACAAGTAAAATTTGATAATAAATTAAAAAGCGGTGAAACTATTCAACCCCCCTTCTAGTTTCCCACACACTTCACATAATATTTTTATCAAATGATTATTTGAGCTGGTTGACCTTATAAAACTTTGAGTGTTGGAATGAACATGGAAAGGCTAACCATGTACGTTAACAAAATAAAAAAATAAAAAAATAAAAAGAAAAAAACATGCAAGGGATCAACATGCCCACTAAGATCCTTGTTATGCTGAGTGGATGCTAATTTTCCGAATGTGGAGTTGTTGAGACATTCTGAGACCAAGCCTTGTCAATGACCATTACTAGTTGTACCACATGCTCTTAAGTCCATGCTTATTTGTTTAAAATTGTTTATATTTCTTTAATGTATTAAATTTTCCAACTTTACTAAAATACAAAAGTAAATGTCTTGAGTCTTTAGAAGCATTTCCCGTATTGGTTAAGACGTATTAAGTATTCTCACTATTTACTAGATGAATGTGGAAAACCTAAACCCTCTTACGCTTGCCCTCGCGGACCTTTTCTGTTAAAAAGCCCTGCATATACCCGCACAATGTCGAATCCAAGATTTGTTCGGTGGTGCAACACAATTCTTTTTAAACCATAGCCTAAACTTTATGATAAATTATTTCAATGAAAAATCTTATGTTTATCAAGTTATTAGCATAAACCCTATAATTAAAACTTAAAACTATGAAAGTGGAGTTTGCATTAGTACCTAACAAATAACTAATAAACGCTAGATTTTTTACACTTTTGTTATTGTCGTAGAGCACCTAACAAATAACTACACATTTACATATGAATTGTACTGGATCAGTAAATTCATATGTGCCACGTGCCACATATAATCGAAAGATTCATTCTTACACAAAAACGGATACTAGTTTCGCATCCGTCTTTCCCACACGAACCTCCCGCATTACTTCTAGGATAATTCCATATTTACCTGATCTAAAAATCAGAATACCGTATTTTCTCAGAACACAAGTTTTTAGTGATGAATAAGTACAATGCCTTTAAATCATGTGATGGGAAATATGAAATTATGATGTTTAAGTTGTGTATATATGAAATTGCCCCTTACTTATAATGCAAAAACTGGTGTGGTCACCAACAATGACCAACTTATAATACTTTAGGTCATGTCCAACGACCTACTCTATAAACTCTTCAAATTTGAAAAAAAAGAATATTTCACTTACATTCCTCCAAAAATTTTGTCGTCTTCAACCATATCGTACAAACTTCAACTTCAAAAATCATGTTGGTGCAATTGATGATCAAGTATCTCTTATATTTTAATGATGACAAATATACATTCGCAAACACATAGCCAAAAACCAAAAAACATAACACCAAACTTGACAGTGCCACGCTGACGCGCCAGCGCACCAGCGGATGGTCTTTTGCATTTTAGTTTTTCCAAGTCCGCTTTCCTCTTACCCGACTAAGGTGCTTCTTTCAATACAGGTTCGTACATGACATTTGAGATGTTAGGTAAACTCACAATGAGATTTGGACTTAGAGAGATGCCCAAAGCAAGTTCTCATTTTTACAAAATATCAACTCAAAACATGTTTTCCAAATTCCATTAGCTAAGGCAAAAATGTTTTTCCTCAAACCTAGGAGTCTCATACTTTCACTAGAACTTCAAAGGAAAGTATTCAAGTAACCATAGTGTTAGGAATTGGAAATTCCATGTTAAAGTGTCAGTCCCCCCAATTATGGTCTAGCATAAGTTAGCTCGTAGACATGTCGTTTGTTACGTTATTTAGTAGTTAATTAGTTAGTTTGTAGCGTAGAATAGTTTAGTGTAACATCGTGGAGGAAGGACGGTCTTTACCCATTGTATACGATCCACGAGGCGATAGGAGGTCGTTATGGCTGTAACTATAAATACCCCTTCCATCCTTGGAAGGGGTGGTGCTTCTCAATCTAACATTTGATAATTTACAAAGCAAGTCTTTAACTAGAACACCCTCTCACTCTTTCTCTCTCTAAAACATGGCTTTCTTGTATTACCACCATCCTAGACCACCCGAATCATCAAACACAATAAATATTACGATCCTACAAATGGTACCAGAGCCAAGGTTCTTGTGTTGTGTTGATTTATGTGGTTTTGTATCATGGTTATGTTGGTTTTTGATTCATGTT
Source organism: Chrysanthemum makinoi (assembly GCA_910596185.1). Lineage (NCBI taxonomy): Eukaryota > Viridiplantae > Streptophyta > Magnoliopsida > Asterales > Asteraceae > Chrysanthemum > Chrysanthemum makinoi. The sequence goes on from OU343223.1 coordinate 179,320,283, forward strand.
GTAAACTGTTTTTGTACTAGTTTGTTGGTTGGAATTTTTCCGTCTATTATTTTGGTCAAAACAGTTTGTAACAGTTTTGTTTGGTATTCTTTATTTGTGTCAAAGTCCAATCTGTTTTTTTGTCCAAACTGCAGTCTTCTAAACTGTGATGATAAATGGTCATATGGTCTTTTTAGAGGTCAAAATGGGTCGAAATATAATGAGTCCTTATGATGTTTTTTTTCTGGTTATGTTAATCTGGTCATCTTTGATTATTCATACCATGGTCAAAATGGTAAAAATGATATTCATATACTGATTTTACGGGTTTGTATGAAGATGGTCGGAAAAGTGGTCGGAATAACTCGCCGGAAAAACTTATAATCAAGCTAGCGACTTGTATTTACAAGTTAGCGATTTGTATCAAATAAATGATATAGCGACTTATACTTATAAGTTAGCAACTTGTGTTATATGAAAAAACCAGTTATAGCGACTTGTTTTGAGTCAAAAGTCAACAGCGACTTGTTCTTGAATAAATTATAGCGACTTGTGTTTTGAAGATAACGACTTGACTCATGTCCATGGATTGTAGCGACTTGTGGTGAAAGAAATCTTAAGCGACTTGGTCTAGCGACTTACGCTAGCGACTTACGCTAGCGACTTGACATGAACAGATGAAAGGAGATGAAGATGGAATGACCACGACCACATAAACCGAATACCAAAACTGACTCAACCACAAATAATACCATATACAAACATCAAGACCTCTGTAACCATCCATCATCAGTCCATGATTATTCAAAAAAAAAATGAATCGAATAAGTAACAACAGATCAAAAAACATTAATACAACTTCATCCATATCTATCCTAATCCCTTTAATCACCAACAAACTCGACTTCAACTAGGCTCCAAACAATTCGTATACAAAAAAATTATACACATAATCTCAGATTTGTTGCAACATTTTCTTTAATATTTATAAGATTTATTTTTCGTTGAACAATTACCCTCATCGATTCTTGTGAAGCCAAGCTTCTTGATGTATTATCCGAACCATTTGAGATATAACAACACGATTTCGTATCATTCTTCTCTTGTTCGTTTAAGTTAACACAAGGACGAATCATCAAACAAGTTACCTACCCGAGACCATCTTTCAGATCTTGATGACGAATTCTTGATGAGCTGAAAATAATGGAACCATCCCTGTGGTCACCTCAAGCCATCTCTGTGGCAAGGACTTGTCTAGTCCCATTCTAGAAATGAATTGAGTAACTTGTCTTGTTTGGATTTAATTTTGATGTGGTGGATGTTGAGATGAGGTTTAATGTATGAGAAGGAGGCGCCTGTTATTAATCTAGGGTTAGGATATGTGAGATTAGGGTTTGGTGATTGAGAGAGTGAGGCGTGATGTATGTGAGAAGGTTGGGGGGCAGATGTTTTCTGATGTGTGACTTAGGGTTTGCACTAATGACCTAATATTTAGGTGATCATGTTTATTTATATCCGGTTGAGAATTGTGTATATAGGGTTGGCAGATATGGATCATGGGCCGATTGTTAAACAATTGGAAGAGGATCAAATTTGGATATGGGCTTGAAATTATGATATGATGGGTTTCTCTAAACTGGATCGATTATATATGAGATTTGGATAATAAGAGACGTGTTGACGAGATTTGACAATGAGATTTGTGTTAAAGAGATTTAATGATGAGATTGGATATGGATGGGAGTTGTTATGTTTTGAGGATTGATACTATGGTGTATACTTTTTCACGAAGAATATTATGTCAAGGCTTGAAATTGTTTATTTGAACTAAGTTGACTACGGGGCTGTTTGGATGGTATTTCTTATTTGGACTTGAAGTAATTTTTTTCGGGCGCGTTTGCTTATTTTGTCTTCTTTATTTCTACCCTTCCGTGAAGATGACTTGTTTAGGCATTTATAGTGTGTGATAAAGACTTGGATATTTAGTTACTTTTGTGATTCTTTCTCGCTTTACTCTGGCGTAACTATCACTTGTGTCTCGCTGATTGAGGATACGTCAAGAGGTTTTGTACATTGGGTACACAGTTTCTTCTTCACAAGGATTAGTACAAGTTTAAGTTAACAAATCTGTGGAATTTTACTTCATGATCAAGTTTGGTATATCGGATTTACTTCTCCTTGTAGTCACAGCATTAGCCGTCAGAATATGTGTTTACCAAAGTGTTTATTGGATGGTTCAAGATATTGTTGATGTTGGATAATGAACCGCTAATGAACCGTTGCATGTTCCCCTAAAACAGTTATTCACCGAAACCAAAGTTGTCATAACACTTTCAAGCTGATATTGTTTACGATTTTGTCTTGATTTTGTAAAATCCCGCGAAAGAACCTATTTCACGGTTTAAATCATAGACTTGTGAAATCCCGTGACAATGGAAACATCCTGGTAATTGTAAAGTGCATTTCCGGTTCCATCTCACGGTTTATTCTTGGTTTTGTAAAATCCCACGAAAGAAACTATTTCTCGGTTTAAACCATAGAATTGTAAAATCCCGTGATGATGGAACAATCCTGGAGAAAGGAAAGTGTATGTCGGGATCCTTTTCGATCTTTGGTGCTACGGTTTCTTCTTGAAGAAGGGATAAAAGGGTGTACTTCATGAATTGATGTGTGTTTGGATATTCGTCATGGCAGTTTGGTTATTACATGGTTTTACGGGGTAATGTGCTTTTAACCATGGTCGGGATGAAACCATTATCAAAGTTCATTTAAATGTCAAAGACGGCTAGATTTGAGCATTAACGAAGATGTGACAATGGCGTTAATTCATTATTATTTATTTGAGGTTGAAGTGAAATATCACGGGCGAGTGTACTTAGTATCTGAAGGTATCGGGGATGGTTGGATGAAGATTCTTCAAGATCCTTGTTCGAGCTTATTATCAAAAACGAATACTTGGAAATCTAGTTATTGTTGGGTGTCTTTTACCTTTTCTTTTTACCACTTGGGGGAATTGGGCTCTTATCATCACAAAATAACTATCACTTTAAGGAGTTACGTTGTAGTGCTCAGTGTCACATTCAATTGTGGATTTTCAAGAGGTGACGTACGTCTTATACTTGATGGTTGGTTGGATGAAGAGTATAGAGTACTTAGAGATTCAATGGACGATGAAGTCTCGGCACCGCTCTTTGTTACATATGTGCAAGTTTAAGTCATGAGTTCGGGTTATATAATTCAGGGTCAAATTCATCATATTGGGTTTTCTCCATCGTACATCACGACAAAGAGCCTACTGAATGATAATGGGGTTGATTACATGTTTGCCAAGAGTAGATGAAAAGAGAGAGATAATGACTTATGAACACAACAGTTCATGCCTCATACTCTAAAGAAAAGAAAAGTGTACGCTTCAGTGCGCATTATCTTCGGAAGAAAAGAAATCTTCTTATTATGACCATTCTCATCAACATGCTTCATGCTTTTTCCATGCGCTTCAGTCATCAAGTGAACCGGACTTCTGATAATTACTCTTATTCCACTTGCTCTTTTATAATGATGATGGCAACATCATATGCTAATTTTGCAGGGGAGAAGTGTGAATAGAATACATTTGGATGATTTCACTTACTTAATCAAGAATGGCATCTCCGTATGCAATTTTGAGGGGAGAAAAGTGTGATAATTACGCATGGTTGATTGACATATGAGAATATATGGTCATCGGCTCCTAACTCATGTAAGAACCGAGCTTCTTCTTATCGGGTCATCTTTACATAGAGTTTTTCTCTTCTAAGAGCCGTTGGTTGACATCTTCACGGGTGATTTGATTAATGACAAAGTGCTTCTAGTTGCTGGGCTAATTTCCTTGATGAACATCTTTCTGTTCTTGTTTGATTGGGAGGGATTTGAGTTAAGGGGATTTGCTACATACAAGTTAATTGGGATGCTTTTTGGTGAGATGAAGATGTTAACTATCTATTCCCCAATTGGACAATCTTGAAGAAGGTCGAGTCTACAGTCTATTCTACATTTTTACGCTATATGTTAGAAGACTAAAGACGAGTTGCATTTGATTATCCAAAAACTTCTTCTTATCTGGGCATTTATCAAACAGATTGTCGGTTTAGGGGAGAGCACTAATTGGGGGAGGGTGAAATGTTTGATATAATCCCCAATTAGACTTGCTCACATTCTTCGGCAAGTTGATTCTCACAGATACATTTGAGCTAATGATGTTCTTCTCAAAATATTTCAAGTATTTGGGCTTATAATATGTTGTTGATTACAAGTGTCAAAACCAGCAAGGGGGAAGGAGACAAGCATCTAAACACGAGTAAACTTGATGAACTTAATTCTTCTAAGTGATTGAAGATATCCTGGGAAGACGAATGTCACGACCGCAGAGAAACTCAAGGTTTGACTCATGGCGTTTAGTGTTCTTATTCCAACTATGTGGGGGAAGAGATGGAAGAGTTAGTTTATGAAGATAAAAGAGGTACACATGTGTGTGATGATTTCGATGTTATCGCAATCATCAGGGGAGAGAGATTGTGTACATTGGGGATGCTCAGCTGTTTTAATTGAGGGCTTAATCAGTGATTCAGAGATATAATCACTTATTCCGGAGTGGACATCCGGATGATTGTCATCCGCAGAGATAATCAGTGATTCGGCTTGGTTCTTCAAGGTTATCGGTTATTCTCTCTTTGGGCATTGGTGTACCGGGTTCGTTGAGATTCATACACTATCATCGGGGAGAGAAGTATACATCGAGGTTATTCTTTGGCTATTGGACTTAATCGCTACGATGTTATAAGTTTCTCGTCTCTGGGTATCACGATGCATCGGGGTTCGTGAGCTCTAATCTAATAGGTATTTGCATCAATTCGTCTACTTGGGGAAGTGGTCTCTTGACAACTTTTTGGTTTGGATCGCCTGACTTGATTGGAAATGAAATATGAGAAGAAATTTAAAGAGTCGGATGATACGTTCTTTGTTCTTGTTGATGATATAACCTAAACAATGAATCTCGACTATCGTTCTTAAAAAGCGTGAGGATTTATGATAATGGTGTGCTTCTCACATTACTTTGCTAAGGCAAGCTTGAAATAGAGCTTCACATCTGCTCATCTAATGGATTTTCGGTTTGGGGGGAAGCTGCCAAAGTCTCTCTTTCTCAATGGCTCATATTCTGTCTTCTATTCTGGAGCCTCGGAAGCTTTGGTGGTGAATGTTTAAGAGATGATGACTTCTATCTTCTACAACGGGGCTGTTCGATATCCTTATCTCGGTACTCGTATCATCATCTTCTTAAATTATATCATCTACTCTATCTTTGTAAATATTTATTAAAAAGCAAAATACAAAAATATAAAAACAGCAAAACAAAATAGAAAAATATAAAACCAACAAAAACCCATAAAAATCGGAAAATTTAAAAATACCAAAAATATGTTTTCTCAAGACATGTCTTCTGGTATCGATAACATCTACGGTCTTAGAAATGTCATTCAATAACGGCACGGGACCATAGATGAAGTTCGAGCAGAAGGTGTAAATATTTCTTTCTAAACATGTCAAATTTCTATGGCTTACAGTTATTTCAGACTGTAACCCGCGCTTCAAAAAATGGCTTACAGTTACTTCAGAATGTGACCCGCGCTTAAAACTATGGTTTGCTATTATTTCAGATAGCAACCCGTTCTTCAAGGAAGGAAAGTGTTGCGCAAAACAAATTTTCAAATATTTCGTGCACTTATCCTAAAACAAAATGAGGAAAGTATGTCGAAGGACTGCTGTTCCTACACAAATGTTTTTCCTTCTATAAATTCTTCAGAAAAATATTTGTTGTTTTATCAAAATAGTGGAAAATGAGTTGCTTAAAAAATCAATCAGAATCATTGTTTTCATAAATTTGCAAAACTCAATCAATGACTTCAGCGCTTTTAAACTTTTCAGAAAATGAGTCATTGATTGAGGGGGAGAATGTTTTTCAAATTTACATCATCTAACGGGCTTTCTTAATCATCCTACGTGCTTATCTGAAAAATATAATTGCCTATGTTGAAGGACTAGGTTTCTAGGATGTGATTGTTAGGATTAGATGATTATAGATTGATAAACACATTATTCCCATGCCTATGTATGATTTGATTGATATGTTGGATTGACTTTTATTAGTCGATTGCTGTTTGGGTGATGTCCAACACCATATATTTGTATGTGTGTTCACTAACATATGCAGGTATATTGGTATATAAGAATGTTCCCGATCCGGATCCCACAAATGAAGATGTTTGGATGCCGAAAGGAAAGGGTAACTATATCTTGGGTTGACAAATGAAGAAACGGAGCTTAATTGGACTTCTATGGAGAGTTGGCATGGAAAAATGCGACATAAGAGGTCTCACTTGCATCGTGAGATGGTTTTCTTCATCAGCAAATGAAGAAACGGAGCTTAATTTGACCTCAGTTGGCATTAAAATGCAACGTGAGAAGTCTCACTGCATCAGCAGACGGTTTTTCTTCTAAGCCCTACAACAACAACATAAGCTTCTCAACCACCGAAAGTATCTTTGTGCAGGATACAATTTTTAAACAATTTTGAAAAAAATTGATTAAATTGTTTTGAAAATGGAAAATATTTTTTGAAAATTAATTGGACTTAATTTTGAAAATCACCGGACTTCAATTTATCAAAACATAAGTCACTCAATCATCGAATACGGTCATCGATTGAGGGGGAGAGTGATTTAAAATAAAACATTTTCAAACGATATCTCTTCATAAAAGTCCGTTTGTACGTATTAATGTGGTGATCTAAAGATTTAATGTTATGTTATGGTATGATTTTTCTTTAGAATCAAGATCTTTCAAAATGAAATTTTTTTTGTTCTTGTTTGATTGTGAAATTGTTTTATTTTACTTAAAGATCTATTAAAAACTATCATACCTGACACTAACAATCTTTAATGTTTTAAATTGATCCTTATCAGTCTATTTCAAAATTAAATCTTGCCACGTCTTTCCCCAAACTTTTTTAAATGATTTAAATCAGTTGGGATCACAAATCTCAAATGGTTTGATATTTTTGATAGGGGGAGAGATCGTGATTTAAATCTCAAATCTGTTTTAGTCCTTTAAAGGCACTCCTGCCTCCATGTGCCAAACGATTTCAAATACACGATGCACATGTTGAGGAGGAGCATTTATCCAAAAACAAGATGAGTATTTAAACAAGGCACATTTTCTCCCATGTTTTCTAAACCTTATTAAATCACTTGGGATCCAAAATCTCAAAGGGTTTGATATTTTTTATCTGGGGAGAATTTGTGATATAATAATAAAATCTGATAAATGATGATCGACTTGATTCAAAAGTGCATGCTGCTCTCCCATATGTGCTAAACACTTTCGAATCTCGAAGCATATATTGAGGGGAGCATTTCAAAAGAAAATAAATTATCAAGGTACAAAGATTTCTATGTTTCATCATAAAGTACCTCGATTGATTTTCTAATGGTTTTCTGTATGGCAATGCAATCATGGAAGTACTTCAAAAACCTCTTGCCTCTATGTAATAAAATGATTTCAAATATCCTATGCATATTGAGGGAGAATTTACCAAGAAAATCAAATGGCTTTTCTATGAAAATTGTGATCAAAGAAAATATTTCAAAGTCCTCTTGCCTCCATGTGCTAAACAATTTCTAAATCATATGCACATGTTGAGGGGAGGTTTTCTAAATGATCAAAACAATTAAGGTACAAAATGCTTTGATTTTATATCACAAGTACCTTGATTGATTTTTCCAAATGATTCTTCAATTGGTTTCAACAAGGAATGAACTGTACCAAAAGCCCGACCATTTTACTTTATGTATGGAGTTATAAGGATGGTGAGGTTAGGTAATAGTTCCCACGATCCTTGAGAAGGAAGGATCTACCGGGACAATCCACTAGATAGTGTAGAGTCCTTAGGTATGATGAAAAAAAGGAGAAAATTGAGAAATGGGAAGAGTCGGTGAGACGAGCTAATCTTTGGAATAAACCCAAGAAGGTTCTAGTTATGAAGTCTCGGTAAGCACTGAAGGGTTGAAGAATGAAAAAGAAATGAATATGAAAAGGGTGAAAAGAAATAGCCCTCCAATAATTCAGCCTTAGGGCAAAAACCGGGTTCAATACATATGCTCTTGGTGTTTACTAAGGTAACACGGTATTGAAGACAAGACGTCATGGACCCGTGGACTTCACCTAACTTCCCAAGCTACTCAAGTTCCTCTTAAAACGGCTTGTTTCATTCTCACGAGGAACCTACATAATCTATCGACTTTCTCTTAGAGATTGTTGATATTGAAGAAGGAGACCCTCTCCCTAGTCTCCGGCATAGGAACCAAATGTGCACTTTTGAGTCTAGAGCCAAGAGATCATCCAAAATATCTCATTAGGACACAAAGTTAATGAAGACTTGCTATTTCACTCAATGTGGAAAGTAAGAATATTTTAAGAGTCCTATGCATTATCCTTGTGGTATTGCCTGAACATCCGAGTGATATGTAAAAGTATTCACGATGAAGATGGAAATCCTTCTAGAGCCAACATCAAACAAGCTCTTGGTGGGTGACATGTGAGATCTTTTCTAAATGTCAAACTTGTGACAACTGGATAGAAACGATGTGACGATTCACTCTTGAATCAAACTTGGTCCAGGATTGGAATTGACGAATGCTTTTGGAAAAACCGTTCGATGTGCAAACCTTCTTTTCTCTAGCACGTCGAATGTGTACTAATGTTTTCAAACACAAAAAGTATCTCTGATTGAAAAAATACTTTTGGAAAAACAGTTCGATGTGCAAATCTCTTCTTTTCTCTAGCACATCGAATGTGTATTCTCTTTCAAATACAAAAGGTATTTTTGATCGAAAATTGATCTTTCTCAATAAACCTTCGTCGTATTGTAAAACTCTTTCTTCTAAGCAATACGCGATTGTTTTCAAATCAAGTTTTCATCAATCGATTGAATCTCAATTATTTGGTTCACTCACTCCGTGTTGTCTTCTTTGAGCGTTCGGTTTGAAGCGGCTAGAACATTTGCGAAACCATGTCAAGGAGATTCTTGAATTATACACGATCACAGGCGATACTTATCTTGATCAACGAGGAACAGTGGGCCGTGTACCTCAATTCACGAAAGTGATTAAAGACACTTTCGTGTGTTTTATTGCTAGCGTTGTTTGCGGTACATTTGGGCGGTTGCGGTGATCGAATTGAGAAGTCAATACAAAGCCGCATGCTCACAACATCCACACTTAATTGAAGAAATCATGATTGGTGCATATCTACATAACACGGTTCGATATTTTTATACTATGCTTACGCTCTGGCTGCGCAAATATCATGAACCAGTAAAGCTTCCGCTACTCTGATGGAAAGATGTCATGATCCAAAAGGTGTGAGCATGTCGGTCCAAAAGTCACAACATCACATGATGGCAACACAACAAAGAGTGATCCAGAGATTTCTTGTGGTGATGATCTCAAAGCTCGAAGATCATCAAAGATGTGGATCAGTTCAAAGACCTCCACTGAAAGTACAAAATAATCGGAATTTGAAGAATCGCTAAAAAAGCACAAAGATTGCGGAACTTGAAGAATAGAAGTCTACGAGCTCAGAACTAAAGACATAGATAGAATGCTAGGATGCAAAATGTATTTCATGGGGTGACCTCCCTTAGGGGGAGATTGATAGGAATTGGAAATTCCATGTTAAAGTGTCGGTCACCCCAATTATGGTCTAGCATAAGTTAGCTCGTAGACATATAGTTTGTTACGTTATTTAGTAGTTAATGAGTTAGTTTGTAGCGTAGAATAGTTTAGTGTAACACCGTGGAGGAAGGACAGGTCTTTACCCACTGTATACCTGATCCACAGGCCGATAGGAGGTCGTTATGTCTGTAACTATAAATACCCCTTCCATCCTTGGAAGGGGTGGTGCTTCTCAATCTAACATTTGATAATTTACAAAGCAAGTCTCTAACTAGAACACCCTCTCACTCTTTCTCTCTCTAAAACATGGCTTTCTTGTATTACCACTATCCTAGACCACCCGAATCATCAAACACAATAAATATTACGATCCTACACATAGTCCTTAAGTACGTCTTTGCTAATCACGTAACGAGTTTACTACCTTATTGATCATTTATGTCAAGGTTACTTTGCATAAATGCAAGTTTCTCTTTTATGAGATATTGCTTTACTATGATGCAAAGTAGTTATCTTATTTGCATCAAGTTGATTAGCGAATTAATTAATTAGGGCTTAATTAAGGATTATCAAATTTGAACATTTAAGTTTGAACTCTTGAAATATGAATTCTTCTTTACATATGTGTCTACTTCTCTAACACACAAACATTCTCTTGCATTCCCTTAGACATTCTTACACTCATGTCCCCTAAACCCCAACACAATATACTAGACATTCTCATTGTCTTCTTCATTCTATAGAATGCCACCTACATATTCCCTCTTCCATACAAGAAACTAATAACTCTCAACCAACACAAAGTGAACACATCATCAACCTTAACCTTCAAGCTTCTTTCCCACACATTCTCTTCTTCCTCACAATAAACTATTAGTTTTTCCACCAACACAAATTGTACATATCACTAGCTTTTACCTCCAAGATTCATCCATTTTTACCATACATTCTCTTCTCCTACATAATTGAACTTGGAATGGCCAACTCACCCTCTTACACACCTATGTTCCTACAACTTCCCATCACACTCTTCATTCAAATTTAAATTTGAATCACCTACATTAAAACGCCGCTCACACATACTTTCACAACTTTTTCACTTTTATTAGAATTAAAATAATACCTCCCTCACACTCAAATTTCCCCAACACACTCTATGTCATACACTCTTAGATTTGAATTTTAAAAGTGTGGTGTTCCCTCCTACACACATCCTCTTACATACCATGACACCTCTATGTTGTTCCCGTTAACTTGGTTAGAATTAACTACAAAGTTAATCTATCCAAGCTCCATGACTTAGCAATATTAAGAGAAATTCTTCGTTAAATTTTTTGTTTAATTCTATTTGCAATTAACAAAGAATTATACCCAAGTGTTTGTGGAACAACACTACGGATTGAATGAAAAGTATGGTAATTCTCCTCTCTAAACTTAAGTTAAGCTTAAGTAAAACTATGCTAACCAACTGAGATATTCTCAGGGACTTAGTTGTATTTGGAGCAGAGAAATGTGTTTGTGAATGTCAACGCATTAAGTGCACAAAATTGTCAACCTTTCTACTCCTAGTTATGATCCTATTTGTACATAATGGTTTACAACCGTTATTGAAAAAGACAAAGATGCCCTAAGCTAGTTTGGACAAAATACTTGCATATTTTGTCTTTGTTACAATGCCTACTTTAGGAATGGATCAATGGTGCTTTCTGAGTAGCAATAATGACACTGCTCTTTTTCTTTAGCCTTTCATGGAAAGTTTGACATTTGCTTGATAAGGACTCCACCTTAGTCACTTCAGACATATCCAACCTTGTCCCGCCTTTACTTTAGTCTTTTAGCCTTCAGTCTCTTCAGACTTCATAGTTGTTAAGGAGACTTGGGGTTCAGTGAGTTATTGTCATCACTCACTAAACCCATCATCTTCTTCTTTGGCTCAGGTATTATTTACTGAGTCCCACCTTAATGAATGAAGAACCTTTCTTCTTAGGCTCGTCTTGAGCTTCTTAAAGATGACTCAATGAACAAATGTTCATTCAGTGACTTGCGTATGTTTAAGGTTATTAAACACTGTTAATACAAATAAATCGTAAAAACGTTTATTCATATTTAGCGCTCTCCTTGTGTTTTGTTGATAACAGATATGAAGTTATCGTAACTAAAATTATAAGGATACATGTTATTTTTGTAAAGCATTTATAGATATAATCATTTAACATTAATTGTTGTAATAATTCATTTATTATAACAGTTTATTAGGATGGGTAAAAACCATAACCCATGACCCATACCCATGGAGCATATCCATAACCCATGGAGCTAACCCGTGACCCATTGACTAGATGCATTGCATCTTCTAGATACATTGTATCTATTTGGATACCCATGGTCCAAAGTCTATGACCCATGACCCATGACCCATAACCCATTTAGGGGGAGCGTCCTACGGATCCCCCAGTTTACATTGGACGGATCCCTCATGTAAGGGATCCGTGGGATCCGTGCAATAGTAGTGATTTTTTTACCTATAAATAGTGAGTCATTTCTTCATTATAACTCACCTCTCTTTTTACAAACTCTCTCATATATTCTTTCATTCTTCTAATCTCAGATCTCTTGATCTATATAGTAGTTCTTTTTTTTTTGTGATTCTCATATTGGTCCTTCTCTAAGGCGAGATCACGAGATACTTCAAGTCATCCAAGCAAGGGGTCCTTGATTGATTTGTTTCTCCACAAGATTTCTGTAGAAAAGGTCTTGTATTTCATATTTCACATAGTTATTGTGTTGTAGTTGTGTTGGTTTGGTCCTCCGTGTTAAGGACTCGGTATTTAGCTTTGTACCGGAAAAAGTGTAAGCCACGTTGTGAAGGCTTCTCCACCAAGTTGAAGGAGTTTGTTGACATAGTGCTTAAACTCTCGAGTAGGTGACTCGGGGAGTGGAGTAGGGCAAGGAAGGTGTCCTTGTAGCCGAACCACTATAAATCGGTTGTGTCATTTCTATCATTTACTTTACTTTCTTTCTTTACTTACATCACTTATAGATCTATATTTTCTATCCATCCATACGATTTCACATAACATCGAATCTAAAGTTTTTGAAACTAAATTAAAATCGGTAAAACTATTCAACCCCCCTTCTAGTTTTCTACAATTGGCATCAAGAGCTAAGTTTACAAAAGTTTTAAAGTAAATAGTATTTTAAAAACTTTTCGATCACAATGGGTTCTGAAAATTATAAAGAAGGGCAATCTACGCAACGACCTCCACTACTTGAAACTAATGGTTTTATTTATTAGAAAAATAGATTCGAAAAGTATGTGAAGTCAAAAGATATTGATCTTTGGTACATCATTGTTGAAGGCGACTTTGAAGCCACTACAAAAAATGATAAAACCAGAAATTTAGTAAACACACCTCATGATCAACTCTCCGATGATCAAAAGAAAAAGCTTTCCAAAAATATTGAAGCTAAAATGGTTTTATACAATGCTTTACCCAGAAAGGAATTCGAAAGAATTTCTATGCTTAAAACCTCTAAATAAATTTGGAATTCTTTAGTTGTAACTCATCAAGGAAATCAACAAGTTAAAAATAATAAAATAGATTTGTTTGTTCAACAATATGAACAATTTTCAATATCGGATGAGGATACTATAGATAATTCTTTTGCTAACTTTAATACTATAATTACATCATTACAAGCACTTGATGAGACTTTATTTAGTCGTAATCATTTTAGGAGATATCTAAGGGCACTTCCATCCAAGTGGAGATCAAAGGTGACGGCCATCGAAGAATCAAAAGACTTGTCAATCCTCACCCACGACGAACTCATAGGCAATCTAAAGGTCTATGAGCTTGTCCTCGCTAAAGATTCATAAGCCTCAAAAGAGAAGAAAAAGAAGCACAAATCTCTTACCTTAAAAGCCAAGAAGGTCTCAAGCGATGAAGAAAACTCTTCGTCGGATAGTGATGACGAAGAATATGCCATGGCGGTAAGGGATTGCAAGAAGTTTTTTAGAAGAAAGGGAAGATATGTCAAGCAACCATATCACGAAAAGAAGGGGTTTCGGAAAGGCAAAGACGACAAGAAAGCAAGGGATGAACGCGCATGTTTCAAATGAAGGGACCCTAATCACTTCATTAGTGAGTGTCCCAAACGTGACGAACAAAAGGCGTTCATGAGTGGTTCATGGGGAATAAGTGAGGAGGAGAACGAAGAAATTTTTCTCGTGTCAAATGACTCAAACGAGGTGTGCTTAAAGGTCGACCTAGATCCGGATGAATGGATCAAGGATAGCAGGTGCACGAGGCACATGACCGGTAATAAAGACTTGTTTTCCACATACGAATCCTTCAATGGAGGGAATGTGGTATTTGGTAATAGCAAGAGCAAAATCATCGGTAAAGGTACAATTTCTCAAAAATCTTTAACCATTAATGATGTGTGTCCCATATAAAACCTAAACTTTAACCTTCTATGTATAGGACAAATATGTGATAAAAAGTGTAACGTACTTTTTAGTGAAACAGGTAGTAAAATATTGAAAAACTGTATTACCATAGGAAGAGGCATTAGAAAACATGGAGTCTATGTCATTAAAATCGATAATGGACCTAAAGACAAACTTTGTCTTACTTCTATGGATGATACTTCAAACTTATGGCATCGAAAATTGGGACACGCCAATATGCGACTTCTTCAATCGCTATCATCTAAGGAACTAGTAAGAGATCTTACAAAATTAAAATATGAACACCATTTTTGTGATGTTTGTAACGTAGGAAAGCAAGTCCATGCTAGTCACAAAGCTAAAAATATGGTCTCTACTACTAAGTGTCTAGAACTACTCCACATGGATTTATTTGGTCCATCCGCTATTCAAAGTGTCACACCCCCAAATTACCTGTTTTGCAGCGGAATTGAATACCTTGGGGAGGACTGTCATAGCATCAAAGTTACAGTTATATCGAACGACCTAAAGTGTCGTTTGGAAAACACATCGTTTAATTTATTAAAACAATCAGAGTTTACAAATTATTGGTCTCAAATGAAAATCAACTTGTGCGGAAATAAGTTTGTTACAAGCCAAACGATGTTTTAAAATGCATAAAACCCAAGTGAGGCGTCGTCACCACGACTCTATGATATGTCCATATGCATGCCATGAAGTGAATGCCTTAGATACCTGAGATAAAACATGCTAAAAGTGTCAACACATAGGTTGAGTGAGTTCATAGAGTTTGTATAGAAATGTAAAGCCTTTAAAGAACGTTCATGTAGCAAAGTCTAAGTTTTTGGTCATATAGAATAGTTCACAAAGCAAAGGCATCGTAAATCCACTCAGTTCCAAGTCCCGCCCATACAAAACTTGAAACTTGTGTGTTTACAACCCCTTGCTAAAAATAGTATGACAATCATGTATATGTACATTAATATAGTTAAAAGTATAAATGTCACCACAAGGGTCTTCCAACAACTCGTGTTGGGATGTTCCTCAACGCTCACGTTGATGTATCCATAAAATGGCCTTCCAACATATAAATGCTTTGGGATGTTTGTAAATTAATAGCATTCCAACAACTTAATTTGGAGCCACTAATTCTTGTATGTTTGTAAATTAATAGCCTTCCAACAACTTAATTTGGAGCCACTAATTCTTGTATGTTTGTAAATTAATAGCCTTCCAACAACTTAATTTGGAGCCACTAATTCTTGTATGTTTGTAAATTAATAGCCTTCCAACAACTTAATTTGGAGCCACTAATTCTTGTATGTTTGTAAATTAATAGCCTTCTAACAACTTAATTTGGAGCCACTAATTCTTGTATGTTTGTAAATTAATAGCCTTCCAACAACTTAATTTGGAGCCACTAATTCTTGTATGTTTGTTCCAAGTATGCATATGAAATCAAGTATAACCCAATCAAGTATAAAACGCAATCAAGTCTAAAGTATAAGTAATGTTGTTTGGCAAAAGAGTTTAAATGATTTGACCGGCTCCCGCAGGAGTTAACCAATTGCTAAAGTATGTATGTTGAAGTATAATTGAAAACAAGTTTAGCACATTAAGGCACATATCGCAATAAACCACACATAATTTCCAAAGAGTATAAGAAGTATAGTGTAACACAATTGTATTAATGGTTTGAGTATTCGCAAGAGTATAAACAAGTATTTAAGCATATATCTCCCCAAACAGTTTGTAAGAATTTAAAGCAGTATAAGCGGGTATGAACTCTGATAATATGTAAGAGTTTAAAGTACTTGTGAAAGTAAATGAAAATAGTTTGAGCATGTATCTCCCCCAAAAGTTTGTAAACAATTAATAGAAAGTGGGGCTATGAAAACTCACTTGATAAATTGGTATGATGACAAGAGTGAGTACACCGAGATGTAGCATGATACTTTAATCTTTACCTATTATGAATGATATGATACTTAATGAGTTATGATGTAATGATATGCATGCCTTTCGTATGTTATTTATACCATTTGCGAGTTTTGAAAATAATACTAATCGTCAAAAAAATACTCTTTTGACGTCTTGACCATTCTTAAATTACTTTACAAGTATTTACGTCAAAATGTCATCCTACAATGGTTTCGTAATGATTTATAGTGAAATTTTAACTTTTCAAATTAAGTAAAATAATGATGGAAATTTCATGAAAGTGACAAAAATGGCTTCGAAAAACTAGTCGTAAAATGGTGTACGTCGAACGTTAGGAAACGAACTCGACGATTTTGGAAAGCTTGTATCAAAATCTAGAAGTTTTAGTACATGAGTTTTCGTCAAAGAGGTCTCGAACATAAAGATAATAGAGGTTAAACATGGTGATTTTGTCTAAAATGTGGTTTAAAAGTGAGTTTTGGCAAAGTTTAAGCAACCGTAAATAATTTATTACAACTCCGCTATACAAACGGTTGGTCGTTTTGGAAAATATGCTTGGTGATCTCGATTTTACTAGAAGACATCTCGTTACAAAAAGTTCTACGTCAACGTTAAAAACAGCCTTCAATATGGTCATTTTAGTTACCGTAACACTTGTCTCGTAAAAATAATATAGTTTTTCTGAAAATAATTGTTACGGCAATTTTATGGCGTGTATATCTTAATCGTTTCAAATCCGTTTTCTCATTATTATCGTCCTTAGCTTAGTATCAAAGTATACTAATATATTTTTGATAAGTCGAAATAATTTGTAAAGCTAAAGACTCGTTTTTGACTTCATTACAAAACTAAAATAGGTTCTGAAATTTCAGAAAATATATATTTCGTCGTCAAACTTGAAAAATTCATAACTTCTTCGTTATAACTCCGTTTTAATCCGTTCAAGCCGCCACGGATTCGTTTTAAAGTATATTTTCTAATTATCTAGGCCAAAAACTCATGTCTACTGTCGGATTTTCCAAAAAAACAAAATAAGGACAGACCACTTTATATACTTGTCGAAAATAGTTTTTCTCGTACTAAACCTATTCCAATCCCTTCAAATCAACTCCAAAGCTATTCTAATCCTACCATACACCTTCTTAGGGTGTCATGGGTTCCTAAACATCATCAAGACCAAAATATACCAAGGGAAGAATTATAGGATGACCTTTATATATATAACTCTAAAAATCAATGTAAAAATGGTATAAATAAACATAAGTCTTGCATGTTTGCTCAAAATATGAAGAAATAACTATGAAATGGAGATGAAAGATGTAAAATGAAGTGATATGCTTACAAGTTACTATGATGAGGTGCAAAGAACAAAGGTTTAACTTAAACACCCTAGGTTTTTATTTCAAAACCTTAATAAGAGTGTAATCTAGATTGTGATAACTTGAGCTTTGGAAAAACTTGATGATCCCTTGAATACCTTATGGTATAACCGGTTTTTAGAGAGAAGAACAAGAGGAGAAGAACTAGACTTGAAGACTTTGAATTATTGAATTGTGAATGTAATGAATGAAGTAAGTAATATTTGAGTAAAGATCTAGTTATAAAAGAAAATCTACCCACTTTGACTACTCCCCCCCCCTTGGGCCGGATTTTAGGGGATGTGCTTCACAATTATATTTTTTTTTTCTTTTACTTGTACATAGTTGATAGAAAGTGTAAGTAAAAATGTTAATATTAATAACTTGTAAGGATTGTATATACTTTAGTGTATTTAAGATAGTTTTAGGTAAAAGTAATTTTTAATAGATCAAAGTAAGGTATAATGAGATGATAAAAATTGTAAAAATACATTCTTTGTAAAATTTGAGTGATAAAATAATTATCGTGTAGTTTTTAAGAAAAATGTCGTAATAATATAACTTTAACGATTTATATACAAAATAAATTTAAAACACTAGGTAAATTCAAAATATTGTTTTTATAACTAAATGTAAGTATAAAAATGTATCGGGATCATTTTTGGAAGTAGCGGATTAAATGTTCAAAATAATAATTCACGCGATAACGTTTATTTAATATGAAATTTATGGCTTAATGTGAAATGCAAAAATCATGAATGAACCGTTATGAAATGATGAATATGGAGTATGAGAAATGACCGGAAAATGAGAATTGTTACATTCTTCCCATGTGAAGCGAATCACGTCCTCGTGATTCGATTAATGATACTATGGCTCAAAACGCGACAAGGGTTCTAAAAGTTTATGCTCATGTATGGTCTAAATGATTATGTCAATGCTCATGCATATGTCGTGACTATATCTCATTCTAAAGACATGCTCCCTTATGATTAGGCTCGATGAGGCAGCTTTCCCATTCTCAAGCAAAATTTTTAAAAGACTTTTGGTAACGATTTTTACTTAATCCCACAACTCATCAAACAAGAGCTGTCATACGATTAGGCTAAATCGGTTTAGGTAACGACTTGTTTCTAGCTCGATCTTTGAAACTCATCAAACAAGCTGCGCTCGGATCAAGCTGAAACAAGTGGTTTGAAGAAAATCTTTTGAAAATTTGGCTCGATTACGAATTGCTTACTCATATGAGACTACTACTCCCTTCATTGCATGATTCTTCCTGAATTAGACATAGGTGATCGGGCTATGTATAATTTAGGAGTAACTATGCAATGCTTGGACTAATCGACTCATATGATGTTTGGTGTTGGGTCATAAGTTCGCATGTATAAAGAATATGCACTTATAATGATATGATGAGATGCTATGATGATGTGGTTATAGTCTAGGGTCAATGATGCAACCTAGTTCTCTATAACCGATGCTCTGATACCAAGCTGTCACACCCCAAATTACATTTTTTGCGTGAATTGAATACCTTGGGAGGACTGTCATAGCATCAAAGTTACAATTATATCGAACGACCTAAAGTGTCGTTTGGAAAACACATCGTTTAATTTATTAAAACAATCAGAGTTTACAAATTATTGGTCTCAAATGAAAATCAACTTGTGCGGAAATAAGTTTGTTACAAGCCAAACGATGTTTTAAAGTTTATAAAACCCAAGTGAGACGCGTCGTCACCAGGACTCTATGATATGTCCATATGCATGCCATGAAGTGAATGCCTTAGATACCTGAGATAAAACATGCTAAAAAGTGTCAACACATAGGTTGAGTGAGTTCATAGAGTTTGTATAGAAATGTAAAGCCTTTAAAGAACGTTCATGTAGCAAAGTCTAAGTTTTTGGTCATATAGAATAGTTCACAAAGCAAAGGCATAATAAATCCACTCAGTTCCAAGTCCCGCCCATACAAAACTTGCAACCTGTGTGTTTACAACCCACTGCTAAAAATAGTATGACAATCATGTATATGTACATTAAGATAGTTAAAAGTATAAATGTCACCACAAGGGTCTTCCAACAACTCGTGTTGGGATGTTCCTCCAACGCTCACGTTGGGCTGTATCAATAAAAATGGCCTTCCAACATATAAATGCTGGGATGTTTGTAAATTAATAGCATTCCAACAACTTAATTTGGAGCCACTAATTCTTCAACTTAATTTGGAGCCACTAATTCTTGTATGTTTGTAAATTAATAGCCTTCCAACAACTTAATTTGGAGCCACTAATTCTTGTATGTTTGTAAATTAATAGCCTTCCAACAACTTAATTTGGAGCCACTAATTCTTGTATGTTTGTAAATTAATAGCCTTCCAACAACTTAATTTGGAGCCACTAATTCTTGTATGTTTGTTCCAAGTATGCATATGAAATCAAGTATAACCCAATCAAGTATAAAACGCAATCAAGTCTAAAGTATAAGTAATGTTGTTTGGCAAAAGAGTTTAAATGATTTGACCGGCTCCCGCAGGAGTTAACCAATTGCTAAAGTATGTATGTTGAAGTATAATTGAAAACAAGTTTAGCACATTAAGGCACATATCGCAATAAACCACACATAATTTCCAAAGAGTATAAGAAGTATAGTGTAACACAATTGTATAAATGGTTTGAGTATTCTCAAGAGTAAAAACAAGTATTTAAGCATATATCTCCCCAAACGGTTTGTAAGAATTTAAGCAGTATAAGCGGGGTATGAACTCACAGTAATATGTAAGAGTTTAAAGTACTTGTGAAAGTAAATGAAAATAGTTTGAGCATGTATCTCCCCCAAAAGTTTGTAAACAATTAATAGAAAGTGGGGCTATGAAAACTCACTTGATAAATTGGTATGATGACAAGAGTGAGTACACCGAGATGTAGCATGATACTTTAATCTTGACCTATTATGAATGATATGATACTTAATGAGTTATGATGTAATGATATGCATGCCTTTCGTATGTTATTTATACCATTTGCGAGTTTTGAAAATAATACTAATCGTCAAAAAAATACTCTTTTGACGTCTTGACCATTCTTAAATTACTTTACAAGTATTTACGTCAAAATGTCATCCTACAATGGTTTCGTAATGATTTATAGTGAAATTTTAACTTTTAGGTAAGTAATAATAATGTCGCCGGAAATTTCATGAAAGTGACAAAAATGGCTTGAAAAACTAGTTAGAGTAAAATGGTGTCGCGTCGAGCGTTAGGAAACGAACTTCGGCGATTTTGGAAAAGCTTGTATCAAAATCTAGAAGTTTTAGTACATGAGTTTTCGTCAAAGAGGTCTCGAACATAAAGATAATAGAGGTTAAACATGGTGATTTTGTCTAAAATGTGGTTTAAAAGTGAGTTTTGGCAAAGTTTAAGCAACCGTAAATAATTTATTACAACTCCGCTATACAAGCGGTTGGTCGTTTTGGAAAATATGCTTGGTGATCTCGATTTTACTAGAAGACATCTCGTTACCAAAAGTTCTACGTCAGCGTTAAAAGCGACCTTCAATATGGTCATTTTAGTTACCGTAACACTTGTCGTAAAAATAATATAGTTTTTAGAAAATAATAGTTACGGCAATTTTATGAAAGCGTGTATATCTTAATCGTTTCAAATCCGTTTTCTCGTATTATCGTCCTTAGCTTCGTATCAAAGTATACTAATATATTTTTGATAAGTCGAAATAATTTGTAAAGCTTAGGACTCGTTTTTGACTCGTACAAAACTAAAATAGGTTGCTGAAATTTTCAGAAAATATATATTTAATCGGTAGTCAAACTTGAAAAATTCATAACTTCTTCGTTATAACTCCGTTTTAATCCGTTCAAGCGGCCACGGATTCGTTTTAAAGTATATTTTCTAATTATCTAGGCCAAAAACTCATGTCTACTGTCGGATTTTCCAGAAAAACAAAATAAGGACATACCACTTTATATACTTGTCGAAAATAGTTTTTCTCGTACTAAACCTATTCCAATCCCTTCAAATCAACTCCAAAGCTATTCTAATCCTACCATACACCTTCTTAGGGTGTCATGGGTTCCTAAACATCATCAAGACCAAAATATACCAAGGGAATAATTATAGGATGACCTTTATATATATAACTCTAAAAATCAATGTAAAAATGGTATAAATAAACATAAGTCTTGCATGTTTGCTCAAAATATGAAGAAATAACTATGAAATGGAGATGAAAGATGTAAAATGAAGTGATATGCTTACAAGTTACTATGATGAGGTGCAAAGAACAAAGGTTTAACTTAAACACCCTAGGTTTTTATTTCAAAACCTTAATAAGAGTGTAATCTAGATTGTGATAACTTGAGCTTTGGAAAAACTTGATGATCCCTTGAATACCTTATGGTATAACCGGTTTTTAGAGAGAAGAACAAGAGGAGAAGAACTAGACTTGAAGACTTTGAATTATTGAATTGTGAATGTAATGAATGAAGTAAGTAATATTTGAGTAAAGATCTAGTTATAAAAGAAAATCTACCCACTTTGACTACTCCCCCTTGGGCGGATTTTAGGGATGTGCTTCACAATTATATTTTTTTTTTCTTTTACTTGTACATAGTTGATAGAAAGTGTAAGTAAAAATGTTAATATTAATAACTTGTAAGGATTGTATATACTTTAGTGTATTTAAGATAGTTTTAGGTAAAAGTAATTTTTAATAGATCAAAGTAAGGTATAATGAGATGATAAAAATTGTAAAAATACATTCTTTGTAAAATTTGAGTGATAAAATAATTATCGTGTAGTTTTTAAGAAAAATGTCGTAATAATATAACTTTAACGATTTATATACAAAATAAATTTAAAACACTAGGTAAATTCAAAATATTGTTTTTATAACTAAATGTAAGTATAAAAATGTATCGGGATCATTTTTGGAAGTAGCGGATTAAATGTTCAAAATAATAATTCACGCGATAACGTTTATTTAATATGAAATTTACGCGCTTAATGTGAAATGCAAAAATCATGAATGAACCGTTATGAAATGATGAATATGGAGTATGAGAAATGACCGGAAAATGAGAATTGTGACACAAAGTTATGGAGGTAACTACTATACTTTGGTCATAGTGGATGATTACTCTAGGTACACATGGACTAAAGTTTTAAAGAATAAAACTGAAACGTTCGATTACTTTGAAATATTAAGTAAGAAAACCCAAAGACAATTAGGAAGTCCTATAGTGTCTATTAGAACGGATCATAGTAGGGAATTCGATAATGAAGTGCAATTTGGAGCTTTTTGTGACACTAATGGTATTACTCATAATTTCTCGACTCCTGGCACTCCACAATCGAATAGGGTAGTTGAAAGGAAAAAATAAAACCCTACAAGAAATGAGTCGCACCATGATTAATGAGAAATCTATTCCTCAGAAATTTTGGTGCAATGCCGTTGATACATCGACGTATATACTCAACCGAGTCTTAATTAGACCATTCTTAGGTAAAACTCCATACGAGTAACTTCGAGGCAAAAAGCCTACGTTAGAACATTTTAGATTTTTTGGTAGCAAATGTTTTCTACTTAACTCTAAAGATTACCTAACTAAGTTTGATCCTAAATCAACCGAACGTATTTTCTTAGGTTACTCTCCTAATAGTAAAGCTTATGTCATATTAAATAAAGAAACAATGAAGGTTGAAGAGTCATTAAATGTACGATTTGATGAAAGTCCACCTAAAACTACCCAACCTCTTGTCGATGACGAGATAATCGAAAGAGAAACCATAGAAATAAAGAAAAATACAAACAAAGAAGATGAACCATTAAATAATGAAATCATAAATATTAAAGAGTCTAAAGATCACCCATAGATAAGGTCATAGGAAAGTTAAAAGAAAGAACCTTAAGATCTCAAGTCCAAAACCAAAGAATTTTATTTTGTTTTGCCTCAACCATAGAACCTAAAAATATACAAGAAGCCATAAAAGATGAAAGTTGAGTAATGGCTATGCAAGAAGAGTTAAATCATTTTGTTTCTAACGATGTTTGGACACTTGTCCCTCCACCTAATAACCAAACCATAATAGGAACCAAATGGGTATATAAAAACAAGTTAGATGCAAACGGTGTAGTGTCTAGAAATAAAGCTAGACTCGTTACCCAAGGGTATAATCAACAAGAAGGCATAGACTTGGATGAGACCTATGCTCCCGTGGCTAGATTAGAGTCTATAAGAATACTTCTTGCTTATGCTTGTGCTAATGATCTTAAGCTTTTTCAAATGGATGTTAAAAGTGCTTTTCTAAATGCCTTTATTAATGAAGAAGTCTATGTAGCTCAACCTCCGGGCTTTATCGATTTCGAAAACCTAAACATGTTTATAAATTAAAGAAAGCTCTTTACGGTCATAAACAAGCCCTAAAAGCTTGGTATGATAGACTCAAATCATTTTTAATCAAAAACAACTACACCATGGGGTTAGTTGATAATACACTTTTCACTAAGAAAAAGGAATCACATATAATCATTGTTCAAATATACGTGGACGATATTATATTCGGATCGACTTGTCAAGACGTGTGTGATGATTTCTCAAAAATCATGCATGATGAGTTCAAAATGAGTATGATGGGAGAACTAAGTTTCTTTCTTTGTCTACAAATCAAACAACTAGAAGATGGTATCTTCTTTAATCAATCCAAATACATAAAAGAAATGTTAAAGAAATTTGGTTTAGAATAGTCAAAACCCATAAGAACACCAATGTCATCCGATACTAAACTAACAAAAGATGAAGACGGTGAATCCGTTGATAACGCAAAATACCGTGGCATGATTGGTAGTCTTCTCTATCTTATGGCTACTTGGCCGGATATCATGTTTAGTGTTTGTCTATGTGCTAGGTTTCAAGAAGACCCTAAAACATCACATATAGAAGTGGTCAAAAGAATACTTAGATACATTAAGGGTACGAATCAATTGGGATTATGATATCCTAAGGAGCGGGGTAGAAACAATTGTATATGCGGATTGACCATGCGGTGATTATGTTGACCAAAAAGTACAAGTGGTGTATGTACTTTTATGGGGCGTTGTCTAACATCTGGTTCTCGAAGAAGCAAGCGGCATTGGCCATATCAACAACGAAGCGAATATGTCTCAGCCGGCAAAGCATGCCAGCAAGCACTATGGATGAAACAAGCGTTAGTTGACTACGACATTCATCTAAGCGACATAGCCATCTTATGCGACAACAAAGGTGCTATTGACTTAAGCAAGAATCCAGTATTATACTCTCACACCAAACATATAGAGATCCGTCATCACTTCTTAAGAGACAATGTTCAAAAGGGGAACATCTCTATTGAGATGGTAGCATTCGAAGAAAACATAGCCGACGTTCTCACCAAACCGTTGAAGCGGGAACAATTCAACTTGTTACGTCTTGGTCTTGGTCTCATGGAACAATCGTCATAATTTGTATCTCAATTCTACAAGGTATGTAAATGTTAGCCTTACCTTTTTTTCTGAATATAGGATCTCTATTTCATACACAACTCACAAGCAATACGGGAATTTTCAAAAACCAAGGTAAATTTTATTTTACAACACGTAATTTCATATATATTTTTCTTAACTAAAAGATAAATGTTTCTTCTAACAAGAAATTTTTTCGAAATGCTTTCTAAAAGATACTACTTCCCGTATCATTTTCCTAAAAGCTGTTTCTCACGTCTAGGACAAACCTTTTCTTTTCATTATTAATACAAAGTAAAAACCCGTTTTTCATTGCATCTCATGTCTTTTGAATTCTAAAGGGAACACATAACTAATATGTGTTTTCGGGTACATTCATTTAAGCAACAACGAATTTAGGAGCACTCGGGTTATCTCATATAATAATATGCTTTTTCACTTCTAGTTTATTTTTCTTTTTCTTTTTAGGAGTCAAGATAATTGCAACTCCGAATAGTTTGCATATAGGCACACACTAGGCACAAATGTTTTCAAAAGGAAAAATTTTAGCTGCCTGAGTCACCAGCACCACGGATCCCAGTATTAACACTGGACGGTTCCCTCAAGGGAAGGATCCGTGGGAACCGTGGGACAGAAGCTGAATTTCTCTTCTATTTTTCTCACTTTGGCTATAAACCTTCATATTTTCATCATTTTACCTCTTTCACTAATGAGTATGTTACTTAATGCTTGTGCTCTCATGATCACATGCCTTAAATTCATATCTAATCATTAGATTTTATTCCACATTTTGGGTCAAGCATTCATTACAATGCACTATTTTTTCTATAAATAAGGTTCTTAAAATGCTTGCATATCCATCACTCTCAACCTCACAAACAATCATCATCATGTTATCCAAAAGATCTTCCAACATTGATGAATCACCTAGTGCAAATAATCCTCTTCAAGAAATCCAAAATTTTATCCTACCATCTTCCGTAGTACCAGCACCCAAATCTAGAAAAACCGAACGGATTAGCATCCGACCTTGTTGTTTAGCCAAACCATTGTCAAGAAGTTCATCGCCAACTACTCATTCACCACCACATGATTCCATAGTAGCACCTCCATCATCTCCAACAAGTACATCACCACCATCACCTATCAAATCTCCACCTAAGATCACCCTATCGGAACTTCTTCAAACTCCGAAAACAACCCCACTACCCATGTCTAGTCCACAAACTTCCAACCCAAAAGAACTAGTCTTTTTAACACCACCAACATCTCCAAACACACTTTACAAAAATCTTGCAACTTCACCACCTTTAGCTCCCATTATCTTACAACAACATCTAGGTTCATATATTCCACCAGTTACCAACATAATGGATTTTGATCCTTATTTTCCATCTTTTCCACCACATATTCTGCCTTCTACAAATCAAACTAACCCGGAAACCATCCACACACAATACCCACATCATTTACATTGTGAACATTGCCAATCCACTAGGGAACTTGCAATAGAAATTACCTAGTGCAAATAATCATCATGTTATCCAAAATATGGATTTTGATCCTTATTTTCCATCATTTACATTGTGAACATTGCCAATACACTAGGGAACTTGCAATAGAAATTAGGGAAGAGATGTGATTCATACTTAACTACATCCTTGATCGCATCAATATCATCACTCACCAAAACTTCCATCATTAACCTTATGCAAGCATGGAAGGAATGATATTACTATTTTCTCTATTTTTTTTCCTTTTGAGTCATTTTTAAAGAACAAACCTTGTTCTTATTTTTACATATTTGTATGTGGCCTATATACCACTACACTTTGTCTTTTTATTACAAGGCTTTGTTTACATACCTTGGCTCTCCATCTTGTTTCTCGTCAAATCACAAGATTATATTGCATGTTTCTACTACTTTTTCTTTGTAGGTATTATACTTTCTCACTTGAATCCCTTTTCTAGGGGGAGCTACCGTCAAGGGGGAGTTAGTGATTTGTGGAATATATT
This sequence comes from Chrysanthemum makinoi, assembly GCA_910596185.1. Classification (NCBI taxonomy): domain Eukaryota; kingdom Viridiplantae; phylum Streptophyta; class Magnoliopsida; order Asterales; family Asteraceae; genus Chrysanthemum; species Chrysanthemum makinoi. The sequence goes on from OU343223.1 coordinate 179,347,295, forward strand.
CCTTTTCCACACTTTATTTCTTCGTTAGGGTTTCTTTTTGTTTCGACATAAAGGGGGAGAAGAAGTAAAAGTAATGCTTTCAAAACATACATCTAATCTTAAGTTTTACTCATCATAACATTATGTTTTGTCATCAACAAAAAGGGGGAGACTGTTAATACAAATAAATCGTAAAAACGTTTATTCATATTTAGTGATCTCTTTGTGTTTTGTTGATAACAAATATGAAGATATCACAAGGAAAATTATCAGGATACATGTTATTTTTGTAAAGCATTTATAGATATAATCATTTAACATTAATTGTTGTAATATTTCATTTATTGTAATAGTTTATTAGGATGGGTAAAAACCATAACCCATGACCCATACCCATGGAGCATATACATAACCCATGGAGCTAACCCATGACCCATTGACTAGATGCATTGCATCTTCTAGATACATTGTATCTATTTGGATACCCATGGCCCAAAGTCTATGACCCATGACCCATGATCCATGACCCATATCCCATTTAGGGGGAGCATCCTACGAATCCCCAGTTTACACTGGATGGATCCCTCATGTAAGGGATCCGTGTAACAATAGTGATTTTTTTTCCTATAAATAGTGAGTCATTTCTTCATTGTAACTCACCTCTCTTCTTACAAATTCTCTCATATATTCTTTCATTCTTCTAATCTCATATCTCTTGATCTATATAGTAGTTCTTCTTTCTTTTGTTGTGATTCTCATATAGGTCCTTCTTTAAGGTGAGATCATGAGATACTACAAGTCATCCAAGCAAGGGGTCCTTTATTGATTTGTTCCTCCACATGATTTCTGTAGCAAAGATCTTGTATTTTATATTTCACATAGTTGTTGTGTTATAGTTGTGTTGGTTTGGTCCTCCGTGTTAATGACTCGGTATTTAGCTTTGTACTAGAAAAAGTGTAAGCGGCGTTGTGAAGGCTTCTCCGCCAAGTTGAAGGAGTTTGTTGACATAGTGCTTGAACTCTCGAGTAGGTGACTCGGGGAGTGGAGTAGGGCAAGGAAGGTGTCCTTGTAGCAGAACCACTATAAATCGTTTGTGTCATTTCTATCCTTTACTTTACTTGCTTACTTTACTTACATTACTTATAGATCTATATTTTCTATCCATCCATACGATTTCACATAACATCGAATCTAAAGTTTTTGAAGCTAAATTAAAATCGGCAAAACTATTCAACCCCCCTTCTAGTTTTCCACATTATGCTATTTTATCTTCAAATTCTAGTTTAAGGGAGTTTTAGAATTCACTAACCCAACAGTCTCCCCCTATTTGGATATAAATATAGCCTAAGTGTTTCTTAGTTCAATGTGAGTAAGCAAAGGTCTTCTTCTCAAACTATCGAGTTTTACAAAGCAATAAAGGACACTAATTAACATAAAACATCATTTATTCATTAATATTACACAGTCCTACTAGTTACAAAAAGATGGATAAAAATACAATATATGTCATTTAAGTCAAATTGGTATCCAAGGGCTTCAAGCTTGGGGTTCTTCATTTTCAACTTCTCTTGATCAGGTTGCTCATTGATCTTTATCCTTAGTTCATGGCAGAATCTCAAGTTCTCCTGAGTTTGAATTACATAGGCCATCACTAAGTAGACCACCATAGCTTCAACTCCTGCCAAGTCAATATCATTCCATCTTTAGAAGGCAGAATCACCAAAGGCATCAGTGAAGAAAAGTCCTCTCTCAGGTTGTTGAATGATCAATTTGTTACAAATATAAATCCTTTAGTGAGGGCTCTGTTGCAGTCAAGGCCATGAATCTTAACCTCAGGTTCAAGCTCCAAGGTTTTCCTCTTTCTTTTGGAGGACTAAGAGGCAGCTGGTTGAGTCACTAGAGCTGGAAGAGTAGATTGAATGCCAAGTTCATCAGGAATCTTTGTTAGTATTTCATATCTCTTTCTTAGAGATGTCATCAGGTCCTTGATAATGATGTTCCTTTTATTTTCAATGATTGGACTCAACTTATCTAGCTCAGTGATCCCAAAGTCATAGAATTTGAATGGATCATGTCCTTTAAATTCCCTTTTGTCACTGTCTCTGTAGACCCTAAGAACCATAGGCTTGGTCTTTGGTTGAATCTTGATGTCAGTGATTGGTTCATGCCTTCTTCTGCTGGTCATAGTCCATCTGTACTGATCTATCCTTTGTTTCTTCAATTCAGCAGATCTTTTGAGCTTTTCATCCCTTTGCCTCTTGAGGGCTAGTAATTTCCTTCCTGCCTGTGTCTTAGGATCAATCCCAATCTTCTCAGCTTCCTCATGAACCACCTGAATTAAGGTAGGTTTATTCAGCTGCCTTATTTATAAACTCCTCTTTTTCTAAGTGAGCATTCATCTCTTCCTTAGTTACATAAAATATTTTCCCATTTATTTCATAAGGTACCCTAATAGGTGCATCAAGGTCTGGTCTTACAACTGAGGAAGCCTTCACCAATCTTCATTCATGCTTAGGCTCTAAAGGTAGTGAGAATACCATTGCCTTTGTCTTAGGGAGGATATGTTGATGATGGTTGAGCTTCAGTGATGGGAGGTTGATATGTGGAGATTGGTACAGCAGGAGTTGGTCCAGTTGCATCTTCTTTGTTCTCCCCCTCAGGATGAGAAGGAGTTGGTTCTTGTGTAGAAGCTTTAGTGACATTCTCCCCCACCTAACTGTTGCTGGAATTTCAGTGAGAGCAAGAGTTGGCTCACAACTGCTTGAAATTTGAGGTCTTGCTTGACCCTTGAAAGCCTGATAGATCTCAGACATCATAGACTTGATTTCAGAGGTGTCTTGTTTAAGAGTGGATAAATAGGCCTCATGAATGGCCTGAGATATTTTAATTGCTGACATTCTAGGCCCAAGATTCCAAGCCATAGAAGTTAGTGAGGTTTGAAGAATTCTTGATGTAGGTGTCTGAGGCCTCAAGAATTTTCATGTTCAGAGCAGGGTCTTCTTTAACAGCCTCTTTGATAGTATCAAGCTTGGAGTGAACTTCCTAAAAGGATTTAAGAAACTTTTGTAGATCCTCATTGATAAGGATTTAAAAGGTACACTTTTGAGGGGTCATTTAAGCCCATAATCGATCACTTTTATATCCGTTACTACTTCATTTCGTTCCTTTTCACTTTTTAGGTTTCTTGAAGGCAAATTGCCGGAATGACACTTATTCGGACGAAAAGGCGCGAATATATGAAGAAAATGGCCAAAGTCAAGAATCAAGACACTCAAGCTGATGGAACAGAAGGTGATGGCGTCACAGCCAAATGGCGACGCCGTCGCAAGATAACTCAGAAGCCAAATTGCTATTTTGCACTTGACGGCATCAGGTTTTAAAGCGTAGGCCGTCACAACTCAGACGGCCTAGATTTGGATCCCGACGGCGTTAGAAGATGAAGCCGACAGCGTCACGACCATAAGGTAACACCGTCACAAAGTTGACGTGGCGAAGATGAAAACCTAATGGCGGCGACCTGATGGCGTCACAAATAAAGAGTAAAGCCGTCGCATATTGTAACTCTATATATAGAATTCGAATTTTCAGAATTTCAAAGAGGTAGTTTTGTGGAGTAAAACCTAAACCGAACTTTGGCTGTCTTGGGCAATATCTTAGGGTTCCATACCCTATTTTACAACAAGATAAGTGATTTACTTCATTAATTCAATTATGTCTTCAATTGTTTGTGTGTATGCTTGCATGTTTTCCATGTCCGGCTAATTTAATTGTGTGTTTGCTTAGATCTATGAAACCTATGTATTGAATATTGATTGGTTGTCTCTTATCTTAATTGTGATTGACCTAGTATTGCGATAGGTCATTCGTTGTGTTTTTAATGCTTGAGTAATCTTTGTGAACATTAGTTTATAATCACCTAGAGTTATTGTAGGCTAAGCATCCAAAGGTAACCTTAGAGTTAGTTTATGAATCCTAGAGATTTCGTAGACAATAACCTTAAGGTAGTCTCAAAGAGTTAGGGAAAAACGCATACCCTACGACCTTAGAAGACACAACGCGTTAAGAATAAGGACTTTACAATTCAACCATCAATAGGAGATAACTAGGGAGTAATAACATCTAGGTAAACACATCTTTAAATCATCATACGAACACACAACAATAGACATAGACTACAATCACCTTAGCTTAGTTAATTAGATAAGTAGAGTAATCGGCAGAAATACCACCCCCCAAATCCAATACCCCGAGATTCATACCTTTCAATTTTCTAAAAAATATAAAAAAGATAAAAAATTGTTTTCCTCAACTCCAACCTTAGCGTAGTAATTTCTCACTAACATTCCTATTTCCCTAGAGAATGATATCAATTCCCGAGGCTTACCCTAATACTACACTACAACGATTAGGTTCACTGCCTAGGGTGTTGAAAAACTTGCTCGACGAAAAGGAAGTTCCTTGGACCCCAAACGCGCATTGTACGCGTATCAAGTTTTGGCGCGGCTGCGGGAATAGAATAGCTAGTTATATTTCCACCTCGTTTAGGTTCCCTTGCTTGATTCCTATCAAGTAAGCTTTTTCTCATTTTTAGCTTCCTCGTAGTCTATCCCCTTCTTTGTGACCTTTGTTAGTAATCCCATCACTTTTCATCATGGAAGGTGATAATCAACCACCACTCATCAACCCACCACCAAATGACCGCCAAGAGGCCGTACTCTTGGTGAATACTCATGACTAAGCTACCTAGGCTATAGAAACACCATTGAGCTTCCGAAGCCCAACTCACGCGCCGATCGACACCATCCGGTTGGTGCAAAACGGATGTGCATTCCATGGACTTCGTTCCGAAGATCCTAATCGGCATCTTAAGGATTTCCTTAAAATTGTCGATTCCATCGACCTCGATGCTACTACTTGGGAGACCACGCACTTGTGTCTCTTCTAATTCTCTACGGACCAAGCTAGTAATTGGCGGCGACTTCCCGTCGGCTCCATCTCAAGTTGGGATGATCTCTCGTTTCCTTGCCCAATTTTCCCCACCGGGGAGAACTACTAAGCTTAGGAATGAAATCTTGATTTTCCAACAACGTCAAGGTGAATCTCTCTACGAAGCATGGACTCGATTCAAGGACTTACTCCATAGAGTCCCTCATCACGGCATTGATCTTTTGCTTCAAGTCCAACTCTTTTATGATCATGTCAACTTCCCAACTAAGCGATCCATTGACCAAGCGGCTGGTGGTAAACTTAGTGGTCTCACCGCGGAAGAATCATGGGGTATAATAGAGGACCTTTCTCTCTATGACAACGAAAGTTGGAATAACCCCCGTAAGTTGCCTAAAACCGTAAAGGCAATCTCCTTGCCTCCCATTGACTCACAACCTTCCGACCGTAGGATGCTCGAGCTTAAAGATCAAGTTAAAATCCTAATGAGCTCCTACAAAAAACCTAAGTCTTCACATCAAAATCACTCTACCTTGTGAATTATGTAGTGGTCCCCACGACACTCGTGATTGCACAAGACTCCCGAACAAGCTTTTGCGGACTACGCCTCAGCGTGCCGGCCGAGGCGGGAGAGAAGTGGTACACTTTCAATCCCGAACAAGACAACTTAGGAAACTCCTATAACCCCTTATGGAGGAATAACCTTAACCTTAAGTGGAACCAAAATTCAAACCCACCCCAAAGCTCATCTAGTCCACCTAATAGGTTCAACCCTCCAAACACCGGGAACCCCACTAGTCTTGAGGCAATTACGTCTAGATTCATGTCATTTCAAGCTTCGATTAACTAAGCTTGAAGCCGATTTCAAGCAACGACAAGGCGAGATGACAAACAAGATTGATGCTCTCTTAAAAGCCTTCAATGACCGGGAAATTGGAGCACTCCTAAATGATACTATAAAGAACCCAAAAGTGAATTTGATTTCATCGACTTCATGTTCTTGTTCACCATGGGAGAGTGCGCATCCATGCCCCTCACACCCAAAGGTCCACTCGGTAAATGCTATCAACAAGGGTTCCAAGCGATCCCAAATGAGGTACCAAGGCCCAGCACCATTGGTACAACCCACTCTTGAGAAACCCGTCAACCAAGAACCCAAACCTAATCTAAAGGAGGAGTGCAAGGAACTCCATCAAGAAAAATCGATTCTTGAAGTCTTAGCTCATGCACCTTATTATAATGCTTTAAAAGAAAAATATGAGCGAGAACTAAAACTTGGAAAACATGGGTCCGCGTTTGTGAAAAATATTTTACCTAAGAAGTTAGACGATCCTGGGCTATTCACTCTTCCTTGTAGGCTTGGAACCTCCAAACCTCTCGATGCTCTAGCCGACTTAGGATCATGCATCAATCTTGTTTCATTGTCCCTCCATAGAAGCCTTAACTTAGGTAAGATAGAACCAACGGAAACTAACTTAGGTCTAGCGGACGGTAGTATTGCATATCCGGTAGGGATAATAAAAGACATGGTTGTACACGTAGGAGAATTGACTCTTTTGGTGGATTTCCATGTGCTAGACATGAATAAGGACCCGACATGCCCATTGCTAGTAGGAAGGGGATTCTTAGCTACCACTAGTGCCATCATTGATTGTAAGATGTCTAAAATAGTGGTAGGAGAAGGGAGTGCTAGGTCAATTTACGATGTCAAAAAGCATATTTACTACAAGGAAGAGGAAATCCCCCATGAGATTAGGTTGGATAGAACGCCATCTAGGTATAGACCTTGGATTAATAAAAAATTCATAGGTCCCCAACGACCTTTCTATCTAGATAAATCCTTTGCTAGTAAAGCAACTTTCCATGAAAAAGAATTGGCTAGGGACATGGAAGTGATCCCGTTCGAGGACGCCTTAGTGTTTAGGAACATGACCGAGTTCCTAGGAAGCTTGCCCATCAACCTTGTCATGAATAAGTGGAATGTTGAGAGCGATAAGCCTAAGCATAAGTGGAATTGGGATAGACCACCTAGTGATGGTAATGGAGAGTGGCACATTAGGATAACGATCTATGACCCCGATGGAGAGAAGTTTGAAAAGGCATACATGACTAAGCGTACCACTAGGAACTTAAACGATAAGTTTGATCCTTATGACATTCTTGAGGATAAGCTTACTTATATAGGTACGTAGGGGCACGACTTCGAGTCTAGCTACAAGACTCATAAATAAAGAAAAGCGCTTCGTGGGAGGCAACCCATGCTTAATTGTTTGCTTGTTTGTGTATCGTATATATTTTATTGATTGTTTATTCTCATGTTTGAATTTGTAAAAATGCTTTATTTTGCCTTTAACCTCGTCTTAATTACATATAAATGTATTTTACAAAAAGGGATAAGTGTAGGGAGGATTACACACGTTTTCAAAACGAACGTGAACATGAGAATTACAATTATTAAAAAAGATATACATGTGTGTCTGTTTGAGTCAAATGCTTGTATCGAGTCATAATGGATGTTTTGCAGGAAATATTTCTAGATTCTAAAGATGTAAATTTTCCAGAATTTTTTCCAGAAAATCGCAGACAGGTTTCGTCAGATAACTGGCAGCGTCGGAGATCATAACTGACGGCGTCAAGAGGTAAAACGACTTACTACTTTCGTTTTCGTGCTACATATAAATTTTTGGAATTTTCGGATCTTAATTTTCCGGAAAATCTGTAAACATCCATTCCACAAGCATTATATCCTAGTTTAGTAGAGTCATATATATATATATATATATATATATATATATATATATATATATATATTGTTACCGCCGATTTTACGCGAAGGTTTCGTTTGTTTTCTTCAAGTGTGCAGGTTTTATTTATCAAGAAGAAGATACATAAGAATTTTTGGAGCTTTGCACGAATACATTCTTCTTGGAGAAGAATTTAACCACTACTTCACACGTATCCTACCGAGCTAATCAGGTGAGTATTAGTTTCTTTCGTTTTTAATTACCTTCCATTACCATAACTTTGATACTTTCGGGGAACATTGGGGACAATGTTCAGTTTAAGTGTAGGGAGGGAAAATAAAACGGGAACTTTGAAACTATGCTTATCCTTGACTAGTGTCCAATTTCATTTGTGTAATAAACCATGAGAAATATCAGTTAGGGTAATTTTGGCACTAAATTTTAAATTTGTCATGAAATGTAGGAGTGGGCCATTAGTCTTAATAAAGCGTCTCATGGATAGGAAGTTATATGACTAGCACAAAACCCTTTACCACTTAAATTCCACCCAAAATGTGAGGATCGCCCTTATATTTGTAGGAATTAAAGCATTCCACTTTAATGCTTCGAGAGTGTACCGGTAGTATAATAGATTCTAGAACTTGTTTTTTGATGCATTCCGAGATCGCTAGTGAGACTACACTCGTGTAGTTAGGAATAACTAAATGATAAGAGGCATTAGGATAACCCTTGTTTGATACCTGTATTTTAATTACTTCTTCCACATCGGTTGAGTAATTCCCCCACACCCTTGCGTTGTATTCATCTTTATTACACGATACCCTATACAACCCCTCGAGCCTATACTTTTTGCGGTTCTCGTGATGTTTCAGTTTCCGAATATCAATGAAGAGCATTGTTTACAATCCACCCCCAAATGTACACCCAAAATGCCTTAGCCTACCTTGTATGCACTCACTTTTAGTGCATTATTGTTATCATACTAAACCCTTAGTTCAATTATCTAGTTGCTTGCATAAGTTGCTAAGTCGAGTCATATCCTTTGTACACAGTTTTGGGACGATTGGGACTCATGAGAAAAGTTAAATTTTATGAAGTGGCGGGAAGGAACATTAAATTCAAAATCCCTTTATTTACGTAATAATGTACTCCAAGTGTTTTGATCTTTTCAATTCAGGTCAAATTAGTGTTAGAGTAATAAAAACTCAAGTGTAGGGATGTACCTATAAGTCCCAATTATTTTGATATTATCGTAGAGGATGGTAGAGTAAAAGTGTATGGAAAAAAAATCGAAAAAAATAGAAAAAAGAAAAAGAGAAAAAAATAGAGTGTTAAAAAAATGAAAAAACATACGGGCTACCATCCTACATCTATCTTTAAATTTATGTTTGTTTGTTTCAATTTATCTGGAGTTTAGAGTGTCGAGTCTTGGCTTGGCAGCGCCATTCTTCTCATGCTTGTAACATAAAGATTTTTAACTTGCCACCACTAAATCGCCTATCCCACCAAACCCTTTGATTCTCTACCGTAATCCTAATGTTAAAACCATTTAAAAGACCTCTTGGATAGTTTTTTCTAGGTACTTGGCCAAAAGCGAAGGGGGTTTGATCTAGTCTCAAGCCTATGGTAATCTATGTACTAGAACCGGTTAATGAGTGTTTATCTTCCATTTCCAACTTAATATATTTCATATACATCCGAGAGATGAGAGTATCTAAACACCACTTGTGTGGTGCTAGTATGTATTTTCCGTGCTTGTTATGACTTTTGCGGGGCTTATACGTGTTTTGAATTGTTCTAAACTAATGCTTCATGACCCCTAACTTATAAATTAATTGGCTAAAAGCACATTTGCTTGAGGACAAGCAAATACTAAGTGTAGGGATATTTGATAAGGATTTAAAAGGTACACTTTTGAGTGGTCATTTAAGCCCTTAATCGATCACTTTTATATTCGTTACTACTTAATTTCGTTCCTTTTCACTTTTTTGGTCTCTAGAAGGCAAATTGCTGGAATGACACTTATTCGACGAAAGGCGAATATATGAAGAAAATGGCCAAAGTCAAGAATCGAGACACTCAAGCTCTTTGGAGCGAGGTGTGATTATCCGCAAAATGGCGACGCCGTGCAAACACGTTTTGAGGCGACTTCGAAACCAAATTGTTATTTTGCACTTGACGGCATCGAGGTTTTAAAGAGTAGGGCGTCCAACTTCAGACGACCTAGATTTGGATCCTGACGGCGTCAGAATATGAAGCCGATGGTGTCACGACCATAAGGTGACGCCATCACAAAGTTGACGTGGCGAAAACCTAATGGCGGCGACCCGACGGCGTCACAAATAAAGAGTGACGCCGTCGCATATTGTAACTCTGTATATATAGAATTCGAATATTCAGAATTTCATAGAGGTAGTTTTGTGGAGTAAAACCTAAACCGAACTTTGGCTATCTTGAGCAGTATCTTAGGGTTCCATACCCTATTTAACAAGCAGATAAGTGATTTACTTCATTAATTCAATTATGTCTTCAATTGTTTGTGTGTATGCTTGCATGTTTTCCATGTCCGGCTAATTTACTTGTGTGTTTTCTTAGATTTATGAAACCTAGGTATTGAATATTGATTGGTTGTCTCTTATCTTAATTGTGATTGACCTAGTATTGCGATAGGTCATTCGTTGTGTTTTTAATGCTTGAGTAATCTTTGTGAACATTAGTTTATAATTACCTAGATTTATTGTAGGCTAAACATCAAAAGGTAACCTTAGAGGTAGTTTATGAATCCTAGAGATTTCGTAGGCAATAACCTTAAGGTAGTCTCAAAGAGTTAGGGAAAAAGCATACCCTACGACCTTAGAAGACACAACGCGTTAAGAATAAGGACGTGACAATTCAACCATCAATAGGAGATAACTAGGGAGTAATAGCATCTAGGTAAACACATCTTTAAATCATCATACGAGCACACAACAATAGACATAGAATACACTCACCTTAGCTTAGTTTATTAGATAAGTAGAGTAATCGGTAGAAATACCACCCCCCAAATCTAATACCTTGAGATTCGTACCTTTCAATTTTCTAAAAAATATAAAAAAGATAAAAAATAATCTTCCTCAACCCCAACCTTAGCATAGTAATTTCTCACTAGCATTCCTATTCCCCTAGAGAACGATATCAATTCCCTAGGCTTACCCTAATACTACACTACAACGATTAGGTTCACTACCTAGGGTGTTGAAAAACTTGCTCGACGAAAAGGAAGTTCCTTTGACCCCGAACGCTCGTTGTACGCGTATCACTCATCCAAATTATGAAGAGCTTGATACATGGTTTCTCAGTGTTCATGCTTGTCATCAAATTCTCCACAACATAGGCCTTAAGATCAGTATAATTAACAGCCGCTTCACAGGTGATCCTAGAGTTTATTAGTGAGTCCATTGAAAAGCGACTGAGTAGCCTTATTCAAGAATTTAACCAGCTGCCTTTCAGTGAGAGGAAGTATGTTGTCATACTTCTTAAGCTCTGCAGGGAAGGAAGAAAAAGTTGAGTCTGAATAAGCATCATGGTGGAAAGGTGACTCTTCAGGCTTCTTTGGTGGATACTGATGCTCTTGTTAGTTGCTTGAACATCAATGTCCATGTCTTCTCCTGCTTCAAAGACTTTCTCATCACTATCTTCTTCAAGCTCATCTTCAAAGAGAAGAAAAGCTTGGACATCTTCAAAGACTAAAACTAAAAAAAGGGTACTTCAGGCTCCACTTCAAAAGAAGCTTTGCTCTAGGTGTGGTCAGGTCATGCCCCCTTTAATCCAGCAACTTGGGATTTATCTGCCTGGTCCTTAGAGACATTGTTTGAGGAATGTGCATCGCCGTGGGTGGTGATGGTTCCATATCAGCAGGTGGTTTTAATCCCTTTGAGTCTTTTTCCCCTTTTTGCCATTCAAGCACTAGGGGTTTGAACTAGTGCTATCATGAGGCACAATGGAAGGCACTCCCCTACCAGCGGGTTGTTTGTTTCCCTCTGATCTTGGGGAGTAGTAGTTGGGACCAAGGGAACTGACTGTGATGTATAAGAACCCTTTGTTGTCACTGGGGGTGGTGTTACTTGGTCACTCTTGGGTGACATGTCAGTCTAGGGTCGCTTGTGCCTTTTAGGCTGTGTTCCAGAAGCCTTAAGGCCTTGTGACTTAGGTTTGGTTTTAGCCACAGTATGAGTCTTCCCTTTTTTTCTTTTTAGAAGTAGGGGTTGGAGACACTTAGTCCCTTTGGTTATTTACAGCAACCATGTGGGCCGTCAATTCAATCTCAGTGACTAAGGATGGGACGTTTATAAAGTTTGAGGTACTCAAGACGGCAAGTAAAGCGCCAAAATTGAAGTCCTGAGTGTAATTGCATCCCAGTAACTCTTGCAAAGCACAAGAGACAAATATAGGGTATGAAACGTATTTCACCCTAGACTTACTCTGGAGCTTGGTTTAAGAGCTAAATGATCTCTCCAGTGTCGACATTGGTCCTTGTCATTAGACAGTAAGTCATCATCAACTGAATAGATTTAATCTGTTCAGTGGATGAGTGGTTCCCGTCGAGGACTTGAATCGCAAAAGTGAATAAGATATTCCAATCAACTGGAAAAGAACTTTTGTTAACAGGGGCCTTGTCCAGTGACTTTGGATCAAAAACATATTTTGCTAACTCAGATTTCACCACAGCTAGGTCAGGGTGTTCAACATAGTTTCCATTATTATAATCAAGCCCAGTTGATGAGCAAAAAATTTTGAAATCCAGGGTGAGTTTTCTTCACCCATTCAAGACTGAAAAAATTGTTGAGAAACTCCCAGAGGGGTCTTGTCTCTTTCTTATCAGTGGAGGGTGTCGGGTCATAGGACACTGTTGCATACCAAAACTCCCTGAGGTAGTTTTGGTACAAAATATAGGGACTTTCGATAAAGGCCATTTTTAATAACAATTGTATAAAAACTTCATTATGTCTTTATAAGCTGGGACTTCTTTAGCGTAGTTGAAATCGCCTACAAAATTGTTTGAAAAGCGACATTTTCAAGACTTATGCCTGCCCACTGAGGAGCATACACAATTCCTTGGTCAGCTGTCATTGTTATATTTTTGAAAATGACAAGGTCTTTAATGGCAAGATATATTTTCAAATTATACCAAATGGGTGTTTGGTTAAAATCAAACCTTGATAAAGAAAAGTGTTTGAAAAATGGTTTTCACAAGATAGCAAACAAGAATGAAAAAGTTTTTATACCAGATGATGAAAAAAATCACACACAGCTTTATCTTTTATAAAAATGATTTTAGCAGAGTTTTGGATGTAAAATTGTTTGTGTGTGTTTTAAGGGTTTTGAAGGGGATATTTATAGAGTGGTGATAGGGGATACTATGCACATGTTGCAATTTTGAAAACGGTTTTAGGAAAAGCGTTTGAAACTCCGCAGTTAATTCTACCACTCCATTACCCGTTGTCTTTTACGATTTTCAAGGCAAAACAGTTGCGTAGGCACTGTAACAGTGCTTTTGCAGAGATGATATCATTCATAAAATATCCAAAAGATATTATTTGTGAGTGTTAGCAATTAATGTCAAGTGGGAAGTTGGTAGAGGTTGTGGGGGCCTATGACATAGATGCCAGTTAGGCAAAAGGAACATATATTCTTCTTATTGAATACATTCAGTGACCAACCTAGGACATTTATTAACTAAATATGTTAGGAATTGGAAATTCCATAAGGAAGTGTCGGTCACCCCAATTATAGTCTAGCATATGTTAGCTCGTAGACATATCATTATTTATGTTATTTAGTAGTTAATTAGTTAGTTATTAGCGTAGTTATTAGTTTAGTGTAACACCGTGGTGGAAGGACGGGTCTTTACTCACTGTATGCCTGATCCACAGCCCGACAGGAGGGCGTGTAGGTTGTAACTATAAATACCCCTTCCATCCTTGGAAGGGGTGGAACTTCTAATCTAACCTTTCACATTTTTTTTATCTCTCTAGAATTCCCTCTCATATCTTTCACTCTCTAACTATGGCATACTTGTATAATCATCTCCCTAGACCACCCGAATCATCAAACAACATAAAATGAATGAACAGAAGATACCCAACAATGTACAATAGACTATCGTGTTTGAGTCGGATAATGCTAAAATGGATTCTTGGTGCTCAAGTTCACAAGAGAGAGAGGTGCACGAGTCACAACCTGTGCAAGCTAATGCAAAGGCAGCTCCATGAAGCCGGATGTACCCAAGATAGAGATGCACCGTACACAACCGCGCGTTAATGCTGAAAAGCTGCATGGAAGTTTTCGATGTACCTAGTTGTGCATCTCCTACTCAAAATGATGATTATGAGCTGCATGGTACTACGCATTTATCCACGATGATTCCCCTTACCGAGCTTAACATAGATAAGGATCAAGTTGCCATCTATGAACAGTACTAAATTTAAGTGACCTCACGTGAGCGAGGAGATGGATACCCAAATGCATACACTTATCAGAAAAAGTAATTTTAGGGAAGAAATATTAAAACAAGAGTTAAATTCTTTACAAGAAAAGCTTAATAAAAACTGCTAAGCAAAAACAAGAACTTCAAGAAAATGTGAAAGTGCTTAAGCAGGAATTCAATGCTAAGGAATCAAAACTTTTAAATGATTTTTCCAACCTAAAAACTTTAAAGAACAAAATTGAAAACAAGTTGTACGTACAAGGGAACACCATTCAGACTGCTCACATGATCACTAACCATAGAGTCTTAAGCGATAAGCATAGTATTCCCCTTGTAGAGGAACCCAATCCTTAGTATGGTAAAATTGCTAGAGCTGCTGATTAGATGATGTTGGTGTTTTCGTGATGTTCATTCTTGATGAATCCGTTATTATAAGCAGTTTTTATGTATTCTAGTGATGTTTGCAAAGCTTCTGCTGTTATGTTCTACTATGCGGTTTGACAGTTTTCTTCTATGCGACTTGTTCCATGTATCTGTCCAGATTTGTTGTCTTGGATGCGGTTTGTCAAAAACTGTCCAGATTCGATGTACCGAAAAAGATTTGTCTCTATGCGGTTTGATACTATGCGTTTTGATGCCTTAGTATGCGATTTGTCTTGTTCATATTGATGCGGTTTGTGTCAAAACTGTGTTAAAGATGCGATTTGTCAACTGAGTTTTGAATCAGGATGCGTTTTGTCTATTAAAGGTCAAAAAGTCAAAAGCGGTTTGTGTGTATAAAGAACCGTGCGATTTGTCCTTTCAATACCAGAAGCGGTTTGATCAAATAATTGGATGCGGTTTGAGTGTTTTTGAAAATGGAAGAAGCGTTTTGTCATAAATGGGACAAAGCGACTTGTGAAAATGAAGGAAAATGAGCGTTTTGATGCGGTTTGACAGTTTTCAAAACAAGTGCGATTTGTTGAACTAATTATAACCAGATCTAAACCAACATTCATTAATCTAACAAAGATTCAACCTCAACCTATTCAGATCATCTTACTTCTAAGACAATCATCACAAATGTCACAATTCATCACAACAACATATATAAACAATTCATACATCATCATACATCAAAGAACAAACTTCATATCAACTAAGACTCAATAATTTTCAAGATCTCAGATGGATATCAAAGTATTCACAAGGTTCATTCATTAACAATTCCACAATATCAACTATCTCATATCTACTCGTGTCTATTCTAGTCAAAGCAAAGCCAACAGGTCTATCACATGAATCATAAATATCATAAACAAATCATCATGAACATTCAAAGTACCACATATCTCAGTTCTTTCTTAAATCAAAACTCAAAACTGAGCATAAAATGAAAGATGATTAACACTAAAAATATCAAAAATCTCAGAAAGTTCAAACTCATTTCAAACCTTATTAAGATTTTGTTGAACATTACTCTTCATTGATTTTGTCAAATCTCAACTTGGTTTCTATACGAATTCAAAAAGAATGGATTTATAACTATCGAGTTATAATCCTTCTTTAATTCGATTTAAAGAAAAGGACAATATAATCATGAATCTCAGAAATCATTCGTGTGTGGTGATATATTTATATCAAGACCACTGAAAAAGGCCATCAACACGATGTGTTCATCACAGATTCTATTTATGCTTCTTAGAAATATTCGAAATCCTCAAGACAAAGAATACAACAACTTTGTTGATTCCTTCTCTATGTTTCGTTACTTATCTAAACAAGAAAAGAAATAAAACAAAGCTTACCCGTATTTTTTTTAAGATCTATATGCCGTGTAACAAACATCAGGCCATCCCTGTGGCTCAATCATACTCAACATATAGAATCTATTTGACGGGGTCCTGGTCTTAGAATCAAATTGGTGTAAATTTTATTCGAAGTTGTGAGGAGTATTGGATGAGAATATGGCTACGTTTTGAAAGAGATTTGGTTTTGTGATCTTCTGTGATTAGAGTGGTGTCTGTTTTGTGGGAGATAAATTAGGGATTTGATAAGGTGATTAGGGTAAGTTTTAGTGTGATATGGTGTGTTAAATACCCAAAATTTTAGGGTATAATGGCAGTAATTGTTGTGATGGGCCAAGCATGAATCTATTTATTCATGGGCCGTGTATAAATGGAACTCATTGAATCTGTTTTAATCACGTGATATACCTTGGCTATTCTTGAATATCCTTGGTAGTTGGCTATACGTATGATTTAGTGGTGCTAAATTTCGAGTGGGCTCATGAATTGAACAATAGGGTTGGACTGACCGGGCCTCACTCAGAATCAATATCTTTTGTGGGCTGCCATACTAAAGAGACGAGGGAATGGGCAACAGTATTCAGTTAATTGAAATGGTTATAAAAGTTGTGTTAGCCAAAATTTTCTCATTCAAAGAATTTTTTTGGATACAAATTTTTAATGATTAACTTTATGAGTGGTATTTCGGTCATATTAAATTTCACGGAGGATTCACAATTCACGGCCTGAGCTAAATTTCACGGATGGTTGGATTACACTTTCTCGGGGATACACATTCGATTGAACTTGAATATTGAATCCGCCTGAACTATAATAGGACCATGTTTGAAGTTTCATGGTCTTGAGATAAACTGAAAAATGTTGAATTTTTATTATGAATCCGAAATATTACTGGTGGGTCGGAGTTGAATAGGATTTGGATTGGAATGGGCTTAATGGATTATTGGATCGGATGCTTATTTGTGACGATGAGATTTGAAACGTGAGACTTGATGATTTGAGTTGATGTTGAGATTTGTTGTGTTGTGCGGGCTGATACTTTGGTTATACATTTTCACGGAGAATATTATTTCACGGCTTGAGTCGATAATTGAACAAGACTGTCTACGGGGTTGTTTGTTCGGTATTTCTTATTTGGATTTGAAGTGAGGTTTTTCTGGGCACGTTTACTTATTTCATCTTCTTTCTTTCTACCCTTCCGCGAAGATGACTTGTTTGGGCATTTATAGAGTGTGATAAAGACGTGGCTATTTAGGTTCGTTTGTGATTCTTTCTTGCTTAACCCACAGCGTAACTATCACTTCCGGTGTCTCCACTGAGTTGAGGATACGTCAAGAGGTTTTGTACATTGGGTACACCGTTTCTTTTTCACGAGGATTAGTACAAGTTTAAGTAACAAATATGGGGAATTCTACTTCATGATCAAGTTTGGTATATCGGGTTTACTTTACCAAGTGGTCACAGCAATAGCCGACAAAATATGTGGAAGATGCATTTTCCAAAGTGTTTATTGGATGAGATGTGATCAGCAATTCTCATATTCTTTGCTACTAAATGTCAACGATACTTCACTTGGCGGATCTGAGCAAAATCTTTCGAAAATCTTCAGTGACACTCATGATTTCCTTCAAGAGGTTTGCTTATGACATGAACTTTTCATGCAAATGGTCGTACACGTTATGATGCTTCCGAAAGTTCGAAACCATCATGGGGGAGAAACGTGTACTTTGATGTTTTACGGTCAACCTTCAGGGGGAAGTAGTGTATACTACTTGACTTAGTATGGTTTGGGAAGTTGTCTACATATGGGTAAAGAATTGTTAATGATATTGTTGAAGATGAAGAATGAACCGTTGATGAACCGCTGCATGTTCCCCTAAAACAGTTATTCACTGAAACCAAAGTTGTCATAACACATTCAAGCTGACATTGTTTATGGTTTAGTCTTGATTTTGTAAAATCCAGCGAAAGAAACTATTTCTCGGTTTAAATCATATACTTGTAAAATCCCGTGACAATGGAAACATCCTGGTATAAGTAAAGTGCATTTCTGGATCTTTCTTACGGTTTATTCTTGGTTTTGTAAAATCCCGCGAAAGAATCTATTTCTCGGTTTAAACCATAGAACTGTAAAATCCCATAATGATGGAACCATCCTTGAGAAAGGAGAAAGTATTTATGGATCTTATCTGATGCTGGTGCTACGGTTTCTACTTCAAAGAAGGGATAAATGGTGTACTTCATGAATCGGGTGATTGCTTGGATTTTCTTCATGGCAGTTTGGTTATTTCAAAAGTTTTATGGGGTTATGTGCTTTTAACCATGGTTGGGATGAAACCACTATCATAGTTTACTTAAAACGTTAAAGGAGAATAGATTTGAGTTTTAACCAGAAGATGTGACAACGGCGTTAATTCATTATAATCTATTTGAGGTTGAAGTGAAATATCACGGGCGAGTGTACTTAGTATCTTAAGGTGTCGGGGATGGTTGGATGAAGATTCTTCGAGATCCTTGTTCGAGCTTTTAATATTTTCAAAAATGAAGACCTGGAAATCTAGTTATTTTTTGGTGATTTTTCCTTTTCTTTTTACCACTTGGGGGAATTGGTCTCTTACCACCACAAAATAACTATCACTTTAAGGAGTTACGTTGTAGTGCTCAGTGTCACCTTAAATTGTGGATTTTCAAGAGGTGATGTACATCTTATACTTGATGGTTGGTTGGTTGAAGAGTATAGAGTACTTAGGGATTCAAATGGGCATGAAATCTCGGCATCGCTCTTTTTTACATATGTGCAAGTTTAAGTCATGAGTTCGGGTTAGTTTACTTCAGGGTCAAATTCATCATATTGAATGATAATGGGGTTTATAACAATTTTGCCAAGAGAGGTAGAAAAGAGAGAGATTATCATGTTTGAACACAACAGTTCAAGCCTCGTTCTCTAAAGAAAAGAAAAGTGTACGTTTCAGTGCGCTTTATCTTCTGAAGAAGAGAAATCTTCTCAATTATGACCATTCTCATCAACATGCTTCATGCTTTTTCCATGCGCTTTCAATTATCAAGTGAACCGGACTACTGTTGATTGTTTTCTTATTCCACTTGCTCAATTATAATGACGATGGTGACATCATGTGCTACCTTTGAGGGGGAGAAGTGTGAAGAGACTAAATTTTAAAGATATTCACTTGTTTAATCAAGAATGGCAACTCTGTCTGCAATTCTTGAGGGGGAGCAAAAGTGTGAAACTACTGCATGGTTGATTGACATCTGAGAACAAATGGTCATACGGCTCCAAACTCATGTAAGAACCGAGCTTCTTCTTATCGGGTCTTCTTCACACAGAGTTTCTTCTAAGAGCCGTTGGTTGACATCTTCTTAAAAACTGATGAGTTTAATGACAAAGTGCTTCCAGTTGCGGGGTTGGTTTCCTTGATGAACATCTTTCTGTTCTTGTTTGATTGAGAGGGATTTTAGTTAAGGGGATTTGCTATATAAGTTAACGGGAATGCATTTGGTGAGAAGATGTTAACTTTTTATTCTCCAAATGGACAATCTTGAAGAAGGTCGAGTCTACAATCTGTTCTACATTTTCTGCTGCATGTTAGAAGACTAAAGACGAGTTGCATTTAACAATCTAAAGACTTCTTCTTAATCTGGGCATTTATCAAACAAATTGTCGGTTTTGGGGAGAGCACTAATTGGGGGAGAGTAAAAAGTCAAATTTAATCCCTAATTAGACTTGCTCATATTCTTCAGCAAGTTGATTCTCACAAGAGTTCAAGTGTTCTTCTCAACAGATTTCTAGTATACGACCTTATTATGTGTTGCATATTCTGAAGCATCAAAACCAGCAAGGGGGAAGGAGACACGTATCTAAATGCGAGTAAACTTGATGAACTTAATACTTCTAAGTGATTGAAGATATCTCGGGAAGACTATTGTCATTACCGCAGAGAAACTTAAGGTTTGAGTCATGGCATTTAGTGTCCTTATTCCAACTATGTGGGGGAAGAGATGGAAGAGTTAGTTTCTGAAGATAAAAGAGGTACACAAGTATGACATATTTAGGGGAGATAAATGTGTAACATGAGGGAGGTGTTATCAGTTGTTCCTTCCTTAGGTATTGGTGTACTTTGGGTTCTTGAGCTTCATAGACGATCATCAGGGAAGAAAAATGTGAAAATTGGGGAGGTGTTTTCATTCCCTCATGATGTGTATTCGGGAGAGTTCTTGGGTATTGGTGTACTTCGAGTTCTTGAGCTTCATAAACGATCATCAGGGAAGAAGAATGTGAACATTGGGGAGGTGTTTTCATTCCCCTCATGATGTGTGTCGGAGAGTTCTTGAGCATTATTCAAAAGTGCGTACATCAATTCAACTACTTGGGGAATTGTTCTCTTGACACCTTTTGGTATGGATCGCTTCGAAGTCGATTGAGAAAGAAATACAAGAAGATTCTTTTATGTGTGGGATGATACGTTCTTTCGTTCTATTGGATGATATAACCTCAAAGCGAAGAATCTGATGATTATTCTTAAAAGGAGCAGCAAGATCGATGATTAATGGTGTGCTTCTTTGTGCACCTGGCTAAGGGAAGCTTGAAAGAAAGCTTTGAATCTGCTTAGCTAAAGGATTTTCGGTTTGGGGGGAAGCTTCCAAAGTATCACATTGTTAAAGGCTCAATTCCTTCTTTTCAAGAGCCTCGGAAGCTTTGGTGGTGGATGTTTAAGAGATGACGATTTCTATCTTCTTCAATGAGGCTGTTTGATATCCTTATCTCGGTACTCGTATCATCTTCTTAAACTATATCATCTACTCTATCTTTGTAAATATTTATCAAAAACCAAATACAAAATTATAAAACTGTCACACCCCCAATTTACCTGTTTTGCAGCGGAATGGAATTCCTGGGGGATTGACTGTCATAGCACCACATCACAGTTATATTGAGCGACCTAAAGTGTCGTTTTAAAAACACATCGTTGGATATTTCATAAAACATTGAGTACAACATCGGTCCCAAAAGGTTTACAAAGTTTGCGGAAATACAAATATGTTACAAATCCAACGATGTTTTGAAATAAAGTGCCATAATGTACATAATGTAAGTCGACGCTGCGACTCAAAATGTAGGTCCCTAAACCATGTTATGATGATAATGCCTCGATTACGAAAATACATTGCTAAAAGCGGTCAACAATAATGTTGGTGAGAAATCATAGGTTTATGTAAATGTTTTATACGACTACACAAGTATCTAGCATGCATGACCATCAAGTCACGTAAAAATAATGTTACAATTGCTCTAAGCCCATGACCCGAAACTAGGACTGTTCAATCATGTATGCCCTAGAGTGTTTGCCGGACAACTCCAGTAATGTTATCAAATGAAATGCATCCGTTTTCGGTTGGGATTCACCAACCGGATGGAGGCGTCACCCTCGATAGATCTATCCACTCATCCTCGCTTCAAAGATTAACGGTTCATGTTCAAGAAATGGGGACTTTCAAATTGGCAAATGCGGTAACTTAAGCAATGTAATGAATTTAACATACTTGGTATCTTACAAAGAAAAATGTAGTGCAATGTATTCTCCCCCGTGGGTTTGAAAATAATCGAAAGCATGTAAAGCGGGGCTATGAAAACTCACTTGGATAAACTGGAATAACGGCAAAAGTGAGTACGCTGAGGTTTAATGTGATCGTCAACGAGGGACCTATTATCAATGATATGATATGTTATGAATTGCAATGTAATGTTATGCATGCACTTGATATGTTATTTATACCATTTACGAGTTTTGAAAATATTACTCAACGTCGAAAAAATACTCTTTTGACGCCTTGACCAAACAAAAATCACTTTACATGGTTTTACGTCAAAATGTCATCCTACAATGGTTTTATAATGATTTTTAGAGAAATTACCACTTTTAGTCGCAAAACAATGTCGTCGGAAAAATCATGAAATTACCAAAAATGGCTTTAGAAAAATAGTCGTAAAAGCGTTATGCGTCGGTCGTTAGAGAACGAACTTCGGCGGTTTTGGAAAGTTTGTATCGATATCTAAAGTTTCAGTTCAGAGTTTTAGTCCAAAAGGTCTCGAACATAAAGATAATAAGGGTTAAAGATGGTGATTTTGGCTAATTGGTGCAGAAAATTAGTTACGGCAAGTTTATGAAAAAGTGCATATCTTTGTCGTTTTTAAATCCGTTTTCTCGTTTTATATCGTCCTTAGCTTCGTGTCGAAGTAAACTAATATATTTTTGAGAAGTAGAAATAATTTGTGAAGCTTAAGGCTCGTTTTTGACCCAAAAACACTAAAAACAGCTGAAATTTCGAAATAATATTTTTCGTCAGTCAAACTTTAAAATCCATAACTTCTTAGTTATAAGTCCGTTTTATTCCGTTCAAGCGGCCACGGATTCGTTTTAAAGTATATTTTCTAAATATCATGGCCAAAAAGTCGTGCCTACTGTCGGATTTTCCAGAAAAGCAAAACAAGGACAGAACACAAAATATACTTATCGAAAATAGTTTTTCTCGGACAAAACCTATTCTAATCCCTTCAAATCAACTCCAAAACTAATCTAATCCTACCATACACCTTCTTAGGGTGTCATGGGTTCCTAATCACCATCAAGACCAACCAATACCAAGGGAATAATTATAGGATGACCAATATGTATATATAACTTCTAAAATCATGAAATAAATGGTATAAATCACATATCATGCATATAAGCTCCAAAAATGAAAAGAAACATATGAAAATGAAAAGGAAACTTGAAAATGATAAGAATATGCTTACTAGTGAAGATGATGAGGTGAAAGTAACAAGGATTAACTTAAATATCCTTGGTTTTTATTTCAAAACCATATAAAGGATATAATCTAGGTTGAAATAACACTTGATCTTGAGCAAATTTTTAGATGATGATCCCTTGGAACCTCTATGTGTGACCGGTTTTGTGAACCCAAAAGGAAAGGAGAGAAAATGTTCTAACTTGGTGAAATAATTGAGGTGAATGAGTAAAAATTGTGTTAAGTAAGACTTATATATTGTGTAAGATTTTTAACAATCACCACCTCACCACATTTAATGTCTCCCCTCCCCCTTGGTCGGCCAAGGGGGGAGGTATGAGATAAAAATAATTTTTTTTTTTTTTAAACTTTACTTGTATATAATTTTGTATAATTTGTGTAATTGTTAAAATGTAGTGAAATGTATAAGTATAGGTAAATGGTAATACTTGGTGCAAGTAAATTTTTATTAGGCCAAAATAGAATGTAATGAGATGATAAAAATTATAAAAATACATTCCTTGTAAAAATTGAGTGATAAAATAATTATCGAGTAGTTTTTAAGAAAAGCGACGTAATAATTAAACTTTTACGATTAATATACCAAATAAATTTGAAACATTAGGAAAACTAAAAATATAGTTTTTATAGGCTAAATGTAAGTTTAAAAATACATCGGGATCATTTTTGAAAGTAACGGATTAAATGTTAAAATAAAACTCACGCGATAAAGATTATTAAATATAAAATTACGCGTAAAATATGAAATGAAATGTCGTGAATGAATTTATGAGATGCACATGATGTCAATGAAATGTAGACTAATCATAGTCCATATGAAATGTACGTGATGTCATGATCATGAATTCGCCGCTAAACCTCCAAGGTTCTGGAATTTGAAACAAGTAAACCAAGTTTACTCAAAATGTTGAAATAATGAGACATGCATCGTGTCGAAAAATGACACGAAAGTACGGATTGTCACATTAGCCCATCCAAAAAGAATTCGGTCCACGAATTCAATCGTTGTTAGGTCTAACGGTTGTCGGTAAAAAGATGAGGATACTTGCGTGCGCATCGTCTTCCGTTCCCAAGTAAACTCGGGACCTCGTCGAGAATTCCAACGAACTTTCACAATAGGAATACGACTCTGTTTCAACTGCTTGACCTC
Organism: Chrysanthemum makinoi; assembly: GCA_910596185.1. Classification (NCBI taxonomy): domain Eukaryota; kingdom Viridiplantae; phylum Streptophyta; class Magnoliopsida; order Asterales; family Asteraceae; genus Chrysanthemum; species Chrysanthemum makinoi. The sequence continues at coordinate 179,371,196 of OU343223.1, forward strand.
TCGGTCCATGATTTCTCTGAGGTTCTTCCACAAAATTGAGTTTGTCGTCCAAGTGAACCGTCCAATGGGATAACGGCGATTCGATCCGAAGACACTTCTTCAAGTTTGAAGCGTGAAAGCGTGTTGTGCACATGGCTAAGTTCTGATGGAAGATCAAGTCGATAAGCTACCGGACCAACTCTGCTCAAAATCTTGAATGGTCCAATGTATCTCGGGTTTAACTTCCCCCGCTTTCCAAATCGTACCACGCCCTTCCAAGGCGATACTTTCAACATAACTTTGTCTCCCATTTGAAATTCCAAATCCTTGCGTCTAACATCCGCATAGCTTTACTGTCGACTCCTTGCGGTTCGAGTCTATCACGAATTTGAACAATCTTTTCGTGGTTTCCCGTACCATTTACGGACCGATGGTTGTGCGTCTCCTACCTCGGCCCAACAAACGGTGATGGCACCGACCATAGAGTGCCTCAAATGGTGCCATCTTGATCTTGGTGTGATAACTATTGTTGTACGAGAATTCTATCAATGGCAAATGGTTAGCCCAACCATTTCCAAAATCAATAACACATGCCCTCAGCATATCTTCTAACGTTTGAATGGTCCTTTCACTTTGACCGCCGGTTTGTGGGTGATATCTTTGTGCTCATCTCTAATCTGGTTTCGAATGAATCTTGCAATGAATTCCAGAAGTTTGAAGTAAATCGACTATCTCTGTCGGAAATGATAGAAATTGGTGCTCCGTGCCTAGAGACTATTTCCTTGACATAAAGTCTAGTGAGTTGCTCCATTGAATAAGTCTCTCTAATTGGTATGAAATGGGCCGACTTGGTAAGGCGATCAACAATTACCCAAATAGCGTCGTAACCTCCCGATGTCTTAGGAAGTTTTGTAACAAAGTCCATTGTAATACGTTCCCATTTCCATTGAGGAATTTCCGGTTGTTGGAGTAAACACGAAGGCTTCGATATTCAACTTTTACCTTAGCGGGTAAGACATTTGCTAACGTCGTGGCAATCTCGCTTTCATGTTCGGCCACCAATAAAGTTTCTTAAGATCTTGATACATCTTATCCGATCTGGATGAATAGAATACTTTGACTTATGCGACTCATGCATAATCAATTCTCGTATTCCGCCATACAATGGAACCCACATTCTATCCTTGAAATATAATACTCCATCTGCTCTCTTTACAAAACCATTTGCGCTTTCGGGCATACCATAAAGCTTTTCACTTGGTCGGTTTTCCTCCTTAAATGCTTCGACTTGTGCTTCGTGGATTTTTGATGGTAAAGGAGAAATAATCGTCATTCCCAATGATCGAACTCTTAAAGGTTTAGGCCTCTCTTTTCGACTAAGAGCATCATTACAACATTGGCTTTTCGGGTGATACTTGATTTCACAATCATAGTGCATTGAGTAACTCCAACCAACGGCGTTGCCTCATATTAAGCTCCTTCTGATCAAGAATATATTGCAAACTCTTGTGGTCGGTAAACACTGTACACTTTGTACCGTAGAGGTAGTGTCTCCAAATCTTGAGCGCAAAACTACGGCTCCTAACTCGAGATCATGAGTTGTGTAGTTCTTCTCATGAACCTTAAGTTGTCTAGAAGCATACGCTATCACCTTCTCGTTTTGCATTAAAACAGCCCCAAGTCCTTTATGTGAAGCGTCACAATATACAACAAAATTCTCAATGCCTTCGGGTAGTGCCAAAATTGGCGCCCTGCAAAGCTTTTGCTTCAACAACTGAAAAGCAACTTCTTGTTTCTTTCCCCATTCGTACTTTTGTTTTTCGTGTCAACTTGGTTAAAGGTCTCGCTATCTTGAAAAACCTTGATGAACCTTCGGTAATACCACCTAGTCCTAGAAATTGTCAATTTCCGTAGGATTCGTTGGGTAGCCCAATCTTTCTGCTTCAATCTTTGCGGGATCAACTTGTAGTCCTTGACTATCAATGACATGACCAAGAAATTGCACTTTGTGGTTCCAAAAATCACACTTCGAAAACTTGGCATACAACTTCTCATTCTTGAGTAGCCTTAAAATCATCCTTAAATGCTCTTCGTGCTCTTCTTTGTTCTTTGAGTAGATCAATATGTCGTCGATGAACACAATAACAAACTTGTCCAAATACGACTTACAAACTCTATTCATGAGATCCATGAATACCGCCGGTGCATTAGTCAATCAAACGGCATCACTTGAAACTTCGTAATGGCCGTAGCGTGTTCTAAACGCTGTTTCGAATATCCTCTTCCCGAACTCGAAGCGATGATAACCGATCGAAGATCAATCTTGGAGTAAATACTTGAACCTTGCAAATGATCAAACAAGTCATCAATTCGGGGAGTGGGTACGATTCTTCACCGTTAACTTGTTCAACTCTCTATAATCTATGCACATTCGGAAGGATCCATCCTTTTTCTTCACAAACAAGACCGGTGCTCCCCAAGGAGAGGAACTCGGCCTAATGAATCCTTTGTCTAGAAGCTCTTGTAATTGATTAGACAACTCTTGCCTTTCGGATGGTGCTAGGCAGTGCGGTGCTCGCTTGATCGGTGCGACTCGGGCACTAAGTCAATATGAAATTCTACTTGGCGTGCGGTGGAAGTCCCGGTAAATCCTCGGAAATACTTGAAAATTCACGGACAATAGGAACATCTTCAAGTCGCTTCTCCTCCGACTTTTTCTCGGTTACATGGGCTAAGAAAGCAAGACAACCTTTCTTAATGTACTTCTCCGTTTTGAGACTCGATATGATACTAAGTCGGTTCCACCGTTCCCCACGAATAATCAAAGTTTCACCGTTGTAGGGAAGATGAACAACTTTCTCGTCACAAATGATCTTTGCGCGATGCTTAGATAACCAATCCATGCCGATGACGACGTCAAAACTACCAAGCTCTACGGGCATGAGGTCTATGTTGAAAGGATGATTAAGAAAATTGAATGTGCAACCGCGGACAATGGTGTTGGTGTTAACTACGCTACCATTAGCTAATTCGACAATGTATGATATGTCTAATGTAGTTGGCTTAATGTTGAGCAAAGGTGCAAATGCATTGGACACAAAACTTTTATCGGCAACCGAATCAAATAAAAAAGCATAAGCGATTATTGAGAAAAGCGTACCCGTTATGACATTCGGGTCCTCCTATCTTCTCGCCTCAATGGCGTAAACCCTTCCTCGTGCCAAACCTCCTTGATTCGGATTTGCTTGATTCTCTCCTTTCTTACACTCCCTCTTGTAGTGTCGGTTTCCCAACCAAAACATGTAACTTGTGGCCACTTGCAATCCCTAGTACGGTGACCAACTTTCTTGCAATTTTCACATGGATCGGGACAACGACCGGATTGTGATGACTCAAACACTTATTACACCGGCAAACCCCGTATATCCTTTTCCTTCCTTTGGACCCGCAACATAAGCCTTAGCAACCTCTTGCCTTTTGGGTGGTGGTTGAGTAGCATTCCTACCCCTGTTGTTGTCCCACTTGCGTTTGTTGTTGTTGCTATTGTTGTTGTAGTTGGCTCGGTTATTGTTGAAATGGTTGTTGGGGTTGTTGTTGTTTCGGTTGGTGGTGGTGTACTTACCTCGCTTCACCACTTGTGCCATCAACTTCTGAGTCACTCGAATAGCTTCCTCAATTGTTTGTGGATCAAATGAAGTCACATCTCCTTGAATAACCTCGGGAAGTCCCCCGATGAAAGCCTCTAGCAACTTCTCGTTATCCAGTACCATCGACGGGCATATGCCAATTCTGGAATCTCCGAATGTAAGTGTCGATATCATAACCAATAGTGACCAATTCATAGAACTCCGTCTCCAACTTTTTGATTTCCGTTCGAGGACAAAACTTCTTAGTCACCAAGCCCTTGAATTCCTCCCAAGTAAGCTTAAAAGCATTCTCCATTCCAATCGGTTGAGCGTATGAATTCCACCATGACAACGCTCCATCGAGTAATGTGCTCATAGCAAATTTGACCTTACTGTCATCGGACGGTTACAAAGCAAAACACCGATTCCAACTTTTCAAACCATCGTACCATTCGCGGTAGCTCCTCGGTACCTCGAAACTTAGTGGGTTCACTACTCTTGAAATCTTTATGCGAACATTTCTTAACCCCGAGATCCTCGGCATTACCGGTGTGAGCTAGCCTAGCGGCCAGCAGACCACTGTTTTCCTTTCGACTCTTAGTGCATTAGCAATGCTATCATTCACCAACTTTTGAATTTACGCTTGGGTCATTTCGGTGTAACTTTCTTAAGCCATAACTCTTCAAAATCACAAGATGAAACAATCATGAGAACTCGTAAGTAGAAACAACCATCACACAAATATATCCACAACCACAACATGCATAAGATAAATGGAATCACAACGGAACAATAACGAAATATCACAAATATAATCACAACCCACGTGGATAATATACATGAAAATTTCGGCCTACATGGACCGATATCATAGATAATAATAACCATTCCTACATAGTAGAGTCAATACTTGATACATTTGTTTGTACAACAACCAAAATACAACAAGTTCTTTAAACTACGTCACACACCTTGTGACTAGGATAATAATGGTCAAAACTATACAATGACAAAAGTCTACATAAGGCATCTCATGGTGCTCCGCCCCTATCACGAAGATCGCGAACTGAGTAACCAAACTATCCACCAAACTCCTCAATTCATCAACCTGAACCTGCAAAGCAACAATACTCTCCCTATCCTCTATCTGCTATGTGAATACTCGATGAGATAAGTCAATCGAAACCCTGCCTAACACTAAACCCTCGACCTCCTCCGCAATGGGCTCAATCCTATCTACCTGAGTTCCTCCAACTGTCGTGACAATATCAATCGGATCTGCTGACTATCAATACGGGCTCCTAATGCCTCGGTAGAAGAATGTCGGCGGCCTGTAGAACTCTCACCTAACTCAAATCTAGCGGGTGGCTCGGGCTCGATGAATCTGGGTGTAGGGATATCAAAACGAGCGCGCTTTTTGGGCGGCAAGTCTGTCGTAGGCAAAGGATCTCTAAGAAAATATGATGGAGATGGTGATGATGGTGGTGATGGTGCTAGTAGTGGTCTTTGGTGGATCGTGAAATGGGCTAACGTGAGGAGTGGGTGCAACCTCGCCCTCCTCGAAGGGTTCGGTCTCAGTGTTGATCATGATAGGTGGAAGGCTGGGTAGATCCAATGGAAGATACGATCTCAGTGGAATGTGATGCAACATCATCCATGATGGGGTTAGCTGGAACATCATCCGAGCTAGAGTCCGATGATATGGTGATGGGATGTGAATCCGAAGACATGTCTGTGACAACCGATGTGAAATAAAAGTAAATAATCTCGAATAAAGTGTAAGTGAATCCGCATGAAAAGTGAATATGTACTATGATGAAATGATGAGATGCTATGATAATGTAGCTATAGTCTAGGGTCAATGATGCTACCTAGTTCTCTATAAGCGTAGCTCGGTACCAATCATCACCCCAATTTACTGTTTTGCGGCGGAATGGAATTCACGGGGATTGACTGTCATAGCACCACATCACAGTTATATTGAACGACCTAAAGTGTCGTTTTAAAATCACATCGTTGGATATTTCATAAAACATTGAGTACAACATCGGTCCCAAAAGGTTTACAAAGTTTGCGGAAATACAAATATGTTACAAATCCAAGCGATGTTTTGAAATAAAGTGCCATAATGTACATAATGTAAGTCGACGCCGCGACTCAAAATGTAGGTCCCTAAACCATGACATGATGATAATGCCGGTTACGAAAATACATTGCTAAAAGCGGTCAACAATAATGTTGGTGAGAAATCATAGGTTTATGTAAATGTTTTATACGACTACACAAGTATCTAGCATGCATGACCATCCAGTCACGTAAAAATAATGTTACAATTGCTCTAAGCCCATGACCCCGAAACTAGACTAATCAATCATGTATGCCCTAGGAGTGTTTGCAGAACAACTCGTAATGTTATCAAATGAAATGCATCCGTTTTCCTGGTTGGGATTCACCAAACCGGATGGAGGCGTCACCCTCGATAGATCTATCCACTCATCCTCGCTTCAAAGATTAACGGTTCATGTTCAAGAAATGGGGACTTTCAAATTGGCAAATGCGGTAACTTAAGCAATGTAATGAATTTAACATACTTGGTATCGTACAAAGAAAAATGTAGTGCAATGTATTCTCCCCCGTGGGTTTGAAAATAATCGAAAGCATGTAAAACGGGGCTATGAAAACTCACTTGGATAAACTGGAATAACGGCAAAAGTGAGTACACTGAGGTTTAATGTGATGCGTCAACAGGGACCTATTATCAATGATATGATATGTTATGAATTGCAATGTAATGTTATGCATGCACTTGATATGTTATTTATACCATTTACGAGTTTTGAAAATATTACTCAACGTCGAAAAATACTCTTTTGACGCCTTGACCAAACAAAAATCACTTTACATGTTTTTACGTCAAAATGTCATCCTACAATGGTTTTATAATGATTTTTGGTGAAATTACCACTTTTTCGCATAAAACAATGTCGTCGGAAAAATCATGAAATTACCAAAAATGGCTTTGGAAAAATAGTTAAAAAAAGCGGTGTGCGTCGGTCGTTAGAGAACGAACTCGGCGGTTTTGGAAAGTTTGTATCGATATCTAAAAGTTTCAGTTCAGGAGTTTTAGTCCAAAAGGTCTCGAACATAAAGATAATAAGGGTTAAAGATGGTGGTTTTGGCTAATTGTGTGCAGAAAATTAGTTACGGCAAGTTTATGAAAAAGTGCATATCTTTGTCGTTTTAAATCCGTTTTCTACGTATAATACGTCCTTAGCTTCGTGTCGAAGTAAACTAATATATTTTTGAGAAGTCGAAATAATTTGTGAAGCTTAAGGCTCGTTTTTGACCCAAAAACACTAAAAACAGAAAGCTGAAATTTTCAGAAATAATATTTTTCGTCGCCAAACTTTAAAAATCCATAACTTCTTCGTTATAAGTCCGTTTTATTCCGTTCAAGCGGCCACGGATTCGTTTTAAAGTTTATTTTCTAAATATCATGGCCAAAAAGTCGTGCCTACTGTCTGATTTTCCAGAAAAGCAAAACAAGGACAGAACACAAAATATACTTATCGAAAATAGTTTTTCTCGGACAAAACCTATTCTAATCCCTTCAAATCAACTCCAAAACTAATCTAATCCTACCATACACCTTCTTAGGGTGTCATGGGTTCCTAATCACCATCAAGACCAACCAATACCAAGGGGATAATTATAGGATGACCAATATGTATATATAACTTCTAAAATCATGAAATAAATGGTATAAATCACATATCATGCATATAAGCTCCAAAAATGAAAAGAAACATATGGAAATGAAAAGGAAACTTGAAAATGATAAGAATATGCTTACTAGTGAAGATGATGAGGTGAAAGTAACAAGGATTAACTTAAATATCCTTGGTTTTTATTTCAAAACCATAAAAAGGATATAATCTAGGTTGTATAAACACTTGTGCTTGAGCAAATTTTTAGATGATGATCCCTTGGAACCTCTATGTGTGACCGGTTTTGTGAACCCAAAAGGAAAGGAGAGAAAATGTTCTAACTTGGTGAAATAATTGAGGTGAATGAGTAAAAATTGTGTTAAGTAAGACTTATATATTGTGTAAGATTTTTAACAATCACCACCTCACCACATTTAATGTCTCCCTCCCTTGGTGGGCCAAGGGGAGGTATGAATAAAATAATTTTTTTTTTTTAAACTTTACTTGTATATAATTTTGTATAATTTGTGTAATTGTTAAAATGTAGTGAAATGTATAAGTATAGGTAAATGGTAATACTTGGTGCAAGTAAATTTTTATTAGGCCAAAATAGAATGTAATGAGATGATAAAAATTATAAAAATACATTCCTTGTAAAAATTGAGTGATAAAATAATTATCGAGTAGTTTTTAAGAAAAGCGACGTAATAATTAAACTTTTACGATTAATATACCAAATAAATTTGAAACATTAGGAAAACTAAAAATATAGTTTTTATAGGCTAAATGTAAGTTTAAAAATACATCGGGATCATTTTTGAAAGTAACGGATTAAATGTAAAAATAAAAACTCACGCGATAAAGATTATTAAATATAAAATTACGCGTAAAATATGAAATGAAATGTCGTGAATGAATTTATGAGATGCGCATGATGTCAATGAAATGTAGACTAATCATAGTCCATATGAAATGTACGTGATGTCATGATCATGAATTCGCCGCTAAACCTCCAAGGTTACGCGAATTTGAAACAAGTAAACCAAGTTTACTCAAAATGTTGAAATAATGAGACATGCATCGTGTCGAGAAATGACCTGAAAGTACGGATTGTCACAAAAACCAACAAAAAGAAAATAGAAAATTATAAAACCAACAAAAACCCATAAAAATCAGAAAATTTGAAAAAAACCAAAAATATGTATTCTCAAGACATGTCTTCTAGTATCGATAACATCTACGGTCTTAGAACTGTCATTCAACAATGGCACGGGACCATAGATGAAGTTCGAGCAGGAGGTGTAAATATTTCTTTTCAAAACATGTCTCAAAATATCGCTTGCAGTTATTTCAGACTGTAACCCGCGCTTAACTATGACTTGCAGTTACTTCAGACTGCAACCCGTTCTTAAACCATGGTTTGCTATTATGTCAGATAGCAACCCGCTCTTCAAAAGAAGGAAAGGGCTGCGCTTAACCAATTTTCAAAAATTTCGTGCACTTATCCTAAAACAAAAACAAGGAAAGCATGTCGTCAAAAGGACTGTTGTTCCTACACAAATGTTTTTCCTTCTAAGATTCTTTAGAAAAATATTTGTTGTTTCAAAATGGTGGAAAATGAGTTACTTGAAAAATCAATCAGAATCAGAGTTTTCATAAATTTTGGAAACTCAATCAATGACTTCAGCGGTTTTAATCTTTTCATAAAATGAGTCATTGATTGAGGGGGAGAATGTTTTCAAATATATATCATCTAACGGGCTTATATTATCATCCTATGTGCTTAAAAGAAAAATATGTTTGCCTATGTTGAAGGACTAGGAGTCTAGGATGTGATTGTTAAGATTAGATGATTATAGTTTGATGAACACAATATTCCCATGCCTTTATATGATCTGATTGATATGTTAAATTGACTTTTATTAGTCGATTGTTGTTTGGGTGATGTCGACCACCATATATCTGCTTGTGTCCACTAACGTATGCATATATCATGGTTTATAAGAATGTTCCCGATCCGGATCCCACATAAGAAGATGATTGGAGAAAGGAAAGGGTAAGTATTTCTTGGGTCGACAAAAGAAGAAATGGAGCTTAATTGGATCTCTCCATGGATAGTTGGCACGTTAGATGCAACTTCAGAGGTCTCACTGCATCTGCAGATGGTTTTCTTCCAACCTTCAGCAAAAATAACAAAAGAAGCTCAACCACCTAACGTATCTTTGTGCAGGACAAGTTCTGAATGATATCATTTATAAACAATTTTGAAAATATTGTTTTAAAAATAAATTGGACTAAATTTTGGAAATCACCAGACTTCATTTTATCAAAACTTAAGTCACTCAATCAATGACTATGGTCATCGATTGAGGGGGTGAGTGATTTAAATTAAAATATTTTCATACGATTTTTCTGCATAAAAGTCCGGTTTGTACGTAATAAAGTGGTGATCTAAAGATTTAATGTTATGTCATGGTATGATTTTCTTTAAAACTCAAAGATCTTTCAAAATGAAATTTTTTCTGTTTTTTTTATTGTGAAATTGTTTTATTTTATTTAAAGATCTCTTAAAAATATTATACCTGACACTAACAATCTTTAATGTCTATAATTGGTCCTCATCAGTCAATTTCAAAAATTAAATCTAGCCACGTCATTCCTCAAAATTTTCTAAATGATTTAAATCAATTGGGATCACAAATCTCAATTGGTTTGAAATTTTGGATCGGGGGAGAGATCGTGATTTAAATCTCAAATCGGTTTTTAAAGGGTGATTGTTTCAAAAGCACTCCTTCCTTCATGTGCCAAACGATTTCAAATACATAATGCACATGATTGTGGAGGAGCATTTACCCATGCACCAGAAGAGTTTTTAAATCAGGCACATTTGGGATTTAATAATGAAATTTGATAAAAGGTGATCGTTTTGATTCAAATGTGCATGCTGCTCTCCCACATGTGCTAAACGCTTTCGAATCTCGAAGCACATATTGAGGGGGGTGGGGGGGCATTTCATACATAAAATAAACTTTCAAGGTACAAAGATTTCTATGTTTTAACATAAAGTACCTTGATTGATTTTCTAAATGGTTTCTTACTGGCTTTTGTGATCGTGGATGTACTTCAAAAGAACTTTTACCTCTATGTGATAAAATGATTTCAAATATTCAATGCACATTTTGAGGGGGAGAATTTACCAAGAAAATCAAATGGCTTTTTCTACAAAAATTGTGATCAAGAAATTATTTCAAAGAACTCTTGCCTCCATGTGCTAAAACAATTTAAAAAAATCATATGCACATTTTGAGGGGGAGCATTTCTAAAATGATCAAAATAATTAAGGTACAAAATACTTTGATATTTTGTCACCAGTACCTTGATTGGTTTTTCCAAATGATTTTTCAATTGGTTTCAAGGAAGAATGAACTGTACCAAAAGACCGACCATTTTACTTTATGCATGGACTTATAAGGATGGTGAGGTTAGGTATTTGTTCCCACGATCCAGCTAGAACCGGAGGGATCTACCCAGGGACAATCCACTAGATAGTGTAGAAGTCCTTAGGTATGATGAAAAAAAAGGAGAAAAGTGAGAAATAGGAAGAGTGCGGACTGAGAAAGAGCTGAAACTGGAATAAACCCAACAAGGTTGTAGTAATGAAGTCTCGGTAAGCACTGAAGGGGTTGAAGAATGAAAAAGAATTAAATGTGAAAAGGGTGAAAAGAAATAGCCCTCCAATAATTCAACCTTAGGGCAGAAACCGGGTTTAATACATATGCTACTGGTGTATACTAAGGTAACACTGGTATTGAAGACAAGACATCATGGACCCAGTCTCTGGTATAGGAAACCAAATGTGCACTATTGAGTCTAGAGCCAAGAGATCATTCACAAAATCTCATTAAGACACAAAATTAATGAAGACTTGTTGTTTCACACAATGAGGAAAGTAAGTATATATTTAGAGTCCTACGCATTATCCTTGTGATATTGCCAAAACATCCAAGTGATATGTAAAAATATTCACGATGAAGATGGAAATCCTTCTAGAGCCAACATCAAACAAGCTCTTGGTGGGTAACATGTGAGATCTTTTCAAAAGATCAAGCTTGTGACAACTGGATATAAATGATGGGGCGATTCATTCTTGAATCAACCTTGGTCCAGGAAATGAATTGACGAATACTTTTGGAAAAACCGTTCGATGTGCAAATCTTCTTTTCTCTAGCACATCGAATGTGTATTCATTTTCAAATTCAAGAAGTATTTCTGATTGAAAATTGATCGTTCTTATAAAACCTTCGTCGTATTGCAATACTCTTTCTTCTAAAGCACTACGCGATTGTTTTCAATTCAATTTTTCATCAATCAGTGAATCTCAATTTGCTGGTTCACTCACTCCGTGTTGTCTACTTTGGGACGCTTTGGTTTGAGAACGGCTAGATCAAGCTGCGAAACCCTGTCAAGGAGATTCTTAGGAATTCTACCTAATCACGAGCATTATTTATCTTGATCAGCGGGGAACCATGGTTCTTGCAACTATATTCAACGAAAGTGAACAAAGACACTTTCGTGTGTTTTAGTGCTAACTGTAGTTTGCAGGACATTGGACGGTTGTAGCTGATCGATATTGAGAAGTCAATTTACAACCGTATGCTCATAACATTCACACTTAATTGAAGAAAATCATGACTATCAAAGACATACAATGATGCTTCCGCAACTCTGATGAAAAGATGTCATGATCCATAAAGTGTGAGCATGTCGGTCCAAAAGTCACAACATCACATAATGGCAACACAATAAAGGGTGATCCAGAGATTTACTGTGGCTGATGATCTCAAAGAAAGCTCGAAGATCATCAAGATGTGGATCAGTTAAAGACCTCCACTGAAAGCACAAAATAATCGGACTATGAAGAGTCACTACTAAAGCACAAAGATGCGGAAGTTGAAGAATTAAAGTCTACGAGCTCATAACTGAAGACAAAATAGAATGCTAGGATTTAAAATGTAAATCATGGGGTGAACTCCTTAGGGGAGATTGTTAGGAATTGGAAATTCCATAAGGAAGTGTCGGTCACCCCAATTAAAGTATAGCATATGTTAGCTAAATGAACATATCGTTATTTACGTTATTTAGTAGTTAATTAGATAGTTATTAGCGTAGTTATTATTTTAGTGTAACACCGTGGAGGAAGGACGGGTCTTTACCCACTGTATGCCTGATCCACAGCCCGACAGGAGGGCGTGTAGGTTGTAACTATAAATACCCCTTCCATCCTTGGAAGGGGTGGAACTTCTAATCTAACCTTTCTCATTTTTGTTTATCTCTCTAGAGTTCCCTCTCATCTCTTTCACTCTCTAACTATGGCATACTTGTATAATCATCTCCTTAGACCACCCGAATCATCAAACAACGTAAAATGAATGAATAGAAGATACCCAACAATGTACAACAGACTATCGTGTTTGAGTCGGATAATGCTAAAATGGATTCTTGGTGCTCAAGTTCACAAGAGAGAGAGGTGCACTAGTCACAACCTGTGCAAGCTAATGCAAAGGAATGCTCCATGGAAGCTTCGGATGTACCCGAGATAGAGATGCACCAGCCACAACTGTGCGTTAATGCAGAGGAAAGCCGCATGGAAGTTTCGATGTACCTAGGCGTGCATCTTCTACTCAAAATGATGATTATGAGCTGCATGAGTACTCTGCATGTATCCCTGATGATTCCCTTACTACTGAGCTTAACATATATATAAGGATCAAGTTGCCATCTATGAACAGCATGCTAAATTTGAGCTGACCTCACGTGAGCAGGAGATGGATACCCAAATGCGTACACTTATCAGAAAAAGTAATTTTAGGGAAGAAATATTAAAACAATAGTTAAATTCCTTACAAGAAAAACTTAATAAAACTGCTAAGCAAAAACAAGAACTTCAAGAAATTTTGAAAGTGCGTAAGCAGGAATTCAATGCTACGGAATCAAAACTTTTAAATGATTTTTCCGACCTAAAAACTTTAAAGAACAAACTTGAAAACAAGTTATACGTACAAGGGAACACCATTCAGACTGCTCACATGATCACTAACCATAGAGTCTTAAGCGATAAGCATAGTATTCCCCTTGTAGAGGAATCCAATCACAGTATGGTAAAATTGCTAGAGCTGCTCAAAAGGTAGTCTATGATGGTGATGAGATCTTTAAGCCTAGACAAACACCATCATGTATAGGTGGCACTGAAGAGGATAGAGAATTAGAAGATGCTTCTAGGAAGAAAATGGAAAGGAAATTAAAGGATGATCCTTGGTGTAAAGAGTATAATATTACGTTCAAAACTCCCAATTACACTAAGGATAATTGGATTGCCTTAAACAAGTTTAGACCTCAAACTCAATTAACCCCTGAACAAGTTTTCTCGAAGAAAGATATGGATAAGCAAAAAGCTGATAATCTTGTTGAAAAGAATTCCCCTTGTTGGAAATTGCCTCCAGCCACTGTGTATCCTCCAAATACACCAATGCATTTAGTGCCTAGAACTCTTCCCACTAATAGCAAGACCTTAATCAGCCTTTATGTAGTTTACCAACTATTTATTGATTTTGAAAAAACGTGTAAGACGAGAATCAGACCTACTGGGATAACTGAAGGGGAAAGGGGTTTTGAACTAACTAAAGAATGCTATTTAACTGAGGTCATGCATTTCTTTAAAAAACTTAAAGAACAATTTGAGTGTCTTCAAAAGGGAATGGATATAGAGATTAAAGAAATGAAAAAGATGTTTAATGATATGGAATTTGAGGTCAGTATGAATGAACGTGAGCTTAAGAGTAATGAGATTGAGATAAAGAATCTGCACATCATTAATGATAATTTGATCTCTCGATGTGTTGCTCAAGATGTGTTCTACTGCGTCTCAATTTCATGAATTATCTGTTGCATTAAAAGTTTCCCATGATCGTGTCATTGAGCTTGAAACCACAAATTTATAATTGCATGAGAAAATTGAATAGGATGATCATGATAACTTGGTCAAACATTTTTCTAAATTGTAAGTTGAACATCTTGCTTTGCAATTAAAATATCAACATCTCAAAGAAAATGTTAAAACCTCAAATGCCAAGACATCTTCGGATGCTCCTGAGTTTGATGCAGTTTTTGAAATCAACAAACGTGATGAACAAATCCGAGCACATTGTAACACGATCAAAAAGTTGAAAGCTCAAATTTCACTATTGAAGGGTGAAAAGAATGAAGTGACTGGCTCCCGTATGCCTCCACCTTTAGATTCTCAGAATTTCCAACTTCAAAACATGATTAATAAACTGCAAAAGGAAAATGAATGTATTCAAGTTGAAATTTCAAAAGTTAATGCTCAAAACAAAGAATTATGTGATTCACTCAAGGTTAATCATGATAATAACAGTGAAAAGGTAACTTCTTTGCTTAAAAAAATTGAGAATCTAAAGCGTGTGGTAAAAGGGAAAATGCCAATCACTAGTGGTGAAAATGTTGCACCAAAGGTGCCTGCTTGTTCTAAATATGCTGTAATTGTGAAATATATTCCCCCTCATATTCAGAACAATGAATTTGCATATCAAACATATCTTTCGTACCTCAAGGATAGTCTAGAGTGTCTTCGTGAGATTGTTGAAGGTGATAAGATAGAGAAACCACTTGATAATGCTGTTGGGCATGCGCGCTTATATACCAAACGATCTCAGGAACTCTTAGAATGTGTGATTTCAACATGTCCTAAATCTGGTACTAGGAAAGATAGAGATGTTATGCTTTGTTCTATGCCTAAAGTCAAGCATGTGACCTTTGATGTGCCTTTGAAAGCCTCAGAACCCAGCACTTCTAGACCAGAAAATCAAATGGCAGTAAAACAAAATAAAGCTTCCATCATCACTTCTACAGATGTTAAAATTGACACTAAAGTTAGCGGGTCAAAACCTAGAAGCAATGCAAAGAAGGATAGGATTTCGCAAACTAAAAGTGACCATGAAAAGGAAGTGAAAGAACACCATAGGGACAATAAGTTTGACTTGAACAAAAAGAATCGTGTTGTTTCTAGTATTAGCTCTAAGCTTACTGAAACTAATTCAAAGTCTTATGTTGTCTGCAAAACATGTAAAGAATGTCTATTTTGTAGTAATCATGATAAATGTGGTGTGTTATTTCTGAGGTCTAAGAATCAAAACTCAGTTAAGAAAGTTTGGAAAATGAAACAGATTAAGCAATCCTGGAAACCTACAGGAAAGGTTTTTACCAATATAGGATTTCAGTGGAAGCCCACAGGTCGAATATTCACGCATGGCAAATCTTGCTCCTTTAATAGATCCACCATGCCTAGAGTAGTGCCTGTTAAGGTTTGGAAACCAACTGGTAGAATAATCCCGTTAGGCACACAATGCTCTTTAACTAAGTCTGATGATTCTACTTGTTTTGCTCTTAGTGATAATGCCATAACGACTAGGGTTTTCGCTGATTCAAAGATTGTTTGCGCTAACCAAAAGGAACCCATTTTCACATGGGGATCAAATGTTTTCAAATTTCCACCTTTGTCTGTGTTCCAATGCAGGTCGTATAAATCATCATTTGGTACTTGGATTAAGGCTGCTCTAAATAGACGAGGGGAAATGACTATGATGTCTGTTCACATCAGTTCATGTAAGATATAGGATTTCACAAACACACTAAACCATGATCAAAGTGGGGCGTTCTAGTATGTTTAGAGAGAGAAAGTTCTAGAGAGAGAAAGGGAAGAGAGTTGGGAACTATGTGAAACAAAGAAAAATGGTATTGAAGCTCCAACCCTCTACCTTGAGAGGTAGAGGGTATTTATAGTGTCTTACAAATAAACGCCACCTACGGGCTGTGGATCAGGGATACAGTGGGTAAAGACCCGTCTGTCCTCCACGGTGTTACTAAACTAAATACTACTTAACATCAAATAACTATGACTACGAGCTTTCCAACAAATACACATACTTGAGGTGACCGACTCTTTAACTACTGGATTTTCCAAATCCTAACAATCTCCCCCTAAGGGAGGTCACCTCAAACACACATTGAAATTACATCGAATACAAAAAGATATTACATTGAGATAGTTCTTGAATTCTTGTTCATGTTCTTTGTTGGGATATGAAAGTGCTGAAGATATCAAAGTACTGAAGATATGAAAGTACTGTAAGCTGAAAAGAACTGGAAGAAGTCAAATAGTCAAAGTACTGCTCAATGACAGAGTCAAAATCTGCAAGAGGAAGTCAAATCTTGCTAGAACAAATAAAGCTGTTATATTCGTTTATGGAAAGTATTGTAGATTACTTGTCGTACAAGGTTATCAATTGTAAACCAACTAGGATATCCTTGAGCCTATAAAAGGACTCCTAGATTGGCATTAGAGGTACGATTTTAAAAAAAAGAGTTTTAGAGTTTACGAATTAGAGTTTAGAGAAAAGTTCGATTATCTTAGAGTTGTATTAGAGTATCTGCATAATAAGCCGATTTAGAGTTTGTTAATAAAGTTTTTCTTCTTAGCTTTGTTAAGTAAATTCGCGTACTTAATAAAGATTGCTCAGTGTTTCTTTGTTAATAACTTAGGATTTATCCGAGGTTATTAAACCTTAACAAGCTAGTTAAGTTAGTTTGATTAAAGTATATCGATCCAACAAGTGGTATAAGAGCTTGTGTGGAAACTTCGACTAGGAAGAAACCCTACAATATCCAAGATGTCGACTGAAGTTGTTCCACACCCCTCAATCACCTCACTTTCGAAATTCCAATTATCAAAAAGGGAGAATATGATCTCTGGTGCATGAAGATGAGGCAGTATATTGCCATTACTGACCATGCTCTGTGGAATGTAATTGTGAATGGGAATGAAGTTCCTCCAGAACCCATTCAAGTTGCTTGACAACCTCTAGCACCAAAGGCGTTTACCGGCAGCAACCCTAAGGAATCAAGAGAAGGCTCTTAACATTCTCTTTGTCTGCCATTCCGAGATGGTCATCTTCTTAAATTTCATGATGCTAAAGATGCTAAACAGCTTTGGGCTGCTCTCAAGACCAGATTTGGAGGGAATGAAGCTTCTAAGAAGATGCACGAAACTTCTTTGAAACAACAGTTTGAAACTTTCAGTTGGAGAAAAGAGAGTCTTGATCTTTGCATATGATAGGTTCCGAATCTTCTTAACATGTTGGAATTATACAAGGCAGAAGTATCAGTTGAGGATGCTAATTTGAAGTTTCTACAGAGTTTGCCATCTACATGGCATGTGATTGCTACTATGATCAGAGGACAACAGGGATTGGATGTTATGGACTTTGATGATCTTTATCATCAGCTGAAGGTGTATGAACATGAGATGAGTGGTCAACCAAATTCCAAATCTCACAGTATTGCTTTTCTCTCATCTGAAAAGAAGAGTACTTCCAAAATCTTTGCTTCTCCTCAAAGTCTTGTTCTCAAAGTGCTGGCATTTACAATCCCCATCATATACTCAGCAGGCCCCACCATCTACCACTTTGAACTCAGATGAAGTTGTGTGCTCTTTCTTTGCACAACAAGCAAGCTTACCTGTTACTTATGAAGAGGATCTATACAGATTGAAGAAGATGCACTTGAAGAAATTGATATCAGGTGGCAAGTTGCTATGATTACTGCAAGGATCAAAAAGTACATGAAAAAGACAGGCAAAGCTATTGATTTCAAACCCAAACAAGGAATAACTTTTGACAAATCTCAAATTGAATGCTTCAATTGTCAAAAGATTGGTCACTTTGCAAGGAATGCGATTTGCTAAGTATCAAGCAAACAGAACATCTGAGAAGCCAAAACTTGAGCTCAAAGAAATACCAATAACCGAGACAAAGGCCTTGGTAGCTCAAGAAAAGTTATCGAAGTGGTGGAGTGAAGAGTTCGATGATGAACCGGTGACTTACTTGTATGATAGCAGTGGGCGATGCGATTAAAGACACGAGTGGAAGCATTGGATTTGAGCACTGCTTTGATGAAGAATCTGAACATGCCGCTTTGGAATCGATGATGGCTTTGGAAGATTTGATTGGCGCAGAGAAAGTGAAGATGATCCTGCTCTTCTTGCTATGGTGGCTCTTGCACCAACTTCAGTCTCCTATCTCGAAGTATGCTCAAAGCTGTTATGAGTTTTATCAAAAATTGCTTAACAGTTATGTGATTGAAAGAGATAATTGTATTAGGGCTAGGTCTGAGGTAGCAGGTTACCAAATCACTTTAGAGTCTATAGAAGCTAAAATCATAACCCATGAAAATAATGAAATGGCTTGGGCTGAAAAATATGAACAACAGGATTACCAGTTAAAACTTAGTGAATGGACATTAAACTGTAAAATTCTTTGAAATTGAGAAATTAACTAAGGAAAGAGATGATTTGTTAGCTAAGTTTCTTTGCTTGGAAAGAGTCGGTTTATCCCAAGTTGCTTATGTTGAAAAGCAGAGAGAAGAGCTTACATTAGAACAGGCTTAGGATTTGGAATAGACTTTAGTAATGTAGATGAAAACCAATCTAGTAATCAGGATGATGGTATTTTTGAGGACATAATCACTAGTGATGATGAGCTCATTAACTATGTGGATTCATCTAGTAATGAGGGCTCAGTAAGTGAACCACCTCCTGAATATAAGAAAGACAATGGTTATCATGCTGTCCCACATCCCATTAGTCATCAACCCATAAGGCCCGATGTTTCGTTATGGAGTAGACAGTCTAGAGTTTAGGAAGAAGCTTGTTGCTCAATCTAGGTGCGAGAAATCCAAAAGCTGTTGAACACAATGTTCAAAATCCAGTACCTTTAAAACAAAGTCTGCTCAACAAGCGCATCGTGAAACCTTTTCAAAACAGATGCTTGCTAAACCTTTTTGGGATAATTTTAGTCAAAACAGATTTTATCAGTCGTCAAGAAGGCCAAATAATTTTGTGCATAGACACAAAAGAAATCACTTTGGACATATGGGTCAAAAACTGTGTTTTGTGTGTTATAGTCCTACTCACTTAATCAAAGATTGTGACAAACACTCAGAATATCTAAGCAAGTTTCCAAGGAATATGTCTACCAACTAGAGACCTAGAGAGCACAAACCAGTTTGGACTAATTCAAATAGGATTAATCACAGAAACTTCACATCAGATTATAGATACCCACATCGAGAGAAGACCTTCAAGATCTCACAGTTTTCCAAAGTACGCGCTTTCGAGACAAGGTCGATAACACCGCTTGGAATAGGAATCCTAGGAGATCTCAATATCAACCTAGAATGTCTCACAATTCATATAGGGGATCTAGATCACAGGAACCACCTGTTAACACTGAATGGGTAAAAGGGAAGTATCGGTAAGGAATACACGACGCGTCAACAAAAAGTGAATCAACTGTTTTTGTGACACAAGAAAATGCTAATAAACTGGTGAAAGAGATTTATGTTGAAAAACCAGAAAGTTTTGAAAATCCACATGCTAAACCTCAAAAGATAATTTTGGATCACCATTTGAAAGATAGTGGAAATTACATACTCAAGGAATTTGAGTTTGTAACTCCACAAGGGGAACACAAGTCAGTAATGGCTTGGGTTCTGATTCGTTGTGAAGTGAGTGTGAGAAAAACACAAATATCAACAATATCAAATTAACCGTAAAATCCGACAAATCAACCCTTTAGGAAAAAGGTCAACGTGCCAAACCTCACGAGTGTGATAAAGTGATACCGGGAAGTGATTTCCGGTCGTGGTCCCAACGAGGTGTGAATGGAAGGATTCGTTGAGTTTCGTGATTAGAACTTGAATTGGGTTTTAATGATTTTGGATTTGATTACGAATTCTACAAATTAATGAACGGGAAAGTAATTAAGGCAAGGGAACCCTAAATAACTAAAAATAAACTAACACTAAACCTAAGAAATGATAAAATTAAGCTACACTAAGTCCTAGGGTGCAAAAACGTAAAAACGTAAAAACGGGAAAACAACCCGAGCCATAAACGTAAAAATTTTGCAATTTAAGGGCTACGGGTGTGAAATCAATTTTCCTACGTTCTATTTGACTAAAAATAATTTTAGGAAAAAGCGAAATATTTTTTTGACTTTTAAATTATTTATTACGAATTAAAAACTATTAAACACTAATTAAATGATTAAAAATACTAAACTAATTGGGAAAAATCTGAAAATTTACAGAAAACTACTTTAGGTTATGCTAGATCTAAGAAAAATAAGAAAACAGTATGTTGCTTTATGAAATAAGCTGGAAATAAGCTCAAAAGAGCTTATAAGTGAAACTGCCAAGGAGGCCTTTTATATTAAATGTTGCAACACATGACTGATAAAGTCCCAAGGGCAGATGGTTAAGCATGTGTGTTGTGAGGAGAGTGACCTGGGTTCGAATCCCACAGGTGACTCTTTTTTGCAAACAATTTTTTCTTTGATTTTTCTTTTTGAGACTTGAAGATATGATCAAAATAATGAAACTTTTGTAAAAACCTGACTTATGAAAAGGTCTCAATAAGCTGTGGGAACAGCTTATTGTCCACAGTTGGGACAGAAACAAAACAAGCACCTTTTTGAATCAACAACCAAACACTCCTTTAGCAGATTTACCAAACACTCTTTTAACAGTATTGATCACAAATGAGCATGGGAAAGCAGTTGCAAGGTTAAGATAATCTGACATGAACTAATTCTAACCATAATAAGCTAAGATAAGCACTGAGTGACTCAAAAAAAAAGGGAAAAACAGATAGCTAAACTGAGCTAATGGAATCCTAAGGCTACTGAATGGGAGTTAAGCAATAAGTGATCAAAACCTATTCCAAGGAGACTCTAATAAGCTGGATACAAGCTAAGGATAAGCAATCCTAATGTAAGAGACTAATAAGTTCACTAATTACCTAAGATGAGTTAACTAGAAACTCTAATAAGCAAAGTAGTGACCTGTGTAGCTGCAGACAGCAAACAGCTTGTATGGGTCCTTTTGGAGCTCAATTATAAGCTGCAAGGTGAAATTCCAAGAATGGAAAAGCTACAAAATGGAAACAAGCAAGTGGAGATGCAAAAATATAGTAACTAGGGATAAGCCACAGGTCTCTGCACAGCTTAAAAATAAGCTAGAACAGTGCATGTTGCCACTGTTAAGTCAACTAATGCAGAAAAGATTTTCATAACAAGCAACTTTTTAAGCTAGATTTTAACTATTTTAGAAGTACAACCCAAGTTCCAAACTGAAGCTATACTAAAATGACTTTATAAAGACTTGAGAAAAAACAAATTTTAGACAATCATGACCCCAAATTCACCTGTAAACGACCTCAAGTTCAACAGCTTAGGCTGCTGAAAGAATCTGCACAAACAAAAAAAAGGACACTTTCTTTTTGTACTCAAAGCTTTGGATGAAACTTGCAACACAATTTCTGGACTGGGAAGAATAAATTTGACCTTAAAACTCTTTTGACTATAAAAGTCAAACGGGTTAAAACTCCTTTTTTACCAAATAATAAGCTCAAAACAAACACCCTTTTTCAAAGCTTTTGACCCCTATTTTTTGTTTTCTTTTCTGAGAGCTGAATCATTTAACTAACAACTTGAAAACAATAAAAACAAGCAATTGATTCAAATCATATTCTTCATTAAAATTAAAGTAAGGATTACAAAAAAAACTAAAACTGAAAATTTTAAACTACAAAACTAGGGGTGCCAATGAATGGCTACAAGAGCTCCTATTTATACTACTAAACTATGTCTTCAACTCTTGAGCTTCTTCTCTTGATGTGTTTCTTCTGTGAGGGCAGGCAGCCAAGATTCCACTTTGTGCTTCTTTAACTCAATCTTGACCATCCAATTAGTAGGTACATCTTGTGATCAATCTGAGCCATTGGTGAGGTCTTTTGAACATGGATTGCTGACCTGGAGCTAAGAGGAGGGGGAATTAGTGGGGTTGGGATTTGGGTGTACCTGGTTAAAGAAGGTGAAGGTAAGTTTGGGAGTTGATGAAACTGGGTAAAAGGGTAAATGGGGGTGGAGTGTTCTTGGGGAGGAGAGAAAGGGTATCTAGGGTACTGGGAAAAGCTAGGGTTCTTGGGAGCAGGGGAGCTTGGGCGGGAAAGAGATGGGGAAGAAAGGTTGGGTGTGTTTTGTTTATTAATAAACACGGGTAGGGTTGGGTTATTACTTGACCGGGTCAGGATTAATGGATTGGGTTTGGGTTGGGCCTAGGCAGTTTAGTAACAATTGGACTTAGGATATAGATATAGAATCCATGGCAAACATAGGGACCAATTCTGCCAAAACTGAAACTTCAGGGGCCAATCAAGTAACTTCTGAAAATGTAATCCAAGGACCAATCTTGTGAATCTTAAATAAACCAAGGGTCATTTTTGCCAAAACTGAAATTCCAAGGATTAAACTTGTCAATTTTAAAAATCCAGGGATCGAAACTGTAATTTCTCAAACTTTTGAAATTTTTCACCAAAGGACTAATTATGACAACTTATGATTTCAAAAGGACCTTTGGTGACTTTTCTTTTTAAATTACGTGCTCAGGGACTATTTCTGTCAATTTTTGAAAGTCGAGACTGAAACTGCCAATTATGCAAACTTTGTTCGTTTTCATCCGTTTTAAACATTTTGCATCCTGAAACATATAAAACACAATTTTGAGATATTTTCAGTATTTTGATGCATTTCGGAGTGTTTTGAGATGTTTTGCAGCTCGATTTGACCTAAAATGATGAGTGAATACGCACTCATCAAATCCCCCACACTAAAGCATTGCTAGTCCCTAGCAATCTTTTGAGAAAACATAATGGATTTGAGTCTCTTTACCAAAAGCCATTACTTCTGGAGTAGCCAAATGTTTTAGTTCAAGTGAGAACTATGGTACACTGATAACCATGTGATTTTGAGCAAACCACCAGTTTCAACGGTTTTGATTTGTCTTTACCGAAGCCGTTTGCTCTGGACTAGCCAACTCTTAGATAAATTATCAATATTATCTTTGGTGAGTCGATTACCAATTATGGTTTTCCAACTGCCTTTACCACAAGCCATAAACTTGCGGGCTAGCCAACTCTTCACTAATTAAAGATATGGTGAGCTGAACACCATACAATTTTGGGCAAATTGCAAGCCGTCCACGGATTTGATAAATCTTTACCAAGAGCCGTTTGCTCCTGGATTAGCCAATCCTTTAGTCTTACTGACATGGTGGGTGATAACCAAATGAGAAAGTGTAAAAACACTTACTCCAAAAAAAAATTTTGGCCAAAAACGGGGGAATTGATTTGATTATATGATAAAATTCGTGAGAATTCCCCCCCACACTTAGAAATGAATATTGCCCTCAATATTCAAAGTACCGGCGGTTAAGCCGAAACTGAGAACGTAAAAGGGAAATACTGCGGCCATTATTTGAAAGTTTTTTTTTTTTTTTTTTTTTATAACATGTGGGGCAACCCCCCCACACTAGGGTGGTAGAAAGGAGAAAGAAATCAGAAATATGGGTAAAACCCATATTGCATGCTACTTGTTTTTGTTTCCGAGTCGCTAGCTTGACTCGACCCGTATTCATTTGTTCTTGGGGAAGCAACGTGGAAAACCAATCTCGATCGGACTTTCGTTCACAGTGTTAATAAACATATGAACATCAGAAAGTTCCACACCGACGAGATACAACCGCTGTATTGTTAATAGTAGAAACTATAAAGGATGATACCGGGGTCAAAGATGGTGTCCTCATTCCCGAAAGAGAAAAGGGAAAGAGCAACCACACCATCTGTGAAGAATGGAGCAAAGAAGTGCATGAGAAGGCAAGTCCATTCCTCAGCAGAGAGAAGCAAATCACCAGTTTTGACATCTTTAAGCTTAAACTTGAAGCTTAGAGGGTGATTGTCAAGAAGATGTCCGGGAGGGAGGTTGGGAAATGGTTCTTCAATCAACAGATTTTCCAGAAAATGGATGTCTCCCTCCGGATCAAGGTAAGTGTTATCAATTCCTGTTGGAATTGACTCATCACTAAGAAAGGCATCGACTTCATTCCAAAAGTTGTCATCTTCCTCATCCAGAGTGAGAGAAGGAATGGAAGAGTCAAAAATGATAAGACTAGGAGATGATGGATCATTTTTGAGTAATTCTTCAATGGGGAGGATGTCTCCCATTGGATCACAAACATCACCATCCAATTCAGATGAAACTGAAGAGAGTTTGGTTTCATTCACAGAGTTCACAAACTCGATGCGATAAACTGATTCCGGAGGTGGGACAAGTGGTGTGCTCTTAGAGCTAGCAGTTTCCACCACTTCCGATAAAGTCTCCGATTCTAGATCATCATCATCAAGAACACTCTGGACTTCTTTGGTACAACTTTCAAACCATTTGTTTGAACTAGGGTTGATTTTCAAAGCTTTTAGCTCACACGTTTTGGTGACTCCTCTTGACCATGAAATTTGAGAGTTTTGCATTGATTCTTTCAGATTTTTGATCAATTGTGGCAACACTATGTTTGTATAGAGGTTTGGAGTTCTGGTTGATATTAAACGTGAGTTCTTCGTTGTCAATCCGTATGGTCAATTCTTCAGAAAATACATCGATTAGAGCACGGCTCGTTCTCAAGAAAGCTCTCCCTAAGATGAGGGGAACTCTAGGATCTGCATCAAAGTCTACCACAACAAAGTCAGTAGGAAAGTGAAACTTTCCTACTTTCACCACGACATCCTCGGCTATCCCAAGCGGACGAGTTTGGGTACGGTCCGCTAGCTCGAGTGTCATACAAGTGGGTGTGAGTTTAGGAAGAGACAATTTGTTCCATACTGAGAGTGGCATGAGGTTAATGCTCGCGCCAAGATCGGCCAAGGCGGAGCATTGAACCATCCCTAAGAAATCACACGGGATTAAAAACCTGCCGGGGTCTTCAAGCTTTTTGGGAAGCTTCTTTAGAATGACCGCTGAGCATTGCTCATTGAGAGGGGTTTTAGCCATCTCAGATAACTTATCTTTGTTAGTCAGCAAGCTTTTAAGCGTGGATGCAAATTTGGGCATTAGAACGAGAGCATCAACGAAGCTTATATCAAAGTGAAGCTCATTGAAGATTTGGAAAAAATTTTCCATTTGCTCTTTGGTTTTGTCTTTGAGCTTCTCATCATGCAATCTTGATGGGTAGGGAAGCTGACTAGACTTTTGAGCCGGGACGGAAGTCATTTCGGCTCGAATTTGTCTTCGAACTTCGGGTTCGGACTTGAGGCTTGACTACCGAAGGTGGGACGTGTGCGGTACTTCGTGAGCTTGAATAATGCACCTTGTCCGTTGTCTCCTTGGTAACTTGACTCAATGCCACGGAGGAGGGGGGCATGGAGTCGAAGGTCCATTGTGCGTCTTACCACTACGAGTGGTGACGGCTTTTAACTCGGCATTTGGATTAGGAACTGTATTGCTTGGGAGTCCTCCGAAGATGATGGAGCTTGTTCATATTCATGTTCATGAAACTGCTCATCATATTCTTTAACTCATTTGTCTGCCGAGATAATGTAGTATCAATTTCCCTTTTTAGCTCACCTCTCATGTTATTGATCCGAGTTTGCATTGAACGCATGTTTGACTCAGTCATTTTCATGAAGTCATTTGGCATGGGAGCTTGAGGAGGTTGTTGATAACTTTGATGATTAGGAGCTTGATATGGTTGGTTGAAATTGTTCCGGTTCTGATTGAAATTTTGAGAGTTATTGAAGTTTTGTCCTTGATTTGGAACAAAACGATTCTGATTGCCATGGTTTTGCACAGGAGGAAAACCAGGTGGTGTCAGACCGCTAGGTGCACGTGTTGAGGATCGCTTGTGGTCGGTATTGATTGTGGTTTACGAAGCTACGGAGCTTGGTAAAAGAAGCATCGGTTGCTGGACAATCATAATAGGCGTGTGGACCACTACAAGTTTCACACACCTTGTTCACGGCTTTGATTGGTTCCGGTTTATGAATTTCGCTTTTGATTTCCTTTACTTCTTTCATCATACAACGGATGACGTCCGTTAGAGCGGTTAATCGGAGCGCTAACTCGGAAGAGTTTGGGATGAAGAAGCAGGAGTGTTCAGAATATTTGCTTTGTTGCGAGAAATAGGAACTTTTGATTTTATTTCGCAAATCTCAATCACATCTTTAGGCTTACGATTGAAGATATTGCCACCGGGCGGCTGCGTGCTCAAAGAATCTTGATCGTTACCGTTCAACCCATTATAAAAGATATTAACTTGTTGAAGCTCCGGGAATTCATGATGGGGGCATTTCCTGAGGAGATCTTTGAATCTCTCCCATGCCTCTCCAAAGTTTTCATCGAAATTTTGACGAAATCCCGAAATTTCATTTTTAAGATTAGTCGTCTTTGATGGAGGAAAGAAATAATTGACAAATTTTTGAACAAGATCCTCCTAAGTTTCGATGGATCGAGGTTCTTTTCCACCAAATCCGGCTGCCCCTCAAGTGAGAACGGAAAGAGCATCAATTTGATCACTTTTTGTGGCACATCCTTGTAATTGATAGTTGAGGTTAATTTGTTAAACCAACGGATGTGTGCATACGGGTCTTCTCGATCAAACCCGTGGAATTGATTCGTGGACACAAGTTGGATCAAATGCGTCTTCAATTCAAAGTGATCAGAATTGATTGGTGGTAACACGATGGCATCTCCATAACCCTCGGTGCCCGGAGCATCTCGCCATAGTTCGTTCGTCTGCCATATTGTTGTTTGTAATAGTACGAATCTCGGGTTCGACTATTCGGGGCAGACGTCGATGAGAACGTCTTCTAGGAATTTCTACTAGATCACGAAAAGGGCTCAATGATCTAGAAGAACGAAAGCGCATGCACTTCCAAAACAACACTTTCAATTAAAACAAGACCGAGGCAAAACAACAGTGAACTTAAACCAATAATCCCACGTGAAATGGTCACTTCTATAAGTAAAACGCACAAAGGAGCGGAGAGACTTTGTAGGTCAGCGCGAAGCTTATTAAAATCCCGTCTCTTTTCAGCCGCAATTTAATGTCAGCCGCCTTATACCCTCACACAGTTTGTTAAACCGATAAAAGTAAACCAAAACACGAGCGACACAAAGGCAAGTTTTAAATCTTTTGTTCGGGAACTTATAATGATAACACCTCAGTTAAGAATGTTATATTGATTGTGTCTTCTATTTATTTAAAACAACAAGGAAAATCTTTTGTATTTTTAATCTTTTACATATATATACAAAGAAAAGAAAAATATTTTTGTATTTTGTATTTTTATAAAAACAATAACTTCACGAGGAAGGTTCTTCAAGTCACTAATCGCAAAAACTTCACGATATAGTCGCACACCTCCCGGCGGCGCCAAAATTTGATTCGTTGTGAAGTGAGTGTGAGAAAAAACACAAATATCAACAATATCAAATTAACCGTAAAATCCGACAAATCAACCTTTTAGGAAAAAGGTCAACGCAAACTCACGGGTGTGATAAAGTGATACCGGAAGTGATTTCCCGGTCGTGTCCCAACGAGGTGTGAATGGAAGGATTCGTTGAGTTTCGTGATTAGAACTTGAATTGGGTTTTAATGATTTTGGATTTGATTACGAATTCTACAAATTAATGAACGGGAAAGTAATTAAGGCAAGGGAACCCTAAATAACTAAAAATAAACTAACACTAAACCTAAGAAATGATAAAATTAAGCTACACTAAGTCCTAGGGTGCAAAAACGTAAAAACGTAAAAACGGGAAAACAACCCGAGCCATAAACGTAAAAATTTTGCAATTTAAGGGCTACGGGTGTGAAATCAATTTTCCTACGTTCTATTTGACTAAAAATAATTTTAGGAAAAAGCGAAATATTTTTTTGACTTTTAAATTATTTATTACGAATTAAAAACTATTAAACACTAATTAAATGATTAAAAATACTAAACTAATTGGGAAAAATCTGAAAATTTACAGAAAACTACTTTAGGTTATGCTAGATCTAAGAAAAATAAGAAAACAATATGTTGCTTTATGAAATAAGCTGGAAATAAGCTCAAAAGAGCTTATAAGTGAAACTGCCAAGGAGGCCTTTTATATTAAATGTTGCAACACATGACTGATAAAGTCCCAAGGGCAGATGGTTAAGCATGTGTGTTGTGAGGAGAGTGACCTGGGTTCGAATCCCACAGGTGACTCTTTTTTGCAAACAATTTTTTCTTTGATTTTTCTTTTTGAGACTTGAAGATATGATCAAAATAATGAAACTTTTGTAAAAACCTGACTTATGAAAAGGTCTCAATAAGCTGGGGGAACAGCTTATTGTCCACAGTTGGGACAGAAACAAAACAAGCACCTTTTTGAATCAACAACAAAACACTCCTTTAGCAGATTTACCAAACACTCTTTTAACAAAGATTGATCACAAATGAGCATGGGAAAGCAGTTGCAAGGTTAAGATAATCTGACATGAACTAATTCTAACCATAATAAGCTAAGATAAGCACTGAGTGACTCAAAAAAAAAGGAAAAACAGATAGCTAAACTGAGCTAATGGAATCCTAAGGCTACTGAATGGGAGTTAAGCAATAAGTGATCAAAACCTATTCCAAGGAGACTCTAATAAGCTGGATACAAGCTAAGGATAAGCAATCCTAATGTAAGAGACTAATAAGTTCACTAATTACCTAAGATGAGTTAACTAGAAACTCTAATAAGCAAAGTAGTGACCTGTGTAGCTGCAGACAGCAAACAGCTTGTATGGGTCCTTTTGGAGCTCAATTATAAGCTGCAAGGTGAAATTCCAAGAATGGAAAAGCTACAAAATGGAAACAAGCAAGTGGAGATGCAAAAATATAGTAACTAGGGATAAGCCAGGTCTGCACAGGCTTAAAATAAGCTAGAACGATTGCATGTTGCCACTGTTAAGTCAACTAATGCAGAAAAGATTTTCATAACAAGCAACTTTTTAAGCTAGATTTTAACTATTTTAGAAGTACAACCCAAGTTCCAAACTGAAGCTATACTAAAATGACTTTATAAAGACTTGAGAAAAAACAAATTTTAGACAATCATGACCCCAAATTCACCTGTAAACGACCTCAAGTTCAACAGCTTAGGCTGACAAACAATCTGCACAAACAAAAAAAGACACTTTCTTTTTGTACTCAAAGCTTTGGATGAAACTTGCAACACAATTTCTGGACTGGGAAGAATAAATTTGACCTTAAAACTCTTTTGACTATAAAAGTCAAACGGGTTAAAACTCCTTTTTTACCAAATAATAAGCTCAAAACAAACACCCTTTTTCAAAGCTTTTGACCCCTATTTTTTGTTTTCTTTTCTGAGAGCTGAATCATTTAACTAACAACTTGAAAACAATAAAAACAAGCAATTGATTCAAATCATATTCTTCATTAAAATTAAAGTAAGGATTACAAAAAAAACTAAAACTGAAAATTTTAAACTACAAAACTAGGGGTGCCAATGAATGGCTACAAGAGCTCCTATTTATACTACTAAACTATGTCTTCAACTCTTGAGCTTCTTCTCTTGATGTGTTTCCTTCTTGAGGGCAAAGTGCACCAAGATTCCACTTTGTGCTTCTTTAACTCAATCTTGACCATCCAATTAGTAGGTACATCTTGTGATCAATCTGAGCCATTGGTGAGGTCTTTTGAACATGGATTGCTGACCTGGAGCTAAGAGGATGGGGAATTAGTGGGGTTGGGATTTGGGGTGTACTGGTTAAAGAAGGTGAAGGTAAGTTTGGGAGTTGATGAAACTGGGTAAAAGGGTAAATGGGGGTGGAGTGTTCTTGGGGAGGAGAGAAAGGGTATCTAGGGTACTGGGAAAAGCTAGGGTTCTTGGGAGCAGGGGAGCTTGGGCGGGAAAGAGATGGGGAAGAAAGGTTGGGTGTGTTTTGTTTATTAATAAACACGGGTAGGGTTGGGTTATTACTTGACCGGGTCAGGATTAATGGATTGGGTTTGGGTTGGGCCTAGGCAGTTTAGTAACAATTGGACTTAGGATATAGATATAGAATCCATGGCAAACATAGGGACCAATTTTGCCAAAACTGAAATTCCAAGGATTAAACTTGTCAATTTTAAAAATCCAGGGATCGAAACTGTAATTTCTCAAACTTTTGAAATTTTTCACCAAAGGACTAATTATGACAACTTATGATTTCAAAAGGACCTTTGGTGACTTTTAAATTACGTGCTCAGGGGACTATTTCACAATTTTGAAAGTCGGGAGACTGAAACCGCCAATTATGCAAACTTTGTTCGTTTTCATCCGGTTTTAAACATTTTGCATCTGAAACATATAAAACACAATTTTGAGATATTTTCAGTATTTTGATGCATTTCGGAGTGTTTTTAGATGTTTTGCAGTTCAGATTTGACCTAAAATGATGAGTGAATACGCACTCATCAGGTTCCTAAGAGTTTCTAACTTTTCTTTGTGCGTGGCAACCCGAAGAGGAGCTTAAAGATCATCTTATTGTGGATAGTGGTTGCTCTGGAAGTATGACAGGTGATAAAGAGATCCTGTCTGATTTTAGAAATATTAGTGGAGGAAAAGTTGCATTTGGGAATGATCCCAATGGAGGAAGGATTACTGGGAAAGGAACAATTAAAGCTGGAAGAATTGACTTTGAGAATGTCAGATATGATGTTCCTACAATTAAAGCTGGAAGGATTACTGGGAAAGGAACAATTAAAGCTGGAAGAACAGTCTATGGTTAAGGAGTTTGAGCAGCTGATGCAGAAGGAGTTTCAAATGAGTTCAATGGGAGAGTTAACATTCTTTTTAGGACTTCAGGTTAAGCAATCCAAGGAAGGAATTTTCATTAGCCAAAACAAGTATGTTGCAGACATACTTAAGAAGTTTAATTTTGATGATATGAAGGCTGTTACTACACCTATTAAATCTATCAATTCATTAGACAAAGATGAAGATGGGACTGTTGAAGTCAAGTTATACAGATCAATGATTGGCTCTCTTATGTATCTTAATGCATCAAGGCCTGATATCATGTTTGCAGTTTGTCTATGTGCAAGATATCAAGTCTCACCAAATATCTCTCACATGAATGCAAAGAAAGAGAATTTTCTGTTATTTGAAACAACAACCTAAGTTGGGGTTGTGGTATCCTAAAGAGTCACCTTTTCACTTAGAAGCTTTTTCAGATAGTGACTATGCAGGTGATAACTATGATAGAAGATCAACCACTGGTGGATGCCAATATCTTGGAAGAAGGTTAGTCTCCTGGCAATGCAAGAAGCGCACAATTGCGCAACATCATCTGAACTGGTGAATATGTAGCTGCTGCAAGTTGTTGTGGTCAAGTTTGGATGCGAATCACTCTTGGATTATGGGTTCAATTTTAAGAATACTCCTATCAATATTGATAATGAGAGTACTATATGTATTGTGAAGAATCCGTGTATCATTCCAAGACAAAGCATATTCAGATTAGGCATCACTTTATCAGAGATTGCTATGAGCATAGGCTTATTAATGCGGTTAAAGTTCACACGATGACAATGTAGGCGATTTACTCACTAAAGGTTTTGATGTGTCACGATTCAATCACTTGGTCGTGAGCATTGGAATGATTAACTACTAAGCTATGTTTAAGGGGAGGACTATAAGGTGTTAGGTATAGTCCTGTGTATTGCTTGAACGGAGGATGTTTGTGTATTACTTAGTTTATATGAAGGTTTTTGGCAAAGTACTCAGATTGTATTTCACGAAAGTCTTGCTTGGGAAAGTACTTGCTTGGGAGAATGCTTATGTGGAAAGTATTGTTTGTCGTATTAAAGTACTGTTCCAACGGTAATATTGGAGGGTAATTAAAGCCAACGGTTATTTTATTTTGGGCAGTGATTTTTCAAAATCCTACCTATAAATAACAACTTTCCGATTTTCCCTCTCACATTATTCATTACCTCTTTTCCATACTTATCTTCCAATTACCATCTCTTTATTATTCGATATAATCTTTCTATTGTGATTACTTTTTCAACAATGGTGCATCGTTTAACCGTTTCAAGCACAATATGGTGGCTAATTTGGATAAGAATGAGGCGAATGTGGCTTTCTATGATATCATTGATTATCTAGTTGGGTCGCCTATTAGTTACGCTCTTTAGTTGAGCCGATGTTATTGAACCATGGATTCAAGAATTTTGGGCTAATGCTAGAGAGAATATGGAGGAGGATGAAGATTATATTAGATCCTCGATTCTGGAAAGACTATCAAGATTACAGAGGTCTCCATTCGTGATGATTTATTATTTGGAGATGAAGAAGGGGCTATTAGATTTGCCAAGCAACTGATTTGGGATACTTTTCGTACTTTGGGCTATGAAGGTTCTTTGATTGAACAAACTTTTAAGAAGGCATTATTCTGTCCTCAATGGAAGTTTTTGATTCATGTTTTGCTCCATTGCATAAGTTCTAAAAGCACTTCTTGGGAGCAGTTTGGGTCCAATATTGCGTCTGCAGTGGTTGGCTTAGCTACAGACAGAGTGTTTAACTTTTCACGACTTATTTTGGATGGAATGCTCTCTCATATATCATCTGGGGCAACTTGGTTGATGTATCCAAGGTTTATACAGTGTTTTCTTGAACAAGCAATTGGTGATGTTCCAAAACCTGCTGCTTACTACTGTTATTGTGCAACAACCTAAAATCTATACTTTCATGGCTAGGAGAAGTAACTTGTTCAGAGGTGGAGATATTCCTTTAACAACATTCATGATGGAAATTGTACAAGCTGTTCGTGATGCAGCTGCACAGGATGAAGAAACTGAAGGTATGATATCGATCATGGTATGCTTCACAAGGTATCTGCATCGCAAGTACCGCTTCTCGTGAAGGGTTCACAAGGTGATGTTTCTTCAGTCCCGAGGTTCAAGCGAGAAATTGAGAAAACGCCTACTTCATCTTCTGAAAGTTCTATTCCTGTTTTCAGGGGCATTCACAACCTCAAGGTGATGCTCATTCTATACCTAATGAAGATTTGACGTTAGATAACTATGCTTTGACAAGGGAGCTAGCTAGGTTAAACAAGACTGCTATGGCCAAGCTAAAACAATTAGGAAGTTGAAGCGTAACTATTTCTGGTTACGAAATTTTGTTAAACCATATATTCAAGGTTTCAACTTATGGGTTAAGGAGGAAAATAAACGTCGTAAAGCTCTTCGAAAGGAATTAAAACGAAAGAAGGTTCCTCAGCCATCTTCTGTCAACTTGGGAGGAATTTAGAAAAGGAAAATTTGAAAGAAGATGTTATGAAGAAGAAAGAGTCTGAAGAAAATATTACAAAGAAGAAAGAACTTGTAAGTATTAGTTCTGAGGAACAAGAAGAAGAAGTACAAGTTCAAAGTACCGTGTTCAAGGTAATCAACATCAAAGTACTGATTTTCATGATACATCAAGGGAAGAAGTAATAACACCAATAACTCCAAGGGTATTAAATTTTGATGAAGAAGCTGGTCCTTCTACATTTGTTAGAGAAGAAGAGGAGGAAGCTACTTACATACCTATTCATTCAGCTAGTGATGATGAATTAATTGCTACATTATTTGATTTGTCACAACCAAGAGGAGGAGTTACTATTAGAGAAGCACACGAAGAAGAACAACCAAGAACCTGATCAACCGCAATTGATCCAAAAGACAAAGGAAAAGGTGTTCTGGTTGAGACTAAGAAAAAGAAGCTTACTTTGGCAGAACTTAGAGCATTTGAAGTGGCTAGGAATGAAGCTGCTGCTAGAAAAGTTCAAGAAGAATTAGATGCTAAAGACAGAGAAGAACAGCAAGCTCAAGAAGCTAAAGACAGAGAAGCCGCTCAAAAGGTGCAAGATGAGTTAGATCTTGAAACCATGAACCTTTACAGTCCAACACCTGTTAGATTCATGTCAAGAAGACCTAATTTAGCTAAAGAAAGGAATGCAATGATGGCATATTTAAAAGGCAGAGGATTTAAAGGATTGCAAAAGCTAAATTATGTGGATATGAAAAGATTATATGATGCTGAGAGAGAGGCTTATAAGAAAGATGTTGCAGGCATTAAAGACTTTAGAGAAGAAACTTATTGGACTGAAGCTGAAAGGAAGAAAAGCTTAAAGAGGAAAAGAAAAACTGATGTTATAGATGTTCAATTTTCAAAGAAAGAGAAGGTTGAATTAAGATCTGAGACTAGTGATGAATTGAAGAATTATCTCAGAGTGGTAGATTTTGATTATACCAAGGAAGATGATGATTTAAAGATGAACAGACCAAAGATCAGTACTTTTAAAGTTGTGAAAACCAAGAATGAAGAGTACATGGTTTTTCATAAGGAAAATAAAAGTTTTAAGGTTTTCAAAAGGTTATGGGATTTGTTGCATGTTATTGATAGAGTAGATCTATTCTACTTATATCAAGTTATAAAGGCGTATTTTGAAGATCATCCATTAGAAGGTATTGGATTGGTTTTACATGGGGATCTTGTAACTATGTGGGAAACTGATGAAGAAAGTACTGATGATATTTGGAAGGATCAAGAAAACTGGGAAATAGTTTGCTGGAGATTCTTTGACGAATCTGGAGTTCATGTCCTGGAGCTAGAAAATGGAACAATGATTCACATGTTTGCAGAAAGAAGATATCCTCTTACTGTTGATCTAATGAGAAGAATGCTTGAACATGGTTTGGAAGTAGAAGAGGATGATGAAACTGCTTGCATGGTGAGTAATTTGTTTATAGACCGACTACCATTGCGAAAATGATCTTTAACTGGTATGAATTTTATTTGAATAAATGCTTTTTGATATCAGTACTTTTATTCAAAGTATCCGATCAGACAGATTTCATCAAAGTATGCTTGATGAACTAATCCGTTAAATGACTTTTAGAAGAAACCTTTTGCTTAATAATAAATATTTTTGAAATAAAGGTTGAATAAATGGTTTTTGTGATGATAACATCAATAGGTTATCAATCCACCATGGTTACAAAAGGATTGACTAATCCATGAGCAAACGGCTCTGGTAAAGATATATCAAATCCGTTTTTAGTTGTCAACTTGCTAATAAGTTGGATGGTCATCAACTCACCATATCAGGAAATGTGAAGAGTTGGCTAGCCCACAAGAAATGGCTTGTGGTAAAGGCAGTGGAAAAACCATTATTGGTAATTCGTTCACCATTAGATAAAAGAACTAACTAGTCCAGAAGGGTACAGCTTTTGGTAAAGACTAAACAAATCTGTTGATAGCTGGTGATTTGCTAAAAATCATATGGTTATCAATGTACCATGGTCTTACACACCAAAACATTTGGCTACTCCAAAGATAATGGCTTTGGTAAAGAGTTCTAAATCCATTGAATTTTCAATGATTCACTTTGAAAGTGATGAGAATAGTATGCAACTTAAACTGAATCACTGTACAAATTGTCATATGTTGTTGTGTTGCTGAAAAGATGGAGATTACTGGATGCTGCTGTGAAGAAAACAATTCTAAAGAGATACTTTGAAAAAGCACAGATTCTACAGAGATATAATCTAAAGACTGAAGAACAATCCGTTTTAAAGATGAAGCTGTTAAAGATATATTCACAAAGGAACTTGAAGTCAAGCAAGTAGAATTCAAGTTAGGGGAGGATTGTTGGGATATGAAAGTGCTGAAGATATCAAAGTACTGAAGAAATCAAAGTACTGTAAGAAAAGAACTGAAGAAGTCAAATAGTCAAAGTACTGCTAAATGACAGAGTCAAAGTACTGCAAGAGGAAGTCAAAGTACTGCTAGAACAAATAAACTGTTATATTCGTTTATGGAAAGTATTGTAGATTACTTGTCGTACAAGGTTATCAATTGTAAACCAACTAGGATATCCTTGAGCCTATAAAAGGACTCCTAGATTGGCATTAGAGGTACGATTTTAAAAAAAAGAGTTTTAGAGTTTACGAATTAGAGTTTAGAGAAAAGTTCGATTATCTTAGAGTTGTATTAGAGTATCTGCATAATAAGAAGATTTAGAGTTTGTTAATAAAGTTTTTCTTCTTAGCTTTGTTAAGTAAATTCAGCACTTAATAAAGATTGCTCAGTGTTTCTTTGTTAATAACTTAGGATTTATCCGAGGTTATTAAACCTTAACAAGCTAGTTAAGTTAGTTTGATTAAAGTATATCGATCCAACATTCTTTGTTCTGAAGCTCGTAGTCTTTGATTCTTCATTTTTTTGCATGTTTGGATAATCTGAGTGGAGGTCTTTAACAGATCCAAGTGATACAGAGTTTTGAGTCAGCTTTGAGATCATCAACAAACATAAATCTTTGACTCGTCCATTGTGGTGTTGGTATTATGTGATGTAGTGACATTTGGACCGACATGCTCACATTCTGGATCATGATTTCTTCGTATCAGAGTAGCGGAAGCTTTAGTTGATTCATGATATTGGCAGCTGATGAGTGTCTAAATACTCATCATTTTTATACAATCTAAACTGCAAAATCATCTGAAAACACTCAAAAATGCATCAAAATGATGAAAATATCACAAATCAGTGTTTTATGTGTTTTAAATGCAAAAAGATCAAAAGCAGATGAAAAACGTATCAAGTTTGCAAAATTGGCAGTTTTAGTCCCCCAAATTTCAAAAGTTGTCAAAAACAGTCCCTGGTATATCAAAATAAAGAAAAATGTCATTTAAGGTCCATGGGATTCTTAAGTTGTCTAAACAAGTCCTTGAAATCTGAAAATTACAAAATTACAACTTAGGTCCCTAAACTTTGAAAAATTGCAAAATTAGTCCTAGGATATTTTAAAATGGAAAATGATTAAATTTTATCCTTGTACTATCAAAGTCTGTCAAGTTTGGTCCTTTTGATACCTTTGGAAAATGGGCAACTTCAGTCCCTCAAGTTTGGTCGAATTACAACTCTAGTCCTTGTATTACTACTAATACCAAACGGATCCCTTTATTAATTATCCAAATCCAATCCAAGCTACCACAACCCAAGCCCAATACCCATCCAACCCGGTCCAAACCCAAATCCCTTCCCAGCCAACCCGGTCAAATAATCAAACCCCTCACCAAACTAATCAACCGCGCCTTTTTTCTTCTTCTTCACCAAACCCCTGAAATCACTCACACACCTCACCTCCACCATCACATACTCAACCCCCTTGTCCCCTCCACCTCAACACAAAACAAGATACATTTAATGCATCCTTTCCCCATACTCAACCCCCACCAGTGCAATATATATCTTTCCCGCCAAAATGATCCAATGGCCAAAATGCACCCTACTCATCCAATGGCTAAGAATTTAAGTAGGATTTTCTCAGTGGACAAGTGGAAGCACATTTGGTTATAAAAAGAGAGGAAAGAGAAGCTTGGAGGGAGAGTAGTGTAGCTTTAGTTTTAGAAAATGTCGACTAGTAAATTTCTTTTAAATTTCAGTGTTATTTAAATTTCCAAGTACTTTGTTATGTAATTTTAGTATATTATAAAACTTTTCAAGTATTCAATTTCAGTTTCCAAGTACGAATTAAACTTATGCAATTTTCAAGTTCGAAATTTCAAGTTTATATGAATGTTGTTTGTATTTGATGTTATGCAAGCTTTTATAAGCTCACTTTAGCCTATTATTTACTCAGAAAGTCCCTTACTCAAATCTTATTCTCAAAATTATCCTAGTCAACGAAAGTCAACTGAGCTCATTTGGGAATGGAAATAATATTGGGTTGATGCAGAGCATGGATTTGGGTTGAATTATATTAGTTTAGTGTAGATTGGGTTTGGTTTAGAGCTGGACTGTTGTAAGTCTTTCATTCACTGTATGTCATTTTTTTTCTTTTTGCTCAAATCTGCATGTCCTTGTTCTCATTGAGTTAGTCTTAACTGTTACTTCAAATCACTGCATTTAGATATATTTAGGTTAGTTATAGTTAGATTAAGCATTGGTTTGCATTAATCAAGTAGTTTGTATGTTAAAATCTTTATAATAGTTTCTAAGCTAGTGTTTGGTATAATCTGTTAATTGGAGTTTTATAGCTTCTCAGTAGCTAAAATCAGTTGATAAAGTCATCTTTAGATATACTAGAGTCATTTAGCTCATTTAATTACACCTTAGAACATTAGAAGTCAAAATTTCTTTCAAACTGCTCTAATTTCCATATTACTAATAATCAACTGCTCATATCTTGCATATAGGATTATAAGTAGTTATAATAGTCTAAGTTAGTTTCATTTAGTCATAAAACATCAGTTTCATTCCATTGCATAAGCTCAGATCTCAAATAAGTCAAAATGCTTCATTATTTAAAAAGTCAAAATTTCCTAGAAGCAGTTTTTGAATAAACTTTACAATTTCACTGTGATCTTATCATTAGGATTTAGCTTAAATCCTTTTGGGATATTAAAGTTCAGTTGCTTAAATAAATTAGAAAAATAGTAGTTCACTTCTAACTAGCTTATTAAGTGCTTATTGATCAGCTTCTTTCAAGTCCTTTTTCTGAAAAGTGCCCTGTGCCAACAGTGCTTGTTTTGGCTTATTTTGTGCTTATTTTCAAGTTATATTGCTTATTCAGTTATAATATTAGCTTATAATCAGTATCTAGCTTATTTCCAATTCACCTTGTGCTTATTCATTAGCTTATTAGTTATTTAGCTTAATCATTTTGCTTATTTCCATTTCTTACACCACTGTTGAGATAAATAAGCTCAAACTGAGCTTATTAGTGATTTTCATAAAAAGTTTCAATTGTAAAAAGTGCTTATTTTAGTGTGCTTAATAAGTTTGTAAAAGAAAAATCAAAAAAAAAATAGTTCAAAAATATTGCAACTGGTGGGATTCGAACCCAGTGTGCCACCACTCATCCACGCTTCAGCACACACCTGCACTACCATCTATGCCCTTGGGTCTTTATTGTTTTATTTTGCACTAGTTAATCTTTTATCCTAGTTTTCTTTATTTTAGCTTAAAACTCTTTTTTTTGCTTATTTTATTGCTTATCTAAACTGTTTTTAACAAATTTGATATTTTTCTTAGGTTAGTTTTATCAAAAAGTAGTTTTCATGAATTTTTCAGATTTTTTTAGATTGTTTTAGTATTTTTAATAATTTAATTAGTGTTATTTGGTTTTTAATTCGTAATAAAAAATATAAAAGTCAAAAAAATATAAATCTTTTTTCTAAAATTTTCTTTTGTCATATATTAAGTAAAAAAATTGTTTTTACACTTGTAGGATTTTTATTTCATAAATTTTACGTTCTTGCTTGCGCACTCGCGTAATTTTTATAAATAACGTACGTTTTCATTTTAAATCAAGTTTTTAGATAATTTAAGTTTACGTTTTAGTTAAAATAGTTTATTTAAGTTATTTTATTTTATAAAATCACAAAAACATCATTGTAAAAATAGTGATAGCGTTTATTTAATATATTTTATCTTTTTAATTTTCTTAATTTGTATTTAAGTCGCTGTAATTTATTAACTTTTTCTTTAGGTTTAATTATCCATTAAAACCTTTACTGATCACTATCCTTAGTGATCATTCTATCGTCTGATTAGTGTTTTCACACCATTGAGTCTCCGTGGGACTTAACGACCCGGGAATTCATTATATTCTCCCGGACTTCATTGTATTTGTGTTTTAAGCAGTTTTAAGCTTCTTACGGTTAGCCATTCACAAGTGGCTAGCTTGTGTGAGGTAGCTTGACAGTTTAGCACAGATCAAATTTTGGCGCCGCTGCCGGGGAGGCTTTAGCGTGTTCTAAACCTTTTTCAGATATCCATTCTTGCACATATACCATCTTTTGTAAAAAAGTTTTTTTTGTGAAGTTATCAAAAACCCAAAAAGTTCATTAACACTTTTCCTGAAGTGTTAACAACACCAAAAATATTTTCATTCTTCGTTTTTATAGCATGTTTTTCGAAAATCCAAAAATATCCATCCTTTATCCTCTAATCTGTTTAATTCTCCATTCCTTATCCTCTATAACCGTTTAATTCTTCATCTCTTATCCCTCTTATCCGTTTAATTCTTTATGTCATGGTTTTCGACATGTTCCTGGTGTGGAGGTCCATTTAACGGTGGAAATTGTCGGCGATGTACCAATGTGAGTTTCAGAGACAAATTTGTCGGTAATCCCGATCCCATTTCTAATAATGAAACACCCGATTTTTCCTACCTACCTCCACAGCCCCAATACGAATCCTACTCATGCGAGTTTTGTGGGAATGATTCTCATTACGGTTTTGATTGTCCACCACGGGTACCGCTTGTCTATGAGCCAGAACCATGTTACAATCAGAACTTTGGTGAAAGTTATTTTCTCAATTATCTCTGTTGTGAGAATTGCGGGGGTCCTCATGCGACTTTTGAATGTCAACCGATGAATCAAAATTTTCACAATTCCAATTCTCCCGGTTTTGACAATTTCCAACCCCCACAGTATTCCACATTCATCAATATCATCATGATAAAACTATTGGAGAATTACTAGCTGAAGAACGAACGGCTAATTCTAGTACTCAGACTTCCGAGCCTTCACAACATATCAATGATTACGAGGAGTGTAATCTTCCACAAAGTTCTGAAGAAATACGCATTCGAAAGAAACTACAAATGAAAAGAATGGTATGTAAGCTTCAGCAGATGAATATAAGAATCCGATATGATGACGATGATGATGAGGATACTATTCAAATGAGGGAATATTATGAGGACGACGAGGAGAGTGTTATTCTTTTGAAAAATATCATTTCTCAACTCCCTCAGTCTATTGCTATCACACCTATCTTACCTATTATTGCTTCCAAAGACTCTCTCATAATGGAGGATGATCATCTCAGCACTATTTCGGAACCGGAGTCATCAAGTGTTGAGGATCTTGTCCCAATCCCAAGTGAGTCTGAGGATATATCCGATAGTGATTGTGATTTGCCTTTTTGTGATTCTCT
Source organism: Chrysanthemum makinoi (assembly GCA_910596185.1). Taxonomy (NCBI): domain Eukaryota; kingdom Viridiplantae; phylum Streptophyta; class Magnoliopsida; order Asterales; family Asteraceae; genus Chrysanthemum; species Chrysanthemum makinoi. The sequence goes on from OU343223.1 coordinate 179,412,488, forward strand.
TGACATTTCTGAGGTTACTTCCGGGATTTTCTCAAATCCTCTTTTTGAATTTAATAATGACTACACTTTTGGGAAAGTAAATCCTCTTTTCGATGAAATGTCTGAGGCCGATACAGAGATCATCACGGAAGTGGTGGAAATTGCTAGCTCTCAGAGCACACCACTTGTCCCACCTCTGTATTCTAACTTATCTCTTCCATCATGTGATGACGATTCTATCCTCACTGATGAGATTCATGATCCAAAAATCATGAATTCCCCTTCTGATAATGAGGAGTTAGTCATGATTTTTATCATGATTTTCTTTCTTTTCTTCACATATGGTGTGACTTCTCATTCCCTTTTCTCCTTCGGGAATGAGGACACTATTTTTGATCCCGGCATTTTCATTTATCATTTTTGAGCCGGTTCTATCTATATCTCATCGGTGTGGAACTTTCACGTGCTTCAAATGTTTGTCCAAACATCTTGAATGAAAGTCCGATGGAGATTGTTTCTTCCACTTTACTTCCCCATGAACCATTTAATTCGGGCCCGAGTCAAGCTAGCGACTCGGTAATCAAAAACAGTAGTTAAACATGGGTTTTCACCCGTGTGTACCACTCTAGTGTGGGGGAGTTTCCCCCCGCTGTTATATATATATAAGTTTTCTAAAAAAAAAAAAAAAAAAAAAAATCCTTTTCAAATAATGGCCGTAGTATTTCCCTTTTTCGTTCTTTTTTTCGGCATAACAGCCGGTACTTTGAATATTGAGGGCAATATTCATTTCTAAGTGTGGAGGGGAATTCTCACGAATTTTATCATATATTATACCGCCTAATTCCACCGTTTTTGGCCAAATTTTTTTTTTTTTTTTTGGAGTAAGTGTTTTTCACTTACTCAACTTACGGTTATCAGTCCGCCATGTCTAATAAACAAAAGGATTGGCTAATCCAGGAGCAAACGGCTCTTGGTAAAGATATATCAAATCCGTTTATGGCTTGCAATTTGCCCAAAATTGTATGGTGTTCAACTCACCATATCCTAAAAAGTGAAGAGTTGGCTAGCCCGCAAGTTTATGGCTTGTGGTAAAGGCAGTGGAAAATCCATAATTGGTAATCAGCTCGCCAAAGATAATACTGATAATTTATCTAAGAGTTGGCTAGTCCAGAGCAAACGGCTTCTGGTAAAGACAAATCAAATCCGTTTACAGCTTATGATTTGCTCAAAATCATTTGGTTATCAGTGTACCAAGGTTCTTACTTGAACTGAAACATTTGGCTACTCCAGAAGTAATGGCTTTTGGTAAAGAGTTTTTCAAATCCATTAAGTTTTCTCAAATCATTGCTAGGGACTAGCAATATCTTAGTGTGGGGGATTGATGAGTGTCTAAATACTCATCATTTTTATACAATCTAAACTGCAAAATCATCTGAAAACACTCAAAAATGCATCAAAATGATGAAAATATCACAAATCAGTGTTTTATGTGTTTTAAATGCAAAAAGATCAAAAGCAGAAGAAAAACGTATCAAGTTTGCAAAATTGGCAGTTTTAGTCCCCCAAATTTCAAAAGTTCTCAAAAACAGTCCCTGGTATATCAAAATAAAGAAAAATGTCATTTAAGGTCCATGGGATTCTTAAGTTGTCTAAACAAGTCCTTGAAATCTGAAAATTACAAAATTACAACTTAGGTCCCTAAACTTTGAAAAATTGCAAAATTAGTCCTTGGATATTTTAAAATGGAAAATGATTAAATTTTATCCTTGTACTATCAAAGTCTGTCAAGTTTGGTCCTTTTGATACCTTTGGAAAATGGGCAAGTTCAGTCCCTCAAGTTTGGTCGAATTAGAACTCTAGTCCTTGTATTACTACTAATACCAAACGGACCCCTTTATTAATTATCCAAATCCAATCCAAGCTAACACAACCCAAGCCCAATACCCATCCAACCCGGTCAAATAATCAAACCCCTCAGTCAAACTAATCAACCCGCGCCCTTTTTTATTCTTCTTCACCAAACCCCTGAAATCACTCACACACCTCACCTCCACCATCACATACTCAACCCCCTTGTCCCCTCCACCTCAACACAAAACAAGATACATTTAATGCATCCTTTCCCCATACTAAACCCCCACCAGTGCAATATATATCTTTCCCGCCAAAATGATCCAATGGCCAAAATGCACCCTACTCATCCAATGGCTCAGAATTTAAGTGGGATTTTCTCAGTGGACAAGTGGAAGCACATTTGGTTATAAAAAGAGAGGAAAGAGAAGCTTGGAGGGAGAGTAGTGTAGCTTTAGTTTTAGAAAATGTCGACTAGTAAATTTCTTTTAAATTTCAGTGTTATTTAAATTTCCAAGTACTTTGTTATGTAATTTTAGTATATTATAAAACTTTTCAAGTATTCAATTTCAGTTTCCAAGTACGAATTAAACTTATGCAATTTTCAAGTTCGAAATTTCAAGTTTATATGAATGTTGTTTGTATTTGATGTTATGCAAGCTTTTATAAGCTCACTTTAGCCTATTATTTACTCAGAAAGTCCCTTACTCAAATCTTATTCTCAAAATTATCCTAGTCAACGAAAGTCAACTGAGCTCATTTGGGAATGGAAATAATATTGGGTTGATGCAGAGCATGGATTTGGGTTGAATTATATTAGTTTAGTGTAGATTGGGTTTGGTTTAGAGCTGGACTGTTGTAAGTCTTTCATTCACTGTATGTCATTTTTTTTTCTTTTTGCTCAAATCTGCATGTCCTTGTTCTCATTGAGTTAGTCTTAACTGTTACTTCAAATCACTGCATTTAGATATATTTAGGTTAGTTATAGTTAGATTAAGCATTGGTTTGCATTAATCAAGTAGTTTGTATGTTAAAATCTCTATAATAGTTTCTAAGCTAGTGTTTGGTATAATCTGTTAATTGGAGTTTTATAGCTTCTCAGTAGCTAAAATCAGTTGATAAAGTCATCTTTAGATATACTAGAGTCATTTAGCTCATTTAATTACACCTTAGAACATTAGAAGTCAAAATTTCTTTCAAACTGCTCTAATTTCCATATTACTAATAATCAACTGCTCATATCTTGCATATAGGATTATAAGTAGTTATAATAGTCTAAGTTAGTTTCATTTAGTCATAAAACATCAGTTTCATTCCATTGCATAAGCTCAGATCTCAAATAAGTCAAAATGCTTCATTATTTAAAAAGTCAAAATTTCCTAGAAGCAGTTTTTGAATAAACTTTACAATTTCACTGTGATCTTATCATTAGGATTTAGCTTAAATCCTTTTGGGATATTAAAGTTCAGTTGCTTAAATAAATTATAAAAATAGTAGTTCACTTCTAACTAGCTTATTAAGTGCTTATTGATCAGCTTCTTTCAAGTCCTTTTTCTGAAAAGTGCCCTGTGCCAACAGTGCTTGTTTTGGCTTATTTTGTGCTTATTTTCAAGTTATATTGCTTATTCAGTTATAATATTAGCTTATAATCAGTATCTAGCTTATTTCCAATTCACCTTGTGCTTATTCATTAGCTTATTAGTTATTTAGCTTAATCATTTTGCTTATTTCCATTTCTTACACCACTGTTGAGATAAATAAGCTCAAACTGAGCTTATTAGTGATTTTCATAAAAAGTTTCAGTTGTAAAAAGTGCTTATTTTAGTGTGCTTAATAAGTTTGTAAAAGAAAAATCAAAAAAAAAAAATTGTTCAAAAATATTGCAACTGGTGGGATTCGAACCCAGGTCTGCCAGTTCACTCATCCACGCTTCAGCACACACCTGCACTACCATCTATGCCCTTGGGTCTTTATTGTTTTATTTTGCACTAGTTAATCTTTTATCCTAGTTTTCTTTATTTTAGCTTAAAACTCTTTTTTTTTGCTTATTTTATTGCTTATCTAAACTGTTTTTACAAATTTGATATTTTTCTTAGGTTAGTTTTATCAAAAAGTAGTTTTCATGAATTTTTCAGATTTTTTTAGATTGTTTTAGTATTTTTAATAATTTAATTAGTGTTATTTGGTTTTTAATTCATAATAAAAATATAAAAGTCAAAAAAATATAAATCTTTTTTCTAAAATTTTCTTTTGTGATATATTAAGTAAAAAAAATTTTTTTACACTTGTAGGATTTTTATTTCATAAATTTTACGTTCTTGCTTGCGCACTCGCATAATTTTTATACTTTACGTACATTTTCATTTTAAATCAAGTTTTTAGATAATTTAAGTTTACGTTTTAGTTAAAATAGTTTATTTAAGTTATTTTATTTTATAAAATCACAAAAACATCATTGTAAAAATAGTGATAGCGTTTATTTAATATATTTTAACTTTTTAATTTTCTTAATTTGTATTTAAGTCGCTGTAATTTATAAACTTTTTCTTTAGGTTTAATTATCCATTAAAACCTTTACTGATCACTATCCTTAGTGATCATTCTATCGTCTGATTAGTGTTTTCACACCATTGAGTCTCCGTGGGACTTAACGACCCGGGAATTCATTATATTCTCCAGGACTTCATTGTATTTGTGTTTTAAGCAGTTTTAAGCTTCTTACGGTTAGCCATTCACAAGTGGCTAGCTTGTGTGAGGTAGCTTGACAGTTTAGCACAGATCAGCAGCAGCGTAGCAGAAGCATGGAGTGATAATATCAGAGTCATTGATGCACTAATCATGATTTCTTTGGAAATGAATGTGTTGTGTGAGCATGCGGCTATGGATTGACCGCTTCAATCTGATCAGCTGCAAACGTCGGGGTGTACCTGCATAAAAATAGTTAGCAACAAAGCGCACGAAAGTGTCTTTGATCACTTTCGATGAATTGAGGTACACGGCCCACGGTTCCCCGTTGATCAATACAAGTACTGCCTGTGATCAGGTATAATTCCGAAGAACCTCCTTGACAGGGTTCGCATGCTCTAGTGTTCTCAAACCGGAACGTCTCAAAGAAGACAACACGGAGTGAGTGAACCAGCGAAATGAGATTCACTGATTGATGAAAAGAGGTTTGAAAAACAATCGTTTATTTCTCAATAGAAATTGTTTTTGCAATACAACGAAGGTTTTAATGAAAATCAATTATCAATCATAAACAACTTTTATTTTGAGAAATAAGTACACAGTCGATGTGCTAAAGAGAAGAGTTTTTAAGCACAACGACTGGTTTTTCAAAGGTATCCGTCAATCCATAACCTGAACCAGGATTGATTCGAAAGATTGAATCGCTCCATTGTTTCTGTTCAGTTGTCTTATGGTTGATCTATTGGATAGATCTCACATGCCACCTACCAGGAGCTTGTTTGATGTTGGCTCCAGAAGGCTTTCCATCCTCATTGTGAACATGTATGCATATCACTCAGATGTTCTGGCAATACCACAAGGATAATGCGTAGGACTCATAAGATATAATCTCTCTTTCCACATTGTGTGAAATAGAGAGTCTTCATTGAATGTGTCCTATTGAGATTTATTGATGATCTCGTGGCTCTAGACTCAATTGTGCATATTTGGTTCCTATGCCGGAGACTAGGGAGAGGGTCTCCTACTTCAATATCAACAATATCTAATAGAGAGTCGATAGATTATGTCGGTTCCCCGTGAGAATGAAACAAGCCCTTTTAAGAGGAACTTGAGTGGTTTGGAAAGTTGAAGTGCAGTGCGTCACTGGGTCCATGACGTCTTGTATTCAATACCGATGTTACCTTGGTAACCATCAGTAGTATATGAATTGAACCCGGTTTCTGCCCTAAGGTTGAATAAATGGAGGGCTATTTCTTTTCACCCTTTTTCATATTCTTTTCTTTTTCATTCTTCAACCCCTTCAGTGCTTACTGAGATTTCATTACTAGATCCTTGTTGGGTTTATTCCAGTACTAGCTCAGTCTCAGTCCGCACTCTTCCCATATCTCACTTTTCTCCTTTTTGTCATCATACCTAAGGACTTCTACACTATCTAGTGGATTGTCCCTGGGTAGATCCATCCGGTTCTGGCGGATCATGGGAACTCAACCTAAACTTATCATCCTTATATCACCATGCATAAAGTAGAGTTGGTCGGTCTTTTGGTGTAGCTCTTCCGCCTTGAATACAATTGAAAACCATTTGAAAATCAATCAAGATACTTGTGATATAGAATCCAAGCATTTTGTATCTTAATTGTTTTGATATTTTAGAAATGCTCCCCCTCAACATGTGCATGAACATTCAGAATTTTTTTAGCACATGGAGGCAAGAGATCTTTGAAATCGTTAGATTAAGAATGAAAGGTCCAATCTTTTGATTAACATTTTCTAAAATGATCATCATCACTTCTCAATCAATTTGAGTAGATAAAACATTTTGAGGAAGGATGAGGTTTTCAAAATTTTGCTCCCCCTCAAGATGTGCCTCGAAGTTTGAAAGAGTTTTGCACATGTTAAAGGGAACCTGCACTTAGAGACAATTCAATCACGTTTCAATAGTTTGAGGTTTAAAGTAGATGCCCCCTCTCAACATGTGCATGGAAAATTTGAAATCGTTTGTCACATGCGGGGAGGAAAACATGCTAAACACTTATGAAACCATTTATCGAATTATCAGTTTAAATCCAATTTAAATCACAAATTCTCCCCCGTTCTCAATTATCAAATCATTTGAGATTTGTTATCTCTGTAGATTTAAATTGATTTTGAAAGATTTTAAGGAGAATTGTGACTTGATTATGAAAACGTTTTAACTGATAAGGTTTGGATTTTTTAACTTTAAAATCCATTGATTAAACATGCATAATTATCTTTTGAAAACATAATAATAACCAAGGTTTGGAACCAATTGTGTAACATATTGTAAAACATTTAGAGTAGACCTTACTCATTTAAGTGCTAATTGTTTGAAAAGAACACTTTTTGATTTAATTGAAAAATCATTCTCCCCCTCAATCAATGACGAAAGTTATTGATTGATGGATTAAGATTTTGACACTTGATAAGTTTTTTGATTTTCAAAAATAGAGTCCGAAGTGTATTCAAAACAATTGAGTTTTCATAAGATTGCAAATATTTTTCAAAGGAATCTTTAGAAGGAAAAATATTTGAGATTAAACATTTGTCTTGTTAATGACAAACATTTGTTTTTAGAATCAGAGCATTAGGTTTGAAACATGAGATAAAGCATGGCTCTGTTCTTTCTTTGAAAACGGGGTTACTGCCTGAAATGACAATAAGCCACCATTTTTCTCCGCCTCATTTTTTATTGTTATTTTTTTTTGAGCAAAAACTATGTGTTATTCGAAGAACTTCTAAAAACCCGTGACATTCTTTGAATGTCAACACAAAGTTCGTAGATGATATCGAATAAGGAAAAATATGACAAAATATTTTTGGAATTTTTCAAGATTTTCTAATTTTTTTTATGGATTTTGAGAATTTTATATTTTTATATTTTCTTTTTGAAGATTTTTCAAGTTTTGTATTTTGCTTTTTGAATAAAAATATACAAGCGATAGATAAGGGAAACCTTTAATCCTCTTCTTCCTCTTGAATACGTTTGAGTGTTTCCGGTTGTAGACTCTTAAGACCAAGACGTGGAAGAATAAACTTAAAACATTCTCTTGGAAGAGCTTTGGTAAAGATGTCTGCTAACTGGAATTCTGACTTCACAAAATAGAGTTCCACCACACCGTTTTCCACTTGCTCCCTAATGAAATGATGTCGGATGTCAATGTGCTTTGCTCTTGAGTGTTGTACATTGTTGCATGAGAGAGCAATAGCACTTTTATTATCACAGTACAGAGGGATTTTGTTGAATTCAAAGCCATAGTCAAATAATTGGGATCTCATCCAAAGGATTTGAGCACAACAAGATGACATGGCTATGTATTCAGCCTCTGTAGAGGAAATAGAAGTACTCATTTGCTTCTGTGAAGACCAGCTTACAAGCTTATCACCCAAAAACTGAGAACCTCCTGACGTACTTCGACGTGTATCTTGACATCCTGCATGATCACCATCTGCATAGGCTGTTAGTGACATACCGGTGTCCTTCGGGTACCATAGTCCCATATTAATGCTTCCTTGGAGATAGAGAAAGACCCGTTTAACCGCTTCAAGGTGCTTTTTAGTAGGCTTAGCCTAATATCTAGCACACATGCACACAGCGAACAAGATGTCTGGTCTGCTTGCTGTGAGGTACATCAGGGATCCAATCATACTTTGATATTTCGTCTGATCTACCATGATCCCAGAGTTGTCCTCATCCAGCTTAGTACGTTCAATCATGGGAGTGTCAACGGTGTCACATGATACAAATCCAAATTTCTTTAAAATCTCATTTGCATATTTAGATTGATTTATAAAAATGCCTCCGGGACTTTGTGAAATTTGTAATCCCAAGAAAAATGACATTTTTCCCATCATTGACATTTGAAATTTGGAACCCATTTCATTTGAAAAATTATCACATTCATTGGGGTCAGTCGAGGCAAAGATAATATCATCAACATAAATTTGAAAGTGAATTAAATGTTTGCCTGACTTCCTGGTGAACAATGTCGGATCAACTGCTCCTTTGCTGAATCCAGTGGATAGAAGAAACTTTGATAGCGTATCATACCATGCCCTTGGAGCTTGCTTTAAACCGTAAAGAGCCTTCTTCAAACGATAGACGTGAATAGGATGCTCTGGATTCACAAAGCCTTCAGGTTGGCTGACGTATACGACTTCTTTAAGATCTCCATTAAGAAACGCCGTCTTTACATCCATTTGATAGACTACCATGTTCTTACTTGCAGCATTAGCCAAGAATATTCTGATAGCTTCGATACGAGCAACAGGAGAAAATGATTCTTCAAATTTAATACCCTCCTCTTGACGGTATCCTTTTGCAACCAATCGAGCCTTGTTCTTTAAGACATCACCATGCTCATCAAGTTTTGCTTTGAAGATCCATTTTAGAGCAATGATCATAGCACAATCTGGAGTAGGTACTAATTCCCATACATCAAGTTGATCAAACTCATGAATTTCTTCTTGCATGGCATTGAACCAGCAGTCTTCATTCATGGCGGTTTTAATGTCTTTTGGTTCGACCTTAGAGAGTACGAAGTTGAAGAAGCACCATAAGGCATCGGTTGCAAGTTGTTTCCATGTGGATACTGGACGAGACGGGTTTCCAATGATGTTATCTAATGGGTGATCATGAGTCCATTTTCTAAGGTGTTCATGTGGTTGTTGTTGTGGAACTGAAGTAGCAGAGTCGATGTCTCCTGATGAAGATGGTTCTGATGATGATTCAGGAGCAAATATGTTTTCAAATGGAGCATCTTCAGGAGTAGCAAAGGGATTAACTTCATCATTGATTTCAGAAACAGTTCCATGATGTACATTAGAAGATTGATGATTTTTTGATGAGACAGAGTGATCAGCAGCAGGTGCTTCTTGACTTAATGATATTGAGACTGAAGGATTGACTTCATTCACAGGGATATGAGCAGCCTCTATTGTAGGAATTGACAGTTCATTAGCACTTGGCTCATAGTGTTCATCAAACATCGGATCAAATAATTTCTTTAAATCATCTTCAGTTGGAGGTACATATGGAGTTGCTGGATAGGAATTTGGTACAAGGGATGAACCAATGGGACTGTTTTGAAGAGCGGGTCCAGAACTGGATTGTCCAGGAGCCATTTGACCGGTCAGCTCATCGAACGTAACGTGAATTATTTCCATGATATTTCGAGTTCTCTTGTTGTAGATTCGGTAACCCTTCTTGTATGGTGCATAACCAACAAAAACTTCAATATCTGCCTTTGCTCTTAATTTACCTAAGTCTTGACCGTCATTCGTTGGATAGCACAAAGCACCAAACACACGAAGGTAGGAGAGACCAGGTTTTCGTTTATGAACAAGTTCATATGGAGTTTTTCCATGAGAGGTGTGTATAAGGGAACGATTTTGGGTGTAGCAAGCAGTGGAAATGGCTTCAGCCCATAGAAACATTGGAACCTTTGAATAAATTAGCATTGTTCTTGCGGCTTCCACAAGAGTTCGATTTCATCTTTCAACTACACCGTTCTGTTGAGGAGTTCGTGGAACACTTCTTTGATGACTGATTCCAACACTTTCATAAAACTGAATTAAGTCTTTGTTAACAAACTCTGTGCCATTGTCTGTTCGAACAATTCTGACTGTATTGTTGAGTCGAACCTGAAGCTGTTTGATTAGTTTGATGATGACATCTGGAGTTTCATCCTTTTCCTCAAAAACTTTACCCAAGTAAATCGAGAGTAGTCATCAACAACTACTAGAATGTATTTCTTCCCATTTATCGTTTGCACTCTCATTGGTCCGCACAGATCCATATGAAGGGTATGAAGAACTTCCATTACTGAATTTGTGGGTTTTGGTTTGTGGGCATATTTCGTGCTTTTACCCAATTGGCAAGCTGAACAAAGATGATCTTTTTCATAATTTAATATGGGTAAGCCTTTGACAAGATCCTTTCTGGAAAGGTTATTAATGGTGCCGAAGTTCAAGTGATTGAGACGACGATGCCATAACCATGACTTTGTTTTAGAAGCCTTTGACAGCAGGCAGATTGGAGAAGACTTCATCATGTCTTCGATAGAGATGGTGTATAGGTTAGAACCTCGAGTACCTCTTAATAATTCCACACCATGAATTTCTCTAATGAAGCAAGTATATTTTCTAAAAGTCACCTCTAGATCGGAATCACAGAATTGACCAACAGAGAATAAATTATGACCAAGACCTTCCACATAATATACCCTGGAGATTACACTTTTGCCAACTACATAATCACCATAACCCATAATTGCTCGAAAATGGTCGTTCCCAAATCTAACAGTCCCGATGAATTTACTCACGAAGTTCATGAGCCGCGACCGGTCTCCAGTCATATGCTTGGAACAGCCTGAGTCCAAGTACCACAGAACGATTTGAACGATCTGCAGTTGAACACAGACAAGAATGGATAACTGGATAATTGGGATCCCCATGCAAGAATGGGTTCCACTTGGTTAGTAACAGTGATTGGAACACCCACATCAGAAATAGAAACACCCATATCAGAACTAGAAGCAATGGAATCATTAGGAATAGATGCAGTGCTGGTGTCTGTATTTGACCTATTCAAAGTATGTTCACTTCTTAAAGGAATAGTTCTACCAGTAGGCATCCATTTTCTAGTGGGCATTGTCTTAGCAGTTTGAGGGCAAAACTGATTGACCTTATGGCCAAAAGGTATCCATTGATAACCTATCTTACAAAATGTTCTTCCTGTGGGTTTCCACTGTTTTCTAACTTTCTTAAGCTTTTTCCTTTTGGCCTTCTTTTCATGATTTTTAGCATTAACAATCTTAACTGGGCATTTGACAGCATTAGACAAACCATTCACACCATAATCATGATTAGCAACAGAATTCAAACAGACATCATTACATGGTTTGCAAATAGTATCAGAATTCGAATTAATTACAGTACGCCTATGGCTAATACTAGAATCAACACGATTCGTTTTATTCAACTCAAACTTAAAGTTCCTAGGTTGGTCTTCTACTCTCTTCCAATGCACATTCTTAGCTTGCGAGGTCCTATCTTGCTTGGTATTGCCTGGAGGCTTTGACCCGCTTGCTTTAATGTCACTGATTACTCCTGTAGAGGGAATTATGGGAACATTAGTTGGTTGATTTACTTTTTGCATTCCTGAACTAGATGTGCAAGGGTCTGTACTACTAGAAGGCACATTGGTGTTCACTTTCTTGAAACTGGGCATAGAATGGTTTGTATGCTTGGCACTAGGCATAGAACAAGGCATCACCGCTTTGCCTTTTGCACCTAAGGATTTAGGACATGTTGCAATTAGACATTCTAGTAGCTCTTGAGATCGTTTGGCCTGAATGCAAGCAAACCTAATTTCTCTATCAAGAGGTTTATTAATGAAGTCCTCTTCAACAATCTCACGGAGACATTTTAGATTATCTTTAAGGAGAGCACAATAGTCATGAAATGCAGATTCATTATTCCTAAGATGAGGAGGAATGTATTTAACAGTCACAGTATATTTGCAGTCTGAGGATGACTTTGATGCAACATTCTTATTAAAAACAAGTGGCAGTTTCCCATTTTCCTGACTCCTCAGATTCTCAATTTCCTTTTGTAAAGACGTTATTTTTTCGTTGTTTTGGTCACGAGTGACTTTCATTGAATCATATAACTCTTTAAAGTGTCGTTTAACCTTTTCATTTTCTTCTAGAAAACTCTCGTTTTCCTTTTGTAAGGCATTAACTAAGTTTTGAAGATGAAAAGTTTGAGAGTGCTGAGAATCTAAAGGAGGAGGCATTTGGGATCCAGTCACATTGTTCTTTTCACCCTTTAATTGAGAGATTTGGGCTTTCAACTTTCTGATCGTGTTACAATGAGCTCGAATCTGTTCATCACGTTTGCTAATTTCAAAGACTGCATCAAATTCAGGAACATCCAAGGATGTCTTGATATTTGAGGTTTTAACATTTTCTTTCAGATGTTGATATTTTAATTGCAAATCAAAATGTTCAACTTCTAGTTTAGAAAGATGCTTTACCAAATTATCGTGATCATCCTGATCAATTTTCTCATTAAGTTTTGAATTAATCTTTTCAAGCTCAATGACACGATCATGGGAGACTTTCAGAGCAACAGATAATTCATGAAATTGAGAAGCATTAATGGAACAATTCGTAGCAGTGTAAAACACATCTTGAGTAATACATTCAGAAATAAGAGTCTCATTCAATGTATGCAAGTTCTTCCTCTCAATCTCATTATATTTTAATGCTCGCTCATAGTCACTAACCTCAACTATCATTGCATCAAATTCCTTCTCCATTCCTTTAATATCTAAATCCATCCCTTTTTTAAGACTCTCAAATTGATCTTTTAATTGTTTAAAGAAAGGCATGACCTCAGTTAAATAGCATTCTTTTGTTTGCTCAAAACCCCTTTCCCCTTCAGTTATCCCTGTGGGTGTGATCCTTTTCTTACAAGTTTTCTCAAAGTCAACAAATAATTGAAATATAACATATTGACTGATTAAGGTCTTGCTTTTAGTGGCAATAGTACTAGGAACTAAATGCATTGGTGTATTTGGAGGATACACAGTTGCTGAAGGCATTTTCCTAAAGGGAGGGTTTGTTACAACAAGATTCTCTGCTTTTTGCTTTTCCATATCTTTCTTCCAAAAAATTTGTTCTGGGGTTAATTGAGTTTGAGGCTTAAACATGTTAAGGGAGATGCAATTTTCCTTAGTGTAATCATGAGGTTTGATGGTTATGTTTTTATCTTTACATTTAGGGTTGTTGAGTTTTTTATTCATTTTCTTCCAGCTAGTGACCTCATCTGATTTCTTATCTTCCTCAGTACACTCAGCGCAACTAGGTTTCTGTCTAGGCTTGAGGATTTCATTGCCATCATAAATTACCTTATGAGCAATTCTAGCCCTTTTAATGACCTCTGGATTTGGTTCCTCAACAAGGGGAATGCTATGCTTATCGCAAAGAACTCTATGCTTAGTGATCAAGTGAGCAGTCTGAATGGTATTCCCTTGTACGTACAACTTATTTTCAAGCTTGTTTTTCAAAGTTTTTAGATTGGAAAAATCATTCAAAATTTTTGATTCCTTAGTAGTGAATTCTTGCTTAAGCATTTTAACATTTTCTTGAAGTTCCTGTTTTTGCTTAGCAGTTTTAGAAAGCTTTTCTTGTAAGGAGTTTAACTCTTGTTTTAAGACTTCTTCTCTAAAGTTACTTTTTCTAATAACTGTACGCATTTGGTCATCCATCTCCTGCTCACGGGTGGTTAATTCAAACTTAGCTCGTTGTTCATAAATAGCAACACGTTCTTTATAGGCATTGAGTTCAGAGAAAATAAAATTATCAGGGGCACATGCAGTGTATTCATCAAAAAGATAGTCATCATTGACTGCAGAAGATGCATCACTTGGTACTACCTCACTTTCACTTTGTTTCACATATTGATCATATGGGACAACATTGATTTTACCCATATTTTCAATATCTGACTCAATAGTTTCAGTTGATTGTACTTTGTCATGCATCTTTTGCACATCAGCATCATCGTATAGTTTTAATACCTCCGAAATGAGTTTGTCTTTGGATGGACCAGCTTGTGGTGATGAAGAGACTTTAGAAGGGACCATTGGAGAAATGCTAGCCATGAATTTTTTGTGTGCAGTAGGTTCATCATCAACGTCAGAGTCGTATGCATCACAATCAGCGACTTGAAAGATATTCTGATGATTCTGACCCATTCCCTGCACTGCATGTTCATCTATATCAGCATCATATGTATTAGCATTCCCTTCAGCAAGAAACAGCAACTCCTCTTCATCCAAAGTTGCTCCGTTGTCCTGAGCTTGCACAAGCAGCATCTTGTCTCTGATGTATTCTGCATTCTGAGGACGTTTTGGAGATGTGCAGTTCCTAGCAATGTGTCCCTCACCACCACAGTTGTAGCATTTGACTGGTTTTGCTTGTCCTTGATTTGGATTCCTTCCACGATTCTGATTTGCTACATGACCTCCGCCTACTCCAGTATTTCCATAACCTGCTCCAACCATCCCTTGTTCATATCGTCTACCTTGCACTGGTTGCACCATAATTTTTCCATCTCTGACAAGAGCATGATTGTGAAGATTGGATGCAGTTCTGATCTCATTGTTAGTGTGAAGACTGTTGGTGTGTGGACTAAGGGTCAAGTTTTGTTTAACCATGAGAGCTAGTTGATTAATGAAGTGTCCTACGGCTGCATCAGCATCAGCTTGTTTGAACCGTGGATCGGGAATGAGTTTGTGATTACCATTACCCATGGGTATAACTTGTGAGGCTTTGGTGGTAATCCCAACATTGGTGTAAAAGGCAGTGGAATCATTTGATGAACTTGTTTCTCCTGGATTTGTTTTGAATTGTTCAAGAATCCTCTTTTCAAACATGGCATGTCTCTCATTCTGAAGAAGGAACGCATAGAGTTGCTCATAGTTTGTATTCTTCAATCCTTTGGTTACCTTCACAGAGGTGACAAACTTGTGCCATTCAGGATTCATGTTGTTTACAAACTTTGAGTTCAGCTGAATGTTTGGCATAGTCATTCTGATGTTCCTCATGTCATTAACAAGCTTGTGGAATCTCACGTAATACTCATAGACACTCTCATCTGGTTTCATCTTGAAGTGCTCAAATTCATCATAGAGTTGTGATTCTCTGTCCTCAATAGTTAAATCCGAACCTGATAGAAGCATCTTGACATTATCCCATACAGCCTTTGCTTCAGTGTTGTGATTGATAAGCTTGTAGATGTCTTTTGGAAGACCTTGAAGTATAATGTTAGAAGCCCTGATATCTGCATCAAAGCTCTTTTTCTCCTTATCATTGAGCTCATCATACATCTTTGGTCTGTCTACTCCATAGATCATTGTTCCATCTGCAGCTGTATCAATTAAGTCTCTAGTAGTCTCAATCTGGTAAGGTCCTTCATCGATTGACTTGAGAATGTTGACTCCGTTTTCTTTTCCCAAACAGTACAATCGGATTCGTTGTGCCCATGAGTCATAATCAGTTCTGTCAAGCATCGGTGGACGAGTATCTGACCCTGCAGCTTGAACGTCCTCAGCTACGGAAGAGACAATAGTAGGAACGATGTTTGCCATGATTACAAGTTCTACGGGATTTTACTATTCTTTGATTAAACCGGGAAATTGATTCTTTCACGGGATTTTACTAAACCAAAAGAACAACCGTAAGAATGTATCACGAAGAAGTAACAAGTCTAAATAGACAAGTAGCTAAACACTCAACTCGCTTAGGTATCAACTCGCTAAACAACCAACTCGCTCAAATAATCAACTCGCTTAAGGAATCAACTCGCTAAATAGCCAAGTCGCATTAGTATCAACTCACAACACAATCAACTCGCTTAATGAAACAAGTCGCTAAATAGCCAACTCGCCTTAGTACCAACTCGCAACACAATCAACTCGCTTAATGAAACAAGTCGCTTTAATAATCAACTCGCTTAATAGCAAGTCGCAAACAGACACAACTCGCTTAACCACCAAGTCGCTTAAAAGCTTAACTCGCTAAATAGCCAAGTCGCATATAACAACTCGCATCCAGTAACACAACAACTCGCTTCGAAGAAATGTATATCCGAGACTCAACTCGCTTAGTACAAAGTTCAAAAATAACCACTTTATCAATCAAAAACAACCAAACCACAATGATTTAAGCTTTCCAATTCAAAGCATAAACACATATGATGATCCTAAACACAAAAGTACAAGCAAAATTCAAACTTTAACACTAAAATTTGTCCAAATGAATCAAACTCTTCTAAACACTTAATACCCCAAAAAGCTTATGAAATCCACCAAAACAAAGAGCATGAAAGATGAGTGATCAAACCATGGCTCTTGATACCATTTGTAAGATATAGGATTTCACAAACACACTAAAACATGATCAAAGTGGGGCATTCTAGTATGTTTAGAAAGAGAAAGTTCTAGAGAGAGAAAGGGAAGAGAGTTGGGAACTATGTGAACAAAGAAAAATGGTATTGAAGCTCCAAACCTCTACCTTGAGAGGTAGAGGGTATTTATAGTGTCTTACAAATAAACGCCACCTATGGGCTGTGGATCAGGGATACAGTGGGTAAAGACCCGTCCGTCCTCCACGGTGTTACTAAACTAAATACTACTTAACATCAAATAACTACGACTACGAGCTTTCTAACGAATACATATACTTGAGGTGATTGACTCTTTAACTACTGGATTTTCCAAATCCTAACAGTTCAGGCCTCGTACTTCATCATAATGGCGTCTGCAGATAACACTTCAGGCCCCGTTCCACAAAGAAAAGAAAGGTGTACGCTTCAGTGTGCTTTTTCTTCCAAAGAAGAGAAATCTTCATGTTTACGACCATTCTCATCGACACTCTCCATCAACAAGCGTCATGTTTTTCCCATACTCATTCAATCCTCAAGTGGATATACGTTCACTGGTGTATATTCTTATTCACTTGCTCATTCAAAAATGGCAAACTTCATTTGCAATTTTTAGGGGAGAAGAATTAAGAAACTTAATGTCAGTCATCAAGGAATCTGCTTACCGTTGATCGTATTCTTATTCACTTGTATAAATAAAAAATGGCAACTTCAGATGCAATTTTTGAGGGGGAGAAGAGTGAATATACCACATGCTGATGGATGCTTAAATTATGGCCATACGACTCTCCAACGCCTTATGTTTCACTTACTAAGGATAACTAGGAACCATTGTTTCAAGATATGTTTGATAAGTACTTCCAACCTCCAACGAATGTTGATCATCTAGTTTCTGAAGCTCCTGCTCCGGTTCCTGCTGACTCAACTGGTTCAAACATCAATGAAGTACAACTCAAACTACTCAAGAAGCTTAATCTCCAGTTTTTCCTTAAGGTGTTGACATTGATTATCATAATATTGCAGTTGCATGTATGAATAATGATCCGCTCTTTGGTATTCCTTTGCCAAATCTTCACGGATTATTGTTCCTCCCAATGTGCACTCTGTAAATCAACCAAATGAACATTGAAGAAAATGACAACCTCATCCTCTTGAAGACATTTTTTAACCTTCCAAATCAGTCTCTACATGAGGATACCTTTAGGAAGAAGGCATTGATGATTGAGGAATCATTTGTTCCGGTTCAATCAGTGAGTCAATGTACATCCGATTGTATGTTTATTCACGTGTTAGGCATTTGAAACAAGTTGATTACTTCATAGTTAATCATTTATCACTTATTTGAGATTGAAGTTGACTTTCACAAAGGTGTGTTCTTATTTGATTACTTGCTCGGGTTTAAGAATTTGAGTTGAAGACTTGGTTTATCTAGTTACCAGCTGTCGGGGTAGATGGTTGAATACCTGGTTAACTATCACTATTAGGAGTTACGTTGTTTTACTCAGTGTCACACGGAGATGACGGTGTGGATAATCTCAAGAGGTGTTAATGTCTCATAATTTGTTTGAGTAGTGAGTACTTAGAGATTTGCTTAAAGCATAGATTCTCGACACCGATCTTCCATCATTAAGTTCAAGCTTAAGATACAAATGTGGGGAATTCGACTTCAGTTTCAAGTTTGGTATATCGGGTTTTCTTCTTTAGTGGTTACTTCAAATTGTCTAAACATGGGTTGATAAAGATAGTCAGAGAGAGTTTCTGTAGTAGTTGATTC
Source organism: Chrysanthemum makinoi (assembly GCA_910596185.1). NCBI lineage: Eukaryota > Viridiplantae > Streptophyta > Magnoliopsida > Asterales > Asteraceae > Chrysanthemum > Chrysanthemum makinoi. The sequence continues at coordinate 179,430,746 of OU343223.1, forward strand.
TCACAGGATTCATTTGAGCTAATTTGTTGTTCGACTCTATTTCAAGAATACTTGGCATATATATAATGTGTTGCTGATTCTGAGGTATCAAAACCAGCAAGGGGATGCACAACATGGGATGAATGGTTATATGGAAGTGATTCAACTAGTTATCGTGATGTCGTTGTTTCTTCTCTTGTTGAGTACTTGTGTACATTATGGGATGAATGGTTATATGGAAGATAACTGGAATGCACTTAGTATAATGAAGATATTGATATGTTGTTCCCCTGAATAGACAACTTCTTGCTCAATCTCGAAGAATAATGTGTACTTCGGGGATGCACAACATGTTCATGTGATCGGGCTCGATCGTTTATTCCAGGTATGATAACCGCAGAAATGATCCGTGTTAACTTGTTACTTCGTTGTTATCGTCTTCTTCGGGTTCTTGAGCTTCATACAATTAGACTGTTTGCTTCACTTCATCTTCTGGGGCAAATGGTCTTAATTCAAAGATTGTCGGTTTGGGGGGAAGCTACCAAAGATTCACATTTAGAAGGCTCATGTTCAAACGATTTTCTTAGATGCCTCGAATGCTTTGGTGGTGAAAGTTTGAGAGATGTTGATTTCTTTCTTCTACAACGTGCTGAACGATATCCTTATCTCGGTACTCATTTCATCATTCTCTTAAACAAAATTGTCCTCTTTGTACATATTTTATCAAAAAACAAAATACAAAATTATAAAACCAACAAAAAGAAAATAGAAAAATATAAAATTTTCAAAATCCATAAAAATTAGAATATCTTGAAAAAATTCCAAAAATATTGTTTCTTTTGTCATGTTTTCCTGGTTCGATAACATCTACGAACTTTGAATTGTCATTCAATAATGGCGCGGGTCTTTAGATGAAGTTCGAATTGAAGTAACAAATTTTTTAAAAATTATTTTGAAAAAAAAAATTGAGATGGAGAAAAATGATGGTTTATTGTCATCTCAGGCATTAACCCGTTTTAAAAGAAAGAACAAAGCCATGCTTAAATCCTATTTTTCAAGCCTCATGCTCTGATTCTAAAAACAAATGTTTGTCACCAAAAAGACAAATATTTCCTTCCAAATATTTTTCATTCTATAAATTCTTCTGAAAAATATTTGTCATCTAATGAAAACAAAATTGCTTTGAAAATAACTCGGACTCTATTTTTTAAAATCATCTCGACTTATTAATTGTCAAAATTTCTATCTCTCAATCAACAACTGATGTCATTGATTGAGGGGGAGAATGATTTCAATCAAATCAAAAAGGTTATTTTTCAAACAATTGGCACGTAAACGAGCAAGGTCTACTTTTGGATAATCCAAAAGAACAATGTTTTACAATGTTTTATACAATTGGTTCAAGACCTTGGCTACTGTTATGTTTTCATAAGATATTTAAGCATGTTTGAACAATGGAGATTAAAGTCTCAAAATCTGATCCTTATCAGTTAAAAAGTTTTTCAAAAGCAAGTCACAATTCTCCTCAAAAGTTTTCAGAATTAATTTAAATCAATAGAGATCACAATTCTCAAAGGATTTGAAAATTGTGATCGAGGGAGAACTTGTGATTTAAATTGGATATAAACTGATATTTCAATAAGTGGTTTAGAAATATATTAACAAGCTCTCCTCCCTACATGTGCCAAACGATTTCAAATTTTCAACGCACATGTTAAGGGGGAGCATTTATCTTAAACCAAAAAGATTTGAAACGTGATTGATTTGTATCAAAGTACAGGTTCCCTCTAATATGTGCAATACCCTTTCGAATCTTGATGCACATATTGAGGGGGAGCAAAGTGCAGGTTCCCTCTAAAACGTGATTGATTTTTTTCAAAGTGTTTAAATACTAGATTTAATCAGGAAGTGATGATTGATGATTATTTTTAGAAAATGTTAATCAAAAGATTGGATCCTTCATGCTCAATCTAAGATTTCAAATGTCCTCTTGCCTCCATGCGCTAAAATAATTTCTAATATTTGAAGCACATGTTGTGGGGGAGCATTTCTAAAATATCAAAAAAAATTAAGGTACAAAATACTTTGATTTTATATCACAAGTACCTTGATTTATTTTCAAATGGTTTTGAATTGGTTTCGAGGCGGAAGAACAATACCAAAAGACCGACCAATTTTACTTTATGCATGGAGATATAAGGATGGTTAGGTTAGGTATTCGTTCCCACGATCCCGCCAGAGCCAGAGGGATCTACCTAGGGACAATCCACTAGATAGTGTAGAGTCCTTAGGTATATTGAAAAAGGAGAAAAATGAGAAATGGGAAGAGTGCCGACTGAGATTGAGCTAGAACTGGAATAAACCCAACAAGGTTCTAGTAATGAAGTCTCGGTAAGCACTGAAGGGGTTGAAGAATGAAAAAGAAATGAATGAGAAAAGGGTGAAAAGAAATAGCCCTCAATTAGTTCAACCTTAGGGCAGAAACCAGGTTCAATGCATATGCTACTGGTGGTTACTAAGGTAACGCCGGTATTGAAGACAAGACGTCATGGACCCAGTGACGCACTGCACTACAACGTCCCAAGCTACTCAAGTTCCTCTTAAAAGGACTTGTTTCATTCTCACAGGGAACCTACATAAACTGTTGATAGTCTCTTAGAGATTGTTGATATTGAAGAAGGAGACCCTCTCCCTAGTCTCCAGCATAGGAAACCAAAGTGCACAATTGAGTCTAGAGACACGAGATCATCAATAAATCTCAATAGGACACAATCAATGAGGACTCACTGTTTCACACAATATGGAAAGTGAGAATATATCTTAAGAGTCCTACGCATTATCCTTGTGGTATTGCCAGAACATCTGAGTGATATGTTCTTATATTCACAAGGAAGATGGAAAACTTTCTAGAGCCAACATCAAACAAGCTCTTGGTAGGTGGCATGTGAGATCTATCCAATAGATCAAACATGTGACAACTGGACAAAAACAATGAGGCGATTCACACCTTGAATCAAACTTGGTCCAAGAAATGGATTGACGGATACCTTTGAAAAACCGATCGATGTGCACAAGAATTCTTTTCTTTAGCACGTCGACTGTGTAGTATGTTTTCAAAATCAAAAGGTGTTTGTGATTGAAAATTTATTTCCAATATAAAACCTTCGTTGTATTGCAAAAATGATTTTTGATAAGCAATACACGATTGTTTTCAAATCATTTTCTTCAATCAGCAAACCTTAATTTGTTGGTTTACTCACTCTGTGTTGTCTTCTTTGAGACGCTCCAGTTTGAGAACGGCTAGTGCAGCTGCGAAACTCTGTCAAGGAGATTCTTCGGAATTATACCTGATCAAAGGCAGTACTTGTACTGATCAACGGGGAACTGTGGGCCGTGTATCTCAACTCAACGAAAGTGATCAAAGACACTTTCATGTGCTTTATTGCTAACTGTTGTATGCAGGTACACCCAACGTTTGCAGCTGATCAGAATTGAGAAGTCAATCCATAGACGCATGCTCACACATCACACTCATGTATAAAGAACTCATGATAAGTGCATATCTTCATCAACGACTCTGATATTTTCACTCCATGCTTCTGCACTGCTGCAAATATCATGAATCAACAAAAGCTTTCGCAACTCTGATGAGAAGAAATCATGATCCAGAATGTGAGCATGTCGGTCCAAAAGTCACAACGTCACATGATGGCAACGCTACAAAGGATGAATCAGAGATTTATGGTGAAAGATGATCTCAAAGCTGGCTCAACACTCATCATCACGTGGATCATTTAAAGACCTCCACTTGAGCTAACAAAACATGCGGAAAATGAAGAATCAAAGGCTGCGGACTACAGAGCAAAGATCGTAATCAAGAATCCAAGAACAATCAAAATGTAATATCTGTTTGTATTCAATGTAAATTGAGGTGACCTCCCTTAGGGGGATATTGTTAGGATTTAGATATTTTGGTAGTTAAAGAGTCGGTCACCTCAAGTATATGTATTCGTTAAAAAGCTCGTAGTCGTAGTCATGTTATGTTAATAAGTAGTTAGTTAAGTAACACCGTGGAGGATGGACGGGTCTTTACCCACTGTATGCCTGATCCACAGCCCGTAGGAGGCGTGTCTTGTAAGAAACTATAAATACCCTCTACCTCCCAAGGTAGAGGGTTAGAGCTTCATAATATCATTTTTCTTTGTCTCTCTAAGTTCCCAAATCTCTTCCACTTTCTCTCTCTAAAACTCATTCTATACGCCTATTTGATTTGTGAGTTTATGTGTTTATGAAAATCAATATATTACACATTCAGTGTGGGATGTTTGGGGAGGTTATTCAGTGAGGTAAATTGATGCATTTAACTCACTGAGAGATGATCTTTTTTAGGGACATCTATTTATACAAAGGGGGACTATGTAAACTATATTGAATTTATTCAGTTAGTAGCCTGACTGACAATATCCAACATTCCCAACTCTGTTTTCAGTCATGTGAAAGTAGGTTCATCCAAGGGTTTTGTGAATATATCAACAAGTTGATACTCAATGGGGATGAAGTGTAATTCTATGTCCTTTTTCATGATGTGGTCCTTGATGAAATGATATTTGATATCAATGTGTTTGGTTCTTTGATGGAGTACTGGATTGTTAGCGGTAGCAATTGCACTTGTGTTGTCACAGAAGACGAGAAACATCTTGTAATGGATGTCATAGTCACTGAGTTGACTTTCATTCATAGTACATTTGCACAACAACTAGCAGCGGCTACATATTCAGCTTCAGCAGAGAACATAGCTACTGATTGTTGCTTTTTGATGCTCCAACAGACCAGTTTGCCTCCAAGAAATTGGTAAGAGCCTGGTGTGCTTTTTTGTTCCATGTTGCAGCTTGCATAGTCTGAGTTTGAGTATCCTTTGAGGTTAAAGCCTGAACACTTGGGATAGTAGAGCCCAAGGTTTGGATTATCTTTCAGGTAGCTAAGGATTCTTTTGGCTGTAGTGAGATGAGACTCTCTTGGATCAGACTCATATCTTGCACATAGGCAGACTACAAAGTGAATGTCAGGCCTTGAGGTAGTGACATACATCAGTGAGCCTATTACTCCTCAGAATAAAGTTTCATTCGCTGATTTTCTTGCAAGGTCAGGCCCTAAGTTGTTTGGAAGAACCATGGGTGTTATCATGAAGGGAAATTAGAGATCTCATATTTCTTTAAGAGATTTCTAGTATACTTCTCTTGATAGATGGAGATTCCTTTATCATTTTGTTTGATTTGAAATCCAAGGAAGTATGTAAGTTCTCCCATCATACTCATTTCAAAATCCTTTGTCATTAGTTTCTCAAACTGTTTACAAAGTTTTTAATTTGTTGAGACAAATATGATGTCATCAACATACATTTGGACTAGTATGACATCTCCTTTAGTCTTATAGGTAAACAAAGTGTTGTCCATCTTTCCTCTGACAAATTTGTTTTAAATAAGAAAAGCTGAGAGAGTTTCATACCATGCTTTTGGAGCTTGCTTTAGTCCATAGAGGGCTTTGTCAAGCTTGTAGACTTGGTCAAGAAACTCACTACTTTCAAATCCAAGGGGTTGTTAAACATAAACTTCTTCTGTGAGTTTGCCATTGAGAAATGCACTCTTGACATCCATTTGGTATTCTTTGAAGTTCATGTAGGTTGCATATGCAAGGAAGATCCTGATGGCTTCCATTCTAGAAACAAGAGAAAATGTTTCTTCATAGTCAATTCCTTTTTCTTGATTATACCCTTTTACAACAAGTCTAGCTTTGTTCTTAATTACTATTCCATTTTCATCTGTTTTTTTCTTGAAGACCCATTTCATGCTAATGACTAGAACATCTTTTGGACATTTGACGAAAATCATAACTTTATTTCTGTCAAATCGTTCTAGTTCAGCTTGCATGGCTTGTACCTAACTTGGGTATTTCAAGGCTTCTTTAACAGATTTTGGTTCAACATCAGAGAGAAAATCAACAAACAGACATTCATTAGCTAATGTTGCAATTAGTTTTGCAGCCATGATTCTAGTAAGCATGCCTTTAGAGGGTTCTCCAATGATGTTTACTAGATCAATGTCCTGAGATCTTGTTCATCTATCCTGAGGTCTAGGATAAGAATTAGGACTAGTGGAAGTCTGAGAGGAGGGTTGAACTTCAGAGAAATTAGTCACAGTGACTGTAACTTGAGGTTCATCAGGGTGTTCTATTTGAGCACTGATCTCAGTTTCTTGAACATGTTGTTCAAGGTGAGTATCCCTATCAAGTACTTGATTTGCATCAATGTATTCACATATGGTTTGTTGAGGAAGGTTATGAGGAATGATGTAGTAGGAGAGGTCTGCATCAGCTTGATACTGTGTGAAGGGGTTAGTATTAGGATGATATTCATCAGGTGGATACCTTGATGAGTCATCAATCCTAATTTCCTCAACTGAGGTATTTGAATAATTGATTACCTTAGTGCTTTCATCAAAGCTGACATGGAAGGTTTCCTCAGTCTGTTGTCTCCTTGTATTAAAGACTCTGAAGGCTTTAGATACAAGAGAATATCCAAGGAAGTATCCATCATTTGCCTTAGCATCAAATTTTCCTAGGTGATCCTTGTGATTATGAATAAACACAGGGCACCCAACACACATGAAAATAGCTGATGTTAGGGATTCTTCCTTTGAATATCTCATAAGGTGTTTTGTTATGTCTTTTGACAATGATGGACCTATTTTGTGTGTAACAGGCAGTTTTTAATGCTTCAGTCCAGAAGTACTTAGAGAATACTGAACCATTCAACATTGTCTTGCAGCTTCAATAAGTGTCATATTCTTCAAATCTGCAACTCCATTTTATTCAGGAGTGTAGGGAGAAGAGAAGTTTTGAGATATTCCTTTCTCATTACAAAAATACTGAAGGTCTTGATTTTTGAATTTAGTCCCATTGTTAGTTCTGATTTGTTTGACTTTGATGTCATTTTGATTTTCAATGTTTCTTACAAAGGACATGATGGTTTCAGTAGCCTGACTCTTCTTTTTGAGAAAGTTAACCCATATGTATCTTGAGAATTCATCTACTATGACAAAGGTATACTTCTCATGATGGATGGACATTGGACTGACAGGTCCAAAGAGATCCACATGAAGTAGATGATGGTAACTTCTTATAGAGAAATTTTGTTTTGTTTTGAAGGATGCTCTGTGATGTTTTCCCTTTTCACAAGTAGAGCAGGGTTTATCTTTTGAAAACACAAGAGATGGTAGCCCAAGAACTTTGTATTGTTTTGAAAGGTTGTTTATATTTTTTAAGTTTAAATGGGAGTGTCTTTTGTGCCAAAGCCAATTCATAGTTTCAGTGGCTTTAGTAAAAAGACAAGTTCCATTTTGAGTCAGAGTTGACATGTCCAAAACATAAACATCCTCTCTTCTAGGGGCTATAAGAACAATTTCCTTATTAGCATTGAAGATTTTGCATTGCCTATCATCAAACTGGACTATGTACTTAGCATCACATAGTTGACTGACACTTATCAGATTGTACTTAAGACCATTTACATAGGCAATTCTAGTAAAAAGTATTTCACTACAATTTACTGAACCATAACCTTCAGTGGTACATGATGAATTATCAACAAATACTACCTTAGGTCCCGGCTCTTCTACATATTTATGTATATACTCTTTCACACCAGTCATACTCCTTGAGCATCCACTGCCTAGATGCCACACAGGCTCCCTGGCATGCCTCTACAAAAATAGTAAACTTGGTTAATTTTTCTTGTGAACCCACTTTTTAGCAGGTTTGGCTTTGTAGGTCTTTTTGAATCTTTCAACAGATTCATGGTCCGTGGTTGAGTGGATAGTGCTTCCACATGTTTTGCATTTGATGTTAGAAGACTCATTTGACAGGGAGGATTTAGTCCCAGATCCTCTTCTGGCATGAATAATCATGTCATGTCATGAGGTGTCATGTGTTGGGTCACCACAAATATCACAACAGGGATACAATAGACAGTCATCAGTGTGATGGTCATTGAATCCACAGTGTGTGCAGGGTGAAAACGTCTTAGCCTTTTGTGTAAATGCTTGCTTGGAAGACGAAACATACTGAAAGAGTTGAGTCTTGTAGTTTGCTTGTGCATTTTTGTGATCTTCCTTTTTGCAAGTCATGCAAAACAAAATCCTATAGCAATTATCAGTTGTGTGATTTTTATAATTGCATAGTTCACATTTCATTAATGGTTTTGTGTTGTTTTAGGTTTGGTATTGCTTGAGGAAGTTGGTTTGGACTCCTTAATCTTAGATTGAGGAGATTTTTTTTTATAGGATTCTAATTTCTCACTCAACTTCCTAACAAGTTTAGCCAACTGATCAACTTTAAAATCAGTGTCATTGGTCCTTTCATTAGTAGGGATCGAAGGTTGGAAGATTCAGTAGGAACTAAGTCTTTTTTTGGTTATTAGAAGGTCTTTTTCAGGATGGTTCTTCTAAGTCCTGATCTGTCTTTTGGAGAGTGTTGGGAATAGACCAAAGGTGTGAGGTATGAACTGGGTGAGGCTTCCTAAAGGACTTTTAGTGGAGGTAAAGGTGTGTGGGTTTCTGATTCAGACTCATTGATGGACTCAGTTTGACTGGGTTCATCTGTGACTCCAATCATTTCTTTGATAGCCTGACTTTCAGGTTCCAATATTTTTCCAGTGTTAAAGTTAGGAAACTTACTGTCTGGGTTGACTCTCTCAGCTCAGTCACTGAACTTTGGTTTTAATTCTTTTTCAAAGAAAATTCCGGCAAGAGTGAGAGCTTTTTCACTTTGATTGTTACTTGTGTACTTAGTGAGTTGATCTTCTCTTAGGACTCTCTTTTTAGTGTTAAGAATAAGATTGTAGACAGACTCATAAGCTTTAGGATTTTTAGTTGCCTAACTTTCAATGACGAGTTTTTCTTTCTTAAGTTCTTCTTGAAGAGCAAGATTTCGTTTTACAAGCTCATTATTTTGAATTTGAAGTGTGACAGCTTCAAGTTTGGCTTGTTTTAAATAAAAAAGTTCATTTCTACACTTGTTTAATTCAAAAGTGAGTTTATTGTATTTTGAAAACAGATTTAATTTTTGTTCTTCAATAAACTTAAGATCCACATTAATGTAACTTAAATAAGATTGCCAATCAGAATCATCATTCATAGATAGTAATATATTTACCTTTCTCATGGTGATGTTGACCCATTCTCCATTCCTTTCATGAATTTTTCCAACATTCAGCTTTTCACCCTCTATAAGTGCCATTAGTGCACTGACTCTTACTTCATCATCAGATGAGACATCTTCCGCATCCCAATCAAAGGTTTCAGCTACAAGCCCTCTATTCTTTCCCTGAGAAAGTTTAGAGGTCTGTGTAGACTGAAAAGTTGATGGTGCACCCTCAAGGAGTGCAAGTTTAGCTTTAGTTTTTCTATACTTGGCTTCAAAATCTTTTTGATCTTTTCGATCAATTTTGTGCTGAAAATGTTGAGTCGACTGACGAATTTTTGGTTGAAACTTTCTAGTTACAGAGGAAGAACTATTTCCAAAACAATTGTATGAGGGTTCGGAAGTGGTTTTTAAAAAACAGTCTTTTGGAAAATGACCCTTTTTACCACATTTAAAACATTCAGTGCTATCAATTGCTTTGGAACTAGAAATTTGACTGGAAGTTTGAAAATTCAATAAGTGGTAGGTTCTTGATTTTAAAAACTTTGAGATTGAATGACAATTATGGTAATTCTCCTCTCTAAACTTAAGCTAAGTTTAAGTACAACTATGCTAACCAACTGAGATATTATCAGGGACTTAGTTGTATTTGGAGGAGAGAAAGGTGTCTGTGAATGTCAACGCATTAAGTCCACAAACTTGTCAACCTTTCTACTCCTAATTATTATCATATTTATACACAATGGTTTACAACCGTTATTGAAAAAGACAAAGATGACCTAAGCTAGTTTGGACAAAATACTTGCGTATTTTGTCTCTGTTACAATGCCTACTTTAGGAATGGGACAATGGTGCTTTTAAAGTGGCAGTGATGACACTGCTCTTGGTTTTTATCCTTTCTTGGAAAGTTTGACCTTTACTTGATAAGGACTCCCCCTTAGTCGCTTCAGACTTATCCCGCCTTTACTTCAGTCTTTTAGCCTTCAGTTTTAAAGTATTCGGTCTTCACAGTTGTTGAGGAGACATGGGATTAAGTGAGTTATTGTCATCACTCACTGAACCCACATCTTCTTCTTTAGCTCAGGTATCATTCAATGAGTCCCGCCTCACTGAATCGAGAACCTTTCTTCTTAGGCTCGTCCTGAGCTTCTTAAAGATGACTCATTGAACAACTGTTCATTCAGTGACTTGCGTATGTTTAAGGTTATTAAACACTTAGGTTATTTTATATTCAAATTCTAGTTTAATGGAGTTTGGGAATTCACTGACCCAACACTCTAGTTTCTCTAACACTCCATCATCTCACAATCACCAACATCTCATTTGAATTTGAAATTCAAATATCATCTTTTACAATTCATCTTATGACACATTCTATGACAACTCTTCTCTTACACTCAACCCTCTAATAACACAAAACTCGTTGATTTTGAATTTGAATTTTTAAATTCAAATTTGGGAGACAAGTTATTACCCAACATCCATTATCAATTGTCCTTCTTTTTCTCATTCAAATTGAACTAAACCCCTAACTATTTAGTTACACGACTTCACTAAATGTTTTAATCATCTAATCCTTGGCTAAATGAATTGGTTGACATTATCCCACTTTGAGTATTGAAATGAACTCGGAAAAGGTCAAAGGTGAAGTGCACTTGGGGGTTTAGCAAGAGCGGGGGTTTTGTAAAAAAGCCCAGAGTCGAAACAGACTCGAGCGCGCCAGGCTGACGCGCCAGCGCGTTGGGCCAGTACGCTAGAGGCTGCTCCTCTCTTGGGTTCTCTATAAATACCGCCTCTTGTCTAGTTTCATTCTCACCTCTTGCCAATCATTCTTTCTCTATATTTTTCTCTCTAATTCCTCTAAGTCTATAATCTTATTGTGTTCTAATTTCTTCTCTCATCATCTTTTGAAAGAACAATTATTCTATAAGAGAGATACACAAGAATTTAATCCACTCTTGTTAGGTTAGGATTATTCAAACAAAACTATTATAAATAATTGTGAAGTCTTATCCGGATTGTGGATAAGCAAATGGTGTACAAAGTCTTGTATCTTAGTAATCAAGCTTAGATAGGGTGAAGGTCTAGTTGGGGTTTGATTGATACTTGCGAGGGGCAAGTTCTTTGTGGTCATAGTGGTCTTAGTAGGAAGTCGAATCACGAGATTCTTGTAGGTGATTTCTGAGGGCGTAATACCGTTGGAGTAGATCTTATTTGTGAACGCTGATCTTAGTGCATATCGGTGGAGTGAAGTTGTAATGGTTTATAATCCACCATAAGGATTATACTTAGTGAATAGTGTCAGCGTCGTGGATTTGCAACTAGACATACAAATGGTATAAACCTCACATTCTGAACCAATATATACCGTGATGTTTATCTCTCTCTCTTTTACTCTCTTTATATTGTTGTTGTGATTGTATCGTGTATATTCAGTTACTTGCTCTTGGAGACTTGAAGTTGTTAAACCTCAAATAAGTCAAAAATACATATTTAACCCCCTTTTATGGTTCTACAAATCATTTATACTAAATTTGTCATTTATACTAAATTTTTTTATTTTCAACAAATAAGTTAATCTTTATACCACTTAATGCATATTTTAGAAGATGAATACCATATTTTTTTGTAACATATTGGATTTCATAAACACATCAACACATAATCAAAGGGGCGTATGGAATGAGTCTTAGAGAGAAAAAGTAAAGAGAGTTGGGAACTTGGTGAAAAAAAGAAAAATGGTATTGAAGCTCCAACCCTCTACCTTGGGAGGAGAGGGTATTTATAGTTTCTTACAAGACTCGCCTCCTACGGGCTGTGGATCAGGCATACAGTGGGTAAAGACCAGTCCATCCTCCACGGTGTTACTTAACAAACAACTTATTAATATTACGTGACTACGACTACGAGCTTTCTAACGAATACATATACTTGAGGTGACCGACTCTTTAACTACCGAATTTTCTAAATCCTAACAATCTCCCCATAAGGGACGTCACCTCAATTTACATTGAATACAAACAGATATTACATTTTGATTGTTCTTGGATTCTTGATTAAGATCTTTGCTCTGTAGATCGTAGTATTTGATTCTTCATGTTCCGCATGTTTTGTTATATCAATTGGAGGTCTTTAAGTGATCCATGGGATGATTATTTTGAGCCAGATTTGAGATCATCAGCCACCATAAATCTCTGACTCATCCTTTGTTGATTTGCCATCATGTGAAGTTGTGACTTTTGGACCGACATGCTCACATTTTAGGTCATGATATCTTCTTATCAGAGTTGCGGAAGCTTTTGTTGATTCATAATATTTCCTGTAGCGTAGCAAAAGCATGGTTTGAAAATATCAGAGCCAGTTGATGAAGATATGAACTTATCATGATTTCTTTAAACTTGAATGTGATTGTGTGAGCATGCCGCTGCGGATTGACTCCTCAATTCTGATCAGCTGCAATCGTCGGGGTGTTCCTGCATACAACAGTTAGCAATAAAGCGCACGAATGTGTCTTTGATCACTTTCATTGAATTGAGGTACATGGCCCACGGTTCCCCGTTGATCAGTACAAGTACTGCCTGTGATCAGGTAGAATTCTGAAGAATCTCCTTGACACGGTTTCGTAGCTGTTCTAGCCGTTCTCAAACCGGAACGTCTCAAAGAAGACAACACAGAGTGAGTGAACCATTGAATTAAGATTCACTGATTGATGAAAAATGATTTGAAAAACAATCGTATATTGCTTATCAGAAAGCATTTTGCAATACAACGAAGGTTTTATATTGAAAGTCAATTTTCAATCACAAACACCTTTTGATTTTGAAAACATACTACACAGTCGACGTGCTAAAGAAAATAATTTTTGTGCACATCGATCGGTTTTTCAAAGGTATCAGTCAATCCATTTCCTGGACCAAGGTTGATTCAATATTGAATCGCCCCGTCGTTTCTATCCAGTTGTCACAAGTTTGATCTACTGGATAGATCTCACATGTTACCTACCAAGAGCTTGTTTGATGTTGGCTCTAGAAGGATTTCCATCTTCATCGTGAATATTTTACATATCACTCAGATGTTCTGGCAATACCACAAGGAAAATGCGTAGGACTCTTAAGATATAATCTCACTTTCCACATTGTGTGAAACAGTGAGTCTTCATTGATTGTATCCTAGAGAGATTTATTGACGATCTCGTGGCTCTAGACTCAATAGTGCACTTTGGTTTCCTATGCCGGATACTAGGGAGAGGGTCTCCTTCTTCAATATCAACAATCTCTAAGAGAAAGCCGATAGATTATGTAGGTTTCCCGTGAGAATGAAACAAGCCCTTTTAAGAGGAACTTGAGTAGCTTGGGAAGTTGTAGTGCAGTGCGTCACTGGGTCCATGACGTCTTGTCTTCAATACCGGCGTTACCTTAGTAACCACCAGTAGCATATGTATTGAACCCGGTTTTTGCCCTAAGGTTGAATTAATGGAGGGATATTTCTTTTCACCCTTTCACATTCAATTCTTTTTCATTATTCAACCCCTTCAGTGCTTACCGAGACTTCATAACTAAAACCTTGTTGGTTTTATTCCAGTACTAGCTCTGTCTCAGTCCGCACTCTTCCCATATTCTCATTTTTCTCATTTTTTCATCATGCCTAAGGACTCTACACTATCTAGTGGATTGTCCCTGGGTAGATCCCTCCGGCTCTGGCGGGATCGTGGGAACGAATACCTAACCTAACCATCCTTATATCTCCATGCATAAAATAAATTTGGTCGGTCTTTTTGATATTGTTCTTCTGCCATTAGAACGAATTGAAAACCATTTGAAAATCAATCCAGATACTTGTGACACATGACCAAAACATTTTGTACCTGAATTGTTTTTGATATTTTTTGAAAAAGGTCCCCCTCAACATGTGCATCGTATGTTTGAAATAGTTTTGGCACATGGAGGCAAGAGGAAGAATTCACTTCTTTGATCAACATTTTCTAAAAATATCGACATCACTTTCCCGATTAAAATTAGTATTTTAAATACTTTGTTAAAGATAATTTTAGGAAAGGATGTAGTTTTCAAAAAGTTTCTGCCCCTCAATAAGTGCATCAAGATTCGAAAGTATTTTACACATTTAGGGAGAACCTGCACTTAGAGACAAATCAATCACATTTTAATCCTTTTTGGTTTCATATAGATGCCCCCCCTTAACATATGCTTGGAAAAACTTGAAATCATTTGGCATATGTAGGGAGGAGATCTTGCTAATCAATTACAAAACCATTTATCGAATTATCAGTTTAAATCCAATTTAAATCACAAATTCTCCCCCAATCACAATTTTCAAATCCTTTGAGATTTGTGATCTCTAATGATTTAAATTAATTCTGAAAACTTTTGAGGAGAATTGTGACTTGATTTTGAAAAACATTTTAACTGATAAGTATCAGATTCTGAGACTTTAAACTCCATTGATCAACCATGCATAACTATCTTTTGAAAACATAACATGAGCCAAGGTCTTGAACCAATTGTATAAAACATTGTAAAACATTGTTCTTTTAAATTATCCAAATGTAGACCTTGCTCGGTTACATGCCAATTGTTTGAAAAATAACTTTTTGATTTGATTGAAATCATTCTCCCCCTCAATCAATGACATAAGTTGTTGATTGAGTGTTAGAGATTTTGACAAATGATAAGTCCAGATGATTTTCAAAAATATAGTCTGACTTATTTTCAAAGCAATTTTGTTTTCATTAGATGACAAATATTTTTCAGAAGAATTTATAGAAGGAAAAATATTTGTGAAGGAAACATTTTTCTTTTTGGTGACAAACATTTGTTTTTAGAATCAGAGCATGAGATTTGAAAACTAAGATAAAGCATGGCTCTGTTCTTTCTTTTAAAACGGGTTATTGCCTGAAATGACAATAAACCACCATTTTTCTCCATCTCAATTTTTTTTTTCATCAAAATAATTTTTAAAGAAATTATTACTTCAATTCGAACTTCATCTAAATACCCGTGCCATTATTGAATGACAATTCAAAGTCCGTTGATGTTATCGAACCAGGAAAACATGACAAAAGAAATAATATTTTTTTTAAAGATTTTCTAATTTTTATGGATTTTGAAAATTTTATATTTTTCTATTTTCTTTTTGTTGGTTTTATAATTTTGTATTTTTCTTTTTGATAAAATATGTACAAAGAGGATAATTTAGTTTAAGAGAATGATGAAATGAGCACCGAGATAAGGATATCGTTCAGCACATTGTAGAAGAAAGAAATCAACATCTCTTAAACTTTCACCACCAAAGCATTCGAGGCTTCTAAGAAAATCGTCTGAACATGAGCCTTCTAAATGTGAATCTTTGGTAGCTTCCCCCCAAACCGACAGTCTTCGAATTAAGACCATTTCCCCCAGAAGATGAAGTGAAGCAAACAGTCTAATTGTAAGAAGCTCAAGAACCCGAAGAAGACGATAATAATG
This sequence comes from Chrysanthemum makinoi, assembly GCA_910596185.1. Classification (NCBI taxonomy): domain Eukaryota; kingdom Viridiplantae; phylum Streptophyta; class Magnoliopsida; order Asterales; family Asteraceae; genus Chrysanthemum; species Chrysanthemum makinoi. The sequence continues at coordinate 179,446,402 of OU343223.1, forward strand.
AAGTAACAAGTTAACACGGATCATTTATGCGGTTATCATACCTGGAATAAACGATTGAGCCCGATCACATGAACCTATTGTGCATCCCTGAAGCACACATTACTCTTCGAGATTGAGCAAGAAGTTGTCTATTCAGGGGGACAACATATCAACATCTTCATTATACTAAGTGCATTCCAGTTATCTTCCATATAACCATTCATCCCATAATGTACCACAAGTACCCAACAAGAGAAGAAACAACGACATCACGATAACTGGTTGAACCACTTGTTCTTCTCTGCGGATGTCGAAACTGATTAAGCTCGATCATGTGAACATGTTGTGCAACCCTGATGTACACATATCTCTCCCCTGATGGTTACGATCTCATTGGAATCATCATTGCATTGTGTTCATGAAGCAATAACCGGAAGCACTACCATAAATCATATAGAGGATGTCGATAAACAATATCATCTCACGCTCCACAAATTCTTCTCATATTTCTTCCTACTGAAAGCTGAGTTAACACATACCAAAAGTATCCAGAGACCACTTCCTCCCAATTGGTTGGAATAATACATCCTTCCCCCAAATAGTTGGAATGATACATCCTTCCCCCAAATAGTTGGAATAATAACACCAAACGCCACGAATTAAACACTGAGTTTCTCTGTGGACTTGACATTTTTCTTCCCGGAATAACTTCAATTAATCAGAAGTATTAAGTTCATCACGTGTACTCGTTGTGCATTCGGATGAATGTCTCCTTCCCCTTTGCTGGTTTTGATACCTCAGAATCAGCAACACATTATTCAAACCAAATATTCTTGAAATAGAGAAGAACAGAATTTGCTCAAATGTATCTTGTGAGAATCAACTGCTACAGAAACTCTCTCTGACTATCTTTATCAACCCATATGTAGACAATTTGAAGTGACCACTGATGAAGAAAACCCGATATACCAAACTTGAAACTGAAATCGAATTCCCCGCATGTGTATCTTAATCTTGCACTAATATTGGAAGAACGGTGTCGAGAATTTATGCTTCAAGCAAATCTCTAAGTACCCATTACTCAAACAAAGTATGAGACATTAACACCTCTTGCGATTATCCACACCGTCAGAGTGTGTGACACTGAGTAAAACAATGTAACTCCTAAAAGTGATAGTTAACCAGGTCTTCAACCATCCACCCCGATAGCTAGTAACTAGATAAACCAAGTCTTCAACTCAAATTCTTACGCCCGAGCAAGTTATCAATTAAGAACACGCCTTTGTAAAAGTCAACTTCAATCTCAAATAAGTGATAAATGATTAACTCCAAAGTAATCAACTTGTGTCAAATGTCCAACACGTGAATAAACATACAATCGGGTGTATATTGACTCACTGAATGAACCGGAACAAATGATTCCTCAACATCAATGCATTCTTCCTAGAGGTATACATGTAGTGATTGATCTGGAAGATTCACCAGTAATGTTTTCGAGCGGATGAGGTAGTCATTTTCCTTAATGTTCATGTGTTGATTTATAGCGTGCACATTGAGAGGAACAATAATCCGTGAAGATTGGGAAAAGGAATACCAAAGAGCGGATCATTATTCATGAACAATAATCCGTGAAGATTTGGTAAAGGAATACCAAAGAGCGGATCATTATTCATGAGTGCAACTGCAATATTATGATAGTAATTATCAACACCTTGAGGAATAACTGGAGATTGGGCTTCTTGAGTAGTATGAGTTGTACTTCTTAGATGAGCAACATTTGCTAGCGGTTGGAAATACTCATCAAACATATCTTGAAACAATGAATCCCAAGCAATAAATCCCATTTATCCTTAGTAAGTGAAACATTGGGCGTTGGAGGAGAGTCGTATGACCATTATTCAAACATCCATCAACATGTAGTATATTCACTCTTCTCCCCCTCAAAAATTGCAAATGAAGTTTGTCATTTTTGATTGAGCAAGTGAATAAGAATATATTCTAATGAACGGAGATCCACTTGAGGATTGAATGAGCATGGAAAACATGAAGCTTGTTGATGAAGAATGTCGATGAGAATGGTCATAAAAATGAAGATTTCTCTTCTTCTAAAGATAAAGCGCACTGAGGCGTACACTTTTATTTTCTTTGAAGAACGGGGCCTGAAGTGTTATCTACAGTCGCCATAATGATGAAGTACGAGGCCTGAACTGATGTGAGCAGACGTCATTGTCATTTCTCCTCATCTATTTAGAGCAGCCTTAATCCAAGTACCAACGGATGATTTGTACGACCTGCATTGGAACACAGACAAAGGTGGAATTTTGAAAACACTGGATCCCCATATGAAAATGGGTTCCTTTTGGTTAGCGCAAACAATCTTTGAATCAGCAGAAACCCTAGTTGCTATGGCATTATCACTAGGAGCTAAACTAGTAGAATCATCAGACTTAGTTAAAGGGCATTGTGTGCCTAATGAGATTATTCTACCAGTTGGCTTCCAAACCTTAACAGGCACTACTTTAGGCATAGTGGATCTAGTTAAGAAGCAAGGTTTGCCATGCGTGAATATTCGACCTGTGGGCTTCCACTGAAATCCTATATTGGTAAAAACCTTCCCTGTAGGTTTCCAGGATTGCTTAATCTGTTTCGCTTTCCAAACTTTCTTAACTGGGTTATGATTCTTAGACCTCAAAAATAACACACCACCTTTATCATGATTACCAGAAAATAGACATTCTTTACATGTTTTGCAGACAACATAATACTTCGAATTAATTTCAGTAAGCTTAGAGCTAATACTAGAACCAACATGATTCTTTTTGTTCAAGTCAAACTTATTGTCCCTATTGTGTTCTTTCACTTCCTTTTCGTGATCACTTTTAGTTTGCGTAATCCTATCCTTCTTTGTATTGCTTCTAGGTTTTGAGCCGCTAACTTTAGTGTCAATCTTAAAATCTGAAGAAGTGATGACCGGAGCCTTAGTTTTTTTTACTGCCATTTGATTTTCTCGTCTAGAAGTGCTGGGTTCTGAGGCTTTCAGAGGCACATTAAAGGTCACATGCTTGACTTTAGGCATAGAAAAAGGCATAACTTCTATATCTTTCCTAGTACCAGATTTAGGACATGTAGTAATCACACATTCTAAGAGTTCCTAAGATCGTTTGGCATATAAGCATGCATGCCCAACAGCATTATCAAGTGATTTCTCTATCTTATCATCTTCAACAATCTCACGGACGCATTCTAGACTATCCTTGAGGTACGAAAGATATGTTTGATATGCAAATTCATTGTTCTATAGATGAGGAGGAATATATTTAACAGTTACAGCATATTTAGAACAAGCAGGCACCTTTGGTGCAACATTCTCACCAGTGGTGATTGGCATTTTCCCTTTTACTGCATGCTTTAGATTCTAAATTTCGTTAAGCAAAGAAGTTACCTTTTTGTTGATCCCAGTTGAGCAAACGATCCTTATTGAAACTGACTTGATAATAACTTGTTAAATATTACGCGGAATTTAATATTCAACCTTAAGAAGGAGAACAATAACAATAACTCTTAAACACCTCAATTATATTAATAACGAATACTCTAACCAGTATTAGGATTTACAACCTTGAAGTGTATCGACCTTAGATATAAAACATTCGTATATCTAATCTAACCTAGGACCTCCTTTTATAGGCTAAGGAGTCCTTTACATAATATAATACGTAACCTACAAGATAAATATCTTTTCCATATTTATCTAATACAAAATATTAAACCGACTATACACAACTAGCAGTGTTTACAATGCACTAGCAGTGGTTCTACTTTACTACTAGCCGCGATTTAACTTCAGCAGTGGATTAATTCTTCTGACAGTGGTTTCATCAACTCTAGCCGTGGTTCCAATACATAGAATAATTCATGATCTGAGGAACCTAAAACCCAACAATCCTCCCGTAAACTTGATACATTCATACAGAATTCTCAAGATTCCTTTGATCCCAAAACATCTGTATTGGAGGATGGATCCAAACACTTAACATTTTTAAAAATTGTCTCATACTTTAGCAACAAACTGTAAGCTTGATCATCATAGGTTTTCATCATATTTAAACCACCAGGCTTCACCATCTGAGCAATAACCCCTGGATAATTATTCAATTTAGGATAATCTCCTTCTACAAGCATGTAACATATTGGATTTCATAAACACACTAAACCATGATCATAAGAGGCGTATACACTTAGGTTTTAGAGAGAGAAATAGTTAGAGGTTTGGGAACTTAGTAAGAGAAAATGAAAGTATTATTATGAGCTTCAACTCTCTACCTTGGGAGATAGAGAGTATTTATAGTCTTACACAAAACGCCATGTTAGGAATTGGAAATTCCATGTTAAAGTGTCGGTCACCCCAATTATGGTCTAGCATATGTTAGCTCGTAGACATGTCGCTATTTACGTTATTTAGTAGTTTATTAGTTAGTTTGTAGCGTAGATTAGTTTAGTGTAACACCGTGGAGGAAGGACGGGTCTTTACCCACTGTATACCTGATCCACAGGCCGATAGGAGCTCGTTATGTTTGTAACTATAAATACCCCTTCCATCTAGGGAAGGGGTGGAGCTTTTCAATCTAACCTTACATTTTTAGTGAAGCAAGTCTCTACCAAGAAAACTCCCAACTCTCTACTTTCTCTCTCTAATGGCTAACATGTATTTTGATCATCCAAGACCACCCGAATCATTAACAAAATAAATATAGGATCCTAACAATTGGTATCAAGAGCCATGGTTTTTTTGTGTTATCTTTGATTTGTGTGGTCCGTACCATGGTTGTTGTTTGTGGTTTTTGGTTCACGATTGTTAACTGTTTTTGTTCACTTTCATGGTCGAAAAATTTTGTTTCCGTTTATTTATTTGGTATAACAGTTTTTATATGGTTGTATTCTCTTATTGGTCACAAGTCATGTCTATCATGTTTATGTCTACTTCATTTCATCCTTATGTTCAAACCGCTACATCTCTTTGACTTGGTACCAAATCTGTGTATTATATTTCTATGGTCAAACTGCTTTTGAAAGAGTTGATTGAATTTTTATATGGTGAGTCATTCAGTGGTCCTACAGCAGTCAATAGGAGCAGTTTTTTTTGTCACTTTTTCTGGGTTTATTATGAATATGGTCGGAAAAGTGGTCGGAAAAGTCATCGGAAAAATGTCTTATTTCTTCTAGCGACTTGTGATTGTTCTTCTTAGCGAGTTGTCTAGATGAAGTTAGCGAGTTGCCAAAATGCTATTTAGCATTTTGTTCTCCTTAGCGAGTTGTGTCAGATTCTGTCCATGTACAATGTATCTGTTGCATAGCGAGTTGTGTGACTTAAACCTAGCAACTTGTATTTACATGCTAGTGACTTGACTCGTAATATTAGCGACTTGACTCTTAAAATCAGTAGCAACTTGTTATTGAACAAGTTAGCGAGTTATGTTATCTGAAGAAAAAAAATGTAGCGACTTGCTTTGAAAATTTGGTAGCGACTTGTTTTGGACTTAGCGACTTGACAGAAAACAAGATGAAGTAGAATATGACTAGACCATGACCACAAAACCAAAATACCATATAACAACTCAAGTTGGACTTCTGTTTCAACATCATTCATACCAAACGCTCACACCTATGCCTATCATATATCTCAAGACTCATGGTTGTCCAAATCATCGAGACTCAAGCTAGTATATATCTCATCATACACTGACATTATTCAGACTTTATCAAAACTGATAAATAATTGCAAGATCTCAGGTTATACGTTATGGTTACTAAGATCAATCAAGATCTCGAAGGACCATTTCACAACGCATTTATCTTCACTGATCCATTGGATTAAAAGGAATTAGCAAGTCAAGACCATCATGGGTCTATTCACACGAATCTAATCATCATAGATCAACAAATAACTAAAAATGTAAAACTATTTGATTCAAATCTCAGAAGCCCTTATACCTTCGCTTATGTCAAAACCTTTAAGGTTTGTTTTTCTTAGAATGATTTAATTATAAGGTACTCATCATCAATTAAATGTTTTGATAATATTCGACTTTTAAGAAATGAGTTTAACAAGATTGTTAACTCAAAATACTTTGAGAGTCGTATTGGTCATTAACTACTATGAAACGATTTAATCTAGATCAATCAAACTTACCTATGACCCATGATTGTATTTTGATGCCTTATCAAGATCTCGACCATCCCTGTGGCCATCATTTAATCCCTCGAAGCCATCCGTGTGGCTGAGTATTATCTAAACCAATTCTGGATTTGTTATAAATGGGGGCGGATTGGAGTGAGATGAAGTTTGTGAGATTTATTTGGTGGAAGAGATGATGTGAGAATTATTAGGAGAGAGGCGGAATGTTTATGATATTAGGGTTTGCTAATATTTTGAGTGACTGCGTTTGGATAAAGTGAGAGTTATTAGGGCAAATGTTGAGTTATGTGGCGTTTTATACCCATATTTTTAGGGTATCACTTGTTAAAACTAGTTGGGGATTATATGGGCCTGAACATTCACGTGATCATTGGGTTTGTGGATACTAATGATTTTCTTTCACATGGGCCGAGCAGTAATTCACTGGAATGGGCCTTATCTTGGATTAATTTCGTGGGAGCAGATTTGTTGAATGATGTTATGTATCACATGCTAACTTTTGGATGATCGTGGTTGGTTCGATTATTTTTTGCCTCGTAATCTTGAGTTGGGTTGCCATGGTTTGTAATGTTTAGTTTGGGCAATGTGAATGTAGGCTTGGTGAGTTTTGGTTAGATCTGGGTTTCTATGGCTGTGTATGGGCTTGGTAGTTTTTATCGTGGTCGTTGATAAATATGTAGTTTATGAGATTTGTTGAAGTATCTTGACAATGAGTTTTTGATGACGAGATTTGTGAAACTGTGATTTGATTGTGAGTTGTGCGGATAAGATTTGATGTGTTATGCATTTTGATACCTTGGTTTATACAATATCGCAATGAATATTTTGTCACGGCTTGATTTGGTATTGGAACAAAAGTTGACTAGGGGGTTGTTTGGACGCTATCTCTTATTTGAATTTGAAGTGAGGTTTTTCCGGACATGTTTACTTATTTTCGTCTTCTTTCTTTGTACCCGCGAAGATGACTTGTTTGAGCATTTATAGAGGGTGATAAAGACTTGGCTATTTAGTTACAGTTGTGATTCTTTCTCGCTTAACCCACAACGTAGCTATCACTTCTGTGTCTCACGCAGTTGAGGATATGTCAAGAGGTTTTGAACATTGGGTACACCGTTTCTTTTTCACGAAGATTAGTACAAGTTTAAGTAACAAATCTGGGGAATTCTACTTCATGATCAAGTTTGGGATATCGGGTTTACTTCTCCATGTTGTCACTACAATAGCCGACATAATGCGTGAATGATGTGTTTTTCCAAAGTGTTTATTGGATGGTTTATGTTGGATAATGAACCGTTGATGAACCGCTGCATGTTCCCCTAAAACTGATATTCATTGAAACCAAAGTGATCACAACACATTCAAGCTGACATTGTCTACGGTTTTGTCTTGATTTTGAAAAATATCGCGAAAGAATCTATTTCTCGGTTTAAATCATAGACTTGTAAAATCCCGTGACAATGGAAACATCATGGTAATTGTAAAGTACATTTCCAGATCTATCTTACGGTTTATTCTTGGTTTTGTAAAATCCCGTGAAAGAAACTATTTCTCGGTTTAAACCATAGAATTGTAAAATCCCGTATTGATGGAACCATCTTGGAGAAAGGAAAGTGTATTTCGGGATCTTATTTGATGCTGGTGCTACGATTTCTGTTTCGAAGAAGGGATAAACGGGTGTACTTCATGAATTGGATGTGTGTTTGGATATTCGTCATGACAGTTTGGTTATTACAAGGTTTTACGGGGTTATGTGCATTTAACCATGGTCGGGATGAAACCATTATCAGAGTTCACTTAAAACGTCAAAGGAGGCTAGAGTTGAGCTTTTAACCAGAAGATGTGACAACGTGGTTAATTCAGTATTATCTATTTGAGGTTGAAGTGAATTATCACGGGCGAGTGTACTTAGTATCTGAAGGTATCGGGGATGGTTGGATGAAGATTCTTCATGATCCTTGTACGAGATTATTATCAAAAACAAAGACTTGGAAATCTAGTTATTGTTGGGTGTCTTTTACCTTTTATTTTACCACTTGGGGGAATTGGGCTCTTACCACCACAAAATAACTATCACTTTAAGGATTTACGTTGTTGTGCTCAGTTTCACATTCAATTGTGGATTTTCAAGAGGTGATGTACGTCTTATACTTGATGGTTGGTTGGTTGAAGAGTATAGAGTACATAGAGAGTACTTAGAGATGCTAATGGAAATCGGCACCGCTCTTTGTTACATATGTGCAAGTTTAATTCACGAGTTCGGGTTAGTTTACTTCAAGGTCAATTTTATCATATTGGGTTTTCTCCATCAGTTGTCACTACAAAGAGCCTACTGAATGATAATGGTGATTGATTACATGCTTTGCCAAGAGATTGAAAAGAGAGATTTATGACGTATGAACACTACAGTTCATGCATCGTTCTCTAAAGAAAAGAAAAGTGTACGTGTCAGTGCGCTTTATCTTCTGAAGACGAGAAATATTCTCATTAATGACCATTCTCATCAACATGCTTCATACTTTTTCCATGCGCTTCAGTCATCAAGTGAACCGGGCTACCACTGATTGTTTTCTCAATCCACTTGATCGATTATAATGAAGATGGCGACATCATGTGCTTATTTTGCGGGAGAGAAGTGTGAATAGAACATTCGGATGATTTTCACTTATTTAATCAAGAATGGAAACTCCGTATGCAATTCTTGAGGGGGAGAAGAAGTGTGAAATTACTGCATGGTTGATTGACATATGAGAATATATGGTCAAACGGCTCCAAACTCATGTAAGAACCGAGCTTCTTCTTATCGGATCATCTTTACATGGAGTTTCTTCTAAGAGCCGTTGGTTGACATCTTCACTCGGATTGATGAGTTTATCGACAAAGTGCTTCCGGTTAATGCTTCACGTATACATCAACATGATTATTCCGAACAATCTCTCTGTTCTTGTTTGATGTGATTGGTAGTTTGGTGTTACCATCTTGTGTGTTCGTTGCTGCCTGATTGCTGATTTTCTTGATGAACATCTTTTTGTTCTTGTTTGATTGGGAGGGGATTTTAGTTAAGGGGATTTGCAAGATGTAAGTTAATTGGGATGTTTTTTGGAGGGATGCTTTTTGGTGTGAGTTGAAGATGTTAACACTCTATTCCCCAACTGGACAATCTTGAAGAAGGTCGAGTGTACAGTCGGTTTTACATTTTCTGCTACATGTTAGAAGACTAAAGACGAGTTGCACTTAAAGATCTAAAGACTTCTTCTTATCTCGGGCATTTATTAACATATTGTCGGTTTAGGGGAGAGCACTAATTGGGGGAGAGTGAAATGCCGAATTTAATCCCCAATTAGACTTGCTCATATTCTTCAGCAAGTTGATTCTCACAAATACTTCTAATGTTCTTCTCACATGATTTCTAGTATTTGGGCTTATATTAAGTTACTGATTCTGAAGTATCAAAACCAGCAAGGGGGAAGGAGACATACATATAAAAGCATAACGAGTACACATGATGAACTTAGTACTTCTAAGTGATTGAAGTTATCCTGGGAAGACAAATGTCATGACCGCAGAGAAACTCAGTGTATCTAGTGGCTTCTAGTGTTCTTATTCCAACTACGTGGGGGAAGAGATGTAAGAGTTAGTTTCTGATGATAAAAAGAGGTACACAAGTGTGTGATGATTTTGATGTTATCACAATCATCAGGGGAGAGAGATTGTGTACATTGGGGATGCTCAGACATTTTACTTGAGGGCTTAATCAGTGATTCAGAGATATTATCACTTATTCCGGAGTGGACATCCTCAGAGATTGTCATTCGCAGAGATAATCAGTGATTCGGCCTGCTTCTTCAATGTTATCAGTTATTCTCTCTTTGGGCATTCTGGTACTTCGGGTTCTTGAGCTTCATACACTTTCTTCTGGGGGAGAGAAAAGTATACATCGGGGTTATTCTTTGGCTATTGGACTTAATCTTCTACTTCGATGGTATAAGTTTCTTTGTCTTCGGGTATGTGTATTCGGGTTCGTGAGCTCTAGTCTAAGAGACTGATTGCATCAATTCATCTACTTGGGGGAAGTGGTCTCTTGAAAACTCGTTGGGGATGCATAGCTTCAGACTTCAGTGGTAATGAAATTTGAGAAGATTATTTATGTGTGGGATGATACATTGTTGTTCTATTGGATGATATAACCCCGAATGGAGAATCTCGATTATCGTTCTTAAAAGGAGCAGCGGGATTTATGATAATGGTGTGCTTATCTGTACACCTGGCTAAGGCAAGCTTGAAATAGAGCTTCGAATCTGCTCATCTAAAGTATTTTCGGTTTGGGGGAAGTCGCCAAAGTCTCACTTTCGATGGTTCAATTTCTTTCTTAAATGCAAGAGCCTCGAAGCTTTGGTGGTGAAAGTTTTAGGGATGATGACTTCTATCTTCTACAACGGGGCTGCTCGATATCCTTATCTCGGTACTCATATCATCATCTTCTTAAACTATATCATCTACTCTATCTTTGTATATATTTTTCAAAAACCAAATACAAAAATATAAAACCCTCAAAAAGAAAATAGAAAATTATAAAACCTTCAAAAACCCATAAAAATAAGAAAATTTGAAAAATACCAAAAATATGTTTTCCAAGACAAGTCTTCTGGTATCGATAACATCTACGGTTTTAGAAATGTCATTCAATAATGGCACGGGACCATAGATGAAGTTCGAGCAGGAGGTGTAAATATTCTTTTCCAAAACATGTCTCTAAAAAATGGCTTACAATTATTTCAGACTGTAACCCGTGCTTAAACTATGGCTTGCTATTATTTCCGATAGCAACCCGTTCTTCAAAGAAAGGAAAGTGCTGCGCTAAACCAATTTTCTAATATTTCATGCACTTATCCTAAAACTAATTGAGGAAAGTATGTCGAAGGACTGTTGTTCCTACACAAATGTTTTTCCGTCTAAACATCTTCAGAAAAATATTTGTTGTGCTTTCAAAATGGTGGTAAAATTGAGTTGCTTGAAAACCAATCAGATTCAGTGAATTTTATTAAAATTGAAAAACTCAATCAATGACTTCAGCGCTTTTAAATTTTCAAAAAATGAGTCATTGATTGAGGGGGAGAATGTTTTCAAATTTATATCATTTATCGGGCTTTTCTAATTATCCTAATATGCTTAATTAAAAATGATGTTAACCTATGTTGAAGGACTAGGTGCCTAGGATATGATAAACACATTATTCCCATGCTTTACATGATCAGATTGATATGTTGAATTGACTTTTATTAGTCGATTGTTGTTTGGGTGTTGTCGACCACCATATATCTGTATGTGTGTTCACTAACGTATGCAGGTATATTAGTATAAAAGAATGTTCCCGATCCGGATCCCACAATTGAAGATGATTGGATGCCGAAAGGAAAGGGTAACTATATCTTGGGTTGACAAATGAAGAAATGGAGCTTAATTGGACTTTTATGGAGAGTTGGCATAAATGCAACGTAAGAGGTCTCACTGCATCAGCAGATGGTTTTCTTCTAAGTGATTGAAGAAACGGAGCTTAATTTGACCTCAGTTGGCATTAAAATGCAACGTATGAAGTCTCACTGCATCAGCAGACGGTTTTTCTTCCAAGCCCTACAGCAACAACATAAGCTTCTCAACCACCTAACGTATCTTGTGCAGGAAAAAGTAGTGGATGATACCATTTTTCTTAAAACAAACTTGATAATATTGTTTTGAAAATGGAAAAATATTGTTTTTGAAAATAAATTGAACTTAATTTTGAAAATCACCGGACTTCATTTTTATCAAAACCTAAGTCACTCAATCATCGACTACGTTCATCGATTGAGGGGAGAGTGATTTATAATAAAATATTTTCAATCGATATTTCTTCATAAAAGTCTTTTTGTACAATAATAAGTGGTGATCTAAAGATTTAATGTTATGTCATGGTATGATTCTCTTTAAAACTCAAAGATCTTACAAAATGAAATTTTTTCTGTTCTTGTTTGATTGTGAAATTGTTTTATTTTACTTAAAGATCGTTTAAAAAACTATCATACCTGACACTAACAATCTTTAATGTCGAAAAACTGTTCCTTATCTGTCATTTTTCAAAATCAAATCTTGCCACGTCTTTCCCCAAAATTTTCTAAATGATTTAAATATCTTGGGATCACAAATCTCAAATGGTTTGAAATTTTTGATCGGGGGAGAGATCGTGATTTAAATCTCAAATCTGTTTTAATGGAATTGGTTTTAGTCCTTCAAAGGCACTCCCGGCTCCATGTGCCAAACGATTTCAATATACATAATGCACATGTTGAGGGGGAACATTTATCCAAAAACTAGATGACTTTTTAAATCAGGCACAAGTTCTCCCATATTTTCTAAACCTTATTAAATCACTTGGGATCCAAAATATCAAAGGGTTTGATATTTTGGATCGGGGGAGAATTTGTGATTTAATTATAAAATTTGATAAAAGGTGATTGTTTTGATTCAATTGTGCAGGCTGCTCTCTCATATGTGCTAAACCCTTTCGAATCACGAAGCACATATTGAGGGGGAGCATTTTAAAAGAAAATAAACTATCGAGGTATAAAAGCTTTTATGTTTTAACATAAAGTACCTTGATTGATTTTCTAAATGGTTTCTTAATGAATTTTGTGACCGTGGATGTACTTCAAAAGAACTCTTTCCTCTATGTGTTAAAAAATGATTTCAAATATCCTATGCACATATTGAGGGGGAGAATTTACCAAAGAAAATCAAATAACTTTTTCATAAGAAATTGTGATCAAAGAAATATTTCAAAAGTACTCTTGCCTCCATGTGCTAAACAATTTCAAGATCATATGCACATGTTGAGGGGGAGCATTTCTAAATGATCAAAACTATTAAGGTACAAAATGCTTTGATCTCGTATCACAAGTACCTTGATTATTTTTCCAAATGGTTTTTCAATTGGTTTCAAGAAGGAAAGAACAATACCAAAAGACCGACCAATTTACTTTATGCATGGTGTTATAAGGATGGTTAGGTTAGGTATTAGTTCCCACGATCTGCGAGAACCGAAGGGATCTACCCAAAGACAATCCACTAGACAGTGTAGAGTCCTTAGGTATGCTGAAAAAAGGATAAAAATGATAAATGGGAAGAGTGCGGACTGAGACAGAGCTAGTACTGGAATAAACCCAACAAGGTTCTAGTTATGAAGTCTCGGTAAGCACTGAAGGGGTTGAAGAATGAAAAAGAATTGGAAGGTGAAAAGGGTGAAAAGAAATAGCCCTCCAATAATTCAACCTAGGGCGTACACCGGGTTCAATACATATATATTGGTTGTTACCAAGGTAACACGGTATTGAAGACAAGACGTCATGGACCCGGTGGACGCATCGCACTAAACTTCCCAAGCTACTCAAGCTCCTCTTTAAAGGACTTTTTTCATTCTCACAGGGAACCTACATAATCTATCGACTTTCTCTTAGAGATTGTTGATATTGAAGAAGGAGACCCTCTCCCTAGTCTCCGGCATAGGAACCAAATGTGCACAATTGAGTCTAGAGCCACGAGATCATCCACAATATCTCATTAGGACACACTATTCTTGAAGACTTACTGTTTCACACAATGTGGAAAGTGAGTATATATTATGAGTCCTACGCATTATCCTTGTGGTATTGCTATAACATCTGAGTGATATGCAAACATATTCACGATGAAGATGGAAAGCCTTCTAGAGCCAACATCAAACAAGCTCTTGGTAGGTGGCATGTGAGATCTTTTCTAAAGATCAAGCTTGTGACAACTGGATAGAAACGATGGGGCGATTCATTCTTGAATCAACCTTGGTCCAGGAAACGAATTGACGAATACTTTTGGAAAAACCATTCGATGTGCAAACCTTCTTTTCTCTAGCACGTCGAATGTGTACTTATGTTTTCAAACACAAAAAGTATCTCTGATTGAAAAAATACTTTTGGAAAAACCGTTCGATGTGTGAATCTCTTCTTTTCTCTACCGCGTCGAATGTGTACTCTTTTCAAATACAAAACGTATTTTCATTGAAAATTGATCTTTCTCATAAAACCTTCGTCGTATTGCAAAACTCTTTCTTCAAGCAATACGCGATTGTTTTCAAATCAATTTTTCATCAATCAGTGAATCTCAATACGCTGGTTCACTCACTCCGTGTTGTCTTCTTTGAGGCGTTCGGTTTGAGAACGGCTAGAACAGCTGCGAAACCACAATCAAGGAGATTCTTAGGAATCCTACCGATCACAGGCACTTGTATGATCAGCGGGAACCGTGGGCCGTGTACCTCAATTCAACGAAAGTGATCAAAGACACTTTCGTGTTTTTATGCTAATTGTTGTTTTGCAGGTACATTTGGGGGTTGAGCGGTGATCGAATTGAGGAGTCAATCCAAAGCCGCATGCTCACGGCATCCACATTAATTGAAGAAATCATGATGGTGCATATTGGTTTCGATATTTTTATACTATGCTTCGCTTACGCGCTGCAAATATCATGAACCAGTAAAGCTTCCGCTACTCTGATGGAAAGATTTCATGATCCAAAAGTGTGAGCATGTCGGTCCAAAAGTCACAACATCACATGATGGCAACACAATAAAGGGTGATCCAGAGATTTACTGTGGCCGATGATCTCAATGAAAGCTTGAAGATCATCAAAGATGTGGATCAGTTAAAGGCCTCCACTTAAAAGTACAAATGTATTTCATGGGGTGACCTCCCTTAGGGGGAGATTGTTAGGAATTGGAAATTCCATGCTAAAGTGTCGGTCACCCCAATTATGGTCTAGCATATGTTAGCTCGTAGACATGTCGCTATTTACGTTATTTAGTAGTTTATTAGTTAGTTTGTAGCGTAGATTAGTTTAGTGTAACACCGTGGAGGAACGACGGGTCTTTACCCACTGTATACCTGATCCACAGGCCGATACGAGGTCGTTATGTTTGTAACTATAAATACCCCTTCCATCTATGGAAGGGGTGGAGCTTTTCAATCTAACCTTACATTTTTAGTGAAGCAAGTCTCTTCCAAGAAAACTCCCAACTCTCTACTTTCTCTCTCTAATGGCTAACATGTATTTTGATCATCCAAGACCACCCGAATCATTAACACAATAAATATAGGATCCTAACACGCCACCTACGGGCTGTGGATCAGGCATACAGTGGGTAAAGACCCGTCCGTCCTCCACGGTGTAACTTAACTAAATACAACTTAACTTTAAATAACTATGACTACGAGCTTTCTAACGATTACATATACTTGAGGTGACCGACACTTTAATAACTGGATTTACTAAATCCTAACAATCTCCCACTAAGGGAGGTCACCTCAAATTACAATGAATACAAACAAATATTACATTAGATTGTTCTTGGTTTCTTGATTAAGTTCTATGCTCAGTAGCTCGTAGTCTTTGATTCTTCATGTTCCGCCTGCTTGGATAATTCTTGTGGAGGTCTTTAACTGATCCACGTGATAAAGAGTTTTGAGCCAGCTTTGAGATCATCAGTGTTGGTTATTGGATTTCACTTACATATCATAACATTAACACAATGAGCATGTAGATGATTTTAGAGAGAGAGAAAGTGGGATATTCTAGTAAGAGAAACTTGTGGAATATTAGATTATCAAAGAACATCCAACCCTCTACCTTGCAAGGTAGAGGGTATTTATAGGTTACAGACTGAACGACCTCTGACCGTGGATCAGGGATACAGTGGGTAAAGACCCGTCCTTCCTCCACGGAGTTGCTCTAAACAATATAAAGCTACAGACTAACTAATAAACTACTAAATAGAGACGTAAATAACGACAAGTCTACGAGCTAACTTATGCTAGATAATAGTCGGGGTGACCGACTCTTCAATACTGGAATTTTCTAATTCCTAACAATCTCCCCCTAATGGAGGTCACCCCATGTTATACATTTCAACTCCTAGCATTCTATTCTTGACCTTGTTCTTGGGCTCGTAGACTTTGATATTTCAACTTCGCAATCTTTGTGCATATGCAGTGCAACTTCAAAGTCTGCATAGATTTGTACTTTAAAGTGGAGGTCATTCATGATCCATGAGATAATAATTATGAGCCATCTTTCGAGATCATCAGCAATGAAAAATCTCTGACACATCCTTTGTGGTGTTGGAATAATGTGATGTTGTGACTTTAGGACCGACATGCTCACATTCTGGATTATGATATCTTCTCATCAGAGTAGAGGAGGCTTTAGTTGATTCATGATATTGGCAGCAGCGTAGCAGAAGCATGGAGTGAAAATATCAGAGTCATTGATGCACTAATCATGATTTCTTTTGAGATGAATGTGTCAAGTGAGCATGCGGCTATGGATTGACCGCATCATTCTCGATCATTTGCAAATGTCGGGGTGTACGCATAACAGTTAGCAATAAAGCGCAAGAAAGTGTCTTTGAACACTTTCGATGAATTGAGGTACACGGCCCACGGTTCCCGTTGATCAGTACAAGTACTGCCTGTGATCAGGTATAATTCGAAGAATTTCCTTGACAGGGTTTCGCAGCTGCTCTAGCTGTTCTCAAATCGGAATGTCTCAAAGAAGACAACACGGAGTGAGTGAACCAGCGAATTTACGTCCACCGATTGATGAAAAGAGATTTGAAAAACAATCGTGTATTGCTCAATAGAAATTGTTTTGCAATATAACGAAGGTTTTAATGATAATCAATTATCAATCATAAAACACCTTTTGATTTGAAAAATTAGTACACGGTCGACGTGCTAATGAAAAGAGTTTTAAAGCACAAAGACTGGTTTTCAAAGGTATCCGTCAATCCATAACCTGAACCAGGATTGATTCAAAAGATTGAATCGCCCCATTGTTTCTGTTCAGTTGTCACATGGTTGATCTGTATAATAGATCTCACATGCCACCTACCAGAAGCTTGTTAGATGTTGGCTCCAGAAGGCTTTCCATCTTCACAGTGATAATGTAAACACATCACTCGAGATGTTACGGCAATACCACAAGGATAATGCGTAGGACTCAAGATATAATCTCTCTTTCCACATTGTGTGAAACAGAGAGTCTTCATTGAAAGTGTCCTAATGAGATTTATTGATGATCTCGTGGCTCTAGACTCAATTTGTGCATATTTGGATCCTATATCGGAGACTAGGGAGAGGGTCTCCTCCTTCAATATCAACAATCTCTAAGAGAAGGTCGATAGATAACGTCGGTTCCCCTTGAGAATGAAACAAGTCCTTTTAAGAGGAACTTGAGTGGTTTGGGAAGTTGTAGTGCAGTGCGTCACTAGGTCCATGACGTCTTGTCTTCAATACCGATGTTACCATCAGTAGAATATGAATTGAACCCGGTTTCTGCCCTAAGGTTGAATAAATGGAGGGCTATTTGTTTTCACCCTTTTCTCATTCAATTCTTTTTAATTCTTCAACCCCTTCAGTGCCTACCGAGACTTCATAGCTAGAACCTTGTTGGGTTTATTCCAGTACTAGCTCGGTCTTAGTCCGCACTCTTCCCATATCTCATTTTTCTCCTTTTATCATCATACCTAAGAACTCTACACTAAATAGTGGATAGTCCCTGGGTAGATCCCTCCGTTCTGGCGGATCATGGGAACACATACCTAACCTTATCGTCCTTATATCACCATTCATAATGTAAAGTTGGTCGGTCTTTTTGGTATTGTTCATCCGCCATAGGAACCAATTGAAAACCATTTGAAAATCAATCCAGATACTTATGATATTTTATCAAAGCATTTTGTACCTGAATTGTTTTGATATTTTTAGAAGAAGAACTCCCCCTCAACATGTGAATCAAGTATTTGAAATAGTTTTCCACACGGAGGCAAGAGAAAGAATTAACTTCTTTGATTACCATTTTAAAAAAAATATCAACATCACTTCCCTAGTCGAATCAAGTAGATAAAGCATTTCCAGGAAGGATGAGGTTTTCATAAGATTGCTCCCCCTCAATATGTGCCTCGAGATTTGAAAAGAGTGTTTTGCACATACTGGAGGGAACCCTTAAAGAAGAGCATACATGATCACCAAAGGATTAGAAGCCATACAATCAAGGTACCTTAGAAAGATTTGAAGTTGTGTACCCTGATGACTTTGAGTTTGCAAAGAGAACTCTCCCCCTTAATATATGCTTCGAGATTCGAAAATTGTTTAGCACATATTAGAGAGAAGTATGCACAAAAATTGGTCATCTTTTAACATCTTTCATATTTATATCACATTTTCTCCCCTGATCAAAAATCTTAAATCCTTTGAGATTTTGGATCTCAAGTGATTTAAATATGTATGAAGGAAAATATTTGTAGGAGAAAGATGTGTCCGGTTTTATATGATCAGAAGTGGACAACACAGATGTTTCCCTTTTTTCAAAGGGAAACCACAGTACAAATCCTAGCACTATTACATGTTTTACAGTTGTTCATAATTAGTACACCACATATAAAAAAACAACATAAATGCTTCCGAAGATGTCTTCATTCAGATCCTCTGAAGAAGTTTGTAGTGACCATCACGAAGCCTTCCACCAACAAAACTTTCAAGGCTGCGGAAGATCCTTCGTGTCTTGAGTCTTCGTCTGATTGCAGCAATGAAGTGTTCACACCTCTTCAAGTCATCATCAGTCCAAAACATAGTTTTAACCCAAGATTTCATATCAATTTTGGCTTCTTTCACACTGGTGTCCAGTTCTTCTTCGACCAATTTGAGAGTACCATCACTAAACTTGTAGAGCTCACATAGACGCATAAGCATGCGGGATCCATATCTGTCGGTGAAGATGACGGCTCTAGGGGTGTCAAGGACTTTGTATTCTCGATGAAATTCATGCCCAGTTGCATTCCATTGAGGACTTGTAAGATTGATCCTGCTTTGGTAGCTTTCTATGCCAAGCTGAAAGTCCTCAACTCGTTTTCGAATGACTAAGCCCCGATCCAAAGAGTGACAGTTGCAGAGAGGGCCTTTTTCTCACGGACAGGTAAATGCTCAAGGTGTCCTTGAAGATTCAAGAGATAAAGATCTTCGAAATCGTTTGGCAGAAGATGTTTGAAGTCGTTTTCTTCAATAGTATACTCTTTGAGGTGCTCTTTTTAGGACTATCTTCTTCAAATACTCATATCCATAGATAGGGAAGATCTCTACTTGAACAACACTTAAGATTTGCGCTTTGATCGACATCATTGCGCCTTTTATCGACACCATGTCTTTCGATGTAGAACTTCTTCTTTTTGAACCACCACCGGAGAAATACCATAAGAGGCGGCAATATCATACTTTTGTTCTTCATCAGCCCAGAATTGATCAAGAACCATCTGTTCAAGCCCCGATCGAGTAGGTTGCAGCTTTCATCTTTGATATTGATAGAAAGCGGTCTTCTTTCAGCAGAGCGAGCACACAGATAGTCCAAGTCGTGATTGAAGAAAAATTCAGCTGAATAGTCATCCGACCGGGTTCACCACCAAGAGGAAGAGATTTGTTGACATTGAAGCGACTGATTTGCTCACTGACTTGGTCATTCAGCATCTTATGGCATTCTTCCATCTGATATTGAAGATGATTTGCATCTGAGTGGAAGACTTTGACAATTTCGTAAGCTTGTCCTTCAAGATCTCTTGGAGTTATGGATGAGATGCTCTTCCGTTCACAAAACCATCTAATAAAACTTCCCATATCACCAGTGTAGTGTAGAAGAGAGTCTTCGTTTGGAACTTCATAATTATTGGTGATGACTGATGCCCAATTGTTGTCAGGGAATCATAGAGTCGACTGGGATGGTCCATGTGGGTTCTGGAGAAGGAGGTCTATCTTCCACAATGTAGCTTTGAATTGTGTCTCTTGAAGGTGCAACTCTGGATGTACTAGTGCGATTCCCAGCCATATAAGTATCGAACCAGATCTTCTGATGGCTTAGGAATATGCTTTGTAGATGCATCATCTTCATCTGGTTCTGAGTCCGCCATGACATGAGACTCTTCGTGAATCATTTGATCATCAGGAATAGAGGAGGATGTGGATGTGAACCTTGAATCAACAGTTGTCCAAGCCGCAGATTTCTTCTTAGTACTCTGTTCTTTTGTAGAATCTGATCGATTGGAAGGTTTTGGCGGTGATGATGGTGGTTGTGGTGGAGGTGTGTTGGTTGTCGTAGAAGGATCACCAGCTTCAGAGGTTCCAGCTCCCCAGTAGGTGGTGGAGGTGGAGGAGGATCTCTATGGTCTTTCATCAAGGATTCCATCACAATTGTTCTCCTTTTCTTTTTAGCTTCTTTTTCCCTGATGTCAATCATATACTGCTCATAATTGTCGAACTTAATGGATTCTTCATGTGCCTCATAGAGTTTCTTGTGAACCTCATGCTTGTTCTCTTCAGACATCAAACATTTTTCAAGCAGAAGTTGCTCTCATGGGTGATGGGTAGGTCCTTGAATCGTCTGAGAAGTGGAGCCTCCATAGCCCATTCCACAGCATCCTTGACTTCTCCTTCAATAGCGGCAGTAACCCCTTCATCGAAGTTGAGGTGCTCCAATCTATAGACACGATCCACAAGAGAATCAACAGATTTGGGAAGTTGCCTTTCCAGAGCTTCTATCCTTTTTAATGCTTTGTCCAAGTAGTTGATCGAGAGGTGAGGATCAGTGGTGGGGAAGCTGGTGGAGCATCCTCAACTGCAACTGTAATGACAGGTTCAGGGGTTGGTGACGATGTTGGTGGTGTTTGTATAGTTGATTGAGTAGGTAGGTGGTGGAAGTGCAGTTGATAGTGAAGATGCTGACATCGGAGGAATAGTTGACATATCTTGCTGAATGTCTACGATACATGGATTGAGCGGTATCTAAGGGTTTGTCATTAATGTATTGATCTCCAAAAGAGAAATCTGTATCGAGATCCTTAAGTGAGGACAGAGAATTAGTAGACAAATTTGGTTCATCCATCTTCAAGGTCTCATCAGATCTTGTCTCAAGGTTCTCCTGCGAGCCTTTTTGCACCAGAGCGTCAACATTCAAGTCTGATTGAGTCTCACTAAGTGTAGGAGTTTCCTTAAACGTTTCAGGCACTTTGTCCACTCCAGATTGTTATTTTGCATGAGATGATTCTTCTCTTCACTCATATTGATTGGTGGTGCTTGATGGAGATGATGAGATAGTTAAAAGCATGTGAGTTGCTTGTTCAGTTTCAACACTTGCAACCCCTTTTCCTTTGTCATGTGTAATTTGGGTTGATTGTCGTGGAAGTTGGATAGGTTCTCTTAACACAACTCCTCCTACTGGTGCTTTAACATTCTAACTTTCTAGGCTTTGTTGGATTCCAAGTTGTAGATCAGCATCATCTTCATCAGTCAACCTTGTAATATTCCTTGATACCTCAGTATTTTCACCACTTTCCTTTTCCACTTTCTTCCTTTTACTTTCACTTCTTGGATGAGGTGTCAGATTGTTGTGACCTTTCAAGTCTCTTTTTAGGAAGAGAGGCATAGGATGCTTGTGAGGTTGACTTGGACATGGGAGCATTGGGTTGAGGAGGAGAGGGTGTGACATTATCAGAAGAACTGGTAGCTCTTTTCTTGTATTGTTTGAAGTAGTCCTTCTTCTTGATATCTTCGTGAGAAGACAATCGGAATTGGCAATCCAAAAAGTTCTTTATCCATACCTCTAGGAACATATTTCAGGTTTCCCAAAACATATTCATCTTCTGCATTATGTAAAGTTGATTCACTCCTAGGATTGAATTTGTGAGTTTGTTGCAAGTACTGGATAACAAGCTTAGAAAATCTGATGTTGGGAATCACAAGCTTGTTCTGTTTCTTTCGGCCTTGAGCTTTGTTCTGGAAATTGGTTCTATCAGCTATGAATGTGTGCATTGATAAAGAGAATTCTTCCCAAATACGATCTGAGACACTCACATCAACCCTATTAACAATTTCCCATAGGATTTGCAAGATAGGGATTCTCACTTTATCGAACCCTGATGTTTTGCCGGATAAGCACAAGTTAAGAATAGTTGTAATAGCTCTCCAGGGTTGATACATGTGTCCAGTGATGATGTCGGATGCTCTTAAAATGCTACTCTGATAGCCCAACCCAATTAGAAAGACAATCATATCGTCAGCCACCGGTGGAGATTCGAACGAAGATTTGGGTCACATGGGGTGATTCCAAGAGCCTTGCTCAGAATAGCAGAATAAATCGTGAACTCCCTGTCATCCAATTTGCACGAGTATTGAGCTGTGATATTGTCCCATTGAACGGTGTTCCAGAATTGTTGAATGTAAATGGTGGGAATTGAGCATTGCTTGGTAATAGCTCTGAAGAAGTTTGTGTTTTTGAGGATGTCAATAGAAACTTTGAGTATCGGATTTTGTTGAAGCCTTTGTAGGTCCACATAACAGTTGCTTTTTCCAATAACAACCCATTGACTCCTGGGAAGGATTTCTTCGTCTGAGAGAACTTTGGATGATGCCGAAGGGGTAACGCTCTTTTCTGGGACTGAACTTGCCATTGATGGTCTGAGTAATCATACAATCAACAGTAATGATTGAGAACAGGTTAGATGATAAATGATAAGTGAGACAACATTGAGAGCACCCTTATGACATAGACGCATAGAAGTAGTAACTCAGAAGGAGTTCCCAAAACACATACAGAGAAAGATTGAGTGGCATAAGTTTCAAATATATGACAACTTTCAAATATGAGATATTTCAATGAAGTATAATCTTACAGATAAATATACATGACGATGATAAGGGATTAACAGGGAAAAGAGTGCATTGCAAAGGGATCATGTCATGAGCCAAGATACAAATGTAGAAGTGATGTAACAAATATGCATGAGGCAGAAAGTAACATTTGGTTGTCGTAAGAGAAACCAAGTACCTTTTACCTATACAGAAGTGTCATATCAGATTACATAGGGTATGTTGACTCAACAAGTTGAATTAGGGGATCCTGAGTATTGTGAGAATGAGATCAGCTTTAGCAATAAACCTCTTGAACATTTTAATAACCCTCGACCCTAAGACTAATTCTCAACATGAAAGGGAATAATGTAGCTAACTTGTAAAGACAAGTCGCCATGAACATTAACAAAACCAATTTGCTACAAATCTGTTAACTAAGTCGCTATGGTTACTAATTCGCTAACTTGTGAAGACAAGTCGCCATGAACAGTAACACAACCAAGTCGCTACAAATCTGTTAACTAAGTCGCTAAGGTTACTAATTCTCTAACTTGTGAGGACAAGTCGCCATGAACAGTAACACAACCAAGTCGCTACAAATTTGTTAACTAAGTCGCTAATGTTACTAATTCGCTAACTTGTAAAGACAAGTCGCTAACAACTAACTCGCTACCCAAGTCGCCAGAATAAAATAAACTAATTCGCTATGAAGATCATTCAAGCTAAGTCGCTACCAAGAACATGTTAAGTCGCCATCAAGAACATTCATAAATCCACCAGACAAACCACCAAATCCACCAAACAATCATCATCCTTACATGGTAACACATTACACAGCAATCACAATAGAATATACCATCACTGAGTATACTTGCAACATAATAATCAACAAAGCAACATGATTAAATGAACCATCGAACCTAAGAGGGAATCAAACAGTCACAGTACACGAGCACGTACGGATCTGGTTAAAGTGACAAGTTAGAAACTTAACACAAACGCTTAAAAGAACTAAGATAATAGAGATTCGAGCCATACCACTTTGCTAAGTCGCTAGGATGAACGAGAGAGAAAAAAAAACTTATTAGTGAAAAGAAATGGTAATTCGCTAGGGGTATAAAAACTATCTTTGGCAGTATGACACATTTGGTCCTTGTAGTTAAAATGAGATGAGGTAAGTCGCTAGTGCAACACAACTTTCACATATATGACAAGTTTGGTCCCTATGGTTTTGAGGAACAAGTGGTAAGTCGCTAACACAGATTATAGACTAAGTCGCTAGCATAGATTATCACAATGATCACCATGAATCAATTAATCATTTAGTCAAATACGCATTTAATGCTAGGCACTTAATACATAGGCACACAATTAATCATTTAGTCAAATACGCATTTAATGCTAGGAACTTAATACATAGGCACACAATGATAATCACATGAGCAAAATACGACCACAACCTACAAAAACCATAACCAGATAGTTACAAAGGCAAAACGAGCAAGCATTATAACCAACACAGAAGCCAAAGGCATAGATAGTCAAGAAAAAAAACATATACACAATCTCCCCCTCAATCATTGTCATCAAAGAACATTGATTGACATTAATCAACCCTGTTATAAAGAAACAAGAATATTTCAATTGTTCGAACTTCATCTATGATCCCGTGCCATTATTGAATGACATTTCTAGGACCGTAGATGTTATCGATAACAATGAAAGTATTCTTTATTAGATTGGGAAAATTGTAAATTTAAAAGAATGACATATATAAAAAATATTAATTGTTTTTAACAATGAATAATAAGAGAAATTTTTTTACACAGATAAAGAAGAGCGAGTCCTGATTCAAGATGAATAGGAGTCAACGTAAGAAGTACATCAACTCTGGCATGCTATAGCTCCTGAATGAGCTATGTTCATTTCTGATGGGAACCAAGTCATGAAGTTCCTGATTGAGTTGAGCATTGTACCTGAAAAAGACTGAGAGCACATTGTACTGGAAGCACATGTAGACTTGTACATATAAGGGTTAGTGACATGTTTAATCTCACATTTGGATGCATCACAGTATAACACAGACGTATCATTAATAGGGATCCTATTAGGTTCTACATTCTTGAAAAATTTACCTGTGGGAATCCACTTGAGGCATGATCTAGGAATGTAAGTTCGTTTAAGTCCTGTAAACTTAAACAATCTGCCAGTGGGAATCCATTTGAAACCACAGTTAGTTGAACTAAATGAGTGCATAGCCTTGTTTTGACTATTTGTCCTTTTGTGATCAGAGAATTTCTTAGGGGATTGATCTTTCAAATGATGTTTTGCATGAGAGCTAGTTAAACTAATTGCATTTCTGATCTGTGAGTGTTGACCATAAGTCCTATGTTTGAGATTCATCATACCTGAATTAGGGAATGAAGTGACTGGTTTTGACAAAACAGACATATTATCAACTTGGGATGTAAGCTTAGATTTCAATGGTTTAACTCTTTCAGACCTAAAGGCATTAGGTTGTTTAATAACTGTTCGTTTCAAGTGGTTCTGAACATTTGACTTTCCCAAAGTTGAAGGTTTTGAAAACTTAGTGTTCATCCTATTTCCAACACTTCCGAGCTCATTTTTAGGGAAACAATATTGAAGCTCTTATCCTGAATTTGTGCTTTGAGGTCATCAATGTCTTTCATCAAGAGGTTAGATTGATCGACTAATTTAGAGTTTGTTTCCTCAAGGTTCTTTCTTAAATGCTCATTTTCTCTTAGAAGGTTGGATACACATAGAGCTAGTTCAGAATTTCTAGATTCTAGTGCATCACTCATCTCATGACAGTCATATTTCTGGGCTTCTGAAAGAAGTGATTTCAGATTGCCTATGGTCGAATCTTTGTCCTGAATCTGGGATTTTAACTGATTAATTTCAAAAAATTCTCTAAATTCTGGAAGTTCTGATTAGTACACGGTTTTTTGCATAAAAGATTTCATCCTTTGTTGTATTTCAATTTGCAAAGAGATACGCGGTGTTTTCAAGAATTGAAAATTTGTTTGAAAGCTCATCATATACCCTTTTTCAATCATGTTACTTGCATTAGATTCAGGCAAAACAAAGATTGATTCCACATTGTTATGTTCAGAGAAAGAGTCATGTACCTTTTATGAGAATTTGTGTGATCGATAAGTGTACCTTATTGATTGATGCCTTTTCTGGCTCGAGAATTTGAGATCAGTGCTGTTCTCTTCATCCTTTTTCATTTCAACTAAGATTCTACAATCAGTGTCATCTGCTGGTTCAACTGGAATGTAGCATGTCATGTCTCCATTGTTCCATGGAATCTCTTGGCACTCATTCAATTCATTCAAATTTTGTTATTCTCTTTAGCAGCTTCCTTGATGTATGTTTCCATATTACTCATAAGTTGAATAAATGAGTCTCTGAACTCATGAATTTCCATTCCCGTGTGTTTCTTGAAAGATATTCCACATGATATCATCAAAATCTGAGGAGTATTCTTCCGGATAAGTGGTGAAATTGATTGAGGATGGTTTGGAGAGCAACATGAGAATCATCAGTTGAGAACTTTTCTTTGGTAATTTGAAACCTCAGTCGTTCTAAGTTAAGTAAAACAGTTCTTGTCAAAGTGGGAAAATCCTGACGAAGGATGGCACAACTTGTTCGATCCATGGTTGTAGATAAGAGTAATTTGAGAAGCCGACTGAGATGTTGAAACGGCTCACTAGTGCATTCCATATTCTTTGCATCATTTGCAGACATTAAGAGTGACTTATTTGAGTTGTTTTGATTAATTGTTGCTGAATCATTAAGTGTATGGCATTCAGATAAGCATTCTGTTTCACTATTCGTGCGTGTCATAGAGAGCAAGTACTTTGGTGATTAAAGGATCCGTGATGACTGACATTGTGTTATTATGAATTACTCCCCAAGTCTCTAGAGAATTTGAACCAACTCGCTAGCAACTAAATAGCAATAATCCCAGGTCGTTAGATCAACATCCAAGTCGCTAAGTACAAGTCGCTAATCCTTTAATTTGCTATACCACCAAGTCGCTAAACAATTTCAAGTCGCTAAGTAGTAACTCGCTAAGCATTAAGTCGCTAGCAAAATTTTGGCAGCAATTCGCTACACAAGTCGCTAAAGATACAAGTCGCTAAATAGCAACTCGCCACAAACCAAGTCGCTACCTGTGGTGGAAAGTCCACTACTTGTACTTTAAGTCGCTAGTTCTAAGTCGCTAGGTCTAAAGCTGTAACTCGCTACAAATTTGTAAAGCAAGTCGCTACGAAGAAAGTAATCCGTGAGTTAAGTCGCTAGCAAGAAAAAACCACATATACATCACTTTTCAATCCAAAAACAACCCAACCAAGATGATTCAAGCTTACCAAATGAATACCTACACACTTGTGATGATTCTAAACATAAAAGTACTAACAAAATCCAAACTTTAACACAATAAATCAACCAAATGATGCAAAAACCACTAAACTTTTTCAAACTCAAAAACCACCTAAAACCACTAGAAATCCAAAGATGTGCAAGATATGATCTAACCATGGCTCTTGATACCAATTGTTGGTTATTGGATTTCACTTACATATCATAACATTAACACAATGAGCATGTAGATGATTTTAGAGAGAGAGAAAGTGGGATATTCTAGTAAGAGAAACTTGTAGAATATTAGATTATCAAAGAACATCCAACCCTCTACCTTGCAAGGTAGAGGGTATTTATAGGTTACAGACTAAACGACCTCCTGACGGCCTGTGGATCAGGGATACAGTGGGTAAAGACCCGTCCTTCCTCCACGGAGTTGCTCTAAACAATATAAAGCTACTGACTAACTAATAAACTACTAAATAGAGACGTAAATAACGACAAGTCTACGAGCTAACTTATGCTAGATAATAGTCGGGGTGACCGACTCTTCAATACTGGAATTTTCTAATTCCTAACAATCAGCTACCATAAATCTCTGACTCATCCTTTGTGGTGTTGGTATTATGTGATGTTGTGACTTTTGGACCGACATGCTCACATTCTGGATCATGATTTCTTCTTATCTGAGTAGCGGAAGCTTTAGATGATTCATGATATTGCAGCAGCGTAGCAGTAGAAGCTGGAGAGAAAATATCAGAGTCGTTGATGCACTTATCATGATTTCTTTAGAAATGAATGTTGTGTGAGCATGCGGCTATGGATTGACCTTCCATTCTGATCACCAAAACGTCGGGGTGTACCTGCATAAAACAGTTAGCAATAAATCGCACGAAAGTGTCTTTGATCACTTTCGTTGAATTGAGGTGCACGTCCCACGGTTCCCCGTGATCAGACAAGTACTGCGCCAAGTGATCGTATAATTCGAAGAAGAATCTCCTTAACAGGTTTCGCAACTGCTTTAGCCATTCTCAAACCGGAACGTCTCAATGAAGACAACAAGGAGTGAGTGAACCAGCGAATTTTGAGATTCACTGATTGATGAAAAGAGATTTGAAAAACAATCGTGTACTACTCAAGATAAAGTGTTTTTGCAATACAACGAAGGTTTTAAAGAAAATCAATTATCAATCATAAACACCTTTTATTTTTGAAAATCTTAGTACACAATCGATGTGCTAAAAAAAGATTTTTAAGGACAACGACCGGTTTTTCAAAGGTATCCACCAATCCATAACCTGAACCAGGATTGAATCATAATTATGACTCGCCCCATTGTTTCTGTTCAGTTGTCACATGGTTGATCTATTGGATAGATTTTACATGCCACCCACCAGGAGCTTGTTTGATGTTGGCTTCCGAAGGCTTTCCATCTTCATTGTGAATATGTTTGCATATCACTCAGATGTTCTGGCAATACTACAAGGATAATGCGTAGGACTCATAAGATATAATCTCTCTTTCCACATTATGTGAAACAGAGAGTCTTCATAGACAGTATCCTAATGAGATTTATTTGATGATCTCGTGGCTCTAGACTCAATAGTGCACATTTGGTTCCTATGCCGGAGACTAGGGAGAGGGTCTCCTTCTTCAATATCAACAATCTCTAAGAGTAAGTCGATAGATAATTTCGGTTCCCCGTGAGAATGAAACAAGCCCTTTTAAGAGGAACTTGAGTAGCTTGAGAAGTTTAGTGCAGTGCGTCACTGGGTCCATGACGTCTTGTCTTCAATACCAGTGTTACCTTAGTAACCACTAGTAGCATATGTATTGAACCCGGTTTCTGCCCTAAGGTTGAATTAATGGAGGGCTATTTGTTTTTACCCTTTTCTCATTCAATTCTTTTTCATTCTTCAACCCCTTCAGTGCTTACCGAGACTTCATAACTAGAACCTTGTTGGGTTTGATCCAGTACTAGCTCTGCTCTCAGTCCGCACTCTTCCCATATCTCACTTTTCTCCTTTTTTCATCATACCTAAGGACTTCTATACTATCTAGTGGATTGTCCCTGGGTAGATCCCTCCAGTTCTGGCGGATCATGGGAACGAATACCTAACCTTATCATCCTTATAACACCATACATAAAGTAAATTTGGTCGGTCTATTTGGTATTGTTCATCTACCATTGGAACCAATTGAAACCCATTTGAAAATCAATTCGATACTTGTGATATTATCAAAGCATTTGTACCGAATTGTTTTTGATAATTTTAGAAACAAAGCTCCCCCTCAACATGTGCATCATGTATTTGAAATCGTTTTGGCTCACGGAGGCAAGAGGAAGGATTCACTTCTTTGATTACCATTTTCTAAAAGATATCAACATCACTTTCTGATCAAATCAAGTGGAAAAAGCATACATGGGGAAGGATGAGGTTTTCATAAATTTGCTCCCCCCCAATATGTGCCTCAGTGTTTGAAAGAGTTTTGCACATATTGGAAGGATCCTGCACTTAGAGACAAATCAATCACGTTTCAATTCTTTGTGGTTTAAAAAGGATGCCCCTTCAACATGTGCATGGAAAATTTGAATTGTGTACCCCGATGACTTGAATTTGCAAAGAGAACTCTCCCCTTAATATATGCTTCGAGATTCAAATTGTTTAGTACATATTAGAGAAGTATAACAAAAAATTGGTCATCTTTTAACATTGTTGGTTATCTTATCTTTTAACATCTTTCATATTTATATCACATTTTCTCCTCCGATCAAAAATCTTAAATCCTTTGAGATTTTGGATCTCAAGTGATTTAAATATGTGTGAGGCAAAATATTTTAAAGGAGAAAATGTGTCCGGTTTATATGATCGAGTGGACAACACGATGTTTCCTTTTTTCAAGGGGAAACCACAAAGTACAAATCCTAGCACTATTACATGTTTTACGCTTGTTCATAATTAGTACACCACATATTAAAAAAACACAACATAAAATCGCTTCCAAGATGTCTTCATTGGCCCTTCAAGAAGTTTGTAGTGACCATCACGGCCTTCCACCAACAAAACTTTCAAGGTCAGGAAGATCCTTAGTGTCTTGAGTCTTCGCCTCGATTGCAAAAGAATGAAGTGTTCACACCTCTTCAAGTCATCATCACCCAAAAATAGTTTTTAACCCAAGATTTCATATCAATTTTGGCTTTTCACTCGGTGTCCAGTTCTTCTTCAATTCATTTGAGAGTACCATCACTAAACTTGTAGAGAAAACAAACATTAACACAAGTGTTTATAAGGGAATTCTAGAGAGAGAAAGTTAGAGGTTTAGGGAACTTAGTGAGAGAAAGTGAATGATATTATTATGAGCTCCCATAGACGATAAGCATGCGAGATCCATATCTGCCTGGGAAGATGACGGCTTGGGGTGTCAAGGACTTTGTATTCGCGATGAAATTCATGCCTAGTTGCATTCCATTGAGGACTTGTAAGGTTGATCCCGTTTGGTAGCTTTCTATGCCAAGCCGAAAGTCCTCAACTCGTTGAATGACTAAGCCCCCGATCCAAAGAGTGACAATTGCAGAGAGGGCCTTTTTCTCACGACGTAAATGCTCAAGGTGTCCTTGAAGATTCAAGAGATAGAGATCTTCGAAATCATTTGGCAGAAGATGTTTGAAGTCGTTTTATTCAATAGTATACTCTTTGAGGTCTGCTCTTTTAAGGACTATCTTCTTCAAATACTCATATCCTTAGATAGGGAAGATCCTACCGAACAACACTTAAGATTTGGTGCTTTGATCTCGACATCATCAAGGCTCTTTTATCACACCATGTCTTTCGATGTAGAACTTCTTCCTTTTGAACCACCAGTGAGAAATACCATAAGAAGCGGCAATATCATACTTTTGTTCTTTATCACTTTAATTGATCAGAAACCATCTGTTCAAGCCCCCGATCAAGTAGGTTGCAATTTTCATCTTTGATATTGATAGAGGTCTCTTTCAGCAGAGCGAGCACAATGATAGTCCAAGTCGTGATTGAAGAAGAATTCACTGAATGGTCATCCACTGTGTTCACCACCAAGAGGAAGAGATTTGTTGACATTGAAGCATCGATTTGCTCAATCGACTTGGTCATTCAAGCATCTTATGGCATTCTTCCATCTCGATATTGAAGATGATTTGCATCCGAGTGGAAGACTTTGACATTTCAAAGCTTGTCCTTCAAGATCTCTTGGAGTTATGGATGAGATGCTCTTCCGTTCACAAAACCATCTAATAAAACTTCCCATATCACCAGTGTAGTGTAGAAGAGAGTCTTCATCTGGAACTTCATAATTATTGGTGATGACTGATGCCCAATTGTTGTCGTGAATCATAGAGTCGACTCGATGGTCCATGTGGGTTCGGAGAAGGAGGTCTATCTCCACAATGCGCTTTGAATTGTGTCTCTTGAAGGTGCAACTCTGGATGTACTAGTGTGATTCCTACCATGTAAGTATCGAACAGCTTCGATGGCTTAGGAATATGCTTTGTAGATGCATCATCTTCATCCGTTCTCGAGTCCGCCATGACATGAGACTCTTCGTGAACCATTTGATCATCATGAATAGAGGAGGATGTGGATGTGAACCTTGAATCAACAATTGTCCGCACAGATTTCTTAGTACTCTGTTATTTTGTAGAACCTCGATCGAGGAAGGTTTTGGCGGTGATGATGGTGGTTGTGGTGGAGGTGTGTTGGTTGTTGTAGAAGGATCACCAGCTCTCAGAGGTTCCGGCTCCCCTCAGGTGGTGGAGGTGGAGGAGGATCTCTACGGTCTTTCATCAAGGATTCCATCACAATTTTTCTCCTTTTCTTTTAGCTTTTTCCCTCGACATGTCAATCATATACCGCTCATAATTGTCGAACTTAATGGATTCTTCAAGTGCCTCATAGAGTTTCTTGTGAACCTCATGCTTGTTCTCTTCAAAGATCAAACATCTTTTCAAGCGTAGCCGCCTCATGTCGGTGATGGGTAGGTCCTTGAATCGTCTGGTGGAGATCCATAGCCCATTCCACGATCCTTGACTTCTCCTTCAATAGCTAAAGAACCCCTTCATTGAAGTTGAGGTGCTCCAATCTATAGACACGATCCACAAGAGAATCAACAGATTTGGGAAGTTGCCTTTCCAGAGCTTCTATCCTTTTACGCTTTGTCCAAGTAGTTGATTAGAGGTGAGGATCAAGTGGGGAAGTGGTGGAGCATCCTCATCCGCAACTGTAGACGAGGTCAGGGGTTGGTGACGATGTTGGTGGTGTTTGTACGATTGATTGAGTAGGTTTGTGGTGGAAGTGCTTGATAGTGAAGATGCCGACATCGAGGAATAGTTGACGTATTTTGTGAATGTCTACAGATACATGGATTGAGCAAGATCTAAGGGTTTGTCATTAATGTATTGATCTCCAAAAGAGAAATCTCAGACGAGATCCTTAAGTGAGGACAGAGAATTAGTAGACAAATTTGGTTCATCCATCTTCAAGGTCTCATAAGATCTTGTCTCAAGGTTCTCCTCATGAGCCTTTTGCACCGTGAGGTCAACATTCAAGCCTCGATTGAGTCTCACTAAGTGTAGGAGTTTTAAACGTTTCGTGCACTTTGTCCACCTGCATTGTTCTTTTGCATGAGATGATTCTGTTCTTCTCTTCAGCTCATATTGATTGGTGGTGCTTGATGGAGATGATGAGATAGTTAAAAGCATGTGAGTTGCTTGTTCAGTTTCAACACTTGCAACCCATTTTCCTTTGTCATGTGTAATTGGGGTTGATTGTCGGAAGTTGACGTTCTCTTAACACAAATCCTCCTACCGGTGTGCTTTAACATTCGACTTTCTAGGCTTTGTTGGATTCCAAGTTGTAGATCGATCATCTTCATCAGCCAACCTTGTAATATTCCTTGATACCTCAAGATTTTCACCACTTTCCTTTTCCACTTTCTTCCTTTTTACTTTCAGCTTCTTGGATGCGGTGTCAGATTGTTGTGACCTTTCAAGTCTCTTTTTAGGAAGAGAGGCATAGGATGCTTTGTGAGTCGACTTGGACATGGGAGCATGGGTTGAGGAGGAGAGGGTGTGACATTAGCGAGGAACGGTAGCTCTTTTCTTGTATTGTTTGAAGTAGTCCTTCTTCTTGATATCTTTTTGTGAGAAGACAATCAGGAATTGGCAATCCAAAAAGTTCATTATCCATACCTCTAGGAACATATTTCAGGTTTCCTAAAACATATTCATCTTCTTCATTATGTAGAGTTGATTCACTCCTAGGATTGAATTTGTGAGTTTGTTGCAAGTACTGGACAACAAGCTTAGAAAATCTCGATGCGGGAATCACAAGCTTGTTCTGTTTCTTCGCCTTGAGCTTTGTTCTGGAAATTGGTTCTATCACCTATGAATGTGTGCATTGATAAAGAGAATTCTTCCCAAATACGATCCGAGACACTCACATCAACCCTATTAACAATTCCCCATAGGATTTGCAAGATAGGGATTCTCACTTTATCGAACCCCGATGTTTCTTGGGATAAGCACAAGTTAAGAATAGTTGTAATAGCTCTCCAAGGTTGATACATGTGTCCAGTGATGATGTCGGATGCTCTTAAAATGCCTTTCGATAACCCAACCCAATTAGAAAGACAATCGATCGTCGCACCGTGTGGAGATTCGTAGACGTTTGGGGTTACATGGGGTGATTCCAAGAGCCTTGAATAGCGTAATCAATCGTGAACTCCCCGTCATCCAGCTTTGCAACGAGTATTGAGTCGTGATTATGTCCCATTGAACGGTGTTCCAGAATTGTTGAATGTAAATGGTGGGAATTGAGCATTGCTTGGTAATAGCTCCGAAGAAGTTTGTGTTTTTGAGGATGTCAATAGAAACTTTGAGTATCGGATTTTGTTGAAGTCTTTGTAGGTCCACATAACGCTTGCTTTTTCCAATAATGCCCATTGACTCTCGAAGGATTTCTTCGTCCGAGAGAACTGATGATGCCGGGGGTAACGCTCTTTTCTCGGGATGAACTTGCCATTGATGGTCTGAGTAATCATACAATCAACAATAATGATTGAGAACAGGTTAGATGATAAATGATAAGTGAGACAACATTGAGAGCACCCTTATGACATAGATACATAGAAGTAGTAACTCTAAGGAGTCCCCAAACACATACAGAGAAAGATTGAGTGGCATAAGTTTCAAATATATGACAACTTTCAAATATATGACAACTTTCATAAGTGAGATACATCAATGAAGTATAATTCCAGATAAATATTCACATGACGAAATGATAAGGGATTAACAGCAAAAGAGTGCATTGCAAAGGGATCATGTCATGAGCCAAGATACAAATGTAGAAGTGATATAACAAATATGCATGAGGCAGAAAGTAACATTTGGTTGTCGTAAGAAAAACCAAGTACCTTTACCTAACAGAAGTGTCATAGCAGATTACATAGGGTATGTTGACTCAACAAGTTGAATTAGGGGATCCTGAGTATTGTGAGAATAAGATCAACTTTAGCAATAAACCTCTTGAACATTTTAATAACCCTCGACCCTAAGACTAATTCTCAACATGAAAGTGAATAATGTTGCTAACTTGTAAAGACAAGTCGCCATCACTAGTACCACGCATGTCGCTAATAGTTTGGTTCTAAGTAGCTATGCTAATTCGCTAACTTGTAAAGATAAGCTCATGAACATTAACAAAACAAGTCGCTACAAATTGCTAACTAAGTTACTAATTCGCTAACTTGTGGCAAGTCGCCATGAACAAGAACACAACCAAGTCGCTACAAATTTGTTAACTAAGTCGCTAAGGTTACTAATTCGCTAACTTGTGAAGACAAGTCGCCATGAACAGTAACACAACCAAGTCGCTACAAATTTGTTAACTAAGTCGCTAATGTTACTAATTCGCTAACTTGTAAAGACAAGTCGCTAACAACTAACTCGCTACCCAAGTCGCCAGAATAGAATAAACTAATTCGCTACGTAAACATAATCGCTAAGTAGAACGCTAACTCGCTATGAAGATCATTCAAGCTAAGTCGCTACCAAGAACATGTTAAGTCGCCATCAAGAACATTCATAAATTCAACAGACAAACCACCAAATCCACCAATCAATCATCATCCTTACATGGTAACACATTACACAGCAATCACAATAGAATATACCAACACTGAGTATACTTGCAACATAATAATCAACAAAGCAACACGATTAAATTAACCATCGAACCTAAGAGGGAATCAACAAATACACGAAAGCACTCAGACGGATCCGGTTAAAGTGACAAGTTAGAAACTTAACACAAACGCTTAAGAAAGAACTAAGATAGAGAGATTCGACATACCACTTTGCTAAGTCGCTAGGATGAGCAATTTGACGAGAGAGAAAAAACTTATTTGAGAAAAGAAATGGTAATTCGCTAGGTATAAAACTATCTTTGGCAGATGACATTTGGTCCTTGTGGTTAAAATGAGGTGATGTAAGTCGCTAGTGCAACACAACTTTCACATATATGACAAGTTTGGTCCCTATGGTTTTGAGGAACAAGTGATAAGTCGCTAACACAGATTATAGACTAAGTCGCTAGCATAGATTATCACAATGATCACCATGAATCAATTAATCATTTAGTCAAATAAGCATTTAATGCTAGGCACTTAATACATAGGCACACAATGATAATCACATGAGCAAAATACAACCACAACCTACAAAACCATAACGGAGAAGTTACAAAGGCAAACACGACTCAACTTACTAACGAGCAAGCATTATAACCAACATAGAAGCCAAAGGCATAGATAGTCAAGAAAAAACATATACACAATCCCCCTCAATCAAGTCATCAAAGAACATTGATTGACATTAATCAACCCCAATATAAAGAAACAAGAATATTTCAATTGTTCGAACTTCATCTATGATCCCGTGTCATTATTGAATGACATTTTAGGACCAGATGTTATCGATAACAATGAATGTATTCTTTATTAGATTGGGAAAATTGTAAATTTAAAAGAATGACATATATATATATATAAATTAAAAAGAATGACATATATATATATATAATTTTTTTTTAATTTTAAAAATTTTTAAATTTTTTTTTAAGAGAAATTTGATTTATACAATGATAGAAAGAGCGAGTCCCGATTCAAGATGAATAGGAGTCAACGTAAGAAGTACATCAACTCTGGCATGCTATAGCTCCTGAATGAGCTATGTTCATTTATGATGGGAACCAAGTCATGAAGTTCCTGATTGAGTTGAGCATTGTTCAAAAAGACTGAGAGCACATTGTACTGGAAGCACATGTAGACTTGTACATAGAAGGGTTAGTGACATGTTTAATTTCACATTTGGATGCATCACAAGATAAACACAGACGTATCATTAATGGGGATCCTATTAGGTTCTACATTCTTGAAAAGTTTACCTGTGGGAATCCACTTGAGGCATGATCTAGGAATGTAAGTTCATTTAAGTCCTGTAAACTTAAAAAATCGCCAGGGAATCCATTTGAAACCACAGTTAGTTGAACTAAATGAGTGCACAACCTTGTTTTGACTATTTGTCCTTTTGTGATCAGAGAATTTCTTAGGGGATTGATCTGTCAAATGATGTTTTGCATGAGAGCTAGTTAAACTTATTGCATTTATGATCTGTGAGTGTTGACCATAAGTCCTATGTTTGAGATTCATCATATCAGAACTAGGCAATGAAGTGAGGTGTTTTGACAAACAGACATATTATCAACTTGGGATGTAAGCTTAGATTTCAATGGTTTAGCTCTTTCAGACCTAAAGGCATTAGGTTGTTTAATAACTGTTCATTTCAAGTGGTTCTGAACATTTGACTTTCCCAAAGTTGAAGGTTTTGCAAACTTATTGTTCATCCTATTTCCAATGAGACTTCGAGCTCATTTTAGGGCAACAATATTGAAGCTCTTATCCTGAATTTGTTCTTTGAGGTCATCAATGTCTTTCATCAAGAGGTTAGATTGATTGACTAACTTAGAGTTTGTTACCTCAAGGTTCTTTCTTAAATGCTCATTTTCTCTTAGAAGGTTGGACACACATAGAGCTAGTTCAGAATTTCTAGATTCTAGTGCATTACTCATCTCATGATAGTCATATTTCGGGCTTCGAAAGAAGTGATTTCAGAGTTCCATGGTCGAATCTTTGTCCTGAATGAGGAATTAATTATTAATTTCAAAAATTCTCTAAATTTCGAAGTTCCTGATTAGTACACGTTTTTTGCATAAAACATTTCATCCTTTTGTTGTATTCTGCAAAGAGATACGATTTTTTCAAGAATTGAAAATTTGTTTGAAAGCTCATCATATACCCTTTTTTCAATCATGTTACTTGCATTAGATTCAGCTAAAACAAAGATTGATTCCACATTGTTATGTTCTGAGTAAGAGTCATGTACCTTTTATGAGAATTTGTGTGATCGATAAGTGTACCTTATTGATTGATGCCTTTTCTGACTGAGAATTTGAGATCGCTGTTCTCTTCATCCCTTTTCATTACAACTGAGATCCTCGCAATGTCATCTCATTTCAACTGGAATGTAGCATGTCATGTCTCCATTACTCCATGGAATCTCTTGGCACTCATTCAATTCATTCAAATGTTATTCTCTTTAGCAGCTTCCTTGATGTATGTTTCCATATTACTCATAAGTTGAATAAATGAGTTTCTGAACTCATGACTTTCCATTCCCGTGTTTCTTTTGAAAGATATTCCAGTCATGATATCATCAAAATATGAGGAGTATTCTTCCGGATAAGTGCTGAAATTGATTGAGGATGGTTTGGAGAGCAAAGATGAGAATCATCAGTTGAGAACTTTTCTTTGGTAATTTGAAACCTCACGTTCTAAGTAAAATGTTCTTGTCAAAATGGGAAAATCCTGACGAAGGATGGCACAACTTGTTCGATCCATGGTTGTAGATAGGAGTAATTTGAGAAGTGACCGAGATGTTGAAACGGCTCACTAGTGCATTCCATATTCTTAGCATCATTTGCAGACATTAAGAGTGACTTATTTGAGTTATTTTGATTAATCGTTCTTGAATCATTAAGTGTATGGCTCAGATAAGCATTCTGTTTCACTATTCGCTGTGTGTCATAGAGAGCAAGTACTTTGGTGATTAAAGGATCCGATGATGGTGACATTGTGTTATTATGAATTACTCCCCAAGTCTCTAGAGAATTTGAACCAACTCGCTAGCAACTAAATAGCAATAATCCCAAGTCGTTAAATCAACATCCAAGTCGCTAAGTACAAGTCGCTAATCCTCTAATTCGCTATACCACCAAGTCGCTAAACAATTTCAAGTCGCTAAGTAGTAACTCGCTAAGCATTAAGTCGCTAGCAAAATTTTAAGCATTGCTAACAAGTCGCTAAAGATACGTCGCTAAATAACTACAAAACCAAGTCGCTACCTCCAAGTCTAGCACTGTGGTGGAAAGTCCACTACTTGTACTTTTAAGTCGCTAGTTCTAAGTCGCTAGGTCTAAAGTCGTAACTCGCTACAAATTTGTAAAGCAAGTCGCTACGAAGAAAGTATTCCGTGTGTTAAGTCGCTAGCAAGAAAAACCACATAAACATCACTTTTCAATCCAAAAACAACCCAACCAAGATGATTCAAGTTTACCAAATGAAAACCTACACACTTGTGATGATTCTAAACATAAAAGTATTAACAAAATCCAAACTTTAACACAAGAAATCAACCAAATGATGCAAAAACCACTAAACTTTTTCAAACTCAAAACCACCTAAAACCACTAGAAATCCAAAGATGTGCAAGATATGATCTAACCATGGCTCTTGATACCAATTGTTGGATATTGGATTTCACTTACATATCATAACATTAACACAATGAGCATGTAGATGATTTTAGAGAGAGAGAAAGTGGGATATTCTAGTAAGAGAAACTTGTAGAATATTAGATTATCAAAGAACATCCAACCCTCTACCTTGCAAGGTAGAGGGTATTTATAGGGTATA
This sequence comes from Chrysanthemum makinoi, assembly GCA_910596185.1. Taxonomy (NCBI): domain Eukaryota; kingdom Viridiplantae; phylum Streptophyta; class Magnoliopsida; order Asterales; family Asteraceae; genus Chrysanthemum; species Chrysanthemum makinoi. The sequence goes on from OU343223.1 coordinate 179,485,765, forward strand.
AACTAAACGACCTCCTCGACGGCGTGATCGTGGATACAGGGGTAAAGACCGTCCTTCCTCCACGGTGTTGCTCTAAACAATATTATGCTACTGACTAACTAATAAACTACTAAATAAAACGTAAATAACGACAAGTCTACGAGCTAACTTATGCTAGATAATAGTCGGGGTGACCGACTCTTCAATACTGGAATTTCTAATTCCTAACACAAAGGATTGAATGGAAACTCGCCAGTGGTCAACATCAAACGCTCGACAGCCAGGTCGCCTGAACTCCCCGTGGATTGGCGCTTTAGTGGTCTCAAACGTCTACAGCTCGGAGAGGTGATGCTTCGTACCTCAACGACTCATTCTAATCGTAGGTGTACTTCTGGGCATAATCAAGATTCTACCGTGGGACCTCAGATTCGTGAACGCCTGAAGAATTAGAGTTGGTTTTCACACTCATGTTAACACTCTCTGTTCAAACTTGTATGCCGGAATCAGCTTTATTACTAACAGTTTTAATGTTTTCTTCTTATGGAAGCTCGAGCGGAATGATCGCGTGATTCTTCTCATGCTCACGCCAACAACATCACTAATGGAAGTTCTATCCAAAAGCAACACAATGTAATGATTCTTCACGTCGATAGAGAATCTACAAAGTTAAAGACTTAAAGAACTCCATCACATGAATTCCACAACGTCAAAAGAGCGTGGAGCATGTTGAAGAATGACGTGGAGACATCAGAAAATGGGCAGACTCGAGGCGAGATTTGATGCAAACAACAACATACTATCACTTTCATCACAAAGAACAATGATCAAAGAACAAAGTTAAAGATGACGTCAAGGCATAACCGTTCAAAGTAAACTATCTCTACACCGGGAGATTGTTCAAATCAAGGCAATTTCACAAGAAAGAAGAATGTCGAAGACGTCAAAGCTACTATTACATCAACGCTTCACCGCTTTTTTCATCACCAACACTGAGTGTTTGTTACTATATGTATAACACCCGAGGGAGATGTTGGAATCACCTAAACCTTATTCAAGTGTTAGTTACTCACATGTAATAGTTAGCTTATTATGGCCTTTACATTTGTTATTAGCCTTGCTTAATATGAAGGCCCATGAGCTTAGGCCCAATCCCATAGGAGAAAGGGAAGGAGTAGGAGTGTTGCCCTAGCTCCTTGCCTAAAAATACCTTATGTAAACCTTCATTTGAAGGTTGGTTGTTCAAGTTATTCCTTTCACATATCACCTACGCATAACCGGTCTTACTTATATCGTGTATGTGTGTTTGGTTTCTTGTTCAATCGCCTATCTCTCTATATAAGCTTGTGGTAAACCTTGTGACCTAACATATAAATAAGCAACGGCTAGATTTTTGAATGCTAGGATTGTTTTGGCTTGCACTTCGTCTAGCGATCACCACCACTAAACCCTTCGTAAATTCGTACCACCTCGCTGTGGTGGTGACATCACCATAATGGCCTGCTCGGATTAAAGGCCTTCCGTTTCGTCGAAGCCCTCCACGAGTGGTGGGTAGTGCCATTACGCCCACTTCGTAAGCGGCATGGGAGAGATTTTACTATAGAATAACCTAATTTTGTTAAACCATTAAATAGTAAATATGAAAGCCCCTATTTTATTAGGGTCATGACTTTTAACTTTGGTCAAGTTTGTTTTGTGTGCTAACAAGAAAAGCTTTCAACTAAATTTGGGTGATGTCCATGACCATTTGAGTCTATAAAAGTTCGGGAGATAAAAAGAGGTTGAAGTCTCTAAATGGGTCATGTTTCGTTTGGGTTAACGTGGTTAACTTTTTTATAAAAAATAAAAAGTAAAAAAATAAAAATAATAAATAAATAAATAAACTAGTGTATTATTGCACATTGATAATATAACATCTATTATATTTATTTATATATAATAAAATAAGCTTTTGTAAAAGCCTACTAGCTACCAGATTAAAAATTCGTTTAATGCACTTTCTTATTTAGCTTTTATGTACAATACTTTTAAGCATGACGCTTTTCAATATCCGGTGTAAACCTGATACTTTGTATTCAATGTGTTTAAGAATGAACCGATAATTTGTTTCAAACTTCTATAATACTCTTCTAGACGCTCCTCCTCTTTGTCTTATTTTTGTACAGTATTGATGAGCATTATTCCATTCAAATTGATAGCTTCTACCATACACCAATTCAAACCTCTTATCAATCTTCCTCTATACGATTCAAATCAATCTTTCTTCTTAGGGTTCATTAAACAAATATATTGGTTACATACGGTGATTTGTACAATCAATATGGACGAATTGGTAAGTATCCAAACATATGATATATATATTTCGATTGATTATGTAATAATTTTAATATATTTGTTTAATCGAAACCCTAAAAAATTGGGAAGTTCACCTTGATGAATTATGTTATTATTTGGGGGAAATCGCCATGATATATTTCGATTAATTATGAAATATATTATTTTTGTAGGTAGAATGTGATTGAGGAAGATTTACGGGTTTGACATGTTTATCTCTTTTCATTCTTCAATTTAATTGTTAGTAGATAATCTGGATTGATGAAAATGGTTATTTGTAGTTTATGTTCTATGTGTGTTTCTTATACACACCAACCGCTTTGATAAATTGTGTTTGTGTAATTGTCATTTGTAGGGAAAAAATAGAGCACATGATCATTCGTTATAAGCAAGAGATTCACATGTTCACAAGTACCCTAATGCTTTGTATTTATAGTCTTTAAGGTGTGTTTCCAAGCACATTGCTTAATCTAATGATTATATGAATTTTATTATTTTTAATATTGTTTTGTGACCCATTATAGTTGATGCTTTTTTGCACACAAGCGCATCTAAAAACTTTAAATGTTCATGTGCTTTTTGATGCAAATTTGCGGATCACCGAGGTAAGTATGAAAAATTGTGCATCAATTGATTCTATGGCCTTAATTAGCTTTTAATATGCAACAAAATGTCTATAAGCAAGCTGGACTCTTGAATCCTCAAAACTAAAAGCAAAGATTGAAGTTCTTGAAAGTAACATTTTGTAGAGTTGTTCTATAAGTATTAAATAGTAATCGTCTAACGTAAACATTATTAAACATGTTACCGGGTCACAGCTTAGCATTGATTGATTATATATAACCTGAAAATTTTAGGCATTATGGTGGGGAAAACCTGGAGCCATTAAGCCTTAGGGATTTTCATAATGTGGAGCAACAACTAGATACAACTCTTAAGCAAATAAGAACGCAGAAGGTAAGTAGATCATATATTTCAACCTTTATGGTATGTACATAAAAACTATAGCTTAGTCGTTAAAGGTTGATTTTGCGGAAACCAAGTCATGCATGAATCTATTTCGAGCTTCATGTAAATAAACTCTGTTTTATTATGATATGTTCAATCATCGCTCACTTTTATTAGAAAAAACTAATCATTTTATAATATTTGTAGTTGAGGTACTCAAAGGAGCCACGAAATCCGACCAAGTGTAAGTAACTCTTATTTGATTTTTTAGCTAATTTGATAGGCTTATAGCTAATTGGGAACTGACAAGCTTTATAAGCTCATTTTAATGGCTTATGCAGATGAGGTTATGTAATAAGACTACATAAGCTACCAAGGCCATAAGCCATTAAAAATGATCTTATAAAGCTTATTAAATTTTGATGTTTATGTAAAATGAACTTTCAATACAAATTAGCTTATCTATCCATAAAAATGAGCTTATGGGTTAATTAAACTTCCAATAGAAGCTTATAAGCCTGTCATGTAAGCTGAGCTAAACACCCCTTTAAAGTTTTAGCTTTCATATTGTTGATAATAGTCTCATAATAACGCAATACAAATTAGGTGGTTATCTTACTTTTTGGATTATGATAAGTTCAATCATTCACTCGGTTTTGGATTATTCCACGAGGTTTTCTTGGTTTTGCTTAGTCGCCGTTGTATTTGAGGTGAAAAGAAGTGAAATATCATAAGCTAACAAAGAAAATCAGAAGCATGAAATTGAGGTAAAGTTATAGTTATTGATGGTTAGAATGTGTAATTTCTACTGTTAATGTTGCTACATTTCAAACGGGTTTTCTCGTCGAAGAAAATGTTTTAAGAAAGCCAACGCGTGGCAGTAAATATGACCTAAAGACGTTGAGAGTTTGACGAGGCAGTTCTTACGTAATCCATACAAGGTTACCATTATGCATCCTTATGATCCATAGATGAAACTATTTGTTCTTAGATTGTTCATTGTGTGCCAAGCATATAATTTACTCGGTATAGACAGGATTTTTATTAATGTATTAAGTTTATTGCCGAATGATACCATTATATTAGACTTTCTCTTTTTTTTTTTTTTTTTTATTTTTTAATCAATCCGCGATGCGTTTTAAAGATTTATGTATAGTGCATATTAGTAAGTGATCAATAAAATGGCCAATTTAATATTTTCTTTGCAACTGTTTAATCGATAAGGAGCCATTAACGTTTGAATCTTTTGCGCGTGTGAGCGTGTTGGTGTAAAAGCTCATGTTTGTGCCCAATTGAATGGAATTGGAATTTGTAGACAATTGGAAAGAAGTTGCCATATCATGTTTGAATGTTAGATAAATAATCAAGACAATTAAGCTTTAACACGTTTTTTTACATAACAATTTTTTTAATTCTTTTTGTAATGGCGATACTTAACTCGAAAGTGTTAAACTGTTAATATTATTGAAGGTTCTTGGCATTCAACATTAGGTATTGCTATTGATAGTGTATCATCTAGCTTAAATTGTTAGTTATAGCTTTTTTATGTAAGAATTACATACTATCATCATATGCATAATTCTTCTCTCTCAATGTGTGTAGGGCGCTTGATAGAATTTTATCACTCAACATGGGCAAGATGCTTGATAAAATTTGCAGGTTGGAGACGATATTGCTTAGAGGGCTTTGAGTTATCCTCTTAATTTGATTGAAAAGAATGCATATGTCAAGAATGAATAATGATTTGTTGACGCTAATATCCACACTTGATCGTGATTGATTTTGTTGATATCGGATTAACCCTGCATTTGGATTTATGGGAACTAATGAATAATACGAGGATTTAATGTTCTACCTAAATTCATTGATCCAATCATGTACAATAGTTAATGCAACTAGCAATTAAGTAGGAACATTTTAGAAGCAAATTAATGTCATTTGTAATAGTTGTAGTTAGCTATGTTTTGTATAACTGATGTATACCTGAATATGTTAGAAGCAAATTAGAGGGTGTTTGGATTAGTTTTTTTGGGCTTTATTAAGTTTAGAGAACATAATAAGACTTTTTTTAAGAGTATTTTAATGCACCTATTTTGAGATACGTTACACATAAGATTTTGGTGTTTAGATTAGCTTGGTTTTATGGCTTAAGTCTATTTTCATTAAGTAGCTTAATTATAATGTATGATTTTGAACTCATAAGGTTTTTTTAGTGTTTCACTTAGCTACGATAAAATGACCAATAAGGGGTGTTTAGATTAGCTTTTTTGTGTGTCTTTGACCACTTTACAGAACAAAATAAGCCCATTTTTATCTGTTTCATATTTGTGAGAGATGCACCTATTTTTCTAAGATATTTACTCATGAGATTAAGTTGGTGTTTCATTATTTGGTTTTATGGCTTAATTATAATGTATGAATTTGAGCTCATAAGATTTTTTGTGAGTGTTTGGATTAGCTTATAACGTATAAGCTCATAAGCTTATGTAAAATGACTAACAAGGGGTGTTTGGATTAGCTTTTTGGGTTTATTCACTTTAGAGAACAAAAATAAGCCCATTTTTATCTGTTTTAGATTTGTGAGAGTGTCCTAATGCTTCTATTTTCCTCTGAGATATGCACATATGAGATTAAGTTGGTGTTTGGATTAGCTTGGTTTTAAGGGTTACGTTTATTTTAATTAAGCCGCTTATACCAGTATGAACTTGAGCTAATAAGGTTTTTTTGAGTGTTAGGATTAGCTTGTAACGTATAAGTTCATAAGATATGGTAAAATGACCAATTAGGGAATTCATACATATCCGTCTATATTGGTGATTCGGCCGAAATCGCTGATTTAAACTGACATTATAAAAGTCTTTTCATGTGATCGTTCAAAAAAACTCATGTGATGAAAAGGTGATATTACTACTTTGATTTTTTTTTTTAATATTAGGACATGTAATCACAAATTGTTTGCATGTATCGGCCCCAAATTCCTTCTGAAAAATAAATGTATGGTGAGCAGATATTCCAATCATGAATTATGGTAATAAGTGAAATGTTTCGATTCTGCCGATGTAAAGGAAGCGCTCAGTTTCTAAGAAGAAAATAACTTTGTGATTCTCGATGTGAGACGAAAATCAGAATTCAAAGAGGTTAATAAAGTTAATCTTTTCTCCAAGACCACTATATGAATTAGCAATATTTTACTAAAGGCATGTGGGTTGTGATTTTGTTGTGGGTGTAGGCGCATCCCCCAAGTGCTATTAACGAAAATATACAGCTAATAAAGGAGTGACATCATGGGACATTTGCATTTGCCTTTTTGGTATCATTTCCGAACAAAATCTTCCTCAAGGCCAACAATAAAGGTTTCTTATAACTCTCCTATTTTCTTTAATTTCTCATTAACAACACACCAGTTTGCTCATCATTTATGCATATATTATCTCCATGTATATTATCCATATATTATCTGAAGTTCTTATTTTAGTGTAACAATGAACTTAGCTAGATCAGCTAATTGGTTGCGTTTATTGATTCTTTCTAACTCAACATTATTTTAAACGCCGAGGTTGAAGGTGAATAATATTTTCTCAAATTTTCTTCAAACGTTCTATATAGTTTAACATATACCTTTAAAATTGACTATTATATTTTATGATTGCTTTTCTTTGCATAAATTATTCGATACTAGGTGTGTCATCATTGTGTATGCAAGCTTAATGTTTAACAAATACTATTGTGTTATGGCTTCAAAGTTATGCAGTCATGATAAGAACCACATGTTCAGCTTACAAGTATTTCATTACGGTTATGCTTTTTATTTGATATAAGGACATTTAAATTATGAGAAAGTGCACGCTTGAAAGCAAATATGTATGGTGTGCGACCAAACAGGATGCTATTGGGTGTGTTTGGGTGCTGGAATGGGGGCTCAAATGTGCGTGTTAGGTTTTTGAAATGAGGGCTGAAATAGGTGTGTTTGGTTATGAAATGGGGGCTGAATTGGGGTGGGTTTGGGCTTGAAATAGGTTGAAATAAGTGATTTGGTCAAAATGGGTCTGGAGTGTGGTATGTTTGGTTGCTGGAATTGTGCTGAAATGGGTGGGTTCGGCTTTGAAATGTGTGTGTTTGTTTGTTGTGAAACGGGGCTCAAGTGGGTGTGTTTGGTTGCTTAAGGGTGGATTGCGCTGAAATGGGTGGGAACTTACTTTGGTTTGGTTTCTAAATTCAGCCATATATTAAAATAATGAAATGGGTTGAAATGTTCCCACAATAAAAAAAGAAGCCTATGAAGACGCTTTATATCGCAGGAAAAGTACTAGCAGGCCGGGTTGGCCCAAATGAACAAGGATTAACGATTTTGACGTAGAAGATGTCCAAAATAACTGAAGGCTCCAAGTAGCTGGTCTCATGTGTTCTCATCTAAGCAAAACTTTATGAATGTATTGTCCCTTTTCTATAAAGAGTAGAGTGACCACTTGAAGGTATGCCTCCTTTATTCGCTTTTACTAAAGATTGCTTGCCCATTATTTTTATCACTAAATGGATATAGTTAAATGGCCTAATATTAAACCATGTACTCCGTAAGTTATTATTTCCTAAGTTTCACCCAAATACATTGATTTTCAAGTATGTTGAAGTCTTTATCTTTATTTATTAGCAAAAACAATAGCTAAACTAAAGGTTGGAGGAGATATCTGCCACTTAACAAGGATATTTCAAGATTACTATCATACTTCAAGATTCAAGGTATCTAACTTATTTATATTTGACGATACCTAAAACCGACATTAGTTTTCCAAAGAAGATTTTCCAGAATGACATTAATCCGCACATGGAAAAAATGGTCATAGAGAAGCACTATTGAGACATGCAATTAGTGATTATTCAATTGTGTTGCTATATATATAATTAACTCTTGGTACATTCTAAAATGCCTGGTTTATCAAACAGGTTATTCAGTTATGGAATGGTGAATCGAATATTAGATTGTATTCTCATCTAACCCGGAAGGCTGAAATCCAAGTTTGCATCATTGAATATGTTACTGCTTTTGTAGATAATATGCAATGGATAAAGACCCTACCCATGAAGCAAAGAAGAATACAAGGCATAATCGCAAATGTAATGGAAAAAGAATACAAGACGAAAGTTTTTTGGTTGGTGTTTGGTGATTTCAAGAAAAATAACAAATGGAAGTTTCTCGCTTTATTTTTCCTTTTTAATTATTTTTTATCATTGTTGAGCTTAAACAGGCTTTATAATGAATGTGAATATGCATTTTTTTCAAAATTTGTTAGACTTCTTTTTATTTTATTATCATATATTAGTCTCTAAATCCCAAATTCCTCAAGCTACACTTTGGTTTGAGTTATAGATTTCGTTACTAACATGAAGACCAACAAGGATAGGCATTAAAGATTTGTTTGTTTGAACATTGAGTGGAAAACAACAA
>OU343223.1:179494565-179608365 GCA_910596185.1 Chrysanthemum makinoi
TTGAAACACTCATCAAACATATCTTGAAACAATTGAATCCCAAGCAATAAATCCCATTTATCCTTAGTAAGTGAAACATCATGCTTGAGGAGAGTCGTGATGACCATTATTCAAACATCTATCAACATGTAGTATATTCACTTTATCCCCTCAATAATTGCAAGATGAAGTTTGTCATTTTTGATTGAGCAAGTGAATATGAATATTATTCTAATGAACTAGAGATCCACTTGAGGATTGAATGAGTAATGAAGAACATGAAAGCTCGGTTGGATGAAGAATGTCGATGAATGGTCATAAAAATGAAGATTTCTTCTTCTAAAGATGCTTAACCGAGGCTATTAATTCTTATTTTCTTTGAAGAACGGGCCTCAAGTGTTATTCACGTCGCCATAATGATGAAGCACGAGGCCTCGAATCGATGCAGCGCATCGCCATTAATATTCATCTATTTAGAGTGTTCTTCAATCCAAGTACCAACGATGATTTGAAACGACCGCATTGGAACACGTAAAGGTGGAATTTTGAAAACATCGATCCCCATATGAAAATGGGTTCCTTTTGGTTAGCGCAAACAATCTTTGAATCGCCAGAAACCCTAGTTGCTATGGCATTATCACTAGGAGCTAAACTAGTAGAATCATCGCACTTAGTTAAAGGGCATTGTGTGCCTAATGAGATTATTCTACCATTTCAAACCTTAATGTGCACTACTTTAGGCATAGTGGATCTAGTTAAGAAGCAAGGTTTGCCATGTGAATATTCGAACTGCGGCTTTCCACCGAAATCTATATTGGTAAAAACCTTCCTCAGAGGTTTCGAGATTGCTTAATCGCTTCCAAACTTTTTAAGCGGGTTATGATTCTTAGACCTCAAAAATAACACACCACCTTTATCATGATTACCAGAAAATAGACATTCTTTACATGTTTTGCAGAACAACATAATACTTGAACCATTTCGTAAGCTTAGAGCTAATACTAGAACCAACATGATTCTTTTTGTTCAAGTCAAACGTATTGTCCCTATTGTGTTCTTTCACTTCCTTTTCGTGATCACTTTTAGTTTGCGTAATCCTATCCTTCTTTGTATTGCTTCTAGGTTTTGAGCCGCTAACTTTAGTGTCAATCTTAAAATCTATAGAAGTGATGACCTGGAGTCTTAGTTTGTTTTCTTGCCATTTGATTTTCTCGCCTAGAAGTCTTTGGGTTCGAGGCTTTCGAGGCACATCAAAGGTCACATGCTTGAGTTTAGGCATAGAACAAGGCATGACTTCTCTATCTTTCCTAGTACCAGATTTAGGACATGTAGTAATCACACATTCTAAGAGTTCCTAAGATCGTTTGGCATATAAGCATGCATGCCCAACAATATTATCAAGTGGTTTCTCTATCTTATCATCTTCAACAATCCGCGGAGGCATTCTAGACTATCCTTGAGGTACGAAAGATATGTTTGATATGAAAATTTATTGTTCTAGATGAGGAGGAATATATTTAACAGTGCAGATATTTAGAACAAGAAGGCACCTTTGGTGCAACATTCTCACCACAAGGGTGATTGGCATTTTCCTTTATCGCATGCTTTAGATTCTCAATTTCGTTAAGCAGAAGTTACCTTTTGTTGATCCTGAGCAAAGCGATCCTTATAGAAACCTAACTTGATAATAACTTGTTAAATATTACGCTGAATTTAATATTCAACCTTAAGAAGAAGAACAATAACAATAACTCTTAAACACCTCAATTATATTAATACGAATACTCTAAACATTAGATGGGATTTACAACCTTGAAGTGTATCGACCCTTAGATAAAAACATCATATATCTAATCTAACTTAGGACCTCCTTTTATAGGCTAAGGAGTCCTTTACATAATATAATACGTAACCTACAAGATAAATATCTTTTCCATATTTATCTAATACAAAAATATTAAACCGACTATACACAACTAGCGGTGTTTACAATGCACTAGCAAGTTCTACTTTACTACTAGCACATTTAACTCAAGAAGGGATTAATTATTCTGACAGTGGTTTCATCAACTCTAGCCGTGGTTCCAATACATAGAATAATTCATGATCCAGGAACCTAAAACCCAACAATCCTCCTAAACTTGATACATTCATACGTAATTCTCAAGATTCCTTTGATCCCAAAACATTCGTATTGGAGGATGGATCCAAACACTAACAGCTTTTAAAATTGTCTCATACTTTAGCAACAAACTGTAAGCTTGATCATCATAGGTTTTCATCATATTTAAACCACTCGTGCTTCACCATCTGAGCAATAACCCCTGGATAATTATTCAATTTAGGATAATCTCCTTCTACAAGCATGTAACATATTGGATTTCATAAACACACTAAACCATGATCATAAGAGGCGTATACACTTAGGTTTTAGAGAGAGAAATAGTTAGAGGTTTGGGAACTTAGTAAGAGAAAATGAAAGTATTATTATGAGCTTCAACTCTCTACCTTGGGAGATAGAGAGTATTTATAGTCTTACACAAAACGCCATGTTAGGAATTGGAAATTCCATGTTAAAGTGTCAGTCACCCCAATTATGGTCTAGCATATGTTAGCTCGTAGACATGTCGTTATTTTCGTTATTTAGTAGTTTATTAGTTAGTTAGAAGTAGATTAGTTTAGTGTAACACCGTGGAGGAAGGACGGGTCTTTACCATCAGATACCGATCCACGTGCCGATAGAGCTCGTTATGTTTGTAACTATAAATACCCCTTCCATCTAGGGAAGGGGTGGAGCTTTTCAATCTAACCTTACATTTTAGTGAAGCAAGTCTCTACCAAGAAAACTCCCTCTCTCTCTCTAATGGATAACATGTATTTTGATCATCCAAGACCACCCGAATCATTAACAAAATAAATATAGGATCCTAACAATTGGTATCAAGAGCCATGGTTTTTTTGTGTTATCTTTGATTTGTGGTCCGTACATGGTTGTTGTTTGTGGTTTTGGTTCCCATTGTTAACCGCTTTGTTCACTTTCATGGTCGAAAAATTTTGTTTCCGTTTATTTATTTGGTATAACAGTTTTTATATGGTTGTATTCTCTTATTGGTCACAAGTCATGTCTATCATGTTTATGTCTACTGCTTTCATCCTTATGTTCAAACCGCACATCTCTTTGACTTGGTACCAAATCAGGTATTATATTTCTATGGTCAAACTGCTTTTGAAAGAGTTGATTGAATTTTTATATTGTGAGTCATTCAAGGGTCCCTGAAGCAGTCAATAGGAGCAGTTTTTTTTGTCACTTTTTTCGGGTTTATTATGAATATGGTCGGAAAAGTGGTCGGAAAAGTCATCGGAAAAATGTCTTATTTCTTCTAGCGACTTGTGGTTGTTCTTCTTAGCGAGTTGTCTAGATGAAGTTGTGAAGTTGCCAAAATGCTATTTAGCATTTTGTTCTCTCTTAGCGAGTTGTACGCCTGCATTGTACATGTATCCGTTGCATAGCGAGTTTGTGTGACTTAAACCTAGCAACTTGTATTTACATGCTAGTGACTTGACTCATAATATTAGCGACTTGACTCTTAAAATCGGTAGCAACTTGTTATTGAACAAGTTAGCGAGTTATGTTATCTGAAGAAAAAAAATGTAGCGACTTGCTTTGAAAATTTGGTAGCGACTTGTTTTGGACTTAGCGATTTGACGAAAACAAGATGAAGTAGAATATGACTAGACCATGACCACAAAACCAAAATACCATATAACAACTCAAGTTGGACTTCTGTTTCAACATCATTCATACCAAACGCTCACACCTATGCCTATCATATATCTCAAGACTCATGGTTGTCCAAATCATCGAGACTCAAGCTAGTATATCTCTCATATAACGACATTATTCGACTTTATCAAACCGATAAATAATTGCAAGATCTCGTGTTATACGTTATGGTTACTAAGATCAATCAAGATCTCGAAGGACCATTTCACAACGCATTTATCTTCATCGATCCATTGGATTAAAAGGAATTAGCAAGTCAAGACCATCATGGGTCTATTCACACGAATCTAATCATCATAGATCAACAAATAACTAAAAATGTAAAACTATTTGATTCAAATCTCGTAAGCCCTTATACCTTCGCTTATGTCAAAACCTTTAAGGTTTGTTTTTCTTAGAATGATTTAATTATAAGGTACTCATCATCAATTAAACGTTTTGATAATATTCGACTTTTAAGAAATGAGTTTAACAAGATTGTTAACTCAAAATACTTTGAGAGTCGTATTGGTCATTAACTACTATGAAACGATTTAATCTAGATCAATCAAGCTTACCTATGACCCATGATTGTATTTTGATGCCTTATCAAGATCTCGACCATCCCAGTGGCCATCACTTAATCCTTAAGCCATCCGTGGTGTATTTAGTATTATCTAAACCAATTCTGGATTTGTTATAAATGGGGGCGGATTGGAGTGAGATGAAGTTTGTGAGATTTATTTGGTGGAAGAGATGATGTGAGAATTATTAGGAGAGAGCGAATGTTTATGATATTAGGGTTTGCTAATATTTTTGAGTGACCGCGTTTGGATAAAGTGAGAGTTATTAGGGCAAATGTTGAGTTATGTATGCTTATACCCATATTTTTAGGTATCACTTGTTAAAACTAGTTGGGGATTATATGGGCCAACAACATTCACGATCATTGGGTTTGTGGATACTAATGATTTTCTTTCACATGGGCCGAAAGAATTCAATTGGAATGGGCCTTATCTTGGATTAATTTAGGTGGGAGCAGATTTGTTGAATGATGTTATGTATCACATGCTAACTTTTGGATGATCGTGGTTGGTTCGATTATTTTTTGCCACGTAATCTTGAGTTGGGTTGCCATGGTTTGTAATGTTTAGTTTGGGCAATGTGAATGTAGGCTTGGTGAGTTTTGGTTAGATCCGGGTTTCTATGGCCGTGTATGGGCTTGGTAGTTTTATCGTGGATTGATAAATATGTAGTTTATGAGTATTTGTTGTTATCTTGACAATGAGTTTTGATGACGGATTTGTGAAACGTGATTTGATTGTGAGTTGCGCGGATAAGATTTGATGTGTTATGCATTTTGATACCTTGGTTTTATACAATGGTCATTGAATATGCTTGATTTGGTATTGGAACAAAAGTTGACTAGGGGGTTGTTTGGACGCTATCTCTTATTTGAATTTGAAGTGAGGTTTTTCCGGACATGTTTACTTATTTTCGTCTTCTTTCTTTGTACCCTGAAGATGACTTGTTTGAGCATTTATAGAGGTGATAAAGACTTGGCTATTTAGTTACAGGTTGTGATTCTTTCTCGCTAACCCACAACGCTATCACTGCGGTTCTTCAGTTGAGGATATGTCAAGAGGTTTTGAACATTGGGTACACCGTTTCTTTTTCACGAAGATTAGTACAAGTTTAAGTAACAAATCTGGGGAATTCTACTTCATGATCAAGTTTGGGATATCGGGTTTACTTCTCCATGTTGTCACTACAATAGCATCGTGAATGATGTTTTTCCAAAGTGTTTATTGGATGGTTGATGTTGGATAATGAACCGTTGATGAACCGCGCATGTTCCCTAAACCGATATTCATTGAAACCAAAGTGATCACAACACATTCAAGCTGACATTGTCTACGGTTTTGTCTTGATTTTGAAAAATATCGCGAAAGAATCTATTTCTCGGTTTAAATCATAGACTTGTAAAATCCCGTGACAATGGAAACATCATGGTAATTGTAAAGTACATTTCCAGATCTATCTTACGGTTTATTCTTGGTTTTGTAAAATCCCGTGAAAGAAACTATTTCTCGGTTTAAACCATAGAATTGTAAAATCCCGTATTGATGGAACCATCTTGGAGAAAGGAAAGTGTATTTCGGGATCTTATTTGATGTTTGGTGCTACGATTTCTCGTTTGAAGGATAAACGGGTGTACTTCATGAATTGGATGTGTGTTTGGATATTTCGTCATGACAGGTTATTACAAGGTTTTACGGGTTATGTGCATTTAACCATGGTGGATGAAACCATTATCGAGTTCACTTAAAACGTCAAAGGAGGCTAGAGTTGAGCTTTTAACTGGAAGATGTGACAACGTGGTTAATTCAAGATATCTATTTGAGGTTGAAGTGAATTATCACGGGCGAAAGGTACTTAGTATCCGAAGGTATCGGGGATGGTTGGATGAAGATTCTTCATGATCCTTGTGCAGGAGATTATTCAAAAACAAAGACTTGGAAATCTAGTTATTGTTGGGTGTCTTTTACCTTTTATTTTACCACTTGGGGGAATTGGGCTCTTACCACCACAAAATAACTATCACTTTAAGGAGATACGTTGTAGTGCTCAGTGTCACATTCAATTGTGGATTTTCAAGAGGTGATGTACGTCTTATACTTGATGGTTGGTTGGTTGAAGAGTATAGAGTACATAGAGAGTACTTAGAGATGCTAATGGAAATCGGCACCGCTCTTTGTTACATATGTGCAAGTTTAATTCACGAGTTCGGGTTAGTTTACTTCAAGGTCAAATTTATCATATTGGGTTTCTCCATCGTTGTCACTACAAAGAGCCTATCAATCATAATGGTGATTGATTACATGCTTTGCCAAGAGATTGAAAAGAGAGATTTATGACGCGATGAACACCAATTCATGCCTCGCTCTCTAAAGAAAAGAAAAGTGTATCGTCGCTTTATCTTCTCAAGACTTAGAAATCTTCTCATTAATGACCATTCTCATCAACATGCTTCATACTTTTTCCATGCTTTCGTCATCAAGTGAACCGGCTACCACGATTGTTTTCTCAATCCACTTGATCGATTATAATGAAGATGGCGACATCATGTGCTTATTTTAAGGAGAGAAGTGAATAGAACATTCGGATGATTTTCACTTATTTAATCAAGAATGGAAACTCCGTGCAATTCTTGAGGGGGAGAAGAAGTGTGAAATTACTGCATGGTTGATTGACCTATGAGAATATATGGTCATATGCTCCTAACTCATGTAAGAACCGAGCTTCTTCTTTATCGGATCATCTTTACATGGAGTTTCTTGCCGTTGCTTAACATCTTCACTTTCGATTGATGAGTTTATCGACAAAGTGCTTCGGTTAATGCTTCACGATACATCAACATGATTATTCGAACAATCTCTCGTTCTTGTTTGATGTGATTGGTAGTTTGGTGTTACCATCTTGTGTGTGTTGTTGCCTGATTGCTGATTTCTTTGATGAACATCTTTTTGTTCTTGTTTGATTGGGAGGGATTTTAGTTAAGGATATTTGCAAGATGTAAGTTAATTGGGATGCTTTTTGGAGGGATGCTTTTTGGTGTGAGTTGAAGATGTTAACACTCTATTCCCCAACCGACAATCTTGATGAAGGTTGAGTCCCAGTCGGTTCTACATTTTTCGCTACATGTTAGAAGACTAAAGACGAGTTGCACTTAAAGATCTAAAGACTTCTTCTTATCTCGGGCATTTATTAATAAATTGTCTGTTAGGGAAGAGCACTAATTGGGGAGAGTGAAATGTAATTTAATCCCCAATTAGACTTGCTCATATTCTTGACAAGTTGATTCTCACAAAGACTTCTAATATGCCTTCTCACATGATTTCTAGTATTTGGGCTTATATTACACGATTCTCAAGTATCAAAACTAGTGCATGAAGGAGACATACATATAAAAGCATAACGAGTACACATGATGAACTTAATACTTCTAAGTGATTGAAGTTATCCCGGAAAGACAAATGTCATGACCGTAGAAACTCGGGCTAGCTTCTAGCGTTCTTATTCGAACCACGTGGGGAAGAGATGTAAGAGTTAGTTTCTGATGATAAAAGAGGTACACAAGTGTGTGATGATTTTGATGTTATCACAATCATCGGGGGAGAGAGATTGTGTACATTGGGGATGCTCGACATTTTACTTGAGGGCTTAATCGGTGATTCGAGATATTATCACTTATTCCCGAGTGGACATCCTCGGAGATTGTCATTCGCAGAGATAATCGGTGATTCGCCCGCTTCTTCAATGTTATCGGGCTCTCTTTGGGCATTCGGTACTTGTTCTTGAGCTTCATACACTTTCCGGGAGAAAAGTATACATCGGGTTTTTGGCTATTGGACTTAATCTTCTACTTCGATGGTATAAGTTTTTCGGTTCCTATGTGTATTCGGTTCGTGAGCTCTAGTCTAAGAGACCATCGCATCAATTCATCTACTGGGGAAGTGGTCTCTTGAAAACTCGTTGGGGATGCATAGCTTCAGACTTCAGTGGTAATGAAATTTGAGAAGATTATTTATGTGTGGGATGATACATTGTTGTTCTATTGGATGATATAACCCCGAATGGAGAATCTCGATTATCGCTCTTAAAAGGAGAGCGGGATTTATGATAATGGTGTGCTTGATCAGACACCGCTAGGCAAGCTTGAAATAGAGCTCGACCGCTCATCTAAAGGATGGGGGAAGCCGCCAAAGTCTCACTTTCAGATGGTTCAATTTCTTTCTTAAATGCAAGAGCCTCGAAAGCTTTGGTGGTGAAAGTTTTAGGGATGATGACTTCTATCTTCTACAACGGGGCTGCTCGATATCCTTATCTCGGTACTCATATCATCATCTTCTTAAACTATATCATCTACTCTATCTTTGTATATATTTTTCAAAAACCAAATACAAAAATATAAAACCCTCAAAAAGAAAATAGAAAATTATAAAACCTTCAAAAACCCATAAAAATAAGAAAATTTGAAAAATACCAAAAATATGTTTTCCAAGACAAGTCTTCTGCATCGATAACATCTACAGTGTTAGAAATGTCATTCAACAATGGCACGGGACCATAGATGAAGTTCGAGCAGGAGTGTAAATATTCTTTTCCAAAACATGTCTTCTAAAAATGGCTTACAATTATTTCTTGACCAACCCGTGCTTAAACTATGGCTTTATTATTTTCGATAGCAACCCGTTCTTCAAAGAAAGGAAAAGTCTGCGCTAAACCAATTTTCAAATATTTTGTGCACTTATCCTAAAAACTATTTGAGGAAAGTATGTCAAGGATCTTGTTCCTACACAAATGTTTTTCCGCCTAAACATCTTCTAAAAATATTTGTTGTGCTTTCAAAATGGTGGTAAAATTGAGTTGCTTGAAAACCAATCAGATTCAGTGAATTTTATTAAAATTGAAAAACTCAATCAATGACTTCGGGCTTTTAAATTTTCAAAAATGAGTCATTGATTAAGGGGAGAATGTTTTCAAATTTATATCATTTATCGGGCTTTTCTAATTATCCTAATATGCTTAATTAAAAATGATGTTAACCTATGTTGAAGGACTAGGTGCCTAGGATATGATAAACACATTATTCCCATGCTTTACATGATCAGATTGATATGTTGAATTGACTTTTATTAGTCGATTGTTGTTTGGGTGTTGTCGACCACCATATATCTGTATGTGTGTTCACTAACTATGCGTATATTAGTATAAAAGAATGTTCCATCCGATCCCACAATTGAAGATGATTGATGCCGAAGGAAAGGTAACTATATCTTGGGTTGACAAATGAAGAAATGGAGCTTAATTGGACTTTTATGGAGAGTTGGCATAAATGCAACGTAAGAGGTCTCCGCATCGCGAGATGGTTTTCTAAGTGATTGAAGAAACGGAGCTTAATTTGACCTCGGTTGGCATTAAAATGCAACGTATGAAGTCTCAATCGCACGTTGCAGTTTCTTCCGCTCACAAACAACAACATAAGCTTCTCAACCACCTAACGTATCTTGTGCAAGAAAAAGTAGTGGATGATACCATTTTTCTTAAAACAAACTTGATAATATTGTTTTGAAAATGGAAAAATATTGTTTTTGAAAATAAATTGAACTTAATTTTGAAAATCACCGGACTTCATTTTTATCAAAACCTAAGTCAATCAATCAACGACTACGGTCATCGATTGAGGGGAGTGATTATAATAAAATATTTTCAAACGATATTTCTTCATAAAAGTCCTTTTGTACAATAATAAGTGGTGATCTAAAGATTTAATGTTATGTCATGGTATGATTCTCTTTAAAACTCAAAGATCTTACAAAATGAAATTTTTTTTGTTCTTGTTTGATTGTGAAATTTTATTTTAAAAGATCGTTTAAAGAATATCATACGACACTAACAATCTTTAATGTCGAAAACCGTTCTTTATTCTGTCATTTTTCAAAATCAAATCTTGCCAACGCCTTTCCCCAAAATTTTCTAAATGATTTAAATATCTTGGGATCACAAATCTCAAATGGTTTGAAATTTTTGATCGGGGAGAGATCGTGATTTAAATCTCAAATCTGTTTTAATGGAATTGGTTTTAGTCCTTCAAAGGCACTCCGCCTCCATGTGCCAAACGATTTCAATATACATAATGCACATGTTGAGGGGAACATTTAAAAACTAGATGACTTTTAAATCGTGCACAAGTTCTCCCATATTTTCTAAACCTTATTATTTGGGATCCAAAATATCAAAGGGTTTGATATTTTGGATCGGGGGAGAATTTGTGATTTAATTATAAAATTTGATAAAAGGTGATTGTTTTGATTCAATTGTGCAATGCTCTCTATATGTGCTAAACCCTTTCGAATCACGAAGCACATATTGAGGGGAGCATTTTAAAAGAAAATAAACTATCGAGGTATAAAAGCTTTTATGTTTTAACATAAAGTACCTTGATTGATTTTCTAAATGGTTTCTTAATGAATTTTGTGATCGTGGATGTACTTCAAAAGAACTCTTTCCTCTATGTGTTAAAAATGATTTCAAATATCCTATGCACATATTGAGGGGGAGAATTTACCAAAGAAAATCAAATAACTTTTTCATAAGAAATTGTGATCAAAGAAATATTTCAGTATTCTTGCCTCCATGTGCTAAACAATTTCAAGATCATATGCACATGTTGAGGGGAGCATTTCTAAATGATCAAAACTATTAAGGTACAAAATGCTTTGATCTCGTATCACAAGTACCTTGATTATTTTTCCAAATGGTTTTTCAATTGGTTTCAAGAAGGAAAGAACAATACCAAAAGACCCACTTTATGCATGGTGTTATAAGGATGGTTAGGTTAGGTATTAGTTCCCACGATCTCTGCGAGAATCAAGGGATCTACCCAGGACAATCCACTAGAGTCAAAAGGATAAAAATGATAAATGGGAAGAGTGCGGATCGAGAGCTAGTAATGGAATAAACCAACAAGGTTCTAGTTATGAAGTCTCGGAAGCATCAAGGGGTTGAAGAATGAAAAAGAATTGGAAGGTGAAAAGGGTGAAAAGAAATAGCCCTCCAATAATTCAACCTTAGGGGCGCATAATCGTTCAATACATATACTATTGGTTGTTACCAAGGTAACACTGTATTGAAGACAAGACGTCATGGACCCGTGACTTACCGCACTAAACTTCCCAAGCTACTCAAGCTCCTCTTAAAAGGACTTGTTTCATTCTCACGGGAACCTACATAATCTATCGACTTTCTCTTAGAGATTGTTGATATTGAAGAAGGAGACCCTCTCCTAGTCTCCCAGATAGGAACCAAATGTTCACTATTGAGTCTAGAGCCACGAGATCATCCACAATATCTCATTAGGACACACTATTCTTGAAGACTTACTGTTTCACACAATGTGGAAAGTGAGTATATATTATGAGTCCTACGATTATCCGTGGTATTGCCATAACATCTGAGTGATATTCAAACATATTGACGATGAAGATGGAAAGCCTTCTAGAGCCAACATCAAACAAGCTCTTGGTAGGTGGCATGTGAGATCTTTTCTAAAGATCAAGCTTGTGACAACTGGATAGAAACGATGGGGGCTTTCATTCTGAATCAACCTTGGTCCAGAAACGAATTGACTAATACTTTTGGAAAACCATTCGATGTGCAAACCTTCTTTTCTAGCACGCGAATGTGTACTTATGTTTTCAAACACAAAAGTATCTCGATTGAAAAATACTTTTGGAAAACCGTTCGGTGTGAATCTCTTCTTTTCTACGCGTTTAATGTACTCTTTTCAAATACAAAACGTATTTTCATTGAAAATTGATCTTTCTCATAAAACCTTCGTCGTATTGCAAAACTCTTTCTTCAAGCAAGCCATTGTTTTCAAATCAATTTTTCATCAATCGCTGAATCTCAATTCACGTTCACTCAATTGCGTTGTCTTTGAGGCCGGTTTGAACGGCTAGAACAGCTAAACCCGTCAAGGAGATTCTTAGGAATCCTACCGATCGCGAGCAAGATGGTACCGATCAACGGGGAACCGTGGGCCGTGTACTCAATTCAACGAAAGTGATCAAAGACACTTTCGTGCGCTTTATTGCTAATTGTTGTTTGCGGTACATTTGACGCCGCAACATCGAATTGAGGAGTCAATCCAAAGACGCATGCTCACAACATCCATACTTAATTGAAGAAATCATGACTGCATATTGGTTCGATATTTTTATACTATGCTTCGCTACGCCGAAATATCATGAACCGAAAGCTTCCGCTACTCTAATGGAAAGATTTCATGATCCTGAAAGTGTGAGCATGTCGGTCCAAAAGTCACAACATCACATGATGGCAACACAATAAAGGGTGATCCGTGAGATTTATCTGTGGCCGATGATCTCAATGAAAGCTTGAAGATCATCAAAGATGGATCTGCATTAAAGGCCTCCACTTAAAAGTACAAATGTATTTCATGGGGTGACCTCTTGGGGAGATTGTTAGGTATTGGAAATTCCATGTTAAAGTGTCGGTCACCCCAATTATGGTCTAGCATATGTTAGCTCAGACATGTCGCTATTTACGTTATTTAGTAGTTTATTAGTTAGTTTGTAGCGAGATTAGTTTATAACAATCGTGAGGAACGCACGGTTCCTTACCCATCGAGTACCCGATCCACAGCCGACACGAGGTCGTTATGTTTGTAACTATAAATACCCCTTCCATCTATGGAAGGGGTGGAGCTTTTCAATCTAACCTTACATTTTTAGTGAAGCAAGTCTCTTCCAAGAAAACTCCCAACTCTCTTCTTCTCTAATGGCTAACATGTATTTTGATCATCCAAGACCACCGAATCATTAACACATAAATATAGGATCCTAACACGCCACCTACTTCTGCCGGATCGTGCATACAAGGTAAAGACCCGCTCCGTCCTCCATCGTAACTTAACTAAATACAACTTAACTTTTAACTATGACTACGAGCTTTCTAACGATTACATATACTTGAGGTGACCGACACTTTAATAACAAGATTTACTAAATCCTAACAATCTCCCCCTAAGGAGGTCACCTCAAATTACAATGAATACAAACAAATATTACATTAGATTGTTCTTGGTTTCTTGATTAAGTTCTATGCTCGAGCTCGTAGTCTTTGATTCTTCATGTTCCGCCGCTTGGATAATTCTTGTGGAGGTCTTTAACCGATCCACGGATAAAGAGTTTTGAGCAAACTTTGAGATCACTGTTGGTTATTGGATTTCACTTACATATCATAACATTAACACAATGAGCATGTAGATGATTTTAGAGAGAGAGAAAGTGGGATATTCTAGTAAGAGAAACTTGTGGAATATTAGATTATCAAAGAACATCCAACCCTCTACCTTGCAAGGTAGAGGGTATTTATAGGTTACGATCTAACGCACCTCCCACGCCTGGATCGGTGATACAGCGGGTAAAGACCGCCCTTCCTCCACGGAGTTGCTCTAAACAATATAAAGCTACGCATCAACTAATAAACTACTAAATAGAGACAAATAACGACAAGTCTACGAAGCTAACTTATGCTAGATAATAGTGGCACCGACTCTTCAATACCGAATTTTCTAATTCCTAACAATCTCCCCCTAATGGAGGTCACCCCATGTTATACATTTCAACTCCTAGCATTCTATTCTTGACCTTGTTCTTGGGCTCATAGACTTTGATATTTCAACTAATCTTTGTGCATAAAAGGCAACTTCAAAGTCTGCATAGATTTGTACTTTAAAGTGGAGGTCATTCATGATCCATGAGATAATAATTATGAGCCATCTTTCGAGATCATCAAAGAATGAAAATCTCCACACCTTTGTGGTGTTGGAATAATGTGATGTTGTGACTTTAGGACCGATATGCTCATTCGGATTATGATATCTTCATCGAAAGGGAGGAGGCTGATTCATGATGATTATGCCAATGAGCGTGGCTATGGAGTGAAAATATCAGAGTCATTGATGCACTAATCATGATTTCTTTTGAGATGAATGTGTCGTGAGCATGCGGCATGGATTGACCGCATCATTCGATCACCGAATGTCGGGTAAACAAGATAAGACAGATTAGGCAAGCAAAAGAAAGTGTCTTTGAACACTTTCGATGAATCGAGGTACACGGCCCACTTCTCGCTGATCGCACATAAGCACGCTCAGGATCGTATAATTCGAAGAATTTTTGACAGGTTTCGCAATGCTCTAGTTCTCAAACCGAATGTCTCAAAGAAGACAACATTGAGTGAACCAAATAATTTACGTCAATCGATTGATGAAAAGATATTTGAAAAACAATCGAGTATTGCTCAATAGAAATTGTTTTGCAATATAACGAAGGTTTTAATGATAATCAATTATCAATCATAAAACACCTTTTGATTTGAAAAATTAGTACACGTCGACGTGCTAATGAAAAGAGTTTTAAAGCACAAAGACTGGTTTTCAAAGGCGCCAATCCATAACCGAACCGAGTGATTGACCAAAAGATTGAATCGCCCCATTGTTTCGTCGTTGTCACATGGTTGATCTATATAATAGATCTCACATGCCACCTACCGTAAGCTTGTTAGATGTTGGCTCTGAAGGCTTTCCATCTTCACACAGTGAATATGTAAACACATCACTCAGATGCTCGCATACCACAAGGATAATGCGTAGGACTCAAGATATAATCTTTTTTCCACATTGTGTGAAACAGAGAGTCTTCATTGAAAGTGTCCTAATGAGATTTATTGATGATCTCGTGGCTCTAGACTCAATTTGTGCATATTTGGATCCTATATCGAGAGAGTCTCCTCCTTCAATATCAACAATCTCTAGAGAAGGTCGATAGATAACGCCCCTTGAGAATGAAACAAGTCCTTTTAAGAGGAACTTGAGTGGTTTGGGAAGTTGTAGTGCTGCCACTAGGTCCATGACGCCTTGTCTTCAATACCGATGTTACCATCAAGAGAATATGAATTGAACCCGCTTCAGCCTAAGGTTGAATAAATGGAGGGCTATTTGTTTTCACCCTTTTTTCATTCAATTCCTTTTAATTCTTCAACCCTTCGTGCTTACGAGACTTCATAGCTAGAACCTTGTTGGGTTTATTCCAAGATTAGCTCATTTAGTCCAGACTCTTCCCATATCTCATTTTCTCTTTTATCATCATACCTAAGAACTCTACACTAAATAGTGGATAGTCCTCGGGTAGATTCCTCCTGCTTCGGATCATGGGAACACATACCTAACCTTATCGCCCTTATATCACCATTCATAATGTAAAGTTGGTCGGTCTTTTTGGTATTGTTCATCCGCCATAGGAACCAATTGAAAACCATTTGAAAATCAATCCAGATACTTATGATATTTTATCAAAGCATTTTGTACCGAATTGTTTTTGATATTTTTAGAAGAAGAACTCCCCCTCAACATGTGAATCATGTATTTGAAATAGTTTTCCACACGAGGCAAGAGAAAAGAATTAACTTCTTTGATTACCATTTTAAAAAATATCAACATCACTTCCTAGTCTAATCAAGTAGATAAAGCATTTCCGTGAAGGATGAGGTTTTCATAAGATTGCTACCCCTCAATATGTGCCTCGAGATTTGAAAAGAGTGTTTTGCACATACGGAGGAACCCTTAAAGAAGAGCATACATGATCACCAAAGGATTAGAAGCCATACAATCAAGGTACCTTAGAAAGATTTGAAGTTGTGTACTCGATGACTTTGAGTTTAAAGAGAACTCTCCCTTAATATATGCTTCAGATTCTGAATTGTTTAGCACATATTAGAGAGAAGTATGCACCAAAAAAATTGGTCATCTTTTAACATCTTTCATATTTATATCACATTTTCTCCCCCGATCAAAAATCTTAAATCCTTTGAGATTTTGGATCTCAAGTGATTTAAATATGTATGAAGGAAAATATTTGTAGGAGAAAGATGTGTCCGGTTTTATATGATCGATGGACAACACGATGTTTCCCTTTTTCAAGGGAAACCACAAGCATAAATCCTAGCACTATTACATGTTTTACAAGCTTGTTCATAATTAGTACACCACATATAAAAACAACATAAACTTCCTAAGATGTCTTCATTCGCCCTCAAGAAGTTTGTAGTGACCATCAAGCCTTCCACCAACAAAATCAAGGTCGGAAGATCCTTCGTGTCTTGAGTCTTCGCTCATTGCAAAAGAATGAAGTGTTCACACCTCTTCAAGTCATCATCAGACCAAAACATAGTTTTAACCCAAGATTTCATATCAATTTTGGCTTCTTTCACACCGTGTCCGCTTCTTCGACCAATTTGAGAGTACCATCACTAAACTTGTAGAGCACATACGCAAGCATGCGATCCATATCTGTCGGTGAAGATGACGGCTCTAGGAGTGTCAAGGACTTTGTATTCTCGATGAAATTCATGCCCCGCCTGCATTCCATTGAGGACTTGTAAGATTGATCCCGTTTGGTAGCTTTCTATGCCAAGCCGAAAGTCCTCAACTCGTTAATGACTAAGCCCCCGATCCAAAGAGTGACAGGTTGAGGGCCTTTTTCTCACGGACAAGTAAATGCTCAAGGTGTCCTTGAAGATTCAAGAGATAAAGATCTTCGAAATCCTTAAGCGTAAGATGTTTGAAGTCGCTTTTCTTCAATAGTATACTTTGAGGTTCGCTTTTTTAAGGACTATCTTCTTCAAATACTCATATCCATAGATAGGGAAGATCTCTCACTGAACAACACTTAAGATTTGCACTTTGATCCGACATCATATGTTTTATCGACACCATGTCTTTCGAGAACTTCTTTTTTGAACCACCGGAGAAATACCATAAGAGGCAATATCATACTTTTGTTCTTCATCACCGAATTGATCAGGGAACCATCTGTCAAGCCCCGACGTAGAAGGCTTTCATCTTTGATATTGATAGAAAGCGTGTCTTCTTTCAACAGAGCGAAAGCACAATGATAGTCCAAGTCGTGATTGAAGAAAAATTCACTGAATAGTCATCTGACCGTGTTCACCACCAAGAGGAAGAGATTTGTTGACATTGTTAATCGATTTGCTCATCGACTTGGTCATTCAGCATCTTATGGCATTCTTCCATCCGATATTGAAGATGATTTGCATCTGAGTGGAAGACTTTGACAATTTCGTAAGCTTGTCCTTCAAGATCTCTTGGAGTTATGGATGAGATGCTCTTCCGCCACAAAACCATCTAATAAAACTTCCCATATCACCGATGTAGTGTGTAGAGAGTCTTCACCGAACTTCATAATTATTGGTGATGACCGATGCCCAATTGTCGTGAATCATAGAGTCGACTCTGGGATGGTCCATGGTTCTGAGAAGGAGGTCTATCTTCCACAATGCCTTTGAATTGGTTCTTGAAGGTGCAACTCGATGTACTAGTGCGATTCCCTACCATGTAAGTATCGAACCGCCTTCCGATGGCTTAGGAATATGCTTTGTAGATGCATCATCTTCATCCGTTCTCGAGTCCGCCATGACATGAGACTCTTCGTGAATCATTTGATCATCGGAATAGAGGAGGATGGATGTGAACCTTGAATCAGTTGTCCAAGCCGCAGATTTCTTCTTAGTACTGTTCTTTTGTAGAATCGATCGATTGGAAGGTTTTAAGTGATGATGGTGGTTGTGGTGGAGGTGTGTTGGTTGTCGAGAAGGATCACCAGCTCAGAGGTTCCAGCCCCCCAGTAGGTGGTGGAGGTGGAGGAGGATCTCTATGGTCTTTCATCAAGGATTCCATCACAATTGTTCTCCTTTTCTTTTAGTTTTTCCCCGATGTCAATCATATAATTGCTCATAATTGTCGAACTTAATGGATTCTTCATGTGCCTCATAGAGTTTCTTGTGAACCTCATGCTTGTTCTCTTCAGCATCAAACATTTTTTCAAGCAGAGTCTCTCATGCTCTGATGGTAGGTCCTTGAATCGCTCTGAGAAGTGGAGCCCCATAGCCCATTCCACGCATCCTTGACTTCTCCTTCAATGCAGAACCCCTTCATCAAGTTGAGGTGCTCCAATCTATAGACACGATCCACAAGAGAATCAACGATTTGGGAAGTTGCTTTCCGAGCTTCTATCCTTTTTCACGCTTTGTCCAAGAGTTGATCGAGGAGGATCAATGGTGGGGAAGTCGGTGGAGCATCCTCAACCTGCAAATCGTAATGACAGGTTCGGGGTTGGTGACGATGTTGGTGGTGTTTACGATTGATTGAGTAGGTATATGTGGTGGAAGTGCAGTTGATAGTGAAGATGCTGACATCGGAGGAATAGTTGGCGTATCTTTGAATGTCTACAGATACATGGATTGAGCGGTATCTAAGGGTTTGTCATTAATGTATTGATCTCCAAAAGAGAAATCGTGACGAGATCCTTAAGTGAGGATAGAGAATTAGTAGACACATTTGGCTCATCCATCTTCAAGGTCTCATCGCATTTTGTCTCGGCGCCTTTTGCACCGAGCCAACATTCAAGTCGATTGAGTCTCACTGTGTAGGAGTTTCCTTAAACGCCAGCACTTTGTCCACTCCAGATTGTTCTTTTGCATGAGATGATTCTGTTTCTTCTCTTCACTCATATTGATTGGTGGTGCTTGATGGAGATGATGAGATAGTTAAAAGCATGAGTTGCTTGTTCGGCTTCAACACTTCAACCCCTTTTCCTTTGTCATGTGTAATTTGGGTTGATTGTCGTGGAAGTTGGATAGGTTCTCTTAACACAACTCCTCCCATGGTGCTTTAACATTCTAACTTTCTAGGCTTTGTTGATTCCAAGTTGTAGATCAAGATCATCTTCATCACCAACCTTGTAATATTCCTTGATACCTCAAGATTTTCACCACTTTCTTTCCTTTTTACTTTCAGACTTCTTGGATGAGGTGTCGATGTTGTGACCTTTCAAGTCTCTTTTTAGGAAGAGAGGCATAGGATGCTTGTGAGGCTGACTTGGACATGGGAGCATTGGGTTGAGGAGGAGAGGGTGCGACATTAGCGTAAGAAGCGGTAGCTCTTTTCTTGTATTGTTTGAAGTAGTCCTTCTTCTTGATATCTTCGTGAGAAGACAATCGTGAATTGGCAATCCAAAAGTTCTTTATCCATACCTCTAGGAACATATTTCGTTTCCCAAAACATATTCATCTTCAAGATATGTAAAGTTGATTCACCTAGGATTGAATTTGTGAGTTTGTTTGCAACTGGATAACAAGCTTAGAAAATCTTATGCCGGGAATCACAAGCTTGTTCTGCTTTTTCGCCTTGAGCTTTGTTCGAAATTGGTTCTATCGCCTATGAATGTGTGCAATGATAAAGAGAATTCTTCCCAAATACGATCTGAGACACTCACATCAACCTTATTAACAATTCCCATAGGATTTGCAAGATAGGGATTCTCACTTTATCGAACCCTGATGTTTTGCCGGATAAGCACAAGTTAAGAATAGTTGTAATAGCTCCGTGGTTGATACATGTGTCCAATGATGCTCGGATGCTCTTAAAATGCTACTCGATAGCCCAACCCAATTAGAAAGACAATCATATCAACACACAAAGTGAGATTCGTGAACGAAGATTTGGGTCACATGGGGTGATTGAGCGTAATAAATCGAACTCCCTCTGTCATCCAATTTGTAACGGTATTGAGTCGTGATATTGTCCCATTTAACGGTGTTCCAGAATTGTTGAATGTAAATGGTGGGAATTGAGCATTGCTTGGTAATAGCTACGAAGAAGTTTGTGTTTTTGAGGATGTCAATAGAAACTTTGAGTATCGGATTTTGTTGAAGCCTTTGTAGGTCCACATAACAGCTTGCTTTTTCCATAACGACCCATTGACTCTCGGGAAGGATTTCTTCTGTCTGAGAGAACTTTGGATGATGCCGGGGGTAAGCAGCTTTTCTCGGGACTGAATTGCCATTGATGGACTGTAATCATACAATCAACAAGAATGATTGAACAGGTTAGATGATAAATGATAAGTGAGACAACATTGAGAGCACCCTTATGACATAGACGCATAGAAGTAGTAACTTCAAGGAGTTCCCAAAACACATACAGAGAAAGATTGAGTGGCATAAGTTTCAAATATATGACAACTTTCAAATATGAGATATTTCAATGAAGTATAATCTTACGATAAATATACACGAAATGATAAGGGATTAACAGGAAAAAGAGTGCATTGCAAAGGGATCATGTCATGAGCCAAGATACAAATGTAGAAGTGATGTAACAAATATGCATGAGGCGTAGTAACATTTGGTTGTCGAAGAGAAACCAAGTACCTTTACCTATACGTATGTCATATCAGATTACATAGGGTATGTTGACTCAACAAGTTGAATTAGGGGATCCCGAGTATTGTGAGAATGAGATCAGCTTTAGCAATAAACCTCTTGAACATTTTAATAACCCTCGACCCTAAGACTAATTCTCAACATGAAAGGGAATAATGTAGCTAACTTGTAAAGACAAGTCGCCATGAACATTAACAAAACCAATTTGCTGCTAAACTGTTAACTAAGTCGCTATGGTTACTAATTCGCTAACTTGTGAAGACAAGTCGCCATGAACAAGAACACAACCAAGTCGCTACAAATCGTTAACTAAGTCGCTAAGGTTACTAATTCTCTAACTTGAGTGACGCCATGAACAAGTAACACAACAGTCGCTACAAATTTTTTAACTAAGTCGCTAATGTTACTAATTCGCTAACTTGTAAAGACAAGTCGCCATAAACAGTAACACAACCAAGTCGCTACAAATTTGTTAACTAAGTCGCTAATGTTACTAATTCGCTAACTTGTAAAGACAAGTCGCTAACAACTAACTCGCTACCAAGTCGCCAATAAAATAAACTAATTCGCTATGAAGATCATTCAAGCTAAGTCGCTACCAAGAACATGTTAAGTCGCCATCAAGAACATTCATAAATCCACGCATAAAACCACCAAATCCACCAAACAATCATCATCCTTACATGGTAACACATTACACAGCAATCACAATAGAATATACCATCACTGAGTATACTTGCAACATAATAATCAACAAAGCAACATGATTAAATGAACCATCGAACCTAAGAGGGAATCAAAGCGATCCGCAAACGTACTGCACGAGCACGCATCGATCTGGTTAAAGTGACAAGTTAGAAACTTAACACAAACGCTTAAAAGAACTAAGATAATAGAGATTCGAGCCATACCACTTTGCTAAGTCGCTAGGATGAACGAGAGAAAAAAAACTTATTAGTGAAAAGAAATGGTAATTCGCTAGGGGTATAAAAACTATCTTTGGCAAGATATGACACATTTGGTCCTTGTAGTTAAAATGAGATGAGGTAAGTCGCTAGTGCAACACAACTTTCACATATATGACAAGTTTGGTCCCTATGGTTTTGAGGAACAAGTGGTAAGTCGCTAACACAGATTATAGACTAAATTAACTAGCATAGATTATCACAATGATCACCATGAATCAATTAATCATTTAGTCAAATACGCATTTAATGCTAGGCACTTAATACATAGGCACACAATTAATCATTTAGTCAAATACGCATTTAATGCTAGGAACTTAATACATAGGCACACAATGATAATCACATGAGCAAAATACGACCACAACCTACAAAAAAAACCATAACCAGATAGTTACAAAGGCAAAACGAGCAAGCATTATAACCAACACAGAAGCCAAAGGCATAGATAGTCAAGAAAAAAACATATACACAATCTCCCCCTCAATCATTGTCATCAAAGAACATTGATTGACATTAATCACCCCGTTATAAAAACAAGAATATTTCAATTGTTCGAACTTCATCTATGATCCCGTGCCATTATTGAATGACATTTCTAGGACCGTAGATGTTATTGATAACAATGAAAGTATTCTTTATTAGAGTGAGAAAATTGTAAATTTAAAGAATGACATATATAAAAATATTAATTGTTTTAACAATGAATAATTTTTTTTTTTAGATAAAGAAGAGCGAGTCCTCGATTCAAGATGAATAGAGTCAACGTAAGAAGTACATCAACTGGCATGCTATAGCTCTGAATGAGCTATGTTCATTTCGATGGGAACCAAGTCATGAAGTTCTGATTGAGTTGAGCATTGTACCTGAAAACGACGAGAGCACATTGTCTTTGGAAGCACATGTAGACTTGTACATAGAAGGGTTAGTTACATGTTTAATCTCACATTTGGATGCATCACAGATATAACAGGACGTATCATTAATAAGGATCCTATTAGGTTCTACATTCTTGAAAAATTTACCTGTGGGAATCCACTTGAGGCATGATCTAGGAATGTAAAATTCGTAAACTTAAACAATCCGCCAAAGGGAATCCATTTGAAACCACAGTTAGTTGAACTAAATGAGTGCACAACCTTGTTTTGACTATTTGTCCTTTTGTGATCAAAGAATTTCTTAGGGGATTGATCTTTCAAATGATGTTTTGCATGAGAGCTAGTTAAACTAATTGCATTTCGATTCGTGAGTGTTGACCATAAGTCCTATGTTTGAGATTCATCATACACAATTAGGCAATGAAGTGACTGGTTTTGACAAAACAGACATATTATCAACTTGGGATGTAAGCTTAGATTTCAATGGTTTAACTCTTTCAGACCTAAAGGCATTAGGTTGTTTAATAACTGTTCGTTTCAAGTGGTTCTGAACATTTGACTTTCCCAAAGTTGAAGGTTTTGCAAACTTAGTGTTCATCCTATTTCCAACAGACTTCCTGAGCTCATTTTTTAGGGAAACAATATTGAAGCTCTTATCCTGAATTTGTGCTTTGAGGTCATCAATGTCTTTCATCAAGAGGTTAGATTGATTGACTAACTTAGAGTTTGTTACCTCAAGGTTCTTTCTTAAATGCTCATTTTCTCTTAGAAGGTTGGATACACATAGAGCTAGTTCGTAATTTCTAGATTCTAGTGCATTACTCATCTCATGACAGTCATATTTTCGGGCTTCGAAGAAGTGATTTCAGATTGCCTATGGTCGAATCTTTGTCCCTAATCTGGGATTTTAACCGATTAATTTCAAAAATTCTCTAAATTCTCGAAGTTCCTGATTAGTACACGGTTTTTTGCATAAAGATTTCATCCTTTTGTTGTATTTCAATTTGCAAAGAGATACAGTGTTTTTCAAGAATTGAAAATTTGTTTGAAAGCTCATCATATACCCTTTTTCAATCATGTTACTTGCATTAGATTCAGACAAAACAAAGATTGATTCCACATTGTTATGTTCCCGAAGTATGTCATGTACCTTTTATGAGAATTTGTGTGATCGGATAAGTGTACCTTATTGATTGATGCCTTTTCTGCTCGAGAATTTGAGATCGCTGTCGTTTCTTCTTCATCCCTTTTCATTACAACTGAGATTCTGCAATCAAGGTATCATCTGGCTTCTGTTCAACTCTGAATGTAGCATGTCATGTCTCCATTGTTCCATGGAATCTCTTGGCACTCATTCAATTCATTCATCTTGTTATTCTTTAGCAGCTTCCTAGATGTATGTTTCCATATTACTCATAAGTTGAATAAATGAGTCTCTGAACTCATGAATTTCCATTCCGTGTTTTCTTGAAAGATATTCCAGTCATGATATCATCAAAATCTAAGGAGTATTCTTCCCGGATAAGTGGCTGAAATTGATTGAGGATGGTTTGGAGAGCAAAGATGAGAATCATCAGTTGAGAACTTTTCTTTGGTAATTTGAAACCTCGCCGTTCTAAGTTAAGTTAAACAGTTCTTGTCAAAGTGGGAAAATCCTGACGAAGGATGGCACAACTTGTTCGATCCATGGTTGTAGATAAGAGTAATTTGAGAAGCTGACGTGAGATGTTGAAACGCTCACTAGTGCATTCCATATTGCATCATTTGCGACATTAAGAGTGACTTATTTGAGTTATTTTGATTAATCGCTTTGCGAATCATTAAGTGTATGGCATTCGGATAAGCATTCTGCTTTCACTATTCTCGGCTGTGTCATAGAGAGCAAGTACTTTGGTGATTAAAGGATCCGTGATGACTAACATTGTGTTATTATGAATTACTCCCCAAGTCTCTAGAGAATTTGAACCAACTCGCTAGCAACTAAATAGCAATAATCCCAGGTCGTTAGATCAACATCCAAGTCGCTAAGTACAAGTCGCTAATCCTTTAATTTGCTATACCACCAAGTCGCTAAACAATTTCAAGTCGCTAAGTAGTAACTCGCTAAGCATTAAGTCGCTAGCAAAATTTTGGCAATTAAGCTACACAAGTCGCTAAAGATACAAGTCGCTAAATAGCAACTCGCCACAAACCAAGTCGCTATACTGTGGTGGAAAGTCTACTACTTGTACTTTAAGTCGCTAGTTCTAAGTCGCTAGGTCTAAAGCTGTAACTCGCTACAAATTTGTAAAGCAAGTCGCTACGAAGAAAGTAATCCGTGAGTTAAGTCGCTAGCAAGAAAAAACCACATATACATCACTTTTCAATCCAAAAACAACCCAACCAAGATGATTCAAGCTTACCAAATGAATACCTACACACTTGTGATGATTCTAAACATAAAAGTACTAACAAAATCCAAACTTTAACACAATAAATCAACCAAATGATGCAAAAACCACTAAACTTTTTCAAACTCCAAAACCACCTAAAAACCACTAGAAATCCAAAGATGTGCAAGATATGATCTAACCATGGCTCTTGATACCAATTGTTGGTTATTGGATTTCACTTACATATCATAACATTAACACAATGAGCATGTAGATGATTTTAGAGAGAGAGAAAGTGGGATATTCTAGTAAGAGAAACTTGTGGAATATTAGATTATCAAAGAACATCCAACCCTCTACCTTGCAAGGTAGAGGGTATTTATAGGTTACAGACTGAACGACCTCCTGACGGCTCAGTGGATCGTGGATACAGTGGGTAAAGACCCGTCCTTCCTCCACGGAGTTGCTCTAAACAATATAAAGCTACTGACTAACTAATAAACTACTAAATAGAGACGTAAATAACGACAAGTCTACGAGCTAACTTATGCTAGATAATAGTCGGGGTGACTGACTCTTCAATACTGGAATTTTCTAATTCCTAACAATCACCTACCATAAATCTCTCGACTCATCCTTTGTGATGTTGGTATTATGTGATGTTGTGACTTTTGGACCGACATGCTCACATTCGGGATCATGATTTCTTCTTATCGAGTAGGAAGCTTTAGATGATTCATGATATTTGCAACAGCAAGAAAGCGTGAAGCATGGAGAGAAAATATCGAGTCGCTGATGCACTTATCATGATTTCTTTAGAAATGAATGTGTTGTGTGAGCATGCGGCTATGGATTGACCTCTCCATTCGATCACCGCAACGTCGGGTATTACCTCGCATAAAACAAGCAATAAATCGCACGTAAAGTGTCTTTGATCACTTTCGTTGAATTGAGGTACACGCCCACGGTTCCCGTTGATCAAGCACAAGCTGCTGTGATCGGTATAATTCAAGAATCTCCTTAATGGGTTTCGCTGCTCTAGCCATTCTCAAACCGAACGTCTCAATGAAGACAACAAGGAGTGAGTGAACCAAATAATTTGAGATTCACTCATTGATGAAAAGAGATTTGAAAAACAATCGTGTACTGCTCAAGATAAAGTGTTTTTGCAATACAACAAAGGTTTTAAAGAAAATCAATTATCAATCATAAACACCTTTTATTTTTGAAAATCTTAGTACACAATCGATGTGCTAAAAAAAGATTTTTAAGGACAACGACCGGTTTTTCAAAGGTATCCACCAATCCATAACCTGAACCAGGATTGAATCATAATTATGACTCACCCCATTGTTTCGCTCGGTTGTCACATGGTTGTTCTTTTGGATAGATCTCACATGCCACCCACCAGGAGCTTGTTTGATGTTGGCTCCGGAAGGCTTTCCATCTTCATTGTGAATATGTTTGCATATCACTCATGTTCGCAATACTACAAGGATAATGCGTAGGACTCATAAGATATAATCTCCCTTTCCACATTATGTGAACCAGAGAGTCTTCATTGACAGTATCCTAATGAGATTTATTTGATGATCTCGTGGCTCTAGACTCAATAGTGCACATTTGGTTCCTATGCCGGAGACTAGGGAGAGGGTCTCCTTCTTCAATATCAACAATCTCTAAGAGTAAGTCGATAGATAATTTCGGTTCCCCGTGAGAATGAAACAAGCCCTTTTAAGAGGAACTTGAGTAGCTTGAGAAGTTTAGTGCAGTGCGTCACTGGGTCCATGACGTCTTGTCTTCAATACCAGTGTTACCTTAGTAACCACTAGTAGCATATGTATTGAACCCGGTTTCGCCTCTAAGGTTGAATTATTAGAGGGCTATTTGTTTTCACCCTTTTCTCATTCAATTCTTTTTCATTCTTCAACCCCTTCTGCTTACCGAGACTTCATAACTAGAACCTTGTTGGGTTTATTCTGTACTAGCTCGTCTCAATCAGCACTCTTCCCATATCTCACTTTTCTCTTTTTTCATCATACCTAAGGACTCTACACTATCTAGTGGATTGTCCCTGGGTAGATCCCTCCAGTTCTGGCGGATCATGGGAACGAATACCTAACCTTATCATCCTTATAACACCATACATAAAGTAAATTTGGTCGGTCTATTTGGTATTGTTCATCTGCCATTGGAACCAATTGAAAACCATTTGAAAATCAATTCAGATACTTGTGATATATTATCAAAGCATTTTGTACCAGAATTGTTTTTGATAATTTTAGAAACAAAGCTCCCCCTCAACATGTGCATCATGTATTTGAAATCGTTTTGGCTCACGGAGGCAAGAGGAAGAATTAACTTCTTTGATTACCATTTTCTAAAAGATATCAACATCACTTTCCTGATCAAATCAAGTGGAAAAAGCATATTGGGGAAGGATGAGGTTTTCATAAATTTGCTCCCCCTCAATATGTGCCTCAAGGTTTGAAAGAGTTTTGCATATATTGGAAGGATCCTGCACTTAGAGACAAATCAATCACGTTTCAATTATTTGTGGTTTAAAAAAAGGATGCTCCCCTTCAACATGTGCATGGAAAATTTGAATTCGTTTGGCACATGTGGGGAGGAAAGCTTGCAAAACACTTATGAAACCATTTATCGAATTATCAGTTTAAATCCAATTTAAATAACAAATTCTCCCCCGATCACAATTTTCAAATCATTTGAGATTTGTGATCTCGTTAGATTTAAATTGATTTTGAAAGCTTTTGAGGGGAGATGTGACTTGATTATGAGAAACATTTAACCGATAAGGATCAAGTTTGAGACTTTAGAATCCAAAGATTAAACATGCTTAAGTGTCTTTTGAAAACATAATAATAACAAAGGTCTTGTACCAATTGTATACAATATTGTAAAAACATTGTTCTTTTTGATTATTCAATAGTAGACCTTTCTCGATTACGTGCTAATTGTTTGAAAAATACTCTTTTTGATTTGAAATCATTCTCCCCCTCAATCAATGACATATGTTGTTGATTGAAGGATAGAGATTTTGACACATGAAAAGCCCGGATGATTTTCAAAAGTAGAGTCCGAAGTATTTTCAAAGCAATTTTGTTTTCATTAGATGACAAATATTTTTCAAAAGAATCATTTGAAGGAAAAATATTTGAAAGGAAACATTTGTCTTTTTGACGACAAACATTTGTTTTAGAATCAGAGCATGAGGTTTGAAGATTTAAGATAAAGCATGGCTCTGTTCTTTCTTTGAAAAGAGGGTTACTGCTCAAATGATAATAAACCATTGTTTCATTTTCTCTATTTTTTTTAAACATTCGAACAACATCTAAAGACCCGTGTCATTCTTTGAATGACAACACAAAGACCGTAGATATTATCGAATCGAGAAAAATATAACAAACTGACAATATTTTTTGAAATTTTTCAAGATTTTCAAATTTTTATGGATTTTTGAACGTTTTATATTTTTCTATTTTCTTTTTGAAGGTTTTGTAATTTTGTATTTTGCTTTTTGAATAAATATTTACAAGAGATGGATGAAGAAAGACCTTTACTCCTCGTCTTCCTCTTAAAGACGCTTGAGTGTTTCTGGTTGTAGACTGTTAGGATCGTATGTATGGATGATTTGGTGATTCGGGAGGTGATCTGTGCAAAACCGTCAAGTTTTCTCACGCAAGCTGACCACTTGTGAATGGCCAACTGTAAGAAACCTTAAAACAGCTTAAGCACAAATGCAATGAAGATCAGGGGAGTATAGGGTTTCCCCGGGTCGTTATGTCCCAGCGAGCTATGCAATGGATCACCTAACGTATAGTGATCGAGAGATTTGAACGGGAAAAGGGTATTTGATTGATTATAACTACAGAAAAAGCCAACAAATTACAACGGCTTAAATGCAAATTAAAGAAAGTTAAAAGATTAAATAAACGCTGTCACTATTTTTAAAATTGATGAACGTTTAAAACTTAAAACTTACGTTTAAATAAAATTACGTAAACGTACAAAATAAAAAGTGAGGTCTAAGAAATAAAAGTCCTAAAAATATGAAAATGATATTTTTACAAACCTAATGATAAAAGAAAATTTTTGGAAAAATAAAATTATTTTTATGACTATTAAATTAATTATTATTAATTAAAAACTAATTTTAACTATTTAATAATAACCTAAAATACAAGATAATATGAAATAAAGCTAGAAAAATAAAATTATGACTTAGAAAAATCTAAAATATCAAAAAAGAATTTTCAAAACTATTTTTGTAATTTTCTGATTATTTTTCTATTTTCTAGGAATTAAAAACTATTTAAAACTAATTAAATTACTTAAAAATACAAATTGAACTAAGAAAAATTTAGAAAAATATTTTTTTGTCTTTTTATATTTATCTTAACTTAAGAAAAATGAAAAATTATTTTTTTGAAACTTTTCTTAATTTTTTGTATTAAATGCTATTTAAAAAGTGCTAAAAATCAATTAAAATCAAGAAATATAGCAAACAAGCTAGGAAAAATCTGACAATTTCAGGAAAACTCTAAAATTATAATTGGAATCTAGGAAAAGTGGAAAAACAGGTGCTTATGTGTAGGAATTTGAAACTGCTATGTCAAGTGCTTAGAAATAAGCACTTGAAATAAGCAAATGGGCACCAAAAGCTACCAAACCAACACAGAAGCTGTATAATGATAAAACTACTCAAATGCAACTTAAAACAACAAGTCTTAACCTCTAATAAGCTGATTGAACAGATTTGGCTTATAAGACAGTTAGATGAGAATTTTGACTTTAAAGGTTTTCAGTAACAAATAAATGACTCAAATGAGTATAATAGGACTTAACAAGCATGAACCAACAGTTATCAACTCATGAGCACACCTCTAGTACAGTGTAACAGGCTGATCCAAACACCCCTTATCACCACTGATTTGCAAACAAAACTAAGCTAAACACTGATTAAGCTATAATTGATGATCAAACGTAATCTATAAGTCCTAAATACGCTTAATTAAACAAGATTTAACTGTTTTAACTACAAATTAAGATGATGCAAAGACACCTTGGAAATCACTTACAAAAGTCCTTAGCCACTATGGCTTGAAAACTTGAAAACCAAAGGACCACTATCCTATATATCAACCCAATTAACTATAACTCAACCCAATTCCAGCTCTGCATCACCCATTTCCATCTCCATTTCCATTTTAGTCCCCAGTTTGACTTTCTTTGACTAAATACCAAAATGGGTTGAAACTTGAATGTGAGCTTGTAAAAAGATGTAATAAGCTTATATAAGCTTGTTTGAGCTTAAAATAAGCGCTAAAGAGTTGAGCATAGGAGTTTGAAAATCAAATTTGCAACAGTAAATAAGAAATATGAAAAATGAACACAACTTGGAATTGAAGCTTAAAATTAGATTATACTGATAATATTACTTGAAGTTGATACAATAAAACAAAATATAATGATTTGGAACTAAACTAAAACATTTACTTTAAAAACGACATAGATAAAAAAATGAAAACTAGTAGACTACCCCTTGCTTCTTCTCTTGCTTTCTTTTTATACCCAAACTCTTTCTCTCTCTATTCGATTAATTCCACCATTTTCTCACCATTGGATTGATAAAACCGATCTTGGCCATTGAATCAAGTTTTGGCCAAAAAGAGTTTTGGATGCTTAGGTTGAGTGAAGATATAAGAGGAGCATTAAATGATCCTTGGAAGTTAGTGAGGTGGGGAACATGGGTGTGGAGGTGAGGAGGGGGGATGGGAGTTGGCTTGGTTGCAGGAAGCAGAAGGGGTGAGACTTTGGCAAGCCGCTTGTTTGACTATTTGGATTGACCGGGTGTTAATAATAGAAGGGGGGGTCTAAAATGTATTATGACAGGGGTCCAAGGGTCAAGTGGATTTGTGATAGGGTCCAAATGGGTGTTTAAAGGTTTAATATTATAGGGACCTTTGTGTAAATTCTCAAAACGAGGGACCTAAGCCAATTCATCAAAGAGGTTTCAAGGGACCAAAAGTGACAATCTCACAAAGTACAAGGACCAAACTTGCCATTTTCAAATTTCCAGGGGCCATTTTTTGCCAAATTTCAAAGTTGGAGGACCAAACTTGTAATTTTCTCAAACTTTTTATATTTTTCACCAAAGGACTAATTTTGACAAGTTATGATTTAAAAAGGACCTTTGGTGATTTTTCTTTTGAAATTATGTGCCCAGTGGACTATTTCTCGACAATTTTGAAACTTGGGGACCGAAACGCCAATTATGCAAACTTAGCTCATTTTTCATCTCGATTTTGAACATTTGCATCCAAACATATAAAATGCAATTTTGGAATATTTTCATATTTTGATGCATTCTGAGCATTTCTAAACGTTTTGCGTTCAGATTTAACAAAAAATGATGAGTATTTACACACTCATCAATACCCCACACTAAACTATTGCTAGTCCCTAGCAATGATTTGAGAAAACATAATAGGTTTGAATCTCTTTACCAAAAGCCATTACTTCTGGAGTAGCCAAATGTTTCAGTTCAAGTAAGAACTATGGTACACTGATAACCATGTGATTTTGAGCAAACCACCAGCTTCCAACGGATTTGATTTGTCTTTACCAGAAGCCGTTTGCTCTGGACTAGCCAACTCTTAGATAAATTATCAATATTATCTTTGGTGAGCTGATTACCAATTATGGTTTTTCCACTGCCTTTACCACAAGCCATAAACTTGCGGGCTAGCCAACTCTTCACTTTTGAGGATATGGTAAGCTGAATACCATACAATTTTGGGCAAATTGCAAGCCGTCAACGGATTTGAGATATCTTTACCAAGAGCCGCTTTGCTCTGGATTAGCCAATCCTTTTGTTTATTAGACAAGGCGGACTGCTAACCAATTGAGTAAGTGTAAAACACTTACTCCAAAAAAAAATTTTGGCCAAAAAACGGGGGAATTAGGCGGTATAATTATATAATAAAATTCGTGAGAATTCCCCCCCACACTTAGAAATTAATATTGCCCTCAATATTCAAAGTACTGGCGGTTATGCCGAAACTGAGAACGGAAAAGGGAAATACTACGGCCATTATTTTGAATTTTTTTTTGAAACCTTATATATATACACAACATGTGGGGTAACTCCCCCACACTAGGGTGGTAGAAAATAGAAAGAAGTCAGAAATATGGGTGAAAACCCATATGGCATGCTACTGTTTTTGATTACCGAGTCGCTAGCTTGACTCGACCCCGAATTCAGTTATTCATGGGGAAAGTAATGTGGAAAACCAATCTCGATCGGACTTTCATTCAAGATGTTTGGACAAACATTTGAAGCACGTGAAAGTTCCACACCGATGAGATATACATAGAACCGGCTCAAAAATGATACATGGAAATGCCGGGATCAAAGATAATGTCTTCATTCCCGAAGGAGTGAAGAACAGGAGAAGTGACAGAATATATGAAGAAAAGAAAGAAAATCATGATGACGATCATGATAAGATCTTCTTCCTCAGGATCAAGTGTAGTTGCACTCGTTTGGATTTTGTTGGTTGAGCTCTTTGGCTTGGAAAGCATCTCGGGAGGGAGGGTTGGAAAATTTGTCATAGAAATACAAACTCTCATGATTGAGAACTTTCCCCCCCGATCATGATTTTTGCCATCCAGCGATCATACTCCGGCGGAGTCATGATATGAGTGAGTTCACCGGCGAACTCCTCATGAAGTGAATCATTCACATGATGTAAATCTGTGAATTCTTGTTCCATTGTCGACTCATCACTATCCTCAATCTGAGTATCAAAGAGTGGATTCTCAGAAATTAAAGTGAATTCAGAGTTGAATTCAAATAGAGGATTGGTGAAAGTAGCTTTGAATGTTTCGGGAACAAAGTGACCAACATTCTCTATTGGACCGTTGGGATAAGAAGTGAGTGAACGATCATTGATGTGAGTGAGTTCATCGGCGAACTCCTCAAGAAGATGATCAGCATCAGACTGTGGAAGAGATGCCTCAACATACTCAATGTTTCCATAAGAAGCACAGTCTTCGCTACCATCGGAGAAAGTCTCAAATTGATCGTTTGAACACTCAAGAGGGGAAGAAGAATCACACATATGATCAGAAGTTCCCTGTGACTCTCGGGATTGGGACAAGGTTCTCAACACTAGACTTTATGAATTCGTCCGATTCCTTTTCGGGAACAGTGTCAAGATGCTCGTCCCCCATGTTCAGAGAGTGAGTGGGAGCTTCGGTGTGATAGCGTAGTTTGAGATGGAATCTCAACTGCTGGGATATCAACCGACGAGGGAGTTGAGAAATAATATTCTTAAAAGGATAAAAACCCTCCTCGTCATCATCATATAGAGCTGCCTTAAGAAATTGGGAACGCCTTAGAGCCGCATGCTCTAGGGCTAATAATTCTTCCCTAGATTTGCGAGCCTCATTCGGCTAGCAATTCTCCCATGGTCTTTTCACCACTCACTTGATTCTTAAAGTTTTGAATTATATCATCAAGTTTTTTCATTGCGGTTTCAAAATCTTGGGAGGTTTCTTGAGACAATGGCTCAGGTGGAGTTTGAACCGTATGGTGCTGTGGAGGTTGGAAATTGTCAAAACCGGAAGTATAGTAATTTTGATTCCACGGTTGACATTGAAGAGGACCTCCACAATTTGTGCAAGAAAAATTCGTACATTCGAAACGATGTGTCATGAAAACTTTGATAGCACGGTTCTTGCTCAAATGAATACTGAGGAGGGTGGCTAAAATCGTTTTGAGGATAATTGGAAAAGTTCGGATAAGTGCATGAGTTTTCAGCTTCCGAAGCACAAAACGAACAAAATCCATCCGTAAGATCATTTCCACACCTCTCGCAAGAACATCGTTGACATCGAAAATCAACTAACGGATCCCCACAACCATAGCAATACTGCTGATTGAACGAAAAATTTTGGGGTTGGGGTGGGTAGTCGGAGAAATTTTTCGGCTCATTGAAAAATTTTTGATCATAAGAACATGAATTCCTCGAACCGCAAAACAAACAACTTCCGTTATGAATGTCATTACCGCATCGTTCGCACGCACACCAACGACACGGTAAACCGAAAAGCCGTTCTCCACAACCGACACAAGGAATCGATGATTCCATCAGAATAGAAGAAGTTAGAATCA
The DNA here is from genome assembly GCA_910596185.1 of Chrysanthemum makinoi. Classification (NCBI taxonomy): domain Eukaryota; kingdom Viridiplantae; phylum Streptophyta; class Magnoliopsida; order Asterales; family Asteraceae; genus Chrysanthemum; species Chrysanthemum makinoi. Next base: position 179,528,615 of record OU343223.1, read on the forward strand.
AATGGATAGAGGGTAAAGGGATAAAGAATCAAAAAGGGTAAGAGGGTAAAGAGGATTATTTTTGGTATTTTTGAAAAACATGATGTAATAAACCGTCAAGTTATCTCACACAAGCTAGCCACTTGTGAATGGCCAACCGTAAGAAACTTAAAACAGTTCGGACACCAATGCAATGAAGATCAGGGGAGTATAGGGTTTCCCCGGGTCGTTATGTCCCAGCGAGCTATGCAATGGATCACCTAACGTATAGTGATCGAGAGATTTGAACGGGAAAAGGGTTTTTGATTGATTATAACTACAGAAAAAGCCAACAAATTACAACGGCTTAAATGCAAATTAAAGAAAGTTAAAAAGATTAAATAAACGCTGTCACTATTTTTAAAATTGATGAACGTTTAAAACTTAAAACTTACGTTTAAATAAAATTACGTAAACGTACAAAATAAAAAGTGAGATCTAAGAAATAAAAGTCCTAAAAATATGAAAATGATATTTTTACAAACCTAATGATAAAATAAAATTTTTGGAAAAATAAAATTATTTTTATGACTATTAAATTAATTATTATTAATTAAAACTAATTTTAACTATTTAATAATAACCTAAAATACAAGATAATATGAAATAAAGCTAGAAAAATAAAATTATGACTTGAAAAAATCTAAAATATCAAAAAAGAATTTTCAAAACTATTTTTGTAATTTTCTGATTATTTTTCTATTTTCTAGGAATTAAAAACTATTTAAAACTAATTAAATTACTTAAAAATACAAATTGAGCTAAGAAAAATTTAGAAAAATATTTTTTTGTCTTTTTATATTTATCTTAACTTAAGAAAAATGAAAAATTATTTTTTTGAAACTTTTCTTAATTTTTTGTATTAAATGCTATTTAAAAAGTGCTAAAAATCAATTAAAATCAAGAAAAATAGCAAACAAGCTAGGAAAAATCTGAAAATTTCAGGAAAACTCTAAAATTATATTTGGAATCTAGGAAAAGTGTAAAAACAGGTGCTTATGTGTAGGAATTTGAAACTGCTATGTCAAGTGCTTAGAAATAAGCACTTGAAATAAGCAAATGGGCACCAAAAGCTACCAAACCAACACGTAAGTCGTGATAATGATAAAACTACTCAAGTGAAACTTAAAACAACAAGTCTAAACCTCTAATAAGCTGATTGAACAGATTTGGCTTATAAGACAGTTAGATGAGAATTTTGACTTTAAAGGTTTTCAAGTAATAAATAAATGACTCAAATGAGTATAATAGGACTTAACAAGCATGAACCAACAAATTATAAACTCATGAGCACACCTCTAGTACAGTGTAACAGTGATCCAAACACCCTTATCACCACTGATTTGCAAACAAAACTAAGCTAAACACTGATTAAGCTATAATTGATGATCAAACAGAATCTATAAGTCCTAAATACAGTTAATTAAACAAGATTTAACTGTTTTAACTACAAATTAAGATGATGCAAAGACACCTTGGAAATCACTTACAAAAGTCCTTAGCCACTATGGCTTGAAAACAGTAACCAAAGGACCACTATCCTATATATCAACCCAATTAACTATAACTCAACCCAATTCCAGCTCTGCATCACCCATTTCCATCTCCATTTCCATTTTAGTCCCCAGTTTGACTTTCTTTGACTAAATAACAAAATGGGTTGAAACTTGAATGTGAGCTTGTAAAAAGATGTAATAAGCTTATATAAGCTTGTTGGAGCTTAAAAATAAGCTGCTAAAGAGTTGAGCATAGGAGTTTGAAAATCAAATTTGCAACAGTAAATAAGAAATATGAAAAATGAACACAACTTGGAATTGAAGCTTAAAATTAGATTATACTGATAATATTACTTGAAGTTGATACAATAAAACAAAATATAACAGATTTGGAACTAAACTAAAACATTTACTTTAAAAACGCACATAGATAAAAAATGAAAACTAGTAGACTACCCCTTGCTTCTTCTCTTGCTTTCTTTTTATACCCAAACTCTTTCTCTCTATTCGATTAATTCCCACCATTTTCTCAGCCATTGGATTGATAAAACTGATCTTGGCCATTGAATCAAGTTTTGGCGCCAAAAAGAGTTTTTGACAGTTAGGTTGAGTGAAGATATGAGAGGAGCATTAAATGATCCTTGGAAGTTAGCTAAGGTGGGGGGAACATGGGTAAGTGGAGGTGAGGAGGGGGGATGGGAGTTGGCTTGGTTGCAGAGAAGCAGTTGGAGGGGGTGAGACTTTGGCGCCAACTGCTTGTTTGACTATTTGGATTGACCGGGTGTTAATAATAGAAGGGGGGGTCCAAAATGTATTATGACAGGGGTCCAAGGGTCAAGTGGATTTGTGATAGGGTCCAAATAGGTGTTTAAAGGTTTAATATTATAGGGACCTTTGTGTAAATTCTGAAAACTGAGGGACCTAAGCTGCCAATTCATCAAAGATGTTTCAAGGGACCAAAAGTGACAATCTCAAAAAGTACAAGGACCAAACTTGCCATTTTCAAATTTCCAGGGGCCATTTTTGCCAAATTTCATAGTTGGAGGACCAAACTTGTAATTTTCTCAAACTTTTTATATTTTTCACCAAAGGACTAATTTTGACAAGTTATGATTTAAAAAGGACCTTTGGTGATTTTTCTTTTGAAATTATGTGCTCAGGGACTATTTCTGACAATTTTTGAAACTTGGGGGACTGAAACTGCCAATTATGCAAACTTAGCTCATTTTTCATCTGATTTTGAACATTTTGCATCTGAAACATATAAAATGCAATTTTGGAATATTTTCAGTATTTTGATGCATTTCTGAGCATTTCTAAACGTTTTGCAGTTCAGATTTAACAAAAAATGATGAGTATTTACACACTCATCAGGAGGTCTTGGAAGATGGAAGAAACGCATCTTTAAGTTAGAGAGAGAGACTAGAGAGAAGGGAGAGAACTATGTGATTATTATTGAAAGGTGAAAGGTTTACACTAAGAAATCTCACCCCTCCATGGAAGTATGGAGGGGTTTATATACCCAAACACATACAACAATGGGTAATTGACATAACAAGCCCATGTGTTTGAGGTAACAAGGATAGAAAATGTAATCCCGTAAATGTCGTTCCATTTACGAGTTAGGAGCGATTCCAACAATCTTCCCCCAATGGGACGACATAAGGGATTACATACAACATTTACTACAAATCTAGAAAACAAATAAAGAAAGGTCTTCATAAGCTCTTCAAGTGCTGAGGATGATGAAAGTTTACGCTCTTTGTCTTCTTCTTGTACCTTGACTTGAGAACCGTTTTCTTCACTTGTAGGCAAATGATGTAATATGCATAAATTGGATTAACTTCCCCCCAATTCATGCTGCATGTCTTTAGCGCTTCTCAGTACACTCCTTTTGGCGAAGTTTCAATCGCTTCCCCAAACACAACTGTCTTCAGCAGATTCGAAACTTCGATGTAGTGAACATTTCCTCTAACTTTTGAAATTTTCAGTACGCAGCGGAATTTGTAGATGAGAAGTAAACCACACAAGGTAAATCTGACTTGTTGCGGAAAATCCGTTCGGGGGTAACATGCAAGAAATCAATAAGATCTTCTCACGTATGTAGATGCTTCACACCAAACAAACCACAAAAGACGAAATGCAACGACTTCCCCCTGAATGTTGCGGTCTATCAGAATAATAATTACCTGTGAATCTGCAATTACTCGATAAAATGACCGTGTGTGAGGCATCACAACATCATATTTAGGTAACTTCATGCACGATAACTCTGTGAAAGTGAGACGATAACACCAAAGTGAGACGTTTAGACCATAGATCGTCTCATTTCTTCCCCCTGATTGAAGAAATTCATGAAAGGAGAGGGTTTTCGCTAAAAAATACAAAAACAACAAAGGAAGCAGACACCACCTATACTCTCTTCTCCCCGATGTTTTCAATGAATCAGAATCATACACCACGTATGTTGATGATGAAATTGGACACATCGAAACCATGTATGTTCAATTAATCGAACAAGTGTGAAGTACCATAAATATCTCGCGAGAATCAATTGTTGATAAAACTTCTCTACTCGTGTATACTCTTCTCTGCTAACTCTTTACCGACCCCATTATCATTCTGACGGCTTTTTGTAGTGACTACTGATGGAGAAAAACCATTATGACGAACTTGAGACTGAAGTAGTATAACCCGAACTTGTGACTCAAACTTGCACTATTGTCAGACGAAGAACCCTTTTTCTTAAATCCATAAAAAAAAAGGTAAACTTAAAGTTTCTCAAATTATCCACACCTTAGTGTGACACTTGAGCACAACAACGTAACTCCTTAAAAGTGATAGTTATAAGCTGTGAGCACAACAATGTAACTCCTTACATCAGGTTCAACTAGATAACTCAAGTCTTTGTCATTCGTACCGCTTAAAGCTCGAACAAGGATCTCGAAGAATCATGCATCCAACCAACCCCGATATCTTCAGATACTAAGTACACGCACCCGTGATATCCCACTTCAACCTCAAATAAATAATAGTGAATTCACGCCGTAGTCACATCTTGCGGTTAAATACTCAAAATTAGCCTTCATTAACGGTTTAAGTGAACTTTGATAATGGTTTCCTGATCTTGTCAAAAAAATTGTATCCCCGTGAAAATTAATCATTACCAAAATACCATTTGATTTCGCCAAAGAATTATACCAATAATTATCTCAATGTATTAAAATACATTTGAAAGATTAAATTTCAGCTCAAAGATATTGGTATAATTTTCGGATAGAAAACACCTAGGCCAAGTCCATGAATCATCAGTCCATCATGTACCCGGGCCCAAAATGATCCGCCAAAACCTCAACTCTAAAGGATATGGCAATAGGCCCAATTAAACAAATGGAAGCCCACTCAAAGAAGTGTTATACTAGGTCCATATAACAACGCCCAAATCCTCCAATCCGTCAAAAATGAAACATGGTATTAAAAGTGGTACCCTAATCATTCATTGTCTCATTTTAACCTAAACATTATAACTGCCTACCACACTTCTCAGTCCTCTCACCAAACTCACCTCAAATCTCAGATCGTCAACATATCATCAATCAAAAATCTTGTAACACTCATCACATCAACCATCTATCAATAACAAACGAAGCACAATTAATTTATTCCTTCGTTGTTTTTATAAAGGTCGAAAACAAATAATACACATCCTAACTATGACCTTTGTTGCAATATTCAGTTCAAGACGAATCAAGAAATCACTTTAAGTGCGTCAAGATCCTTTGGAGGGTCAAGGTAGGTTTGTCACATGTATTGTTTTAAGCGTTTAACAGTCAACGAAATTTAAGAAAGAAAATAACATTGTTGTTATTAAACTTTCTTTATATTCGGAAAGCATCAAAGATCTATGATGATAACCTTTTCGTGCGAATGATCTTGTAACGGCTTTGAGTGTACGAAAAAATAAAACTGAGATCTAGTTGTTATTTTTATTTTTAAATCCGAGTATTGATAGAGAGGAATGATGTAGTTGGAGGAAGTAGGATTAGTTGGATTTGGTTGAGTTTGGATAAGTATTTGTGGCTGTAAACATAAAAAGTATACAACTTAACGTTTGGTTAAGATGACTTGTGATGTTCAAAACAGAAGTCAAAAGAGTCGTTGTTTGGTATTTGGTATATGGTCTTTGTGGTCGAGGTCATGTTTACGCATAACCTCCTTTGTCTTCTTTCTTAAGCGTAAAAGATGTATCTTTAAACCTTATGCGTAAAACATGTTTTGGTCCTTATGCGTAGCCTTACGCGTAACGTCATGCTTATGCATAAGCATACGCGTAAACATATGCGTAGGCCATAGGCGTAAGCCAATGCTTAAGCGTAAACGCATACACGTAACCCATTCCTTACGCGTAACTTCACAGCTACGCGTAACATCTCTATAGATTCCCAATATGCGTAAGTTTAGGGTTTTGACCCTTTGACTTTTTTTTTCGGCGATGTATTCCGACCAAAAATATGTCCAGATTCATAGTAACCCATAAAAAGCATAAAAAAGTTATCATTTTGACCGCAAGATACTGACCACGTGACCATATAATTTTCAGGAATATGGTACAAACCTTCTTGATAAGTGATATTTTTGTGACAAAAGACTGGTTGGACAGAGATTGACACAAAACAGATGCTTGCAAACAGTAATTAGCCACTCTTTGAACCAAAAGAATACAACTTTTATAAAAAAACTGTTAAGACAATATAATAAAAAATGTGTAAGATAATGTCTAAAACAGTTTCAAAAAAAGTTATAATTTTGACAAGATAAAATCACCAAAAAATCAACAAAAAACCGACCTTGCTCTTGATACGAATGTTAGGATCGTATGTATAGATGATTTGGTGATTCGGGAGGTCTTGGAAGATGGAAGAAACCCATCTTCAAGTTAGAGAGAGAGACTATAGAGAAGGGAGAGAACTATGTGATTATTATTGAAAGGTGAAAGGTTTACACTAAGAAATCTCACCCCTCTATGGAAGTATGGAGGGGTTTATATACCCAAACACATACAACAATGGGTAATTGACATAACAAGCCCATGTGTTTGAGGTAACAAGGATAGAAAATGTAATTCCGTCAATGTCGTTCCATTTACGAGTTAGGAGCGATTCCAACATAGATTCTTTAGACCAAGTCGTGGAAGGATAAACTCAAAACGTTCTCTAGGAAGAGCTTTGGTGAAGATGTCTGCTAATTGGTATTCAGTCCTCACAAAATAGAGTTCCACCACACCGTTCTCCACTTGTTCCCTGATGAAATGATGTCGAATGTCGATGTGCTTTGCTCTTGAGTGTTGAACGTTGTTGCATGAGAGAGCAATAGCACTTTTATTATCATAGTACAGAGGGATTTTGTTGAATACAAAGCCATAGTCAGATAATTGTGATCTCATCCAAAGGATTTGGGCATAACAAGATGACATGGCTATGTATTCAGCCTCTGTAGAGGATATAGAAGTACTCATTTATTTCTTTGACGACCAGCTTACAAGCTTATCACCCAAAAACGAAAGCACCTCCAGACGTACTTCGACTTGTATCTTGACATCCTGCATGATGAGCATCTACATAGGCTGTTAGTGACATATCGGTGTCCTTCGGGTACCAAAGTGCCATATTGATGGTTCCTTGGAGATACCGAAGACCAGTTTAACCGCTTCAAGGTGCTTTTGGTAGGCTTAGCCTGATATCTAGCACACATGCAAACAGCGAACAGAATGTCTGGTCTATTGGCTGAGATACATCGAGGATCCAATCATACTACGATATTTCGTTTGGTCTACCATGATCCCTGAGTGGTCCTCATCCGGTTTAGTACGCTCTATCATGGGAGTGTCAACAGGGTCACAAGAATCAAATCCAAAATTCTTAAAAATCTCATTTGCATATTTAGATTGATTTATAAAGATGCCTCCGGGACTTTGTGAAATTTGTAATCCCAAGAAAATGACATTTGTCCCATCATTGACATTTGAAATTTGGAACCCATTTCATTTGAAAACGGTCACATTCATGGGGTCATCGAGGCAAAAATAATATCATCAACATAGATTTGAACGTGAATTAAACGTTTGCCTGACTTTTTGGTGAACAATGTCGGATCAACTGCTCCTTTGGTGAATCCAGTAGATAGAAGAAACTTTGATAGCGTATCATACCATGCCCTTGGAGCTTGCTTCAAACCGTAAAGAGCATTCTTCAAACGATAGACGTGAGTAGGATGCTCTGGATTCACAAAGCCTTCAGGTTAGCTGACGTATACAACTTCTTTAACGTCACCGTTAAGAAAAGCCATCTTTACATCCATCTGATAGACTACCATGTTCTTACTTGCAGCATTAGCCAAGAATATTCTGATTGCCTCGATACAAGCAACTAGAGCAAATGATTCTTCAAAGACAATACCCTCCTCTTGAAGGTATCCTTTTGCAACCAATCGAGCCTTGTTCTTTAATACATCACCATGCTCATCAAGTTTTACGTTGAAGATCCACTTTAGAGCAATAATTATAGCATAGTCAGGAGCAGGTACTAGTTCCCATACATCTAGTCGATCAAAATCATGAATTTATTCTTTCATGGCATTGAACCAGCTGTCTTCATTCATAGCAGTTTTAACGTCTTTTGGTTCGATCTTTGAGAGTACAGAGTTAAAGAAGCACCATAAGGCATCGGTTGCAAGTTGTCGACGAGTGGATACTGAACGAGAAGGGTTTCCAATGATGTTTTCCAATGGGTGATCATGTGTCCATTTTCTAAGGTGTTCATGTGGTTGTTGTTGAGGAACAGAAGTAGCAGAGTCGATATCTCCTGATGAAGATGGTTCGATGATGATTCAGGGACCAAATATGTTTTCAAATGGGCATCTTCAGGAGTAGCAAAGGGATTATCTCCATCATTGGTGCTAGAAACAATTCCATGATGTACACTCGATGATTGATGATTTGTTGATGAGACAGTGATCAAGAGTGCGCTTCTTGACTTAATGACATTGAAACGAAGGGTTAACTTCATTGACAGTATAGGAGCACCTCTGTTGATGGAATTGATGATCATTAGCACTTGGCTCATAGTGTTCATTAAACATTGGATCAAATAATTTCTTCAAATCATCTTCAGAAGGAGGTACATAAGGAGTTGCTGGTGAGGGATTAGAAACAAGAGTAGAACCGATAGGACTACATGATGAAGGTTGAAATGCGGGTCCAGAACTGGATTGTCCTGGAGCCATTTAACCGTCGACTCATCGAACGTAATGTGAATTGTTTCCATGATATTTCGGGTTCTCTTGTTGTAGATTCGGTATCCTTTTATGTTTGGTGCATATCCTACAAATACTCCAATGTCCGCTTTAGCTTTTAGTTTACCTAAATCTTGACCGTCATTAGTTGGGTAACATAAAGCACCAAACACACGAAGGTATGATAGATCAGGTTTCCGATTGTGGACAAGTTCATACGGAGTCTTTCCATGAGATGTGTGAATTAGGGATCGATTTTTAGTGTAGCATGCAGTGGCAATAGCTTCAACCCAGAGAAACATTGGAACCTTTGAGTAAATCAGCATTGTTCTTGCGGCTTCCACAAGAGTTCGATTTCGTCTTTCAACTACACCGTTCTGTTGAAGAGTTCGTGGAACACTTCTTTGAGGACTGATTCCAACACTTTCATAAAATTCATTGAGTTCTTTATTAACAAAATCAGTTCCATTGTCAGTTCAGACGATTCTAACCATTTTGTTAAGTCGGACCTGCAGTTGGTTAATAAGTTTAATGATGACATCTGGAGTTTTATCCTTTGTTCTCAAAAACTTAACCCAAGTGAATCGGGAGTAGTCATCAACCACAACTAACACATATCTCTTCCCATTAATAGTTTGCACTCTCATGGGTACACATAAGTCCATGTGAAGAGTATGTAGAACTTCCATAACTGAATTTGTAGGTTTGGGTTTATGGGTATATTTCTTGCTTTTTCTCAATTGACATGCTGAAAAAAGATGATCCTTTTCATACATTAAGTCTGGGTAGTCCTCTTACTAAGTCCTTTCTAGAAAGATTTTTTATAGTACCAAAGTTCAAGTCATTGAGACGACGGTGCCATAGCCATGACTTAGTTTTAGAAGCCTTTGACAGCAGGCAGATGGGTGAAGATTTCATCATGTCTTCGATAGAGATGGTGTATAGGTTTGACCCACGAGTTCCTCTGAGAAGTTCCACACCATCAAGTTCTCTAACAAAGCAAGTATGTTTTCTCAAGGCCACTTCTAAGTCAGAGTCACAAAATTGTCCAACAAAAAATAGATTATGTCCAAGACCTTCAATATAATATACCCTGGAAATCACACTATCTCCAACCACGTAATCTCCATAACCCATAATAGCACCAAAATGATCGTTCCTCAATCTCACAGTTCGATGAATTTACTCACGAAGTTCATGAGCGCGACCGGTCTCCAAATCATATGCTTGGAACGCACGAGTCCAAGTACCACCTAACGATTTGAACGATCTGCAGTTGAACACAGACAAGAATGGATAACTGGATAATTAGGATCCCCATGCAAGAATGGGTTCCATTTGGTTAGTAACAGTGATTGGAACACCCACATCAGAAGTAGAAACAATGGACTCATCAGAAATAGATGCAGTGCTAGTGTCCGTATTTGACCTATTCAAAGTATGTTCACTTCTTAAGGGAATAGTTCTACCAGTACACAAATTTAGGCATCCATTTTCTAGTGGGCATTGACTAAGCAAAATTAGGGCACAGCTCATTACTCTTACGGCCAGTAGGTATCCATTGATAACCTATATTACTAAATTTCCTTCCTGTGGGTTTCCACTGTTTTCTAACTTTCTTTTGCCTTTGCCTTTTAGCCTTCTTAGCTTGATTTTTAACATTAACAGTTTTAACTGGGCATTTAACAGCATTAATCAAATCATTTACATCACATTCAAGATTAGTAACAGAATCCACGCAATCATCATTACATGTTTTGCCAAAAGTAGCAGAATTCGCATTAATTACAGTACGCTTAGAGCTAACACTAGAATCAACACGATTAGTTTTATTCAAATTCTCCCTAAGGTGATCTTCTACTCTCTTCCACTGAAAATTCCTAGCATGCAAGGTCCTATCATTCTTTATTTTGCCTTGAGGCTTTGACCCGCTTGCTTTGGTGTCACTTCTTTCTCCTGTAGAGGGAATTGGAACATTAGTTGGTTTTGCTACTTTTTGCATTCCTGAACTAGAAGTGCAGGGATCTGAACTACTTGAAGGCACATTGAAATTCACTTTCTTAATGCTTGGCATCAAATGGTTTGTATACTTAGCACTAGGCATGGAACAAGGCATCACAGCTTTATCTTTCACACCTAAGGATTTAGGACATGTTGCTATTAAACATTCTAACATCTCTTGAGATCGTTTGGCCTGAATGCAAGCAAACCTAATTTCACTATCAAGTGGCTTATTTATGAAGTCCTCTTCTACAATCTCACAAAGACATTCAAGACTATCCTTAAGATGAGCAAGATAATTATGAAATATGAGTTCGTTATTCCTAAGATGAGGAGGAATATATTTAACAGTCACAGTATATTTGCAGTCTGCAGATGACTTTGATGCAACATTCTCATTAAAGACAAGTGGCATTTTCCCTTTTTCCTGACTCTTCAGATTCTCAATTTCCTTTTGTAAAGACGTTATTTTTTCGTTGTTCTTGTCACGAGTGACTTTCATTGAATCATATAACTCTTTAAAGTTTTGTTTAACCTTTTCATTTTCTTCTAGAAAACTCTCATTTTCCTTTTGTAAAACATTAACCAAGTTTTGAAGATGAAAAGTCAAAGATCTCTGAGAATCTAAAGGAGGAGGCATTTGGGAGCCTGTCACATTGTTCTTTTCGCCCTTTAATTGTGAAATTTGGATTCTCAATTTTCTGATCGTGTTACAATGAGCTCGAATCTATTCATCACGTTTGCTAATTTCAAAAACTGCATCAAATTCAGGAGCATCCAATGATGTCTTGATATTTGAGGTTTTAACATTTTCTTTTAGATGTTGATATTTTAATTGCAAAGCAAGATGCTCAACTTCTAATTTAGAAAACTGTTTCACCAGGTTATCATGATCATCTTGTTCAACTTTATCATGCAGTTTAGAGTTAGTTTTTTCAAGCTCAATGACACGATCATGAGAGACTTTCAGAGCAACAGATAATTCATGAAATTGAGAAGCATTAATGGAACAATTTGTAGCAGTGTAAAACACATCTTGAGTAATACATTCAGAAATAAGATTCTCATTCAAGGTATGCAAGTTCTTCCTCTCAATCTCATTATATTTTAATTCTCGCTCATAGTCACTAACCTCAACTATCATTGCATCAAATTCCTTTTCCATTTCTTTAATATCTGAATCCATTCCCTTTTTAAGACTCTCAAATTGACCTTTTAATTGTTTAAAGAAAGGCATGACCTCAGTTAAATAGCATTCTTTAGTTTGCTGAAAACCCCTTTCCCCTTCAGTAATCCCAGTGGGTGTGATCCTTTTCTTACAAGTTTTCTCAAAATCAACAAATAATTGAGAAATTACATATTGACTGATTAAGGTCTTGCTTTTAGTGGGAATAGATCTAGGAACTAAATGCATTGGGGTATTGGGGGGATAAATAGTGGCAGGAAGCATTCTCCTACATAGGGGATTCTTTTCAACAAACTCATCAGCTTTTTTCATGTCCATATCCTATTCCAAAACACTTGTTCAGGGGTCAGCTGTGTTTAAGGTCTAAACTTGTTAAAGGCAATCCAATTATCCTTAGCATAGTTGGGTGTTTTATAGCTGATTTTATTTTCTATGCATAAAGGGCTCTTAAGCTTTTCATCCAATTTCTTTCTAGTTACTTCTTCTAACTGTTTATCTTCCTCAGTATTCTCAGCGCAACTAGGTTTCTGTCTAGGCTTAAGGATTTCATTGCCATCATAGATTACCTTCTGAGCTTCTCTTGCTTTCTTACCATACTCAGGATTGGGTTCCTTAATAATGGGAACACTATGCTTATCGCTTAAGACCCTATGCTTAGTGATCATGTGAGCAGTCTGAATGGTGTTTCCTTGTACGTACAACTTATTTTCGAGTTTGTTTTTCAAAGTTTTTAGATTAGAAAAATCATTCAAAAGTTTTGATTCCTAGCACTGAATTCATGTTTAAGTACTTTAACATTATCTTGTAGCTCTTGTTTTTGTTTAACAGTTTTGGAGAGCTTTTCTTGTAAGGAATTTAACTCTTGTTTTAATACTTCTTCTCTAAAATTACTTTTTCTAATAATTGTACGCATTTGGTCATCCATTTCCTGCTCACGAGTAGTTAACTCAAACTTAGCACGTTGTTCATAAATAGAAACTTGTTCTTTATAAGTATTAAGTTTAGAGATGGCAGAATCATTAGGAACACTAGCAGTGTATTCATAAAAAATATAGTCATCATTGACTGCATTAGATACATCACTTGGTTCAATCGCATTCTCACATTGGGTCACATATTGATCATATGGGACAATATTATCATTGCCCATATTAGCAATATCTGAGTCACTGGTTTCCTGCGATTGAACTTTATCATGTATCTTTTGCTGATCAACATTATCATATAGTTTTAATACCTCTGAGATGATTGTGTCTTTCGATGGACCAGCTTGTTGTGGTGTGGGGACCTTTGGAGAGACCATTGGAGAAATGCTAGCCATGAAAATTATCTGTGCGGTAGGTTCATCATCGACGTCAGAGTCGTATGCATCATAGTCGGCGACTTGAAAGGCATTCTGATGATTATGACCTATCTCCTGAATTGCTCATCCGCATCAGATCATATGTCTTGGCATTGCCCTCGAAGAAACAACAGCTCCTGTTCATCCAACACAACTCCATTATCCTGAGCTTGCACAAGTAACATCTTGTCTCTGAAGTACTCTGCATTTTGTGGGCGTTTTGGAGATGTGCAGTTTCTAGCTATATGTCCATCACCACCACAGTTGTAGCACTTGATCGGCTTTGCTTGTCCTCGATTTCCATTCCTTCCACCTCTTCCTTGTTCATACTGCCTTCCTTGAACCGGTTGCACCATAACCTTCCCATCTCTGACGGTAGCTTGGTTCTGTGGATTGGATGCAGCTCTGAGGTTATTTTTGGTGTGTGGGAGAGAGTTCATATTTTGACCGACCATGAGAGATAGTTGATTGATGAAGTTTTCCAAGATGGTGTTTGAATCCGGAGGCTTGTATGATGGATCTGGAATGAGCTTGTAGTTACCGTTTCCTAGTGGTATGACTTGAGAAGCTTTGGTGGTAATTCCAACATTGGTGTAAAAGGCTGTAGAATCATTTGATGAACTTGTTTCTCCCTGATTAGATTTGAATTGTTCAAGAATCCTTTTTTCAAACATAGCATGTCTCTCATTCTGAAGAAAGAAAGCATACAGTTGCTCATAGTTGGTGTTGTTCAATCCTTTAGTTAGCTTCACAGAGGTGACAAACTTGTGCCATTCTGGATTCATGTTGTTCACAAACTTTGAGTTCAGCTGAATATTTGGCATGGTCATTTTGATATTCCTCATATCATTCACCAGCTTGTGAAATCTCACGTAATATTCATAGATACTTTCTTCTGGTTTCATCTTAAAATGCTCAAACTCATCATACAGTTGTGATTCTCTGTCTTCCTTAGTTAATTCAGAACCTGAGAGAAGCATCTTTACATTATCCCAAACAGCCTTGGCTTCTGTGTTGTGATTGATAAGCTTGTAGATGTCTTTTGGAAAACCCTGAAGTATAATGTTTGAAGACCTGATATCAGCATCGAATCTCTTTTTCTCCTTATCATTGAGCTCATCATACGTCTTTGGTCTGTCCAATCCAAAGATCATGGTTCCATCTGCAGCAGTATCAATTATGTCTCTTGTAGTCTCAATCTGATAAGGTCCTTCATCGATTGATTTGAGAATGTTGACCCCATTTTCCTTTCCAAGACAAGATAATCGATTCGTTGAGCCCAAGAGTCATAGTCAGTTCTGTCAAGCATGGGTGGACGAGTATCAACCACTGCTTGAACATCCTCAGCAACAGCGGAGATGATTGTAGGTACGTTGGTAGACATGTTTACAGATTTTACGGGATTTTATAACTCTATGATTAAACCGGGAAATAGATTCTTTCACGGGATTTTACTAAATCAAGAGAAAACCGTATTAGAAACAAATATTAACCAAGTCGCTATAACCTTTGAACCAAGTCGCTAAGCACCAAGTCGCTATAACCCTTGAACCAAGTTGCTAATCACCAAGTCGCTAAGTAGCAACTCGCTAAACCTCAAGTTGCTATGAATCAAGTCGCTAACCCCAAGTCGCTAAGACCCAAGTCGCTGGACACAAATCACTAAACAGTCAAGTCGCTAAAGAGCAACTCGCTAAGTATCCAAGTCTCTAATGTCAAGTCGCTTAGAACAACAAGTACAAGTCGCTAGAAATAATGAAAGCAAGTCGCTAACCCCACCAAGTCGCTAGCCGTAGTGGAGAATCCAGTAACTTGTACTGTTTGTCGGCTTGTCTCAATAGACAAGTCGCTAAGATCAAGTCGCTACGACTAACACTACAACTCGTTAGAAATTACTGAAGCAAGTCGCTACGAAGAAATTCACAACGAGACTCAAGTCGCTACCTTGAAAAACTTCAAAAACACACTTTTCAATCCAAAACAAGCCCAACCACAGTGATTCAAGCTTTCCAAATCAAAACCCAAGAACTTACAATGATTCTAAACACAAAAGTACACTCAAAATTCAAACTTTAACACAAGAAATGATCCAAATGATGCGAAAACCACTAAACTTTTTCAACCTCAAAAACCATCTAAAAACACTAGAAATCCAAGGATATGTAAGAGAGATGATCAAACCATGGCTCTTGATACCATTTGTAACATATTGCATTTCATAAACACACTAAACCATGATCATAAGAGGCGTATACACTTAGGTTTTAGAGAGAGAAATAGTTAGAGGTTTGGGAACTTAGTAAGAGAAAATGAAAGTATTATTATGAGCTCCAACTCTCTACCTTGGGAGGTAGAGAGTATTTATAGTCTTACACAAAACGCCACCTACGGGCTGTGGATCAGGCATACAGTGGGTAAAGACCCGTCCGTCCTCCACGGTGTCACTTAACTAAATACAACTTAACTTTAAATAACTACGACTACGAGCTTTCTAATGATTACATATACTTGAGGTGACCGACACTTTAATAACTGGATTTACTAAATCCTAACAAAGCATATGAATAACTTCTCCAGAAAATGTTAGCACATGAACTCTACAAGATTGATATAAAAACCATCTTGTAACTTGACCATTGTAGAGTCCCTTCCATTCAGGTTCATCATGAGTAGGTTCAAACAAGATCTTCAAATGATCATACACCATTCTCTCATGATAATCATCTGGACATACATCACCAAATTTACTCTTGTAAAGCTTCCAAAGATTCATCAAATCATCTCTATCCAGATATTGAAGCATTTGTGAAAATTTCTCAAACTCAGAAACTTCATTACTGACTCTTTGAATTTTCCAACATCCTTCACTTCCATTAAGCTCAAATGTATAAGAAACAATTTGATTACCATCTTCATTCACTTCTTTCAGTCTTTTAGAACCAGATGTCTCTTGAATCTCAGATTTTCTCTTTTGTATACTTTGAATCCACTCTTCTTCTCTTTCAGAATTCATTGGATTAAAATCCTCATTAATCCTCATACACCTCAGATAAATTTCTTGAATCCTCTCAAATGAACATTTACTGAGATTTTCAGAAATATGTATGCCTGAATTCTTGATAATCTTCATCATCACATTTCTCCACTCTCCTTTTGTAGGAGGTTTCTTCCTTATAACTTGCTTCTTCTCCTTCCTGATCCTCCTTGCCCATTCACCCAAGATTCTAGATCTTTCATCAACAGCTAATAATCCCCACTCTTGAGTTGTGTACTCATTTTGTATAT
Source organism: Chrysanthemum makinoi (assembly GCA_910596185.1). NCBI lineage: Eukaryota > Viridiplantae > Streptophyta > Magnoliopsida > Asterales > Asteraceae > Chrysanthemum > Chrysanthemum makinoi. The sequence continues at coordinate 179,545,233 of OU343223.1, forward strand.
CATTAGAAGCTTGAAGATAGGAATGGGTCTCATTCCATTCAGCTAACCATTTCTGAGTAGCTTCTTCTTCTTCTTGCTTTTCTTTCTCTGCAACTGCTTCTTCTTCAGCTTGCAAACCTCTTGTATACTCTTCATCATAAGCAATTTGTTCTTCTCTACTTTTAAACTTCAAAACATATTCAGCAATACCTTTTCCCTTTCCAATGTCTGGTTGAGCCAGCTTCTTCTTCAAAGGCTCACCAATAATCAAACTCTTACTTAAGGGTTTAGTTGCAGTAGGTTTAAGAGATAATGGAACAGGTGCAATGATAGGTGTAGGATTAGATGAGGTTTTGCTTAAGTTTATTAGTGTACTAGCAACTTCTTTTTCAACTTCCTTAGATTTAGGTGGTGAATCAGAGGTGGTTGTAACAATTGTAGAAGTGGTTATAATGGCAGTGGGTAAGATTAAAGTGGGAGTGGTTATGGTTACCTTATTTGAAACTGCAGCAGTGGTTTCAATAACACCAGCCGTGGTTGCTAAGACACTGTCAGTGGTTGTGTCCTGCATCACCTCTTCTTCTGCCACAGTCTTCAAACTTTCAAGAACAGCTTCATTCCCATCTTTATCAGATACCACAAATTGTTCTCCTTGATCTCCACTATCCACATCCTCATCCATATGAACACCAACAGCCTCCCCTGAGTTCATGCCTTCACTCCTCCCCTGTTTGAGTACATCCTCCAAAATCACAGTTGGAGAGAAGTCAACCTTCCTTTTCAACTTTCTCACTTTTCTTAAAACAGCAACCCCAGGTCTCCTCAGCTTCTCCATCACAAACATTCTATGCTTCAGCCTCCTAATCTCTTTACCCTGAAACACAGCCAACTCTTGAAGACTAGAGATTGTGTCCTCCATCTTGGTACATTTAGCCGTCAATTCATTTAAATTTTCAAGAATATCCTCCCCACTTTGACCTGTGTTAACTGGTCCGAGAGGTGGTTCATTGGAAAAGTCATCATGTACCTGTTTAGGATCCGTCAATTCATTTTCATGTTCCAAACTATCCTCATCACTTCGAGCTGTGTTAACTGCTCTGAGAGGTGAATCCTTGGATAAAGCAAACATAGCATCAGACCTTGCCTGATCATCTATGCACCCTGAGTGAGCCAGTTGGCTAGGGATTCCTCCACTTGTGTTGAGTTCCAAGGAACTCTCCACAGTAGGAGTTGCCAAAGGTTGGGTCTTAATTATGTTTCCACCATCCTGACCAGCATCTAAGCATGAATCAGTAGTGGAAGCCCTTCCAATCATTTCACCTCCACCCCATGTGACAGCATCATGAGCTACACCACTAACACCAGCCTGAGGTAGCTTGGTGCCCTTCCTCCTCCTAGTAAACAGAATTGGTTCAACAGTGGTTTGAGGTTGACTAGTAGTGGGTTGAGATTCACTAACAGTGGGTTCAAGATTCATAGATTGGGATGCAAGATCGTCATCAAACTCAGGAATAGAAGGCAAATTGATCATGTGTGGGAACAATGGGACAACCCTTATTTGGAAATTTGGATTCTGATTCCTCATATGTGCAAAAACCTTAGGAAGCATATAATGCACCTCATACTTCCTATTATGTTCAACGGGCTCTGCTACATGGCTTTCCACAATAAGTTGAACAAACCTAGGATACAAGTAAAATTTATCCTTCTTCCTAATATTCTGCACAAACCCTTCATAAAGCATCCTAGACCAATTAAATTTCCTACCTTCAGATAAACAGATTATTGCAGTTGCAATTTTGGAAGGAAATTTATCAAACCCAGTGGTCTTGTTACTCAGACACATCAATAAAGTGTGAATCAAAAACTTCCATTTAGGAGAAAACACACCTTTCAGAAATTTTAACTTGTCTCCCCTTCTTGTATAACCCAATCTTTCTAAACCATCAAAGATTGCATCATCAGAAAGATTAACAATACCATCAGCATCATCCAACTTTAAAATACCTCTAAGAACTTCCTCATCAACCAAAACCTCATTCTCATCCACAACAGTACTAAAAACTTCGACACCATCTCTCTCTTCAAGCTTAGCATTTCCCCAGAATTGATGTACATATGCTTTAAGAATAGTGGGTGCTACAGTTAGTACAAAGTGTATAGGACTGTGGTTAATGAAATCAATCATGTCATGAAAACCTTCTGAGTGATTGTTCTTGACCAAACAAGCAACTATGTTATGGGTTTTGGAATACTTTGATGGCATTGTGATTGGTTATGAGATATGATGTGGGATTTGTGAAATAAGCAGGTGGGAGTGGTTAGGGTTTATGTTGAGCGCCAATTGGAAGTGATTCGAATATCAATTAAATGATCTAGCAGTGATTTGGGGGAATTTATTCATTATCATCAAAGTTACAAAACAGTCCCTCAAGTATCCATCATCAGCAATATACTAGCAGTGGATTGAAAACCACTAGCAGTGGTTGGAAATGCCCTAGCAGTGGATACATGAACCAAACTCCAATCAGTGGACCAAGATAACAGCAACCAAATCAAGGCAAAAAATAGTGAGATTATGCACTAAAATGAAGGATTACAGAGATTCAATTTTTTTTTAACTCTAAAAACTAAATAGCAAAAGCTCCAAAATCCTCCAAAGTATACAAACAATCCTTCATACATGCATATCACAAACATAAACCAAACACTGAAAGTATAGTTAAGGTTAGCAGTGGTTAGAAAAGAACTAGAAGCGGATTCAAAAAATATACTAGCAGTGGTTAGAACAGAACTAACCACCGAGTCAACAGGTCAACTCCTAGTCATTAATCCGGCCACCAAAGTCAAAGACTTCATTTACTCCTCAACAAATTATACCATCCCCACATTAACTAACTGATTTCATCTTAACTTCTATTAAAGAACATCATACTCACATATTTCCCATAGTACTAACACACCAACACTTCTCTCTCTAAAAATATTTCAAAATCTGCCTTACCAAAATCACCATGAGCCATTCCAATCCAATCAATCTTTCATCAGATAGTTCATTCCCTGATAGCATTTGGGATGAGAGTGCCTGGCATTTTGTATTAAACAATCCAGGTAGAACAAAGAGAGAGGTGTTTGAAGAGGTGTCTTCAAGAAAAAGAACTCATTTGACCATGAGCACTACCCCTTCATTTGCAGGTCCATCCATACTCCAACCAATGCCTCAGGATGCCATCATTAAGGAAGATAGCTCAGACTCCCCTTGCAACACAGATGATGACACTTCTTCAAGAGTCTTGGTTGTGACTCCCCTTGCAGCAGTCCTCCCATTTGAAGAGCTCCAAGCAGCACCTACAAGAGCATTGTTGACAGCACCACCACCAGAGGGTCCTTCATCATCCTCACCACCTGAAGGAGGAAAGGTGATTGGGCTTGCACGTCTAAAGGTGTGGAGGGTGATTGATAGGCGTAGGGCACCTAAAGTGATGCCTGAGTGGGCCTTTCCAAGGAAGCCTTAGGTGGTGAGGGGGTTAGATGTGAAGCTTGTATCCTGTGTTGGCTGTTTTTAAGCATGTGGTGATGTATTCTCCTGTTAGTTTGTAGCCATGGTTGTAACCACTGCATTTATGAATGCATTTTATAACATAAGAATAATGGAACCATGTCGTTTCTTTTAAGTCTCTTGCATCATTCAAACAGTGATTGACTTTCATATCTCTTCAAAATGGTCAGTGGGAACACAAAGAAACAAACAGTGGTTTGAACATAACTAACAGTGGTTAGAACAAAAATAGCAATACTAAGATCACCTAATAACATTACAAGATTTATACAAACTTTTACAAAATAAGTTGAGATTTAGAGATTAATCATTCCAATACTAACTACAAGGTACTGAAACCTCCCCACATCAAAAGCTTTAGTGAGAAGATCAGCAACATTGAAATCAGTATGGATTTTTACCATTTGAATCAAACCATACATAGCATTTTTCACCCTGTAGACCTTATCAGGATGATCAGGATCTTCAAAACCAGGAGGCTGACAAACATAAACCTCCTCTTCAATAGTGCCATACCAAAAGGCACTTTTAACATCCATCTGATACACAACAAAGTTCTTATATGAAGCATTTGCCAAAAACAATCTTATAGCTTCTATTCTGGCAACAGGGGCAAACACTTCATCATAATCCAAACCTTCAGTTTGTGTGTATCCTTGAGCAACCAACCTGGATTTATTCCTCACCACAATACCTCTTTCATCCCTTTTGTTTCTGAAAACCCATTTAGTCCCAATAGCCCTTTTCCCATTTGGAAGGTCAATCAATGTCCATACTTCTTGAAGCTTAAACTACAATAGCTCCTCTTGCATTGATTCAACCCATCCTTCTTCTGATAAAGCTTCTTCAACTCTCTTGGGCTCCTTTTGAGAAAGAAAACAAGCAAACAAATAATTTTGCAGATCTTTATGACTGTTCCTTTTGTGAAGTGATCTGGCAAACAAACCTTGTTCATGAAAAGGTTGTTTGTTTATAGCTCTGCTTCTTGTTTGAACTGGAGTATTCAGATCTCCAAGAATTTGATCTTTGGATGATTCTTATGTACTCTGGTAGTAGGAATTAGACTTTCTGTGATGACTGTGTCTAAATTAGTAAAATTAGTATCATTGAAGTAGTCCTCCAAGTTTTCATCATCAGTAGGAGTATCCCTTTCTTCCAAATCAGGCATGTCAGGATCAGTGGGATACTCATCATCACCAAACAATGGCTTGGCAGGGATTCCAAAGTAAGAATCATCATCTGTACTTGCAACAGTGTTTGTACGTGTACTAGTAGTGGTAGAGATTGGCTTAGAAGTGGTTTTATTAACCTTAGCAGTGCTTTCATTTGACTTAGCAGTGCTTTCAGAATGCTTCTTCTTTCTTTTAATTTCTTCTACAGACACTGAATTATCTTTCAACAACTCTTCCTTATATTGATGATGATCAACCTTACTTCCAGAATTCAAAACATCATCATCAGTGGGACCCTGCTTTTCAATGATGGGTGAGACAAAATCAGCTTTCCACTTTTCAACCAAATAGAACTCCTTTGGAGAATCAGCTTCCTTAGAATTTCTTTCTTCATCAGAATCCTTTGGTGTACCTGTATCAACATTAGTGGAAGTTCCTGCAATGATAGGCTCATAATTCATAGATTTGGTTAGCATATCAATGTTAAACAACCATTTTGGTCCTTTGGTCTCAACACTAGGAGTCTCTTCACTAAACTTAACATGTAAGTTTTCTTCTACAATCCTAGTCCTCCTATTGTATACTCTAAAGGCTTTACTATATGAAGAATAGACCAGAAATTATCCATCATTTGCTTTCTCTTGAAACTTGCCTAGATAGTCTATGGTATTTAAGATAGTAACAGGACACCCAAAAGGTTTTAGGAATGCAATCATAGGCTTCCTATCATGTAACAGCTCATAGGGGGTCTTGTTATGAGGCTTCACTACCTTACTTCTATTTTGCACATAACATGCAGTTCCTACAGCTTCAGCCCAAAAGGTAGTTGGTAACTTTGATTCTGACAACATTGTTCTTGCAGCCTCAATTAGTGTTTTGTTTTTCCTTTCAGCTACACCATTCTGTTGTGGTGTTCTAGCAACACTAAATTGTCTTTCTATACCCTTAGCCACACAGAACTGATTCATCACATCATTCTTAAACTCAGTTCCATTATCACATCTGATTACTTTGACTTTTTGGTTTACTTGATTTTCTATCTTAGTAATGAAAATTTTGAGTATCTCACTAGTCTCACTCTTAGCAGCCAAAAAGTATACCCAAGAAAATCTACTATAATCATCAGTAATCACTAGGCAATACTGCTTATGGTTCAAACTTTTAACAAAGGTAGGTCCAAATAAGTCCATATGAAGCATAAACAGTGGTTGTGTAACGGTGTTCACAGTTTTGGTCTTACAAGAGGCTCTATGTTGTTTTCCTTTCTGACAGGCCACACAAAGTTCTTTACACTCAAAAACCTTAGAAGGTAACCCTCTCACTAAGTTGCCCTTTACCAGTTTATTGATTGTTTTGAAATTAAGGTGTCCTAGCCTTCTATGCCACAATTTAGACTCATCTACTGATGTCTTAGCAAACAAACAAGTTAAGGACCTATTAGGAATTACATCTTTAAGATCAAAACAATATATGTTTTCCTTTCTAGGAACCCTAAGCTGTATATACTTTTCATTAGGCATTTTGAAATCAGGAGACAACACCACACACTCAGTTTCTCCAAAAAGTACCCAGTTTTTCTTATCACACATTTGAGAAACACTGAATAACTTGTACTTTAGTCCTTGTACCAGATAGACTTTTTCAAAGTCTAATTTCCCTGTTCTGATTGTGCCTCTGCCAAGTATCTTTCCTCCTTTTGGATCATTTCCAAATGCTACATATCCTCCATCATAAGCTTCAAAATCCTCCAGGTTGCTCCCATCCCATGTCATGTGCCTAGAGCAACCACTATCAAAAATTCCTTTGTCTTTTAGCTCATCTTGTGAATTGCCCTGCACATGAAATTAACCAAGTTAGTTCCTTTTATGGACCCAAGCCAATACTGACTTGGGTCTGCCTTGTGCATCAACATAATCAAATTTCTTTAGGTCCATTGATGCACAACTAACATGATGTAAAACCTTGGTCTTAGGCTTCCATTGCCAGCTAGCTGAGGCCTTAACAGAATAAAAATGGTTTCCAACCACTGTGTCAGTTATCACCTTTGGAATTTTTAAAACTTCTTTTGAATCAGTGGTTATATTCTGCTTAGCAGTGGAAAGATTTTGCTTAGCAGTGGTTACATTTTGCTTAGCAGTGGTTGGAACCCATTTAGGTGCAGCAGTGATTATAGATTTTGTTTTACCATTCCTCCTTAACACTGCTCTAGGAACCATATTTTTGTTAGGATGAGGGATAGTTTTCTTTGACAAGTTTTGATGATTTACCCTCCTCCAGTGGTTCCAAACTTGTGGTTGGTTTTTATGACAATTTCTATGTAAATGCTCAAAACTACCACACTTAAAACAAACCTTCTTGACATACTGAAACTCATCTCCTAACCTATTTGAAATTAGGCCATTGAAGTTTCTCTGATTTCCCCTAGGTATGTATCTTTTCATATGTTCCCTAGGTACCTCTTTATAATCTACCACTTTCCTAGAAATTGGTGTTCCAAATCTAGGCATAAGGTTGGCTTGTTTAGAATCAACTTTCTTAATATTTTCTATCTTCTCAGGCTGTGTTGATTCAGATCTATCTTCCTCAGAATCTGATTCCCAATCTTCAATAATAGGAGCATCAGATGACTTATCAGAACCTATCTTAGGTGATTCAGACTTACTTATCTCTCCTACAGGTTTGTTGAAACTGAATTCACTACTAAATGAAAGTTCTTTAGTTGTTGGAGCATGTTTCATAAAAGGGGGTGGTGGCATATCATTGTATCCTATCCCAAAACCCTTTTTCATAAGCTGACACCCTATGGATTTGTTGACCAAATCAGAAGCAAATTGTGTTTTAGCAACCCTAACTATGTGTTTTTCTTTTTCCTCAAGGGCCTCTTGTTTTACACTCTTTGCTTCTTCTAGTTTTTGTTTAAGCATTTTAATTTCCCTGTCCTTAAGATCAATTTCACCACCTAGTATGTTAATCTTATCTACATACTTAAACTCACATTTAATACAAAAATTAAGTTTCTCTTCAACACTTTCAAGACCAACTTTATAACCTAAGTTATCTAGTGAAAGTCTTTCTACCTCTCTTCTCAAACTTTCATTAATAGCTTTAAGAGATTCTAAGTTATCTTGACATGATTTAAAAGAACATGTAGAATTTTTAGAATCATTAAATACCTCAGAATCTGAACCAGAAGATGAAGCATACGCCATAAGAGCAAAGTTATGCTCTTTAGAAGCTTCACTAGCAAGAAAAGTTGCATTGGGACCTTCTTCAATCTGATCACTCCAGTCATAATCACCAATACCATCTTGAGCAACCAATGCTGAAGAAGAAACAGGCTCTTCAGTGGTCTTTTTGACTCCTTCACCAATCCTCTTGGAAACTCTACATTCTCTAGCAAAGTGTCCCTTCTTCTGGCAGTTGAAACACTCCATCTTGCTCTTGTCAAACCCAGCTCTCCTCTGACCATCATACTTCACTTGCCTGCCTGTTCTCCTCAAAAACTTTTGGGCTTGCAAAGTCAACATTGCCATCTGCCATAGAAGATTGATCTCTTCAAGGTCATCAGGATCAATTTGATCCAGATCTCAATTAAGTACAGTAACACTGGTTGTAAGATCAGCTAGGAAAGCACAGATGGTACCATCACTAACACTATCACTAACAGTGGTATTATTAGCAATAGCAGTGGATACTTTATAAGTAGCAGTGGAAACATCCTGAGAATTCCTGTGCCCTGTAAATACAAAAGCAATGTTTTGTGGTGATGAGGATGATCCAGTTATGTTCTTTTCAGACTCATAAACTTTCAGGTTGTTGTAGAGATTGTCCAAAGTCATCTTTTCAAAATCATCTTTGTTCCTCCACACAACAATATGCACAACCCATTCTGGTGATAAACTTCTGATGAACTTAAAATTTATATCTTCCTGAGCAACTTTGTAGTCCACCAATTTCATTTGGCTGATCAGTTTCTGTAGTCTGTTATAAGTGCCATCAAGTTTTTCTCCACTGAGAGCAGTGAAGTTTTCAAGCTGATGCTTGAGCATGTTTTTCCTGGATTTCTTGGTAGCTTCATTACCAGCAAACCTTGTTTCAATAGCATCCATTAACTCTTTAGCAGTCTCATATTGTTCAAAGTCCAAAGCATACTCATTAGGATTCCCATGGAGAGAATACTATGAGCTTTAATCTCCAGCTTCCTTTTAGCCTTGTCAACCTCACTAACAATGGCTATCTCATTACCATCATCACCCTTCTTGGGAAGAGTATCACCTTTTTCAACAACATCCCAGATTGTGTAATCTATCATGCGAATGTATTGCCTCATTCGCATTCTCCATACCTGATACTAAACATGGGCACTTTTGATGCAGTAACCATGTGAGTTTCGTCAGACATCTTAACTTTCTTGAATTGAACTTAACTTGACTTCTTCTTGATTACAGTTTCTAGATCACAAGCTTTGATACCACTTGTTGATCCCAGTTGAGCAAACGAACCTTATAGAAACTGACTTGATAATAACTTGTTAAATATTACGCGGAATTTAATATTCAACCTTAAGAAGAAGAACAATAACAATAACTCTTAAACACCTCAATTATATTAATAACGAATACTCTAACAAGTATTAGGGTTTACAACCTTGAAGTGTATCGACCTTAGATATAAAACATTCGTATATCTAATCTAACCTAGGACCTCCTTTTATAGGCTAAGGAGTCCTTTACATAATATAATACGTAACCTATAAGATAATTATCTTTTCCATATTTATCTAATACAAAATATTAAACTGACTATACACAACTAGCAGTATTTACAATACACTAGCAGTGGTTCTACTTTACTACTAGCCGCGGTTTAACTTCAGTAGTGGATTAATTCTTCTGACAGTAGTTTCATCAACTCTAGCCGTGGTTCCAATACTTAGAATAATTCATGATCTGAGAAACCTAAAACCCAACACTTTTCACTGTTATTATCATGATTAACCTTGATTGAATCACATAATTCTTTGTTTTGAGCATTAACTTTTGAAATTTCAACTTGAAAACATTCATTTTCCTTTTGCAGTTTATTAATCATGTTTTGAAGTTGGAAATTCTGAGAATCTAAAGGTGGACGCATACGGGAGCCAGTCACTTCATTCTTTTCATCTTTCAATTGTGAAATTTGAGCTTTCAACCTTTTGATTGCGTTACAATTAATTTCAAAAACTGCATCAAACTCAAGAGCATCTGAAGATGTCTTGGCATTTGAGGTTTTAACACTTTCTTTAAGATGTTGATATTTTAATTGTAAATCAAGATAATAAACTTCTAATTTATAAAAATTCCTGACCTTATTATCATGATCATCCTTTCCGATTTTGTCATGCAATTTTGAATTTTTTGTTTCAAGCTCAATGACACGATCTTGGGAGACTTTTAAAGCAATAGACAATTCATGAAATTGAGAAGCAGTAATGGAATAATTCTAATGTAGAACACATCTTGAGAAATACATCTAGAAATCAAATTATCATTCAGGATGTGAATATTCTTCCTCTCAATCTCATTGCTCTTAAGCTCACATTCACATATTCTAACCTCGTTTTCCATTTCATTAAACATTCTTTTCATTTCTTTAACTTCTATATCTATAGCCTTTTGAAGAGTTTCAAATTGATCTTTTAATTTTTTAAAGAAAGGCATGGCCTCAGTTAGATAACATTCTTTTGTTTGCTCAAAACCCCTTTCCCCTTCAGTTATCCCCGTAGGTGTGATTCTCTTCTTACACGTTTTCTCAAAATCAACGAATAGTTTGTAAACTACATATAGCTGATTAAGGTCTTGCTTTGAGTGGGAAGAGTTATAGGCACTAAATGCATTGGTGTATTGGGTGGATACATAGTAGCTGGAGGCAATTTCCTAAGGGGAGGATTCTTTTCAACAAGCTCATCAGATTTTCTCTTTTCCATATCTAACTTCCAAAACACTTGTTCAAGGTTTAATTGAGTTTTAAGTCTAAACTTGTTTAATGCAATCCAATTATCCTTAGTGTAATTAGGAGTTTTGAACGTTATATTATGATCTATACACCAAGGATATTTTAGTTTCTTTTCCATTTTCTCTCTAGAGGCATCTTCTAACTCTCTATCTTCTTCAGTGCACTCTAAACAAGTAGGCTTTTGTCTAGGCTTAAGGATTTCATTACAATCATAGATCACTTTTTGAGCAGCTTTTGCTTTCTTACCATACTCAGGATTGGGTTCTTCTACAAGGCCAGTACTATGCTTATCGCTTAATACTCTATGCTTAGTGATCATGTGAGCAGTCTGAATGGTGTTACCTTATACATACATCTTGTTTTCAAGTTTGTTCTTCAAAGTTTTAAGATTGGAAAAATCATTTAAAAGTTTTGATTCCTTTTGTTTGAACTCCTGCTTAAGCATTTTTACATTTTCTTGAAGTTCTTGCTTTTGCTTAACAGTTTTATTAAGTTTCTCATGTAAGGAATTTAACTCTTGTTTTAATGTTTCTTCCCTTAAGTTACTTTTTTTGATTAATGTATGCATTTGGCAATCCATTTCCTGCTCACGGGTGGTGAATTCAAACTTAGCACGCTGTTCATAGATGGAAACCTGATCCTTATATATGTTAAGCTCAGTGGTAAGGGAATCATCAGGGATAAAGGCAGAGTACTCATGCAGCTCATAATCATCATTTTTTGTAGAAGATGCACAACTAGGTACAGTAGAAACTTTCGTGCAGCTTTCCTCTGCATTCACGTGTACAGGTTGTGGCTAGTGCATCTCTTTCTTGGGTACATCCGAAGCTTCCATGGAGCGTTCCTTTGCATTAACTTGCACATGTTGTGGCTAGTGTACCTCTCTCTCTTGTGAATTTGAGCACCAAGAATCCATTTTAGCATCATCCGACTCAAACACGATAGTCTGTTGTACATTGTTGGGTATCTTCTATTATCTTAGATACAACTGAATCTGAATCGTTAGGCATGATGTTGACGTGCACGGTATTTTACAAATCTATGATTTAAACCGAGAAATAGAATCTTTCGCGGGATTTTACAAAATCAAGAAGAAACCGTTAAGCAATGACCAATAGAACGTGTTAAAATGACTGATGGATCGACACAATGATAGACAATTATGTGTTAGGACTTATGATTGTTTGTAGGATTAGCAGAGATGTTGTTTGGTTGTGATTTGGGTTGGTTGTTGCACGATTTTATGGAGAAATTTAGGTCTAAAAACTTAAAAACCTCAATAACTTCTGTTCGGAGCGGATTTAGGCCTCGAAGGTTGACCCGAAAAGTTGATTCGGCGTGCCATTCTCCTCGTTCTCACAGTCGTTTTGATGGGTAGAACGCTGAAAACGGAGTTACGGTTCAAAAGTTATGGCCGTTTGAAGTTTTGTCGGGAAAAGTCACAAAACGCACTGATGAAAAATCGCTTGAGATAAATCGCTAGTAAGACAAGTCGCTAGAGTGACAAGTCGCTGGAAAGACAAGTTGCTAGATTGACAAATCGCTAGAATGACAAGTCGCTGGAGTGACAAGTTGCTAGAAAGCCAATTCGTTTTGCACCAAGTCGCTAGGTATACAAGTCGCTTCAATGGACAAGTCACAAATCGCTAGACACAGAAGTTGCAGGAATAACAAGTCGCTAGATGGACAAGTCGCTAGGGACAAATCGCTAGACAAAACAGTACGACCACTACTTTGTACTATTTGTCGCTTTGTCTCAAAAGACAAATCGCTAGAGCACAAGTCGCTTCCCACAATAAAGTCAAGTCGCTGAAGAACGTAGAGACAAGTCGCTACGAAGAAATCTATGCACAAATCGCTTCCCACAACAAAGAAAAGTCGCTGAAAACGTAGAGACAAATCGCTACGAAGAACTCAAGTCCGAGACACAAGTCGCTAGATAGAAATATTCAAAACCACCACTTTTCAATCCAAAAACAACCCAACCACGCTGATTCAAGCCTTCCAAATCAAAGCCTAAGCACTTATAATGATTCTAAACACAAAAGTACAATCAAACTCCAAACTTTAACACTAGAAATGATTCAAATGATGCTAACCACTCTAAACTCATTCAAACTTAAAAACCTTATGAAAACCACTATAAATCCAAGAACATGAAAGATGAGTGATCAAACCATGGCTCTTGATACCATTTGTAACGTATTGGATTTCATAAACACATCAACACATAATCAAAGGGGCGTATGGAATGAGTCTTAGAGAGAGAAAGTAAAGAGAGTTGGGAACTTGGTGAAACAAAGAAAAATGGTATTGAAGCTCCAACCCTCTACGGGCTGTGGATCAGGCATACAGTGTGTAAAGACTCGTCCGTCCTCCACGGTGTTACTTAACAAACAACTTACTAATATTACGTGACTACGACTACGAGCTTTCTAACGAATACATATACTTGAGGTGACCGACTCTTTAACTATCGGATTTTCTAAATCCTAACATTTTTAAATATGGAGGATATTGATCAAGGAAATTCTTCAAATATAAAATGTGATTTTCATGGTGCTCCTATATGAAGAAAAGAGTGTTTTCAAGAATAAGGTCGAAGATGGCCTTAGCTAGGGGTGGCAATTCGAGTCGGGTTTGGGTTGGCGGGGTTTGGTTTGGCAGGTTGATAGGTTAGAAAACCTCAACTCAAACTTGACCCATTTAAATTATCAGGTCAACTATGTCAATCCTAACATGTTTATACTTGGGTTGGCGGGTTAAATAGGTTATACGGGTTGAATAGGTTAAACAGTTTTTGGGTTGACCCATTTAACTTGTTTTATATACAAAAGTTGACATATTACACGAGTTAAACATGTTAAACGGGTTTGCGGGTCGACCCGTTTAACCCATTTAACAAGTATAATAAGATACAAATAATTTTTAATTAAAAAAAAATTAAACGGGTTGACGGGTCGACCCGCTTAATTTATTCCTAACCTGAACCTGACATGTTTAATAAACGGTTTAGATAGGTCGGCCCAAACCCGATCAGAAATCTATTTAGACTCAACCTAAACCTATTAATTTCATGCCGGTTTCAAATTAAGTTTTATGTCGGGTCAGAAATTATCACCCCTAGCCTTAGCTATGAAATTAAAAGAAAAAACATTAAAACAAAATACCATATATAAACACCTAAAAAAATACCATATCTAAAAGATATCACAAGTCTTTTAAACACCTAAAAACAGAAAGTGTATATTATTTGTAGAAGATATTACTCAATAGAGTCGAGTCGTATCCACGTAGTTACGGTGACGGGGCAACCATCTTGTTCAATTCCCTCCCCAAAATTCATCATCATCTACGGTGACGGGGCAACCATCTTGTTCAATTCCCTCCCCAAAATTCATCATCATCATCTTAATCATCTTGAACTCTTGATTACTATTTTTAGTCATTTCATCACTTCACTTTATAAAAAACTCGATTACACACTATAAATAAATGAGTCAATCAATTTCATCATTTACGGTTCTTCCACCGTTCAATTGATTTAGGAAAAATGAGCAGTGAAATTGAGCTTGAAGAAACTGTGAACCCTAACGATACTGATCCTTTACTTCACAATCATCATCATCATCATAATGCTAATGCTGGTTCTGATTCTGAGTCTGATGAGATTAAGTCTGATGATGATATTGAAGCTGCTTCCATTGTTACTTGCCGAATTTGTCTCGAATGTGACGGTGATGAACGTTTATTTCTTTCTTTCTTTTTCTTTTTTATCAAACGACATCGTTTTTAGGTCCAATGTAACCGATTATAAGCTCCAAACAAATTTTATGTTATTCGTATCTCAAGCTTTATACTATATAAAAAATAAAGACCGTACTAAAAGACAAAATAGTTACTATTAATCGCATTTGTAGATTGTTTATATATATATATACGAGTAGAATAGAATAGAATGTGTAAGTTTGGTAATTCATTCAGTTATTCATATTAAAAATATTTGTATGATTTTTTTGTTTAATAAATACATTTTTGTATCATACAAACATTCTATTCATATATAGTTTGTTATTTTTCGTTTCGAGTTACTTGTAACTATTAGTTTAATTTGTATATTTAGTAACAGTGAAATGCACGTTTGCTTAAATTTATGTGTAAAAGTTGTTATTATTTGTATTTGTTGATGTATTTGTGTTGGTGTGACAAAAGCAGTATAGAGTTGGTTGCGGCATATGTTTTTGTCTTGTAATTTTTGTGCGATTGTTTTTTAATTATGAGATACCGATTGATGAGAAATAGATGGAAGTTGTGTAATGTTTTTATTAAATATGAATTTATTGGATGTTTAAGCGTAATAAAGTTATTCTGGATTGCTGGCCTTTTAAGTTTATGTCCCTTTCCTTGAAAAAGCTTACCTAGTTCTAAGGTTTATAAAGAGATACATAAATCGTAAGAAGATTGTGTCGTAATAGTCAACTTGGATTTTTGATTCTGATCATTTTTATGAACTCGTTCTGTCTGAAGTCTTCACTTGTGTTCTTAATACAATTCTACAGTGTCGATGGTGAATCAAACGTTTAGTTGAAAATGGTAATGTGGGTACTTAAAAACACGGATCGTAACCTAAATTAGGTTGAATGACATGCAAAAAAATAGATATGTACCTGTATTTGTGTGGCTAACTATCTATGAATGTGATGGTGTAACTATCACAATCCGAGAGAGAGATACATTACGTGTGCCCTAACTAAGTAACCCCCAAGGAGTACTAGTTTTTGATGGTTGTGGTCTTCTGAATGAGATTCTTGTAAAGAATAAAATCAGATACTAGATAAAAGTGATCGTTTTGGTAGTTTTAACTGTTAGGTTTTAAAAGATACGTGGCATGATGACGTGTATCAATGAGTGTAAGGTTTGAACACTAACTTGATTGCTGATTTTGGAAGATCTTATACTGCACATGTTAAAATTTATTCGGTTCTGTTATTTATTTATCTTTTTTGTTCTTTTTACATTTGAGATGTTTGTAAAGGTGTTAGTGTAAGTGCCTATAGTGTGTCGTTTCGACTTAAGAATCCGACAAAGTTGACGTGTTCATTAACATCAGGTTTTGTGCTGTTGGCGTAATTATGTCGAGCTGACGATAGTATTTCGGTTTCTTCATTTTATGCTTTTATTTATGACGTTTATGGTATGAAGTATCTCCGGCCGTTACGCAATTACTTTGTTATTAAATTTTGTTTTTTGTTTCTTTTTTCTCATAGATGAAGATCTGATATCTCCATGCATGTGCAAAGGCACCCAGCAGTTTGTGCACCGCGCATGCCTTGACCATTGGCGATCTGTCAAGGTAAGGTCATGGCCTACTGGTCCTAGTCTTTGTTGGGACGATTTATTTGAAACGTTCACTGAATTACTGTAACTCAACAGGAAGGGTTTGCCTTTTCCCATTGCACGACTTGCAAAGCTCAGTTTCATCTTCAAGTTGTTGAGCTGAAAGACAACTCCTGGCGCAAGATTAAGTTCAGGCTATTTGTTGCCAGGGATGTATTTCTTGTGTTTTTGGCTGTACAAACGGTAACCATTCTTATTCCCCTTCTAAAGTGCTAAAATGTATGACACTTTCATCATCTCTTGGTAAATAAAATTTCTTTTGGACCTCAAAATTTCAGGTTGTAAGTTACTATGGGGGTCCTTATGTTAAGTGTGATCAGTTAGTATATCGATGATGTGTGTGTAACACTTGAGTTATTATCATTTGAAATGTAAAATGCGTATCTTTCTATATAATATTGCTAGTATTTTCTTTTTAACTAATCGGACAACTCACTCGTACAGGTGATTGGGCTGATGGGAGGCCTTGCCTACATTGCTGACAAAAACGGATCTTTCAGAACTTCTTTTGATGACAGCTGGGATCACATATTATCAACACATCCTTTACCATTTTACTATTCTATAGGTATGTTTACCTTATAATATATCCAAGAAGAAAGTCTACTTAGGGGGTGTTTGGGATTGCTTATTGAAAATAGATTATGCGTTTTGAAAACGGATAATCAGATAATCAGCTGTTACAAAACGTGATTCTGAAATATGGTGTTTGGATTTGATTATGTTGTTTGATATCGCAATAATCAGATAATCGATTTTATTAGTGTTTGGCAAATCAAATTATTCGATGACCTAACATGTAAAATGACCGAAAAGGACAATTGGACATATGGCGTAATTCACTAACTTTAACATATACTTACACTATTTTTTAAAACTAATATATAATTTATTCATAAATATCTACGGTAATATACTTTGTTTACATTTTATATTCTATTTTTATACCTCATTGAAACATTACAAACCGTATATTTGCTGTAAAAGTTAAAACCCTGTACAAAGAGTAACCCAAGAAAGACACACATTGAAACACTACAAGTCTACAACTGTCATCTCCTTTCAACACCTCCATAATTGTCGTCCTCATTTACGTTGCCTTCACCCATCATCAGATCCGTTCAATAAATTATTTATAGACTCGATTTCATAAGAAAAAGATGATTTACAACTTGTTGTTTCCAACTCTTTTATATTGGTGTTATTGGATTAAAAATGGCTTCCAAGCAATTCAAGCATCATACCACCATAGCAGAAGTAGATAAACTAAAAACTAAACTAACTCCCAATACCGTCTTCCACGGGTTATGGGTCCCAATACCGTCTTCCACGGTGTATGGGGGAGGTTAAGACGTAGACAGCCATACCCCTACCTAAGGTAGAGAGGCTGCTTCCGGTTCTACCAAAGGTAGAAAAAGACCTCCGGCCTTGCAAGGGGTGAGGATCGAACCCTTGACCTCTGTCTCCAGAGACAAGGGTGTTAACCACTTGATCCAACCATACTCTTTTTTTATAGCAGAAGTAGATGAGTAAGCAAAATAAAGGTATTTTGGGAGGGTATTTTGGTCATTTGACCATTGAGTTCTTGAGTTTTGAAAACTGCGTTTTGCAGCAGTAACTCCCTAGCTACTTATCCAAAACAGCGTTTTGGTGTCTTCAAAACGCAGATAAGCAATTTTTAGCTTTTCCTATCCAAACACTAGATTCAGATTCTTTGCGTTTTCAAGTTGAGATAATCAGATAATTGGGTAGCAAACGCAATCCCAAACACCCTCTTAATGTAGAAGAAAACAAACAGTGTGACGATATATTGGAATGCTCATGTCAATGGTTAGGCTGTCTTGTTTTCGATCACAATCGTCTAAAAAGGTAATAGTATGTAAACCTTAACCAATTATCAGGCATGACCTGTGTACATGCATGAATAAGTAATGGGATTTCCATCAAATACTATAAGAAAAGATCTCATCAACATAATGACATTCATGTTCTATCTAGGTTCTTCATTGTACACATATAACATTAACAAGAGAACAACAAATGATAGCAACAATTATCGAAAAAAAATACGCCAGGTGTTAAAGTCTTTGATATAAATTACAAAAAAAACTTTTGAGAAGCTTAGATGAAATGAAGTACTTATAGTGGAGGGGTGTCATTGTCACATCAGCTGCACGTCACCATTTACCTAATTCTCTCCCGTTCCCTTATCTTTCCTAAATAGTTTCAGTACTTCTCTCTCTTCCCCTCACAATTTCCCCATCTTCTATTATCAAAAATACCCCCATCATCCCCATCCCCATCCCTATCTCTCTGAAAGTCTCGAAGAGTTTATACCAAGAGGCAAAGAGGCCTTGCCGAGCTATTTCACCGCCAACACCCTCTACCCTTGTACCAATGATAGCTACTACTTACTACTATTGCAAGTTATCTTTCTTGTTTATTGGAATATTTGATCTATACAGCCTAACCTATTTACCAAGAAATGGATTAATTCGGTTATTATTTGCCTGTAACGTGTAAAAGGGCTTCACTCTAGAAACTTGGTTAAAGTGTAATGGTTTAAGCGAGGCAAAAGTAATCCACAATATATCTAAATGATTACAATTTCATAAATCACTGTATTTGGAAAAAAATAAAGTGGGATTATTCGTTTGTCAATATAGTTTCTGTAATCCAATTTAATACATTGATTATATATAACATTCTAGAAAAATTACAAAAAAGTTTGTGGGGCAATCCAAACCGACCTGACCTGTTTTGACCTGTATTACAAGTTAGAGGGTTTGACTTGAACCCATTTCAGCCTGTTACCTAAATCTTTTGACCAACCTATGAGAGCATGCGGTATGGTAACTCACAAGTTGAGTTATACCTTAACTCAATCGCGTTAAGGGGCAAGTTACCACACCGTGCACTTGTGTTAAGGGGTTGCGTTAAGGTGCAAGTTATGGTGGTAACGCAGAGTTATGGCTTAACTTGAGTTATTGCTTAACTCGATTTTTTTTGGTTAAGTTATGATAAAAGTAGGCCCAAAATGTTGAGTCATAATAAGTTTTTTTTTTTGTGTTAAGGTTAAAATATTAAAGCTGATGTGGCGCTGACGTGGCTCAGAGTTAAGCTTTAACTTGAGTTATCGTACTCCATGCTCTGCTTGCCTTTTCTTGACCTTTACTACCAATATTACATACCTTGCTGAAGGAGTTACATGTTATTGAACAGGGGTCCTTGTCTTCTTTGTGCTTGTTGGGTTTATTGGGCTCATACTTCATTGTTCATCTTTTAACAATGATCCGCGTATGGCTGGCTGCCAGAATTGCTGTTTCGGGTGGGGAATCTTGGACTGTTTTCCTGCCTCAATGGAAGCATGTTTTGCTCTGGTTATCGTATTTGTAGTTATATTTGTCATTCTTGGCATTGCCTATGGTTTTCTTGCTGGTACTATGGCCATCCAAAGGATTTGGCAGAGGCACTATCACATCCTCACCAAAAGAGAACTTACCCAGGTAATTCTTACCAGTTTGTTGTGAATGGGTTGATTTATCTATAACAAAAAGAATTGTACAAAAGAAAATATATCCCATAATGAAAGTTGTTCAAAGTTTATGTTAAAGCATACAGTCTTATATATCTTTTTATTTAAAGATTTCGACTTTTATCATATACTGTTTTGTAATCGGTTCAACCCAAACCTACTTGGCTCATTTTAACACATACTAAAAATGACTTATTTCAACCATATTTTGACTCACATGACCCGCTCATTCTAATAAACATCAGATTTAAAACTTACCAATTATATTGGTATGTTCAAAGCAGTACTTGACCAGTTTGTCTATGTAACTGGTGCACTGTTGATGATAAGATGTTGGGCCAAAAAAGTAATTACTTTACTTGGTTTGATCCAAACAAAAATTAATTACCATAGTTATCAGCACAAGTGTAGGATGCAAATACATAATCTTGCAAAGATACCGAGGGTTCGAATCCCTCTGTTTCCTTTTCAGTTGATGAGTTGTTGATTTACTTGTTTCGCTGACAATTTCTCTATTTCCATTTCTTTTTTTGCAGGAATATGTGGTGGAGGATCTTCATGGACGTTACGCCCCTCCAAAACTGGATCCAGCACATGAAGAACGCCTAAGAATGCTGAAGCTCTTGTGAGTTTTCTATAGTGATCTCTGCTGAATACAACATGTATCCAAGATATATATACTAATAGTCGTGTCTGTTCTAGGTATATAATGCTTGATATGCTAGTAGGTCGAGTCTTGTAAAGAATGGATGGTAAAGTCTTTTATCGTATTATATAATACATATACATTATATACTACATTATATGTTGTATATACAACATTTTTCTCACTTTTCTATCTAATGGTACTTTTCTCTAGATCCGCACCCCATATACATATATATAATTACTAGACGAGTATGCGTGCATAGCAACGGGATTTTATAGCGACAGATCGTTTTGTGTTAAAAAAAAGTTTATGGGATATATACGAAAATAATAAAAGTTTGAAGATTTGGTGATTAAACATGATGTTTTGAAACCCGGTTTAACTCGGGTGGTTCAACAGGTTGAACCGTTCCGGTCGAAAAACGGGTCGATTTAAACAGAGTCAACCCGACGGGTTGGGTTAAAAAACGGGTCAAATTAAACCGGGTCAACCCACCAGGTTTGAAGTTTCCCTGGTCAACCCGATTTTCGATATGTATTAATAGTTTCCTTTTGAAATACATGTTTTCAACATTTAATTTTTTAGTTTCAACTTTTCATTTTTTACTTTTTCGTTTTTCCTTTATATATAGTATAGCAGGGTACTGGCGCGTTGCGGCGGCGAGTACCCTGTGACGATTAACCCGAGAAATAGATCTCGATGAGACCTGATTCACTAGTTTGTATCGGTTTTAACGGGTCCTCTCTGATTCATTTTCAGATTGCTTTTATTGGTTAGCCGAACCGGTAGCGACACCGGTTCCCAGTTGAACCCGTTTGTCCGGTCCAATTTTTAAAATGATGTGTATCATCAACTTGTTTGTTTTATGAAGCTTTGTGTGTTTTATGAAGCTTTGTGTGTTTTATTAATTTGTATAATGTGTATAATATATCATGTACTTTTCATTTTAGGGAGTTTTAAAAATAACATTAATTAGTGTGTTTAATTATTTTATATTTTTGATTATGTTATAGCTTGTTTAAATTGTACATTGTGAAAATTTTATTGTACTTTTACTAAGGAGTGTTTTAATTGGTTGTTTTTAATTTGGTAGATATGTTTTTAATTGGTTGTACAATATGAATAAATTATTGCACTTTTAATTAATTGGTGTTTTAAGAAGAGTATTAATTAAATGGTTTTGTTTGTCTCTAATATGCTTTTTTGCTTTTCACAAAATTATTTTTACTGAAACACCTTGTAATGATATTTAGGTTCTGCACTGCTGGAGGTTGATTTTTTAAGACCATTTGCTTGAAAATATGCACCAAAATATTAGGAAGCAAGCTAAATGACCTATATTGTCAAAAAAAAAAAAAAAGTGTTAACGAGCTATATAGCTGCTTGCACATGAAAATAGTCATAAACCAAGAGATAAACAATTAGAAATTGAATTATAATACTAGATGCCGATGGGGTTATCTTAGATTTCCTCCTCAGATTTAGGGTTATCTTTAGCTGTCTGACTTGCATCACTGACGAATACCAAATGATCACCATCCCTAACTACTTCTATATCATCTACTTCTGCCCCCTCTTTGTTTGCAACTTTCGACGCCAAAAAACCATACTTCTTTACACCAATGTCCAGCAACTCATGGAAGGTCTTTGGTAAGAAGACAAGCTTCCCCGCAATGTCTCCTTTCTCGGGGCAACTTACAATCACCCTACCTGGGTTTTCCCTCCCGCCACCTCCAACAACAATGGTTTTAGGTCTTGGTGACACCAAGTCTATACTGTTGTCACCCTCTCGAGCATTTGACATTATCCCAAAAAGAGAATTGTGATAATTGTCACCTCTTCGTCTTCTACGTGATCGACCTAAAGACCCGTCATCCGCATCTTGTGAACCGGACTGAATAGTTGGCTCACTTTTGAACCTCCCAAGAAACTTCACGCGCGGTGAATCACGGGCACGTTTTTCTTCAGGGATCGGTACGAGTAGCGCGGGCGCGGGTCTGGTGAACTGGTGGTCATCTGTGAACTTAACGGTCAAGAAGAGATTCTTTATATCTTCATGTCCTTGTTGGTCAGCCAAGTCTCGTGGGGTCCAACCATGATGATCTTGTTGGTCAATGTTGGCTCCTTTGTCTAGTAGGAACTTCACTATCTCGATGTTACCCTCACATACTGCAGCATGGAGAGCCGTGTATCCATCACTTCTAGCACGGGTGACATCTCCTCCATGAGGGATGATTTTCTTAAGCAAATTTAAGTTGTTTTGCTCAGCTGCAATGCAAGAAAACTTCCCTACATCACCTGATGATAGAGTGGCACCGTAACTTGCCAAAGCTCCAACCACCGTATCATAACCACCCATAATAGCCTCCCACAAAGGAACGTTCCCTTCTGAATCTGTGGAATTTGGATCTGCTCCATAGTCTAGCAGCAGATTAACACAGTTCTCACTTCCTTTTGAGGCTGCTATATGCTGAGAAAATCACAAAACACTCTGAAAGTCAAATTGAGGTATATGCCCGATGCAGTAATAATTAAATTGCAATTCAAATATGTGCATACCAAAGCAGTTCTTCCATTGTTGTCCGACTCATTTGGATCAAGACCTTTCTTTAAAAGTTTGTGCAACAACAGATCATCTCCTCTAAGTGTAGCAAAGCAAAGACTTAGGGGCAAGTCCATCCTGCCACGAGCCAGCATGTTTTCCGTCTCCAGCAACACTCCTTCCATAACTGGATCATTCTTTTCTTTCAAATGCTGCTCTCAGAAAAAAGAAAAGAAGATAAGTCTAATGAATCAAGGAGATACTGCAATTGTCATAGAATGAACTAACGAAGGGTAATTGATACGAAGAGGGATGCTAGAACTTGCACAAACCTGTAGGAGATTGTTCATAATGACAGTTCCATCACCGACATTGGCTTGAACAATGTTCAAAAACGTGGTACGGTTCAACCTTAATAACTGACTTAACCTTTTGGTGCGAACTGTGAAAAGTTGAGGTCTATAACAAAGAACCCCAATTTCACCACAAAGATCACCCGGCCTTAATTCTCCTACAACCTGTTCGACTCCATGTTTCATAACGATGAGTTCCTGATCAAACAATTAAAGCATTAGACCCCAGTTATTTTCAGTATATGCCTTTGTAATAGATATGAAATTTAATGCTAACCACTGCTCCTGTAACAAGTATGTAGAAGTCTGTCGGTGCTTCATTCTGCAAAATCACATCTTCCTTTGGAGGAAAATACTCGGCTTTCATTTCCGACACCTTCAAAATTTCCAACATTGATTACAAGTTTGAAACTAACATTTAATTCTTAAAAAATTTACTAAGCCGGTAAGAGATATGACATACCAGCTGAAAGAGCAAGTCGTTGGACACATCATGAAACAAGTAGGCATTATCTAGAAGCGAATAGAACAGGAAATGAGAAATGCTTGACCGGATCGCTTTTGGAAGTGAATCAAGAGTCTCTTGTTGTTGAAGTCCCTCTGAATCAGTTCTAAACTTCAGACACAAATGTGCAAGCATCTGATCTTGCAGCCGAACAGGCAACTGATTCCTTTGAGCAAAACTTGAGGCGGATTGAATGGTATCCCTCTAAAACAGCTGAACAGTTAATAACAAGTATAATAATAATAAATTATAACAAAAACGAAGATTCAAGAAAAAAATACTCACAAATTGTCTAGTTTTACTGGTGCCATGGACAACCAAGTTGGTCATATTTCCTATAAGATATGATGTCAATCCAAGGTTGAAAAGCATATAGCATATAACAAAGATCTTCTCCCTTCTATTCTGAGCATGCAGGTCACCATATCCCACAGTGGTGAGAGTTGTGATGGACCAATACATGGATGTCACATAACGGGTGCTCAAGCTCTCGTGTTTGTACCCCTCGTTATCATATCCGATCCAAGTTCGGCCAGGTTGAGGAAAATTTGCAGCAAGGTAATAGTAAAAACACCCAGCACTGTGCACCGCAAAGAGGGTAACCTATAATAATCATAGGTACACCATGTTAGCTTTAGTAGTTTCAGAGTTTCAAATCAGCCTGCATATACATCTTTATTTAGTAAGCTACGTTTATATAATATCACAGTTTCATTAGTACTTACAAATATAAGTTTGGCGCAGCGAACCCAAAAGTAGTTGAAGTTCTTATCTTTCTCCAATCTGTTAAAAGACAAAATAGAGTAAACTACAAGACGTTAAAGATCAAGATTGAAACTCCGGGGGGTAATTGTGTAAAAAAGTATAGTGTACAGAACATGTAGTTTTGTTGTGTGACGGGTTGGGTTGATCTAAACACTTTTTGCCCAAAAGAGTGTATAGTGTGTTGATTATTAGAATTTTTTAAATTAAAAAGTCTAATAACTTTCTCTCTTAAAAAAAATGGGTTGTAGCGGGTTTTATGCATTAAAATTACACCCGACACCACTTATCCTGTTATATTAAACGTCTGACCTCTTAAACAAAACAAATTCTGAATCAACTAATTTGTACGTACCTAGCAAACATGGCACTAACTCTACGCAAACGCCATAGTCTAAACATGTTGAACAATCCATATGTTTGCAAAGACTTGGGGGATAACCTCTGGGCTAGTTCAGATGGTATGGTAGAGATGACATCGAATATCAACCAACTACTTGTATACCTCCAAGCAATCTTCTTTGGATCGTCCACAAGAAGATATGTACTTTTATCAAGGTAAGCCACAAAGAACGTAAGAATAATATCAATTGCAAAAAACCCATTGACGACGTTATCAATAACTGAGAGAGGTCTCCTTGGTTTTTCAAGAAAACCGAATTCAAATGGGGATACCCATGCGGTATAGAACACCAAAGCTACTAAAAATGTATCCCATACCCTGAAAGAAGTGATATAAATAATCTCGGTCAAATTCAGCAGTATTACATATAGGCACATACAACTAACATTATCGTTCTTTTAACCAGTATTCAAAGCTGTATGTATCGATGAAACCAGCACAAACAATATTGTTACTGTTCTCAGAAAGCAAAATTATCTAGAATACCCATAAGATTCCAATACAGGTACACATAAGTTGATTAGAAGTTGGCTTCTTACACAAGCTTGAAAACACGTTCTAAGCAAAGTCATTGTTTTCTTTCAATATGAGTCAATATTAGACGCCAAAAAAAGAACAAATACTGATTTCGTTTTCATTCAATTTATTGTCATATTCTATTCATATAACACCAAACAAATTATTTACTAAATTGCAACATTTATATAAATTAACATAAAGGGAACGTGGATTGCTAGATTAAAAAAGAATCCTCGTATTTATACACCAACAAATTTTGTTACGTATCACATGATACACAAAATCAAGAGAGAATTGATCGATGGCCCCGTTGGCCCGTTAGAGATCAAACACGTACAATGTGAATCATTAGCGATATTCTAATTAAGAAAGTCAAGAAACAGTGTTTTTCTAGTATAAACCATCCAAAATCAACACAAGATTCTTAAGTACATCATGTGAAAATTTATAAAGAACAAAAAAGCTTCAAAGTTGCCAGCCGAATCTATAATTATCTCCGTCCATATCATTCCTAATTCATGCATTATTAAAAGATTAAAAGATACTCTTGTTTTACTTGTACTTTTTATGTTAGGAAATCCTTTTTTTTAGGAAATTATTTTCTATTCAATAAATAATATTTATTGCTTAAATTTCTTGCAGTATAAAAGAACATATAACCAAATCAAGAGATAGATAAAAAAAAATAAAAAGTTAGAAAATATATACAGTATATTCTAATAAATATAATTAGTTACAAAAATAATGATCGTCTTAATTTTGGTGGATGGTAGTTTCGATGATAGAAGCATTAATGCAAGATAACTAAAAAGGGCACATTGCTCAAGAATTTAAATATTGACTTATAATTTTCCAGACAGAATTTAGGCAATAAAATGTTCTTCCATTCTGGAAAAACTGTGTAGAATCAGTCGTACAAAACACAAGAATATATGTAGCCAAATATGTGAAAAAAAAAAAAAAAACAAACAAACAAAAAAAAAAAAAACGATCTTTAACATTCTAGTTTATTATGATTATATTGTGACATTCTGGTTTTCGAGACTGGTTGAACTATCGAACTATCTAAGACGAACAGCTGGTTCAATGGTCGGTTTATCGTTTTTCAAAACAGTGACGCACTAATTTCACCGACTCGTATAACTTACTTCACGCATATAAAACACTACGAACTATTTTTCTACTTCAAAAAAAAAAAAAAAAAAAAAACTTGCACCACATATATAACATCAAAACTATGAAATTCAAGAAATTAACACAAATTGCACACAGTCTACACAATATGCACATATGAAGTATCTATACAAATATACCTGTAACGACGATCATAAGGCGCTATGATACAGTTACGAAGCTTAATACCACGAGTACTACGAGCACCAAGAGCAGGTAAAATTCCTGCGGTTAAACTATATTGACTGCCATCTCTTGATATCTGCTCAAGTTCTTTAGCACCGCCACATAATGAAACCCTAAAAACTCCGTGCTTTGTATTAGTATTACCATTGTTATCATAAATTTCTGCCATATTTAACTTCGAGATACTTTTCTTCTCTTTGTTTCTGCGTTGTTGTATGAGTTTATATAGGGAAGGGCAATTTGACAGTGGGCCCGATATTACACGAGAGTCTTCCTAATGTTGGTCTATGCCTCATAATTGCTTTACTCATTATTTAGAACTTTATAACTGTTATAACAATAATGGTCCCTCTACTAATTTATTGGTACTTTAATTTATGAAATAAGTAGCTTATAGACCCGTGGATTCACGAGGTTTTTAAAGAAATTATTCATTAAAAAGTTGAGTGTGTGAATAAAGTGACAAACAACAACGAACATAAACATGCTCCATTATTTTTTAAAGAAATAATAAGTAACAAGTCAACAATCTTATATGAACTATTGTATTTCTAACTATTAATATAATAAACGTCCATGCATCGTCATCTCCAAAGTTGATGATCTTCACAAGAAAATGTATGTAGTGAGCATTAATGAAATGATAAGCGAATGTCCATTCCGTGAGCACCTAATAAGCCAATGTACAAACACGTAGCCAAACTTGCCATTTTCTAACTTCCTCTCAACCTTATGTTGTAGTGATCCATCTACTTGAACCTGAATATTCACCAAAAAACGGCCATCTATATTAGTTGGTCAATTAAGACTCAAAAATTCCAATTAAATTAAGAAAATATGCTTGGGCTATATTAGATGAGGATTGTCATGACCTAAAAGGAAGTTTAACGCCAAAAACAATTTCGTTGTTCCATGTGCGCATGTTTTCTAACGATGGATCCTTAATCAAGTATCTTTTATCACTTGCATACACAATGAGAGTCATAACTTAAGACTTATAATCTATTAACTTGATTTTTTTATAAACTAACTATTGACAGAGTTATAAACTAACTATTTACATATATAATAACGCACAAGTAGTCATCAATACATCGCAATGCCAAACACCTAAAAAATCTTAAAACCAGACACCTCTTCTTAAATCACTTTATTGTAATAACATGAGATGCCATGTACACCACAAGATCAGTCCTCAAATATCGTTCTTTTTTGCTAATTCATACACATCTAATACACAAGTAGTCATCAAAGATGACAAGTTTCATAATAGTTCCAGTTTGGCGCCAAAAGCTGTTACTCTTCTCTTCTACTTAAACAACTCTTCACTTGTATAATAATTCATTCTTGATTTTCAGTTACAAACTTTCTCTCTTAACTCTTGTAATCATTTGTGTAACCACATCTTACTAATAACAATTCCATTTCGAATCTATTTCTTATCATTAGGTTCTTAATGTGTTGTTGCAATTGTTGATCACGTTTTCATTTCTTGTTGATTTCTAAACGTATGTTACAATTGGTATCAGAGCGATCCTTGACCACCATTAATGGCAGAAATCTGTTAGGATTCAGTTATATCGTTAGCATTCAGTTACACCGATTGAAGATCTTGATCTTTTGATCACCCACCACACATACATAAATTCCGGTCAAACTAGACCATCTGTCCAATCACAAATACGTCTTGATTAACTGTCCGTTTCCATTTCCAAAATACGTTAGTTAGGATCTGTGTGGTGGTTTGTTGTCCTGGTGTAATTGAATCAGTGGTGGTTATAAACAGAGAAAGAACATGGTAGACACAAGGTCTGTTGTTAATGGTGCTGTTCGCCAAGAAAGCACTAATACTGGAGTACATTCAATAGAAAGTATTGCTAGTCAATTGGAAACATTAGTGGGGGTTGTGGCTTCACTTAATACTGATATGAGGCTCATGCAACAAAGACTAAATGGGGATGAAGGCACAAGTCAAAGGAGGGAGATTCTTGGAAGTCAAACTATGCAACACAATGGTCAAAATGGGGGACAATATGGAAGGTTGTCCAAGATCGATTTCCCTAAGTTTGATGGAGATGATGTTCAAGGGTGGTTGTATAGAGTGCAGATGTTCTTTGATATGGATCAGATTGTGAGTGATGAACAAAAGATTAGGTTGGTTTCTACGCATGTGTTTGGAAAGGCCGTTGTTTGGCATACTCAGTTTATGAAGAAGTTTGGAGAGGTGATGACTTGGAATATGTATGAGACTCATGTGAGGAAAAGGTTTGAGTCAGTTTTTGAAGATCCAGTAATGGAACTTAAGAATCTCAAACAGACTTCTAGTGTACAGGTATACCAAGATTCATTTGAAATACTGTTGAATAAAGTTGAATTGCTTGAAAAGTATACAATTAGTTTGTCTATTGGTGGTTTAAAAGATGAGATTGCATATGTAGTTAGGATGTTTACACCTACTACTTTAACTGATGTGTTTAATTTGGCAAAATTGCAAGAAGCTAATATTTCTGTGACTAAAAGTAGAAGTGCACCATTGTTGAGTACTCCTAGGCATAATGTGATAAATGGTAGTAATAACAGGAATGTGAATAGCAGTTATAGGAGTAATCAAGTTGTGCCTGTGAGTAATATTAAGCCTGTGCCAAACAGACAGTTTAAGAGGTTGACACCACAGGAATTAGAGGAAAAGAGAGCCAAACACCTCTGATTCTATTGTGATCAAAAATATACACCTGGCCATAAGTGCAGTGGTCAGTTGTACTCTTTAGAGGTGGTGGGTGATGAAGTAGAAAGTGAGGATGAAGATTTGTTGTTGACTGAGGAAGGAGTTGTGAGTTCTTACACTAG
Source organism: Chrysanthemum makinoi (assembly GCA_910596185.1). Classification (NCBI taxonomy): domain Eukaryota; kingdom Viridiplantae; phylum Streptophyta; class Magnoliopsida; order Asterales; family Asteraceae; genus Chrysanthemum; species Chrysanthemum makinoi. The sequence goes on from OU343223.1 coordinate 179,574,808, forward strand.
CTTAATTGATGAACCTCCACTCATTTCTTTGAATGCATTAACTGGTGTGAACACTTATAGAACAATGAGGGTTAGAGGCTATGTAAGAAAGAATATGTTGCATGTTTTGGTTGACTCAGGAAGCACCCATAATTTTCTAGATCTAAGTACTGCTAAAAAATTGGGGTGTAAATTGACAAGAATATGTCCTTTAGAAGTTTCAGTAGCAAATGGTAATGTGATGAACAACTTATATGAGTGTAAGAATTTTACTTGGGAATTTCAAGGTGTTTCCTACACTTCTGATGTGTTAATTTTGCCATTGGGTGGGTGTGAGATGGTATTTGGAATTCAATGGTTGTCTACTTTGGGGTGGGTTAGATGTCACTTTAAGAACTTGATCATGGAATACACCTACAAGGAAAGAAAGATTGTGTTAAGAGGGACTCAACAAACCACTCTCAAGTGGATGCAGGGTAAGCAAAAACATGGTAGTAAGGTGGTAACAGCTGAGTTGTCTGCTATAGTTGTTTGTGATTACTCTGCTACTTTGTTGAAAATGGAATCTGAGTTGGGTGATAACAATGAGTTGAAATGTGTTCTTGAAGAATTTAGGCGAGTTTTTGAGGTACCCAAAGAATTACCACCAAAAACAACCCATGACCATACTATTCCCCTTATGCCAAATACTTCACCTGTCAATATAAGGCCTTATAAACACCCTCCACAACAGAAAGATGCAATTGAAGCTATGGTAAAAGAGTTGTTGGATTCAGGAGTGATTAGAAACAGTCAAAGTCCTTTTTCATCTCCTATAGTTATGGTTAAAAAGAAAGATGGTTCTTGGAGGATGTGTGTGGACTACAAACAGCTCAATAAGTCCACAGTTAAAGATAAGTTTCCAATACCAGTGGTGGAGGAATTAATTGATGAACTGCAAGGGTCAAAGTTTTTCTCAAAGCTGGATCTAAGATCAGGGTATCATCAAATTAGAATGCATGAAAATGATGTGTATAAGACAGCATTTAGAACACATGAAGGGCACTATGAATTTCTAGTGATGCCTTTTGGCCTCACCAATGCTCCATCAACCTTCCAATCTTTGATGAATTCAGTGTTCAAGAAGTTTCTCAGGAAGTTTGTGTAAGTTTTCTTTGATGATATACTAGTATACAGTGATAGCTTGGAATCTCATCTCAACCATTTGAAACAAGTTCTGCAAGTCATGATGGATAATTCTTTGTTTGCTAAGGAGTCTAAGTGTGTTTTTGCTACTTCAAGTGTTGAGTATTTGGGACACATTATATCGATAAGGGGTGGCAACTGATCCTAGTAAGATAAAAGCTATGCAATAATGGCCTGCTCCAACAAATGTCAAGCAACTCAGAGGTTTTCTTGGGCTGACTGGTTATTATAGGAAGTTTATCAAGAATTATGCAAGTGTGAGCAAACCATTGACTGTATTACTCAAAAAGAATGCTTTTCAGTGGAATGCAACTGCACAAGAAGCTTTTGAGGCACTTAAAGAAGCAATGGTACAAGCACCAGTGTTAGCTATTCCAAATTTCAACAAGGTTTTTACTGTGGAAACTGATGCTTCAGGGGTAGGAATTGGGGCAGTTTTACAACAAGAAGGGCACCCAATTGCATTTCTGAGAAAAACTTTGTCAACTAAACACCAAGCCCTCTCAACCTATGAAAAGGAGTTCCTAGCAGTTCTGATGGCCTTAGAAAAATGGAGGGGTTATCTACTTGATAGACATTTCAAAATAAAAACAGACCATTTTAGCTTAAAATACCTGTTGGGACAAAGGTTGACAACTCCTTTCCAAGTTAAATGGCTACCTAAACTGTTGGGGTTTGACTATGAAATCTCTTATAAGAGTGGGTCTAAAAATGTGGTAGCAGATGCCTTGTCAAGGGTATCAAGTGGAGTTGAGCTCAATGCTATTGTTCTCACTTCTATTGCTTCTGATCTATTGCAACAAGTCAAGAATAGTTGGGAGAAGGATGTGGGGCTAAAGAATGTTATTCAACAAATACAAAGCACTACTTATAACAAAAACAAATTTACTATGGTAGATGGACTGTTGAGAAGGAAAGAGAAGTTAGTGGTAGGAGATGATATGCAGTTAAGGAAAACCATTATTCAGTACTATCATTCAGATGCTGTGGGAGGACATTCAGGTACTACAGTGACTCTGCACAGGCTCAAAAGTATGTTCTATTGGAAGGGTATGCAGAAGATGGTCAAGCAGTTTGTAAGGGAATGTGATGTGTGTCAAAGGGAGAAACCTGATTTGGCAGCTTATCCTGGTCTTCTACAACCCCTACCTATACCAGAAAAGATTTGGTCTTCAATCTCCATGGATTTCATTGAGAAATTGCCTAGTTCACAGGGTAAACAGTCATATTGGTGGTGGTAGATAGATTGTCCAAACAGGCTCATTTCATTGCTATGCAACACCCTTTTACTGCCAGCACAGTAGCTCAGTTGTTCCTTGATCATGTGTACAGACTACATGGGCTACCTGAATCAATTGTTAGTGACAGAGACAAAATCTTCTTAAGTCATTTCTGGCAATCAATGTTCAAAACCTTGAAAGTGCAACTTAAACTATCTACAGCCTACCATCCTCAAACTGATGGTCAGACTGAGATTGTGAACAAGTGTTTGGAGTGTTATCTTAGATGTATGACTGGTGAAAGGCCAAAAGAGTGGGCTGTTTGGTTACCTATGGCTGAGTTTTGGTACAACACTAACTTCCACTCAGCCATCAACACAACTCCTTATGAGGCAGTCTATGGTCAAAAGCCACCAACCCATGTTCCTTATGTACCTGGAGATAGCACAGTGGAGGCAGTTGATAGGACAATGCAGGCTAGAGAAAGTTCTTTACAGATGTTAAAGTTTCATTTACAGAGGGCACAAGATAGAATGGTCAATCAAGCTAACAAACATAGAAGTGATAGAGTATTAGAAGTTGGAATGTGGGTGTATCTGAAGCTCCAACCTCATAGACAAGTTACCATAAGAAAAGAACATCAACACAAACTGTCATCAAAGTACTATGGGCCTTTCATGATCATTGAAAAGATTGGTGCAGTTGCTTACAAGTTAGACTTACCTGTTACAAGTCAAGTTCATCCAGTTTTCCATGTCTCACAGTTAAAATTGTGTAAAGGAAGTGACAACAAAATGGGAATGCTACCTCATTGTGGTCCAAATGGCTTACTTGCAGCTGAGCCTATTGCTATATTGGACAGAAAACTAGCTAAAATCAATAACAGAGCTGTGGTATATGCATTGGTCAAATGGTCAAATCACACAGATGAAGATGCTACTTGGGAGAATCTTAATGACTTGTTACAGAGGTATCCAGAGTTTGAAACCCAAGCTTGAGGACAAGCATTGTTTGAAGGGACAGGGATTGTTACAAGTCAAAGCTAACAAGGACCAGTTGTGACAATTACTAAAAGTCAGAGGACTAAAGATGACAAGTTTCATAATAGTTCCAGTTTGGCGCCAAAAGCTGTTACTCTTCTCTTCTACTTAAACAACTCTTCACTTGTATAATAATTCATTCTTGATTTTCAGTTACAAACTTTCTCTCTTAACTCTTGTAATCATTTGTGTAACCACATCTTACTAATAAAAATTCCATTTTGAATCTATTTCTTATCATTAGGTTCTTAATGTGTTGTTGCAATTGTTGATCACGTTTTCATTTCTTGTTGATTTCTAAACGTGTGTTACAGAGATGCCATGTACACCACAAGATCAGTCCTCAAATATCGTTCTTTTTTGCTAATTCATACACATCTAATACTGATAAGCCATTCTGTGAAGGTTTCTTGGACTATCGCATCCGATATTTTGTCTGCAAAAAATCATGATTTAGTTAACGATCATATTGGGTTGCACGTAATAGATTATCATAAATGAATAACAGAGAAACGGGTCTATAGAAAGTGTAAACAACATAAGAATTTTTGCATAACACTAAAAGTTTGCATTCCTAAATTACAGATCCTTGCAACGAAACATCCCATTTTGACATGAGATATATGTTTTTGGTGAAACATCCCATTTGCAACGAAACATCCCAATTATGGGTTACGGAGATTATGTTTTTGGTGACAGTGTTATATCCCAGGTATACTATGTGGAAGGACTTGGGCACAATCTGTTCTCTGTTGGTCAATTTTGTGATTCTGATCTCGAAGTAGCCATAAAAAAACATGCATGTTTCGTTAGAGAATTAGATGGTGTTGATCTTCTTAAGGGATCTCGTGGCACAAAATTGTACACCATTGCTATCGAAGACATGATGAAGTCTTCTTCTATTTGCTTGTTATCAAAGGCATCAAAGAACAAATCGTGGTTATGGCACCGTCGACTAAATCACTTGAACTTCGGCACCATCAATGATCTTACTAGAAAGGACCCGGTGAGAGGTTTAACCCGATTAAAATATGAAAAAGATCATCTTTGTTCTGCTTGCCAATTGGGCAAAAGAAAAAAGTATGCCCATAAACCAAAACTTGCCAATACCATCATGGAAGTTCTTCATACCCTTCACATGGATCTATGCGGACCCATGAGAGTACAAAGTATCAATGGGAAGAAGTATGTGCTAGTTGTTGTTGACGACTACTCTCGGTTCACTTGGGTAAAGTTTTGAGAACCAAGGATGAAACTCCCGAGGTTATCATTAAGCTTATCAAACAATTGCAGGTTAGGCTTAACAAAACTGTCTGAATCATCCGAACAGACAATGAAACTGAATTTGTGAATAAACAGCTCATTCAGTTTTATGAAAGCATTGGAATCAGTCACTAGAAAAGTATTCCACGCACTCCTTAGTAGAACGGTGTAGTTGAAAGGCGTAATCGTACTCTTGTGGAAGCTGCTCGGACTATGTTAATTTTCTCAAAGGCCCCAATGTTTCTCTGGGCGGAAGCTATTGCCACTGCTTGTGTAGTTGACGACTACTCTCGGTTTACTTGGGTAAAGTTTTGAGAACCAAGGATGAAACTCTCGAGGTTATCATTAAGCTTATCAAACAATTGCAGGTTAGGCTTAACAAAACTGTCTGAATCATCCGAACAGACAATGAAACTGAATTTGTGAATAAACAGCTCATTCAGTTTTATGAAAGCATTGGAATCAGTCACTAGAAAAGTATTCCACGCACTCCTTAGTAGAACGGTGTAGTTGAAAGGCATAATCGTACTCTTGTGGAAGCTGCTCGGACTATGTTAATTTTCTCAAAGGCCCCAATGTTTCTCTGGGCGGAAGCTATTGCCACTGCTTGTGTTAGGTCACAAGGTTTACCACACAAGCTTATAAGAAAGATAGAGAGGCGATTGAACAAGTATCACACACACACATGAGATAATAAACACGGTTTAGGCGTAGAGTATGTAGTGAAAGAAAAACTTGAACAACCAACCTTCAAATGAAGGTTTACAAGGGGTATTTATAGGCAAGGAGCTAGGGCAACACTCCTACTCCTTCCCTTTCTCCTATGGGCTTGGGCCTAAGCTCATGGGCCTTCTACATAAGCTTAAGGCTAATAACAAACATAAAGGCCATAATAAGCTAACTATTACATATGAGTAACTAACACTTGAATAAGGTTTAGGAGTGATTCCAACAATCTCCCCCTCAAGTGTTATTACATATGAGTAACAAACACTCAAGTGTTGGTGATGAAAAACGGTGAAGGCGTTGATGTAATAGTAGCTTTGACGTCTTCTGACATTCTTGTTTCTTGTGAGAAGAATTACCTTGATTCGAACAATCTCCCTAGTGTAGAGAGATAGTTTACTTTGAACGGTTATGCTTTGACGTCATCTTTAACTCTGTTCTTTGATCATTGTTTTGTGATGAAAGTGATAGTATGTTGTTGTCTGCATCATATCTGCCTCAGGTCTACTTCGCCGCTACAGTGTCTCCACGTCATTCTTCAACATGCTCACACGCTCTTTGACGTTGGAATTCAAGATCTGATGGAGTTCTTTAAGTCTTTAACTTTGTAGATTCTCTGTATTGACGAAGAATCATTGACTGTTGTGTTACTTTTGGATAGAACTTCCATTAGTGATGAAGTTGGCGTGAGCATGAGAAGAATCTGCACGATCATTCCGCTCCGGAGCTTCCATAAGAAGAAAACATTTAAACGGTTAGTAATAAGCGGATTCCGCACTTACAAGTTTGAACTTCGAGAGTGTTAACAACATAGTGTGAAAACACAACTCTAATTCTTACAAAGGCCGTTCCTGAATCGAGTCCCACAAGTGAGATAACACGATGTAGCGAAGTACACCTACGATTCCGATGAGTCGCCGAGGTACACGAAGCATCACCTCACGATGTAGACCGTTTGAGACCACTAAGCGCAATCCACGGGAGTTGCGAAGCAACCTGCTGTCCGTGGCTGTTTGATGTTGACCTTGGCAGGAGTTTCCATTCAATCACCGAGGATCACAAATGTGAACCTCTCATAAATGTTCTCGACAGATTGCTAAGATCTGTGAAGGACTTGATAATGTATCACTGAAATTCTTATTGTTGAATATCAAGTGATGAAATGTCAAGTGTACCTAAGAGATCTTTTGATGAATCTCGTGGCTCTAGACTCAATAGTGCGTTTGGTTTTCTGGCGGAGACTAGGGAGAGGTTCTCCTTCTTCAATACCAGCAATCTCTAAGAGAAAGCCGATATTTTACGTAGGGTTCCCAGTGAGAATGAAACAAGCTTCTGTTGAAAGAAACTTGAGTGGATAAGAAGGTTTAGTGCATGCGTCCTTTGGGTCCATGACGAATTTTAATCTTCAATACCGGCGTCACTAAGTGACAACCAGTAGCATATGAATTGAACCCGGTGTCTTCCCTAAGTTGAATAATCGGGCTATTTCTTTTCACCCTTTTCTTTGCATTTCTTTTTAATTCTTCAACTCCTTCTTTCTCCGATTCTCATTTTCTCCTTTTTATAATCATACCTAAGGACTTCTAAATACTAACTATTTGTGGTGTCCTTGGGTAGATCCATCCGACTCTGGCGGATCATAGGACGGTTATTCCTAACCTTAGTCACCTTATAACACCATGACTAACCTATGTTGCCATAAAAACCACTGATGTGAAAAATCTCTCACAGTGTTTATGAATGAAAAACATTTTAGTACCACTTTTGAGATAAGATTTTGCATAAATACTCCCCCTCCACATGTGCTTAAGAGTTTTAACGGTTAAAATGCACATTGAGGAAAGAGCACGCACTTTTGAACTGATTAACTCAAGATAGACATTCCCCCGCGAGACACAGTTACGTGGCGTAGTTAAAGAGTTGCATTGTCAGCTTTTAGGTGACAACTGGCTCTAGTAACTACCTTGAAGGTGTTGACAATCCTCGAAAGGTCGTCAAACCCGTCAGAGTTCATGTTTATCAAGAGTTTCTCGAATGGTACATTCTACTCAGAAAAGTCCTTTGCGAGACACGTTTACATCACTAGCGAACTAGCTTGAAATTATTACCCATCCAGGACAAGTCTTTTCGAGTTACTAACAGTTAAGCATCGTCAATTCGTTGGTTAAGTCTGAAGCACACAGATTCATTTGCATTTTACACAACATATTTCTTATCACACATTTTCTCCCCTCAAAAATGGCATATTAAAGTGTTATTTTTGAAACGTTTGAGAATAAATATGACCATTTCGAGTGTTGCGGGAAGAATGACCACTGTGAACAATTTGTGAACAAAGTTTCAAATACTCCCCCTCAACAAGTGATATAAAAGGTTGAGGTTTTGAAAAACATAAGGGGAAGTACTTGTTCTTTTGAGAAAAACCTTGAAAAATGAAAGGTTTGATAGGTTTTACTCAAAAGTAAGAAGCTTTTGTTCCTTTTCTAAGGATTGTGGCACTGAAGCGTACCACAGGGTCCTTTATTTACAAGTACGGGTTGTACACTGTAATGTGTGCACAAGCCATTGACATAATCAATCAAACATCCAAAATTATATGAAGGAAGCAATTCAAGGGGTACCAGGAAGTGCAGTGATGTTCCCAGGAGTGTGCACAGGGCATTGAGAGCCGGTTATGTTAATCCCGGTCGACCAATCGACATAACTCTCCAATAGTCTGAACTGATCCCTTCGAAACAACCGTTCATCAATCATTGTGATGATCCGTCTCACATCCCTCCTTTCCGAGAATTCAGCGCTTAGGAGACTCAATTTTCTGGCGTATATCCTTCAACCTGTATGCCAATCCATCCCTAACCAGCTTCAAAGTATGATCCCGAACTTGTGGAGTTCGCTACACGCCATTAAGCAGTTTCTTTGAAGTTCACTACGGTAAACAACGCCGAAAGGTTTGCTGATGAGTGTATATTGAGATAGGTGGTTGATATCGGGAAGATCAAGCTTTGGAGGAGTGAAGTTGACAGCGTCGATAAGATTCAACACCACCGGTGGAGATCTTCTACACGCTCCTTGATGACAATGCGTCTTATGAAGATGAGAAGTGACTTGATAAATTCGCGTTGTCTTTGTGGTTGAGAATTATCTCATGCACCCTTGGCAAGGTACATGTCTTCGATGTCATTGAGAGACAAATTCTCAAAGTCGCCTCGAGAAAGCATAGTCCTATTCATCTTGTCGTTTGACTACGATCTTCTTTAGGAATGTGTAGTCCCACTTAGACGATAGGTCAACGTGTATGATGGCAACGATATCTTTAGAACTATGCACAGCATGTTGAGACTTCGAACCGACAGCTTCGGTAGTAGATTCGACGGCGTCGGCGATGATGAATCCCATACCATGCATCTCGGTCGTATGCTTCCACTGTGTTGGAGAACAAGTGGTTGGCACGTTCCTCAATGGCTATGCAGTTTGAGTAGGCAGCTGCTGGGAATGGAAGTGTCAACGATGTAGCGTATTTTCTTGAATCATCGCCACCGTGTAAAAGAAAATCCAAGTCTTTGTTGAAGAAATATCAGAAAGGAATCCTTGGTTCAGCTGGTTGGCCAAGTGTTGGTAGAGGTTTGGTCCAATCGGTGTAGTATGGAGGGTTGTCCCTTTGTGTGAAGTCAATGTTTGTTTCCGGGTTGAGCCAATCCATGTTGTTAGACATAGCTCGAGCAATGTTTTCAAGGTGATATTCAACCTCGAGGGCACTTTCAGAGCTGTCTTTTAGAAGTTGAAATGCTTCATTCTTTATTCGCTTTAACTCAGATTTCGTCATTTTCTTCAAATGGAACTTTTCTTGCAGAATTTTAGCATGCTCCAATGTAGAACCGTCTACCAAATTCTGACCTTCTTCGAGGTAGGAGTGTTGTTAACAAGAGTAGCAAACCATTCAAAGTCCTCTGTTTTATCGTCATCTAGCCATTATACGACGTCAGTCTGAGGCGTCTTCTTCTTCTTCTTTTTCGAAGGCCTAGATGATGATTCGGGTTTCTGAACTTGTTTGGGAGAGGTGGGTTGTTCTAGGGGCTCAAGGACCTCTTCATCATCACCACCCGTATACTCAAAGTGATCATCGGTTTTCGAGTCGGGGTGGTAACTTCGAATCGTCCCCGAGGTTTTCAGAGAAGAACGAGGAGGAGATTTTTGTTGAACAGGAGTCCGTTGTAGAGGAGGTTGCATCAAAGAAGATTCACGATGCTTCGATGTTTAGGTGCTGAGTCTTTATCCTTATCCTTGTCTTCATCGTCTCTAGGACGTTTAGACTTTTCGACTTTGAATCTACAAGCTTCTTGAAGTTGGTAGTCCAAAGAATGCTTGAAACAGCTTTCCTTCATCGAAGTAAATGTCCCGATCGATGCGGACATTTGTGTAACAAGCTTGGCCACCAATTCATTATCCGAGAAAACAACCGGATTGGTTGGATTGATTGTGACGGTTAAGGGCGTTGATCGAATAGTTTGCTTGGCGATCTGCATAAGATTTGGATAGAGTTGTTTGGTGAACAACTGATGAGTGTCTAAATACTCATCATTTTTGTACCATTTAAACTGCAAAAACATCTGAAAACACTCAGAAATGCATCAAAATGATAAAAATATCACAAATAAGTGTTTTATGTGTTTTAAATGCAAAAATATCAAAATCTGGTGAAAAACGTATAAAGTTTGCATAATTGGCGTTTAGCCCCCAAGTTTCAAAAGTTGTCAAAACATTCCCTGGTAAAACTAAATAAAGAAAAATATCATTTTAAGTCCTTAGGGATTCTTAAGTTGTTAAAATTAGTCCTTGAGATTTAAAATTACAAAATTACAACTTAGGTCCCTGAACTTTCAAAATTGTCAAGTTTGGTCCCTGGAAAATTGAAATTGTCAAATCTAGTCCTTGTACTATTGGAACTTGTCAATATTGGTCCCTTGTAACAACTTTGGAATAATGGCAGGATTGGTCCCTCTAGTTTGGCAGAATTACAAAACAAGTCCTTGTCATTTAATACTAAAACAAAGCCTTGTCAAAATGAATTGGACCCCTACCACTTATACCATTTGGCCCCTGTCATTCCCTGTTTTGACCCCACAGTCAAACAGATAAGCCTTTCCCTCCCTTATGGGTTTCTTCCTCACCACTTGGCCCTGCTCTGCAAATGCTTCTCCCAACACCCATCACCTCAGCCCCCTTATCTCCTTCCACCCTCACCCACATCATTATCACACCTGTCCACCCCCCTCCTAGTTGCAGTAACAGTCCCCACAAGTCAAATCCACTTTTCCCGCCAAAATTGGAAAAGTGGCCAATATGCTTAAAACTCTCCCATTGGCTCTCAAATGTGGTGGGATTTGCTCAGATGGACACGTGGAAGCTTTTGGAGCTATAAAAAGGAAGAGAGAAGAAGCAAATGAGAGTAGTTAGTTTTTAAAATTCCTTTGTATGTCGTTTTTATGTAGTTAGCTTAATTAATGTTTTAAGATGTAAAATTTAAGCTTCAATGTAATAAACATATGCCACTCAATCTTTATAAACTCATTTCAAGTACTAATTTAAGGTTTTACTTCAGTTTCAAAATCTCAGGTTTACTGTTGAAAAATTAAGTTTCAAAGTCTTGTGATAAAGCTTCTAATAGCTTAACTCTAAGCTCAAACATGTTTATTTGAGCTTATTATAGCTTTTGACAAGCTTTGGGAACAGTTTCAAGCAATTTTGGTACATGGTCAACAAAAGTCAACTGAGGTGCTAAATTGGAAAATGGTGATCTTGGGTTGATGTTGTGCTTGATTTGGATTGGGTTTGATATGGAATAGTGTAGTTTTGGGTTCTATATTGGCTACATCTTTGCTGGGAACTTGTAAGCTTATATCTCCTTTTCATTTTGTATGCAGTTTTAGCTTTGTGTTTGTTTGAACATGTGATCATTAAACCTTTTTAACTTGTTTAACTAGTTGTGATTAAGATATTTAGAATCAGTTTAAGTGAAGAGTCATATTGGTTCAGTGATTTGCTTAGTAATTAGTTAAAATCAGTTGTTATAACTAGTGTTTGGATCAGATAAGTTAACTATGTTAGAAGGTTGTTTATGTTGTTATTCTTGCTTGATACATGATACTTTAGTTCCTAATATCTTAAGTATAGCATAAAAACCAGTAGTCTAGTATAAAAAAGTCAACTTAGCTTCTAATCTTATATCACTAGTTAACTGTCAAAAATTTGGGATACAAATTATATCACAGTAGTTTGTAATTTGGTACTCTAGCCTAAAATCATCCTATCATAGCTTAGTATAACATGTTAAGTCATTAGAATCAGTTATAAGTTCATAAAAGTCAGCTTATTAGTTTTCTATAAAAAGTCAAATTATCCTAGAAGCTGTTTTTGAATAAAATGAATAATTTTGTGTAGGATTCATTACTAAGTTTTAGCTTATGCCCTTTTGGGATTTTAATATTCAGCTGCTAAACAAAAATAGAAAAATGCTATCTTACTTTTACTCAGCTTATATAGTGCTTATTTTTTAGCTTCTTTTGAATACTCTTTCTAAAAGTTGTCCTGTGCACAGATCTGCATGCTTTTTCAAAAGCTCATTAAAAGCTCTCTAGTGGACACCAAAGTGAAATTATTAGCTTTTTAGAGAGTTTAGCTGGTAGACTTGCTAGTTCAGTTGCTTACTTTCATTTCTTAGTTTATTTAGGTGCTTAAAAATAAGCTAGATAAGTCCTATAAAACCTATAGTGCCCTGTTCATACAGTTAAGCTATTGCTTATTTTTGTCTGTTTATTGCTTATTTCTCATTAATTTGTTTTCTCAGTAGTCATATTAGCTTATTTACAGTTAAATAGCTTATTCTCAATTAGTTTTAGCTTATTGATTAGCTTATTAGTCTACTCAGTTTAATCTAGTCCTTATTTCCAATTATTGTTAACTGTTAACAAATCTTTAGCTTATTCTGTGCTTTTCAGTCATTTTCATAAAAAGTTGTAGTTGTAAAATATGCTTATCATCATTAGTTTAATAAGTTTGTAAAAAAAACCAAAAGGTGGGGAGGCAGGCTCGAACCTGAGACCTCCCACCTTGTAAGAGTGATAAGAAGTGTACCTGTAACCAATTGCGCCCTTGGGTCTTTTGCGTTACAAGTTACACTTGATATGTATTTAAGTGTGTTGTGCATATTCTAGCTTAATTCACTTTACAGCTTATCAACAGCTTATTTGTATAAGCTCTTGCTCCCTTTTTATTTTTCTTAAGTCTCTTATAGGATAAAGTATTTTTAGTAAAATTTTCAGATTTTTCCAAAATGTTTTAGTATTTTTAATAATTTAATTAGTGTTATTTAGTAATTAATTCATAATAAAAAATATAAAAGTCAAAAAAATATAAATCTTTTTTCTAAAATTTTCTTTTGTCATATAGTACGTAATAAAATTGCTTTTACACTTATAGGACTTTTATTTCATAAATTTTACTTTTTGCTTTATGACTCGTAATTTTTAGACTTAACGTACGTTTTCATTTTAAATCACGTTTTTAAATAATTTGAGTTTACGTTTTAGTTAAAATAGTTTATTTAAGATATTTTGTTTTATAAAATCATAAAAACATCATTGTAAAAATAGTGATAGCGTTTATTTAATATTTTTATCTTTTTAATTTCCTTTAATTTGCATTTAAGCCCTTGTAGTTTATGGGCTTTTCCTTAGTTATAATCATATTCAAATCTCTTTTCCCGTTCAAATCTCTCGATCACTACACGTTTGGCTATTCTCGCACAGCTCGTTGGGACTTAACGACCTGGGGAAACACTATACTCTCCTGATCTTCATTGCATTCGTGCTTAAGCAGTTTTAAGCTTATTACGGTCTGCCATTCACAAGTGGCAGGCTTGAGTGATTTAGCTTGACTGTTGGGCACGGATCAACAACTCCTTTATGACTTTAGGAACGTATTCCAGAAGGTACTTTTTCGTGTAGCCTTCGATCATTTCGTTCAGTTCCTCTTGACGGTGATTTTTCATGAATTCTTGAACAAACTTCCTTTCTCCTTTCATCTTTTCATGCTCGTCATACATATGCTTTGTATGTGATCAAAAAGAAATTCAGCTTTTTGTTGAGCACGTTTTCTTTCTGACTTGTTTGACAGCTTTGGTAATCCGTTCATGAGCTTGAGAAATCCAAGATTTAGATGGTTTCTTCACGGATTTGGATGATGATTTGGTTTACTTCTTTGATGGTGGTGGCGAGGAGTGAGAAGACAAATCTGATGATGAAGAGATATGAGGAGACTCTGGATCCTTCGGAGGTTCAGAGGTTTCTTCCTTTGATCGTGCAGGACTATCTAGGAGAAACGTATCATAATCAACATCTTTATCTTTTTCGGACTTCTCGGTTTCCGTACCTCAAACTCATACTCGATAGTATCCTCCACAAGCTTTTGTTGTTGCACAAGAGTGGTGGCACCGGCTCCCTTATCGGGTTGATTAACCGCATCAGGAGATGGTTCAGAGTGGGCAACACCACTTGATCCTCCGGGACCACCCATTTGGTCTTTAGCAAATTCTTCAGCTTTGTGTTGGTGTCTAAGGAATTTGATCGTCTTCTTGTATACATTTTCGGTGGCTCTTCATCACTCTCCGAGCTTTCATCATAAGGTACAAGTACAGAGTCTTTCCTTTGCCATGTTCAGCTATTGGACTAGGAGGTTTTGGTACTGATGGAGAGTCATCCTTTGCGTTTCGAGTAGTGGACCTCCTCGTCTGATTGTGTTTCTTCGAGCTCTCGTCCACAAGCTTTCTTTGTGGTTCAGGTGTAGGAATAGGTTCAGCTTCCTTTACGGGAACAATCCTTTTACGAGGAGGATTCCTTTTGGGAAGCTTCCTATAGATATCTGTACTTGTGACACTTCCAGCACCGCCTCTTCTGGTCCTCCGAGTAGGTGTACCAGAAGATTTTTCATCAAGATGACCAACTTTGCCTTCTTTTACGGCTAACCGATACCTTTTATATGTTTCAAGCTTTTTGATTTCGGTAGTTAGAAGGTGATCGGTAATACCGTACCACTGTTTCTTTGTTGACGATTCTTTGATTCTCGACAGATAGTATGGGTTCACCAATATGTCGTGATTATCAGGGTCATTGAGCCTCATGGGGATATCAGGATGAAGTCCAAGTGCTCTCTGGATCAACAGTTTGGTGTATCGGACATAGGGAATCTTGGAGCCAAGCTTCTTGTGAAATGACATCATGTCCTCCCATATCAGTGCTTCGATTTCAATGTCCTTCTTGTTGATCAATGACCAGAAAATTTGCAGTTCCATGAGCTTGGGATGCTCATAGCCACTGTCACGACCGGAGACCGATTTGGTGATGATCATGTAGAGTGTTCTCCATGGTTGAGGAATATACTTGAGCTCCACGTGAGAGTGCTTAGTAATGATTCCCGAAGCTTCATCATAACCAATATCTATCAAGAATTTCAGGACTGTCTCTTCAAGAGGGGTAGCAAAGAATTCGGTTGGAGCGATGTCAGGAATGATGAGAATAGCCCGTAAGTCAGCAGGAGTGATAGTGACTTGTTTGTGATTAAGTGTCACATTCACGCACTTTGACCGTGATCCTCTCGCATAGAATCCCGAATTGTTGAATGTAGACCTCGAACTGTGGCAGAGTGTGAGAGCATGTTACGGTAGGGATGATTCCTGAGAATATCCACTGCAATGAGACAAGAAGATTTTGAGCATGTGAGGGTGTCAAAGTCAACCCTGAGGTTGTTCTTTCCAATCTTTCTCGGATAACCCTCTGGAAAGATATCGGCAATTGTAAGAACTTCTGATGCATCCACATTCATTTGTTCAGCCATGTCGTGATCTGAAATAACATTAGCCAAAAGAACCAACATATCGAAAGACATAGTGTTAGTCAACAGAAGGTCTTATTGTCTAGTTATTGAATGTACAGTGTCAATGATTGTTACGAGTCCTAAGTCACTTGTTTGTCTAATAGTTCAATGACGTCGTGAAATGTTTCGTGAGTTAGTTAACTTTAAGTTTTAAAGTTTATGTTATCACTTATTGTTCACAACATATCAAACGTTTAAGTTTATTAGTGACATTAATGGATTCGTGACGTTATGATAAGTTTATTAACAAGTTTGTACACGTAACAATTCATAATGAAGGTCAATCAAGGCTTAAGCGTAGTTTTGGCAAAGTTAAGCGTAAACAGAGATGATATACGCGTAGACGAGAGCTTACGCGTAGGATCCTAACTTACGCGTAAGAAATGTTACGCGTAAGAAAAAGGGAACCTTATGCGTAGAGCTTACGCGTAGGCGTATATGTACCTTACGCGTAAGGCTTACTCGTAAGAGTAGACCTTATGCGTAGAGTCATTTGTTTGCATATCCTTCACAGTATACGCGTAGTCCCATTGTAGAACCTTACGCGTAATGGTTATGCGTAGAATTAATCTTACGCATAACT
This sequence comes from Chrysanthemum makinoi, assembly GCA_910596185.1. Lineage (NCBI taxonomy): Eukaryota > Viridiplantae > Streptophyta > Magnoliopsida > Asterales > Asteraceae > Chrysanthemum > Chrysanthemum makinoi. The sequence goes on from OU343223.1 coordinate 179,590,731, forward strand.
TGACTACGCGTAGGGTAATCCTTATGCGTAGAGTTGCAAATGACCTTGATTCGGAATATTAAGCGTAGCAAAGCCTGAAATAAGTTCATCAAAACATCAGAGTTAACACAAAACATCATTTTATCAACAAGTTATGGCATGAACATTCATAACACAGTTACGCGTAGAAAGTCATACGCGTAGGTCAAAACCCTAAGGGTTAAGATTTACGCGTATGAAATTTAACCATAGGATTTGCACCATATTAATTCTGGTAGGTCTAGAGTGTTGTTAGAGTCTTTAGGCCAAGTATTAACATCTAATTCGTTGAGAATCAAAATTACCCAAAGTCATGAACATTAAACCCTAATTCCAAATTGTTAAACAATTAGTGTTTCTGGGTGGTTAAAAACCATGGAAATCATCAATTCAACAACATATGACCATAACCCAACAATCTTTTAGACCAAAACACTTCACATTTGAAAAACCCCAAATCGACTCATAAACCCTAATTTTCAAAAATCATTAATAAGTGTTTCTGGGTGGGTTTTAATGGTTAAAATGATGTACTTGATGTATAAGAAACGTTTTGACACTATCCATATAACCAAAAACACACACATAATGATTATGTGTTCATACGCTTATGCGTAGAACACATAATCACGCGTAACACACTTTTTAGCCGTTGGATTTGCATGAGATTAAAAACCTTAGCTTAAAAACATGTTAAGATCATTAAAACACTTACAAAATGATGATCAAAACAACGGATTTCTTGGTTCAATCTTAGGCGTAGGATGAATATGGTTGTGTGTATTAAATGTGAAGTAAAAGGTAGGTGGGAGGAGTTTTTATTAAAAATAAATTTAACATTTTGATAGTTTTAGTCCCTCCACCTTTTCCTTTTTCAAACAAAGCCTTTTAACTTCCATTTTGGTTACCAAACAAAGATTTTAAGAAAGAAACTTTGACGACACTCCCCCTCGACTTAAGAAATAATGAAAGGTTATTAATTTTAGTCCGAGGAGTGTCAATGTACCAGAAAATTAACCACCATTTGCTAAAAGAAACAACCGAGATGTGATAACATGCAAGTACACGGATGATTTGAAACGGTTAAGTATTAATTTTCTCCCCCTCAACACTAGATCGAAAAAATATTGAATTTTGAAAGATTATAGTGTTGACAGAAGAAACGTACTTGCAATGTTGAAAGAAAAATAGATAGAAGAATATTTTTGTTGTTTTTTTCTTCAGGTTTTATACTTTTGTATTTTGTTTTTGAAAAGATATTTACAAAAGAGATTTTGGTGTTTGACAGGTTTTAAGACTGTTTTAGGAGGTCATCCAATTCCTCTTGAGTCAAACACCTCATACCAATCCGGTGGACCAACTCATTAAACCTAGCGGGAGGCAAGGCTTTGGTGAGAAGATCTGCCAATTGGTATTCGATACCCACAAAATATAATTCAACAGTACCCACGTGATCCTTGATGAAATGATATCGAAGATCGATGTGCTTTGATTTCGAGGCTTTGAATCGAAGTTGCACGAGATCGCAATGGCACTCCGATTGTCGCAGAACATCGGGATTCTGTCAAATACGTAACCATAGTCTTTGAGTTGTGTTCTCATCCAGATGACTTGAGCACAACACGCCGACATGGCTACATATTCGGTTGAGGACAGCGATGTACAATCCTGCTTCTTCGATTGCCATGACACCGGTTTATCACCAAGAAATTGTAAAGCTCCTGAAGTACTTTTCCGTGAGTCTAAGCATCCTGCGTGGTCGTCTGAAAAGCGATTAGTTCAAAACCAGAATCCTTCGGATACCAGATAGCCAAGTTAATGGTTCCCTTTATGTATCGGAGGATTCTTTTAGCCTCAGAGAGGTGGGTTTCAGTTGGTCGCGACCGATAACGGGAGCATAGATAAACGGCAAAGACAATATCAGGTCCGCTAGCTGTTAGATACATGAGAGACCCAATAATACTACGGTATTTTGTAGGGTCCACCAATTTCCCATGTAAATCAGTCTAGCTTCTTGGTATGAGCCATTGGTGTGGCATAGGTGTCACAGGTGTTCATTCCAAATTTGTTTAACAATTCAAGGGCATATTTGGACTGACTCAAGAAAATACCACGGGGTGATTGATGAACTTGCAGTCCTAGAAAGAACGTGAGTTCACCCATCATGGACATTTCAAAATTTTTCTTCATTAGTTTTGCAAAAGCGATTGAAAACTTTTTATGTGTAGACCCAAAAATGATGTCATCCACGTAAATTTGAACAATTAAGATATGTGCCCCGTGATATTGTATAAAAAGAGTTGGGTCAACCGAACCTTTGGTGAAATTATTAGCAATGAGGAAGGATGATAGCTTATCGTACCATGCTCGAGGAGCTTGTTTGAGACCATACAGAGCTTTGTTCAGTTTGTAGACGTGATTCGAAACTCGGGATCAACGAATCCATCGGTTGGTGACATAAACCGTTTCTTTAAGTTGTCCATTGAGAAACGCAGTTTTGACATCCATCGGATAGACCGTCATATTCATATGAGCCGCGAACGCTAGAAATATCCGAACGGCCTCAAGACGAGCAACCGGAGCAAAAGATTCTTCAAAGTCAATACCCTCTTCCCGACGATAACCCTTAGCCACGGGCGTGACTTATTCCGGATAACATTTCCTTCAAAGATCCAGTTCCCATACTTTAAGACGTTTGAATTGGTTGAGTTCTTCTTGCATGGATTCAATCCAGGTGTCTTTTGTCATTGCGTCTTTGATGTTTTTAGGTTCAGATTGGCAGACAATGAGTGCATAAATGCAATGTTCACCGTCTGTGTGAAGACGTTGTCTTGTAACGGCTGGTTGATTCGGGTTGCCAATAATGTTTTCCAGAGGATGGTCTTTCGTCCATCTATGTGTGGAGGGTTGATGTTGATATACATTGTGCAGATTCGGAGGATTCAAATGGTTTGTTGAAGATTCAGCGACATCCGGTGCGGCGATCTCATTAGCAAACGGGTTGAAGAACGCATTTGGATCAAAATCTTCAGGTGGGGGTACTACATTCAGAATATCATCAGCCGCTTCATCATTGTTGGAAGCGGTTTGTTCAACTGTTGTGGTGGAGTCAACTGGTGTAGGTGCATCTGCAACAGATAGTTGTTGTAGCAGTGTATCGTATAAGAGTATTATCGGGTTGAGCAAGAAACAGCGGATACACACGAGCACGTTCATCAATATCGTCAGCGAACAGTGGAGCAAATAACCTTTCCATTTGTTGACGAGTAAGCTGGGGGCTTTGTTCGGTTGATGATGGGGTTTGGGGGAAGTTTAAGCGGTTGTGTCCGGGTTCCAAGCTGTTATACTCGGAAGCCATTTCCGTAAGTTCATCAAAATGAGCATGAATCGTTTCCATCACCTTTTTGTACGACGATTCCAGATTCGGAAACCTTTTGAATTATCACAGTATCCAATAAAGACTCCAATGTCTCCAATGTCTTTGGCTTTGAGCATTCCAAAGTCATCACGATCATTATTCGGATAGCAAAGAGATCCAAATACATGAAAGTGTTTTAGATTCGGTTTTCAGTTATGGACAAGCTCGAAAGGTGTTTTGTTGTGGCGTTTTGTAATCATAGAACGGTTTTGAGTATAGCATGCAGAGATACGACTTCGCCCATAAGTAATCTAGAAGTTTAGCATTGATTAACATTGTTCTTGCGGCTTCCACTAACGTTCGGTTTCGTCTTTCGACAACTCCGTTTTGTTCGGTGTATGCGTGCAATAGATGTCTGATCTTTGAATTCCCACTTTCTCATAAAATTCACGAAGAGTTTGATTAACAAATTCGCCTCTATCTGTTCGATTAGTCGAGCGGTGTTTCGTAGCTGAACTTGTATTTTCGTGAGAAGGTGATGATCATTTGTGGAGCTTGATCTTTGCTTCGAAGAAAGTAGACCCAAGTCCAGCGTGAATAGTCATCAACAATTACTAAGATGTAGCGTTTGCCATTGATCGTTTGCACGCGCATCGGGCCACACAAATCCATGTGAAGAAGATGAAGCACATGCTGAGAGCTATGTTCCACCTTTGAAGGAAAATGAGCACGAGTGCTTTTGCCTTGTTCACAAGCTGAGCAAAGGTGATCTTTAGAATACCAAAACCGTGGAAGTCCTTCAACTAGTTTGTGTCGAGCAAGGTTGGTGATGGTTTGAAAGTTTAGATGTGAGAGACGACGGTGCCATAGCCAGGATTTTGTTGATGTTGCCTTTGAAAGTAAACATATGGGAGATGAAGCAACCATGTCTTTCATAGAGATAGTGTAGAGACTAGAATTACGCGATCCAGACATAAGGTCATTTCCTTGTAGATCACGAATGAAACAAGTTTTCTCCCGAAAAGCAACCTCCAAATCTCCATCACAAAGCTGACCTCTGAAAGCAGATTATGACCGAGGCCTTCCACATAGTAAACACTGCTAATTTCGATGTTCCCATTGACATAGTCTCCGTAGCCCATGATAGCTGCGAGTGATCATTCCCGAACGGCTCGACAGTGCCAATGAACTTTGCAATAAAGTTTGATAACAGTTTAAGATTGCTGTCATGTGTCGGGAACATCCGCTATCAACAATCCAGAGAATGATCTGTATCACCTGCATTACACACGGCGACACGGATGGAATAGAAGTAGATGTGGAACCCGAAATGTTAGAGGGTTCCGTAGCGGTTATAGTAGATATACACACATCAATAGCTTTAGGTATCCACTTAAATCCTAGTGTGTTATATATCCATTTCTGCCATCTCCAACTAGTATTTGCTTTAGTCTTAGTGAATGCACTAGGTGGTACTACATTCCTAGGAGGTGAAACACAGCTACAGGGACAGCAATGCGTTTCTTAGAATCTAAAGATGGCGGTCTACCAAGCACGGACTTAGAAAGATTAGTGGGCCTAGAGGTATTCCGGTTCTTAGGATTCCTTAAGCGAGAGATGATAGCTTTAGCAACACATTTATCATGGCAATCAGAATTCATACTTTTACCACAAATAACACAAGGTGCATCGGACTGAATATCAAAAGTACTTAACGGTTTAGCATTCGTTACATCACTATTTCTATTACATTTGCGGGCGCAATATCTATAGTTAAAGCAACGTGAGTCTTATTCATAGTCCTAGGGTGTTCTTCTACTTTAGCATTCTTGATTGATCTTTTCTTAGGTCGCAACTTCCTATTCTTCGATTGAGTGCTCCTAGGTTGTGAAGTGCGGACGTTTGGAAAAGGCTCAACTATTCCTGTTTCAGTAGAAGGAAGCACGTTAGCTACTTGTGATTTGGCAGTAGAGATTCTAGGTTCATGAGTACTAAGTGTTATTGGGGCTAATCTCTTAATGATGGTTGGCGGAAGTTGTTCATACTTTCCTAACATTTCTCTTAACTTGAGGATAGTGTGAATCGATCTTGATTTTCAGACCGAACATTTCCAGCAAAATGCATAACTTCTTTAGTGTGTGCAAGATAATGATCAAGTTCATTTGATGCTTCATCACGAGTCTTTTGAGTAAATCAAATATGACACCATATTCCTTTTAACTTTTACAAGTTCTTGTTCATATTTTGAGATTTGACACTTAAAAACACGTTTTGATCATCCAATTGCTCAATTTTAGGATCGAGAAGATTTTGCACGAACGAGTGATTTTGTGTTGAAAAAAAGTTGTTGATCGTGAATATCTTTTTGACACCAATTAAGACGACGATTTGCATTTGAAAGTTCGTTTGACAATCGTTTGTTTTCAACTTTTAAGGACTCGATCGAAGCACATTATCGGTGTTCTCAACATTTATCACGAATTCAACGATCAGAGGTATGATCAAATGCATATGACAAAGAATTCAATAGCACAACATTATGGACATCAGCACGGATGACATCTTCCAAGAGTCGATCAACATCTTTTCTCAACAGTTTCTTTTACGTTTAGTATTAGAAATAGATGTTTCTGTTTTCTCGAAAACGACCTTCATCACTCCAAGTTCCTTATGAAAATCCTTTTCCCAAGCTAATGCACAATTTTTCAAATTTTTAACATTAGGTAAAAGATTTTTCAGAAAAATGTCTCTTTGTTCTCGCGCCAGAGGCGATTGAAAATGATCAATTTTGATTTCAGAGCGATATTCTATCTCATGTTGTAAAATTTTGAGGTCAGCCATGAAAATGTCAAAATATCTAAGAATTTTTCGATTTTCAGGTTTTGAATTTACTTCACCGATGGAAGGTAAAGGACCATAAATTTGTGCATAATCTGGTTGGGGATTAACATTAGAAGACTCGGGTGTTTTGATGATAACCCTTGGTGTGTTAGAAGAATCCGTTGGTGTGACGAAAGTGACCGCTTTGAATAGTTAAAAGGTTTGTTGTAAACAACTTTTTCTAATTTTGATCGACTCTCGTCTTATGCATCTAATTCCTCTTGACGATGATATTCAACAACATTCATAACAGAATTATCAACTTTATATTCTCCACTGGAAACTTCAGGATTTGGTTTGAATGCTTTTGTTGAAAGCTTAGGTTTGTAATCAGGAAGATTCGGTCCATATCCATTTGGATTGGGTTTTAAAGTAAACTTTTCAATGGCTGTGACCGACTCGCCATGTTTGTAAACAACAGTTTTAAACTCTTTAAGTTTGTTTTGCAAGCCGATGATTTCTTCAAGATGATCATCTATTCGTTTCGTTGAATGCTTTTTGTATGCAGAGAACTGTTTTTGACAAGTTAACAACTCAGCCTTAGCTTTTTGATTTTCCAAGGTGAGAGCGTTAATTTGCTTTTTATGTTCATGTTTCAGTTGTTCTATTTCGAACAACAAAGCATTCTTCGAAGCGGCTAGATCACGCATCTGTCTTTCTAAATATTTTTCGTTTTGATAAGATTTGGCAAAGCCTGCTTCAAAACCGTTTTCACGTTTTTCTTGAGTTTTGAAAAAGTTGAGTTGCTTTTGTAAACATTCAAAATCCTTGGTTAACAGTGCATTTTGCATTTCAAGTCCTGATTAATGGCATGACATTTTTCCACTATGGTTTGTTGGTCTTGTATTAAACGAGCAAAATCTGGATGAGGCAAAGTTCGGCGTGTTCAACGTGAGTCTCAACATGATCATTACTGAGATCCTCAAGTATAACCACGAGTCAATTTGATTATCAAGGGAAACCGTTTGGTCATCTTGATCGTCAAATATAACTACGGGTCTAGTTGAAAATCGTCGGAATGAGATGTGGACGACTCATTTTGAACATTCAGTCTTGCGGATTCGGATGTTGGCGAGATATAGATCGAGATAAATATGGTTTGTTCGGTGCACCGAGACAAGCCATCAGTGACATACACTGGGCCTGTGTCACTCATGTGTAACTCATGCATATTAGCCATCAACATAACAAATGCATTGGCCTGCAAATCCTCCATATCATCATCTGAGTCTGCATTTGCCATAAAGCTCGTTCTTTGTCGTGAGAGATCCACCAACTTCATCCTTAAGAGCCAAAAGAAGAGCCTCTTTGAAATAAGCACTTCCCCTAGTCCTTGGCTTTGGGCATGCATTAGCCAGGTGTCCCTTCTCATTGCGGTTGTAGCATCGAAGACCATTCAACCCATTCGAGCATTTCCTGTTCCACCACTTGAGCTCGATTGTTATTCCTACCCACAGCATTAAACCCTTGACCACCGCCCATCGGACGACCATAACCACGATTCTGAACTTCAACTCGTCCATTGTTCACAATAGCTTGATTCCTTGTATTAGATGAGGAACGAATACGGTTGTTGGATTTGTTGGTATAACGGCTAAAGGCATTAGCAATCATAGCAAATCCTTGTTGCAATGCTTGAACGGATCATATTTCTCATTAGCTTCAGCTTGAGCATTGTTGTTGTTGTATGGAACCAATTGATTTTGTTGAGATGGAGGTTGTGAAGGATCATGTGGTGTGATTGTAGCAGTTGGTTGAGTTCTGGTTGAGGAGAATAACTGTTTTGAGCATATAAGGCAAGTTGTTGATTTTCGGATGTGTCGGTGGAGCAATTTGAGCACGGAGAATCCTTTCCCTATCAACTTCCTTTTCATGAGGCTTCAAGTAATCGTACAACAATCCGTAGGTAGATTGATGCATGTTTTTAAACGGCGGAGAAAAATGACATTCTTCTCCCATTCAGGACCAAGACTACTTAGGAACTTAGTATTCACTGCAATTCTTGGCATGTGGATGTTGTGTTTATCCAAATCATTGATGATGTCTGAAAATCGGTGATGATAGGACTCGAGTGTCTCTCGTGTTCAATCATGAAGTGTTCATAAGCCAAGTAAATTTTGGATTCCAAATCTTCCTGATTGAGTACGGATCCTTCCATAAGAAGACGAATATGATCCCACATTTTCTTTGCGGTCTTTTGAGCATCAACACTACGAAGAATTAGGTTTGGTAATCCTAGGAGGATATATTCCATTGCAAGCTCATCGGCTTCATAGTGTAGAAGTTCTTGAGGATTCAAGTCTGCAATGGTAGCAATGTTCGTTTGTTCATCTCTTGGTGGAATGGCATTTGGATCTCCGGTACAATGACAGGTAGGCATCTCAAATGGACCATCCAAGATAACCTTCTTTAAGAACTTTCCATGTGGCTTCTTTAGATCACAAAACCTAAAGAACCTTATCACCCATTGATCGTAGTTTCTGGAAGTGAGCATTGGAGGTCTATCAAGTGATCCACCTCATGAATTGATTGTTGGCTGCTTAAAGTTTCAAACATCTTTGCAAACCAAGTGGGTTACCTCATAGTGATCCTTGATGGATGTTGATTAAAGTCATTTGTGTACAGTTGAGCTTGAAGACTTGGTGGTGGTTGAACCATTTGAGGTTGTGGATTTGCAGCAAGTTGTGGAGTATGTTGTTGGTTAAATTGTTGTTGATAAATTGCTTGTTGTTGATTCCATTGTTGATGTTGTGGAGTTAGTTGTTGTTGTCGTTGAGGATAAGTGTAAGGGAAATAGTTAGAGTATGGTGGTTGTGACATGTTGAAAACTTGTGTTGGTAAAATGGATCTTTGTAGTCGAATGAACCTTTGTTGATGAAGTGTCCTTAGGTGTAGAAGAGACAAGAACCAAGTAGCACTTATGCGTAAAAACACCAAAGTTACGCGTAACAATAATGAGTTACTCGTAGGATTTAGCTTACGCGTAAGTAGGAAAAAGCACTAAAGTTAGGCGTAGACAAAAGTTAGGCGTAGAAAGTTAGGCGTAGGATTTTCTTATGCGTAAGACTAGGCTTAGGCGTAAGAAAGATCTTAGGCATAGGATTTCTACGCGTAAGCTTATGCTTATGCGTAATTTTAGGGTTTTTGCCCAAATGATCTTTTACACTATCACGGTGCAAAAGATATCCAAAGTCGACGTATTTTCGGACTTATCCAAGTAAGAAAACACGGAATAAACCACGAAAATGAAGATCAAACCAAGGAGGCACTTACGGCGTAGGATTAGGGTTTTACTACGCGTAAGATTACTCGTAATTTTGATTTTGGCCAAAAGTGTTTCTAAACCAGTTTTTGTGTGATAAAATAGCTTCAATAACACCAAAAGACACAAAAGTGTGAAACTTGATGAACCAAAACCTCTAAAAGCGGTTACAGTAGGATGAAACCTCGTCAAAAACTAGATGGAAACAAACGTTCCACGCATAAAGTTCCAAACTTTTTGCCAAAAACAAGTATTTTAACACCTTAAAAAGTTGAAAGTACAAGAATCTTGGATTAAAAAGTGTAAAAAACAAGTTTTTAAGCGAAGCAAAGAATAGGTTATGTTTACGCGTAAGACCCAAAACCAAAATCTTCAAAACAAAAGTGTACACCCAACTATTTGGCGATTGATACCACTGTTAGGTCACAAGGTTTACCACACAAGCTTATAAGAAAGATAGAGAGGCGATTGAACAAGTATCACACACACACATGAGATAATAAACACGGTTTAGGCGTAGAGTATGTAGTGAAAGAAAAACTTGAACAACCAACCTTCAAATGAAGGTTTACAAGGGGTATTTATAGGCAAGGAGCTAGGGCAACACTCCTACTCCTTCCCTTTCTCCTATGGGCTTGGGCCTAAGCTCATGGGCCTTCTACATAAGCTTAAGGCTAATAACAAACATAAAGGCCATAATAAGCTAACTATTACATATGAGTAACTAACACTTGAATAAGGTTTAGGAGTGATTCCAACAACTTGTTACACTCAAAACCGATCCCGAATACATACTCTTCATGGAAAAACTCCATATGAATTAATGCACAACAGAAAACGGGATATCTCATTTCTACGAGTGTTTGGGGCTTTATGCTATTCAACCAATGATGGTCAAGATCTGGGAAAGCTGAAAGCTAAAGCTGATATTGGATTTTTAAGATTGGTTATGCACTAGATCGGAAGTGGTACCGAATCTACAACAAAAGAATCCGAGATATTATGGAAACTATTCACGTTACGTTTGATGAGATGACTGAGCAAATGGCTTCTGGAAACTCCAGTTCTGGACCCACACCTCAACTTTTGACACCTGGACTAGTTAGTTTTGGTCTTGTAGAGAATTACACGCCTGCAGCTTCTTATGTACCTCCCTCAGAAGAAGATTTAAAGATCCTATTTGATCTGATGTTTGATGAATACTTTGAGCCTACAACTGATGATACTCCTGCACCACCAGCTGCTATTGCTCCTACTCCAACCAATTTGTATGGTCCATCGGTTTCTATTTCTGTAACTCAAGAAGCTCCATCAGCTAACCATTCACCATCATCATCGAATCCACAATCGTCTTCAGTACATCAAGGAAATACAGTTGATAATTCTTTTGGAGATAACCCCTTTGCTACTCCCGAAGATGATTCATTTGAGAATATATTTTCCCCTGAACCAACCCTGAGACATCTTCACCAGGGGATCCTAACTATGCTAAATCAGTTCCTTATCCTCAACCACATGAACATCTTAGAAAATGGACACATGATCATCCGTTGGATAACATCATTGAGAATCCTTCTCGTCCAGTATCTACAAGAAAGCAACTTGCTAATGATGCCTTATGGTGCTTCATCAATTCTACACTTTCAAAGGTCGAACCAAATGATATCAAAACTGCAATGTTTGAGGACAACTGGTTTAATGCTATGCAAGATGAAATTCACGAGTTTGATTGACTTGATGTATGGGAACTAGTACCTCCTCCAGATTGTGCTATGATTATCGCTCTCAAGTGGATCTTCAAGGTGAAACTTAATAAGCATGGTAACATTCTGAAAAATAAGGCGAGACTTGTTGCTAAAGGGTATCGACAAGAGGAGGGTATTGAATTTGAGGAATCATTTGCTCTTGTTGCACGAATAGAGGCTATCAGAATCTTCCTTGCTAATCTTTGCTAGCAAGAATATGATAGTCTACCAAATGGATTTAAAGACTGCTTTTCTTAATGGTGATCTCAAATAAGTGGTTTATGTCAGTCAATCTGAAGGCTTTGTGAATCTTAAACATCTTAACTAAGTCAATCGGAAGGCTTTGTGAATCTCGAACATCCTAACTATGTCTACCGTCTGAAAAAGGCCCTCTACGGCTTGAAGCAGGCTCCAAGGGTATGGTACGATACTTTGTCCAAGTTTCTTTTGGCTAATGGATTCTACAAAGGCGTTGTTGATCCTAAACTGTTCACTAGGAAATCAGGCAAACATTTAATTCATGTTCAAATATATGTTAATGATATTATCTTTGCCTCGACCGACCCAAATGAATGTAACCGTTTTTCTAAAGAGATGGGTTCTAAGTTTAAAATGTCAATGATGGGACAAATGTCATTTTTCTTAGGTTTACAAATTTCTCAAAGTCCTGAAGGCATTTTCATAAATCAATCTAAATATGCTAATGAAATATTAAAGAAAGTTGGATTTGATTCTAGTGACCCTGTTGACACTCCCATGGTGGAGAGAACTAAACTGGATAAGGACGTCTCTGGGATCCCGGTTGATCAAACTAAATATCATATTATGATTGGATCCTTGATGTATCTCAATGCCAGTAGACCTGATATTCTGTTTGTTGTATGCATGTGTGCTCGCTACTAGGCTAAGCCTACTAAGAAGCACCTTGAAGAGGTTAAACAGGTCTTTCGGTATCTCCAAGGAACCATTAAAATGTATCTTTTGTATCCTAAGGACACCGCCATGGCAATAAAAACCTATGCAGATGATGACCATGCAGGGTGTCAAGATACACGTCGAAGTACGTCAGGAGGTGCTCAATTTTTGGTTGATAAATTAGTGAGTTGATCGTCAAAGAAGCAAATGAGTACTTCTATATCCTCTGCAGAGGCTGAATACATTGTCATGCCATCATGTTGTGCTCAAATCTTATGGATGAGATCCCAACTATCTGACTATGGCTTTGTATTCAACAAAATTCCTCTGTATTGTGACAACAAAAGTGCCATCGCTCTCTGCTGCAACAATGTCCAACACTCAAGATCTAAACACATTGACATTCGACTCCACTTCATCAGGGAACAAGTAAAGAACGATGTGGTTGAACTCTACTTTGTAAGGACTGAGTATCAGTTGGCAGACATCTTCACAAAAGCTCTTCCAAGAGATCGGTTTCAGTTTATCCTCTCATGACTCGGCATGAAGAGTCTGCAGCCGGAAACCCTCAAACGTCCTCAGGAAGAGAATGAGGAGTAAAGGAGTTGCTTCACCAATTCTTTGTACATATTTTTCAAAAAGCAAAATACAAAAATATAAAACCAACAAAAACCCATAAAAATTTGAAAAAAAATAAGAAAATTCCAAAAATATTGTTTTTCTCAAGGCATGTGTTTTGATATCGATAACATCTACAATCCTAGAAATGTCATTGAATAATGACACGGAGTTTTAGATGAAGTTCGAACAGAAGTTCAAATGTTTTTCAAAACATGCCTACAAACATGGTTTACAATTACTTATGACTGTAACTTTAGAGTTGTGACGCCGTCGGTATTTAGTTGCGACGTCGCTGATTCTAGATCACGGTCATGCGGGTGAAAACTGTGACGCCCTCCGTAATTAAAGCATGGTGCCGTCAGGTTGTAAGACCAGAAATTTCACTGAGCCATCGCGTGCATGTTTTGATCAAGTCTTCATAAAGGGACGACGTCGCCCTTTGGATGGGACGCCGTCAGGTTCTGCTTATCAGTCTTGAGTGGCTTCGATCTTGACTTTGAGATTTTCTTCATGTATTTGCTCCTTTTCGTCTAAACGTGCTTCATTCCAGCATTTTGCTTCCAAAAGACCTAAAAAGTAAAAAAGGAACGAAATAAAGCAGTAACGGGTATAAAATATGTCGAAATAGGGCTTAAATGACCCCCTAAAAGCGTATGCTTTAAATCCTTATCAAATATCCCTACACTTGGTATTTGCTTGTCCTCAAACAAATGTGCTTTTGACCAATCAATTTATAAGTTAGGGGGCATGAAGCATTAGTTTAAAATAGTTCATAGCAAGTAAAAGCGCCACAATAGTCATAACAAGCACGAAAATTATATACTAGCACCTCACAAGTGGTGTTTGGATTCTCTCATCTCTCGGGTTTATATGAAATATAATACGAATGGAAGTGGAAGATAAACACTCATTACCTGGCATAGTACATAGATTACCATAAGCTTGAGAATAGATCAAACCTCCACCGCTTTGGCGTAAGCACCTAGGAACAACTATCTAAGAGGTCTTTACAAGGGTTGTAACGTTAGGCTTAGGGTAGATAAACAAATGGTTTTGTTGGATAGGGGATATTTAGTGGTGGCAAGTCAAAAATCTTATGTTACAAGCATGTAAAGCGTAGCGTTGCTAAGCCAAGACTCGACTTAGTAGACTAGATAACTTAAAACAAAACAAACATAAATTTAAAAATATAAACATAAAGATAGATGTAGGATGGTAGCCCGTATGTTTTTCTTTATTTTTTTTAATTTTTTTACACTCTCTTTGTTTTGTCGATTTTTTTTTCACATACCTTTTTAGTCTACCATCCTTTACGATAACATCAAAATATAAGGGATTTATAGGAGCATCCCTACACTTGAGTTTTTATTTCTCTAACACTAATTGACCCGATTTGAAAAGATCAAAACACTTGGAGTATTTAATTACGTAGACAAAGGAAATTTGAATTTATCGTTCTTTCCCGTTACTCCATAAAATATTACTTTTTACCCATGAGTCCCATCGTCCCAAAACTATGTACAAAAGATATGACTCGACTTAGCAACCATGCAAGTAACTAGATATTTGACCTAAGGGTTTAGTAATGATAACAATAATGCACTAAAGATGAGTGCATATAAGGTAGGCTAAGGCTATTTGGGTGTACATTTGGGGGTGGATTGTAAACAATGTTCTTCATTGATATTCCGGAAAACTGAAACATCACGAGAACCACGAAAAAGATAGGCTCTGAGGGGTTAACTAGGGGTATCGTGTACTAAAGATGAGTACATCGCAGGGGTGTGGGGTAATTACTCAACCGATGTAGAAGATGTAATTATAATACAGGTTTCAAACAAGGGTTATCCTAATGCATCTTTTCACTTAGTTACTCCTAACTACACAAGTGTAGTCTCACTAGCGATCTCGGAATGCATCACAAAACAAGTTCTAGAATCTATTATACTACCGGTACACTCTCTAAGCATTAAAGGTGAATGCTTTTATTCCTAAAGATCTATGGGCGAACCTCACATTTTTGGGGTGGAATTTGAGTGGTAAACGGTTTTGGTGCAAGTCATATAATTCATATCCATGAGACGCTTTATTAAGACTAAAGTTTAGCTCGTAAATGTCATAAAAATTTTTAAATTTGGTGCTAAAATTGCCCTAACGAATATTTCTCATAGTTTATTACACAAAATACCAAGGACAAGACAAATGATCAAGTGAGTGAATAATTTCTAAGTTCCCGTTTTATTCTCCCTCCCTACACTTAAACTGAACAATGTCCCCAATGTTCTCCGAAAGTATCAAAGTTATGATAAGTGAAGGTAAGTAAGGAAAAGAAACTAGTACTCCCTTGATTAGCTCGGTAGGATATGTGTAAAGTTACGGTTAAATTCATTTCCAAGAGGAATGTATTAGTAATAAGCTTCATCCAACTTTTGTTTCTTCTTCTTGCCCAATATAACGTGCACACTTATAAAAAAACAAATGAAACCTTCGCATAAAATCGGTGGTAAAACTATATATGAAACACACCTACACTAGAAAGCAAGTAAGATATAATGCTTGTGGAATGGATATTTGCAGTTTTTCTGGAAAATTAAGACCTGGGAATTTCCAAAAATTTATAAGTTGCACAGAAAATGACAAACTGAGTTTTTTGTTTCTACATAGCCTAGCGTCGTCAGGCTTTAATCCTGACGCAATCAGGTTGTCCTGACAGAAAATGGTCTGATGCGTTTTTCTCGAAAAATTACATATTTAAAACCTAGAAAAATTCCTGCAAAACATCCATTATGACTCGATACAAGCATTTGACTCTAACAAACACACATATATATCAGTTTCACTAATTGTAATTGTCATGTTCATGTTCTTAAAAAATGTATGTGATCTTCCCTACACTTATCTTTTTGTAAAATACGTTTATATGTAATTAATACGAGGTTAAAGACAAAATAAAGCATTTCACGATCTAACATGAGAATAAACAACAATGTATTGGATGATAATTCACTAATCCATGTTTAAGGGTCATTGTGTAATTAGTGTAGAATTTATGTATGTATATAAGTTAAAGGGTCTAGTGTGTCAAAAGTAAAGTTACAACAACTGAAAAACAGTTAAATTCGGTTATGGTAGTTTAGGATAAGTTGTGTCTGTTAATGAACCGGTATGATGGTTCATAAATGTCGGTTGATGGGTTATAAATACCCGTGTAAACCAAGTCTGTAAAAACCAACGATTGTCTTATAAATAAACTTAGTTATTATTATCCAATTGTTCATAGAAAGAAAGAAACCAACAGTGGCATTAGAGCCAAAAGATTCGAACCAGAGATAACGAAACCGATTGATTCAAGGAATCAATCAAGAGAAGAAACAGACCATGCACATACCGGTCAATCAATCAAGAAGAGTTTTGATTATGAGGAATCAAACACGATTCGATTAAAGACAATATCGAATCAGAGAATCAGAAAAAGAGAAGATAAATAATACGTACCCGATTGTGCGAAGGAGAAACCGCTGCCGTGTGTGGTTGTCGGAAAAGAAAACAGACACTGATTAACCACCACCACCATTTGATTAATAAAACAAGAAAAAGGGGCGACCAGAGTTTGCCCTAATTTGTGTAGAAGGAAGAAGAAAGGCATGTTTTTTTTGGGAACAAAATAGCAGCTTTTATTAAAAGGAAAAGGAAGGAGCAGTGTTAGTTTAGACAGAAAGTTACTACATATTTGTTTGGAAATGGAGCCCACAAGAATTCTAGAGGCCTAAGGGAAATAAACAGGTTCTATATTTCAATACTTGTTTTTTTCTATTAGTAGAATAGATTTCTTCCATCACAATTTGCGTTAGGAAAATGTTAGAATTGTTTGAGAAATATTGTGGTTAGATAAGAAAATTTAAGTTACTTGTTATTAAGATTATATTGGTTTTAGAAGTTGCATATTACTATTGTGGGTTAGAAAGAAGGATTTAAGTTCGACTATTATTAGAATTATATTGGTTTTAGAAGAAAATCAAATCGAAAGATATGACGGGAGATAAAAACGAAAACATAGTTGTTTTCACCACATCGTTATCATCATATCAAGGCCCAGTTCTAAACAATACGAACTATACATTATGGGCATTAAGAATGAAGAAGATACTATTGGAAAATGGAGTATGGGATTTAGTAGAAGGAACAAGTACATCAAAAGAGATTGATGTAAAAAAGGATAGTTAGGCGTCAGCATACCTATTTCAAGGGTTACCAGAAGATTTGAAAATGCAAGTTAGGATGTGAAACAACAAAAGAAATTTGGGACTCTAAAGTCCAGTTGTCAAGTGAAGATGTACAACAGGCACACTACAAAACAAATCAATTTGAGAGACTTGTGATGAAAGAAGATGAAACAATAGATTCCGTTTCTTGCGGGAGGTTGATGAGTATTATTACAAAGGCTGCTACATGTGGATTGACATTTGATGAACAAACAAAAGTACGGAAATTACTAAATGCTGTTAGAGATAAGTTTGTACCAGAGGTAGCAACTATTGAAATGGTTGTTGATTTTAAGAAAGCAAAATTAGAGGAGATTATTGGAAAACTTAAGACTTACAAAGAAAGGCTTAAGTTTAGAAAAGGAAGTAAGGAATATAATAGTGGGAAGTTATTGTTCACACGTCAAGGGAATAACATACATTATGAATGCAACTATGGAAATGATAGACGAGGAGGTGGTAATCACACACGAGGAAGAGGCCAAGGAAGATTCACAAGAGATAGTAAGAATGAAGATAGTTATGATAGAAGAATAAGAAACCATGGAGATCAAAAACTACCATAGAAGGAACA
>OU343223.1:179608465-179695673 GCA_910596185.1 Chrysanthemum makinoi
TTCTATGGTCGCATTATGGTATCCTCCACAATTATGAAATCCGTAGGGTAACGTGAAATTACCTACATAGACGGGACAATCCCTTAACTCTACCAACGAAATTACAACTAGCTCTAGGATCATCGGGGTCTTGCCTATTTGGGATAGGTTTCTTCATTACCCAATTATAGTAGGTGCTAGTCATAATGTTTATTGGGGACTTACGATCAATGTAGGCCTTTCACACCAAAAGATGTCCTATGCAACATGGTATGTTGAGATTCCAAGGATTCCCAAATTTGGTCCGGGGGCTTTTCCTAACATACATGTGACGAAGGTCGCGCACTAAGTGTGTGTGGCGAGAGAGTTCCTCTTCCGTAGGAAACTTATTGAAGTATTCATCACCGACTTCGTCAACTTTTTTGGTCGATTCTTCCTTAGGATTTTCACTAACGTCAAGTGCAGTCTCATGGTTCGTTTCATCACTAGTCCTATTTGGTTTTACTAAGGTGATGGTGTTGAGGAATTGAACATGATTGGATAACTTACTTGGGTCCTTAATTTTCACACCGGAAGCTTCGGGAGAATGAGTCAAGATGGCATTAGCCTTTTCGGTGATCTTCATATCACTATTGTTCATGGCTTTCAAAAGGTTATCTATCTTCCTATCCATCTCGGCTTCTTGTTGGTTAAAGCGGTCCGAAAGCTTGGCTATTTGAGCTTCTTGGGATGTAACTAGATGCTGCAACATCCCTTCTATATTTTGTTGGCTAGTGCCATGGGAACATGGGCAATCATTAGAGGTGAATTCTTTGGTTTATCCCCAATTGTAGTCGGGTTTGCCCCTCCATGCGTCTTGGACATCATTGAAAGTCCTAGGTCCGGGTGTTGTGGGGAATCTTCCTCCCATTCCATTGGTACGCGAGGATGCGTAGTCAACGGAAGCTTATTCGGAGAGTCTCGTACAAGTACAAGTGTCATGGGGACCACTACATAGCTCACACAAGGAAGAGACTTTGTTCACTTAGCGTGAAGACTTAGGATTTTTGTAGGAGCTCATTAGGAATTTTTGACTTGATCTTCAAGCTCGAGCATCCTACGATCGGAAGTTTATGAGTCAATGGGAGGCAAGGAGATTGCCTTGACGGTTTTGGGCAACTCACGAGGGTCATTCCAACTTTCGTTGTCATAGAGGGCAAGGTCCTTTATTGTACCCCACGATTCTTCCGCGGTGAGATCACTAAGTTTGCCACCGGCTTCTTGGTCGATGGATTGCTTAGTTGAGAAGTTGACATGATCGTAAAAGATTTGAACTTGAAGCCAAAGATCAATGTCGTGATGAGGGACTTTATGGAGAAAGTCCTTGAATCGAGACCATGCCTCGTAGAGAGATTCACCTTGACGTTGTTGGAACATCAAGATTTCATTCCTAAGTTTGGTAGTGCTCCCTCGTGGGAAAATTGGGCAAGGAAACGAGTGGTGAGATCATCCCAACTTGAGATGGATCTGGCGGGAAGTCACTCAAGCCAATTACAAGCTTGGTCCCTTAGAGAGAATTGAAGGAGACGCAAGCGCGTGGTCTCCCGTGTGGTAGCATCAAGGTAGATGGAATCAACGATTTTAAGGAAATCCTTGAGATGCTGATTAGGATCTTCGGAACAAAGTCCATGGAATGCACATTCGTTTTGCACCAACTGGATGGTGTCGGATCGCAGGGCCGTAGTTTGAGCTTGATCGGGGAGCTCAATAGTGTTCCTATAGCCTTGGTGGCTTAGCCTAGAGTATTCACCTAGAGTACGGCCTTTTGGCGGGTCAATGATTGGTGGGTCTATGGGTGGTGGCGGGTTATCATCTTCCATGATGAAAAGTGATGGGATTACTAACAAGGTCACGAAGAAGGGGGATAGACTACGAGGAAGCTAAAAATGAGAAAAAATATTACTTTATAGGAATCAAGCAAGGGAACCTAAACGAGATAGAAATCAAACTAGCTATTCTATTCCCCGGCGGCCAAAACTTGATGCACGATAACGCGTCGGGGTCAAAGGAACTTTTTCGTCGAGCAAGTTTTTCAACACCCTAGGCAAGCTGAACAGTGTAGTATTGGGTAAGCCTCGGGTATTGATATCGTTCTCTAGGGAATAGGAATGCTAGTGAGAAGTGTACTACGCTAAGGTTGAGGGTTAGGAAGATTATTTTTTATTTTTTTTATATTTTTTTGGAAAGCTAAGTGTAAAATCTCGGGGTTTGGATTTAGGGGGTTTGGTACTTCTATCGATTACTTCTACTATCTAATTATATAAACTAATGGGTAGTTTATGTCTATTGATATGTGCTCGTATGATGATTAAAAATGTGTGTACCTAGATACTATTACTCCCTAGTTATCTTTTATTGGTGGCTGAATTGTCACGTCCTTATTCTTAACGCGTTATGTTTTCTAAGGTCGTAGAGTATGCTTTTATCCCTAACCCTTTGAGACTACCTTAAGGTTATTGCCTACGAAATATCTAGATTTCATAAACTAACTCTAAGGTTATCTTTGGATGTTTAGCCTACAATTCCGCTAAGTGATCTATAAGCTAAGGTTCACAAAGATTACTCAAGCATTCAAACACAACGATAGCCTAATGCACTCCTAAGCGAATTACAATTAAGATAAGAGACAACCAATCAATATTTAATAACTAGGTTTCATAGATCTAGGCAAACACACAAGAAATTTAGCCAGACATGTTAAACACAAAAGCATACACACATTCAATCGAAGACATAATGAAATCAATGAACTAAAACAATTATTTTGATGTAAAACAGGGTATGAGAAGCATAAGATACTGTCCAAACCGGACTAAAGTTGTTTTAGGTTTTTACTCCACAAGTCTACCTCTTAAAATTCTGAAAATTTGATTTCTATATATAGTTTTTCAACTGCGATGGTGTCGCCTTATATTTGGGACGCCGTTAGATCGCCGTCATTAGGGTTTCGTCTTGGCCAAGTAATAGTTGGGACGGCGTCACGTTGTGGTTGTGACGCCGTCAGTATTTAGTAGTGACGTCGTCTGAATCTAGATCTAGACCGTCTGAGAAGAAAAGTCTTCATGAAACCCTTCCTCTTCAAAGCCTGAAGCCGTCTGGTGTAAATTAGCAAAAAGTCTACTGAGTCGTCACAAATTTAATTATGTAGAAAGGGACGGCATCGCCCTTGTATTGTGATGCCGTTAGCTTCAATTCCAGCAGCTTGAGTGTCTTTAATCTTGAATTAGCCATTTTCTTCACATATTCACTCTTTTTCGTCCAAATATGCATCATTCCAGCATTTTGCTTCCAAGAGACCTAAAAAGTGAAAAGGAACAAGATTAAGCAGTAACGGATATAAAAGTGGGTGATTAAGGGCTTAAATGACCCCTTAAAAGTGTACATTTTAGATCCTTATCACGTGCCCATATCTAAGCCACTCTAATGTTCTCTCATCTTTCTTGTAATCATCTCCTAATTCTAAGCATTTTTTATAGTACATTTCATTTTTTCCATAAGTATGTCTAAGTCCCTATTGTTTGTCTCTTTCACTAAGTATTGGAATGGGAGCCATCCGA
The DNA here is from genome assembly GCA_910596185.1 of Chrysanthemum makinoi. Lineage (NCBI taxonomy): Eukaryota > Viridiplantae > Streptophyta > Magnoliopsida > Asterales > Asteraceae > Chrysanthemum > Chrysanthemum makinoi. The sequence continues at coordinate 179,612,041 of OU343223.1, forward strand.
TTACATGCCTCTATATCTTTGTATTTAAACCTAGGGTGCGTACGGGGCATTTGATAGACAAAATCCTCAACTTTACTAGAGAATGTGACTAAACCATCAACCATCCGTTCATTCAATTTAGTCATTCTCTTAAAGGGTTTTCCAAATATCACTTGAGTGAGGCTGCCATCAATGAATTCTCCTATGTTTTCTAAAACCATGAATTCAACCAAATAGGTAAAACTTCCAAAAAACACGTGCAAGTGAGTAACCGCATCAACAACATTATTCCCTTGATAGACTAACTCATTCACCTTAATTTTATTATATAGATTCCCTGAGATTAAGTTTAAAGGTAAGAATGAATTTAAGTAAGTATAAAAACTCTCAAATCCTATTTTATAAGGGAATTGCATGCTGAAGGGGCTATCAACCTAAATTTTACACCTAGGGTCAAAATATTGGGAGGCGTCTTCTTCCATCTCAAACCTAACTTCATCGATGACTTCCTCGTTGTCGATTGCCTCTCCGTCATCAAATTCCTCATCGGAATCCGAATCATAGAAAGGACTATTATGTTGCCAATTTATTTCATTATACCCTAGGTGATTTCCAAAGTGGTGAACGGGTGAAAGGTTTTATCGAATTGTGTTTTCCATTGCGGGGTTGGGAGCGGGTAGTGCAAAGTTTCTCCGGCGAAAGGTGCGAATCATGGTGAGTGATGAGATTTACAAACAAAAACATAAAGAAGGGGGATAGACTACAAGGAAGCTAATGAAAATGAGAAAAAAACTTACTTGATAGGAATCAAGCAAGGGAACCTAAATGAGATAGAGATCTAACTAGCTATTCTATTCCCTGGCAGCGGCGCCAAAAACTTGATGTGCGCGGAAGGCGCGTTCGGGGTCAAAGGAAACTTCCTTTCTTGAGTAAGTTTTTCAACCTCCTAGGCAGTGAACCTAATCATTGTAGTGTAGTAGGGGGTAAGCCTTGGGGATTGATATCGTTCTCTAGGGGAATAGGAATGCTAGTAAGAAATATATGACGAGTAGGTGGGGTTGAGGATGATCTTTATTTATTTATCTTTTTTATGGTTTTTTAGAAAGCTAATGTAAAATCTCGGGGCAATTGGTTTGGGGGTGGTACTTCTACCGATTACTCTACTTTAACTAATTATCTAATTATCTAATTACTACGGGTAGCTATGTCTAATTGAGGTGTGCTCGTATGATGATTAGAGATGTGTTCACTTAGATACTATTACTCCCTAGTTATCTTTTATTGGTTGGGTGAGTTGTCACATCCTTTATCTTAACACGTTGTATTCCTAAAGGTCGTAGGGTATGCGTGGTCCCTAGTTCTTTGAGGTTATCTCTCGTATATGACTCACAGAGTCGGCAAGCCTAAGGTATTTCATCCATGAACCATATCATCATAAAGCATACTCAAGCATTAAATACAACGAAGATGCCAAGTTGCACTCCTAAGCTAATTTCAATTAAGACAAGAAACAACCTATCAATAATCAATAAGTAGGTTTCACAGATTTAAGCAAACACACAAGTAATTTAGCTAGACATGATAGACAAGCAAGCATACATACAATCAATCGAATATGAGATAGACATAATGATAATTTGGATTAATAAACATATCTTGATGTGTAAATAGGGTATGGGACCCTAAAATACTGTCCAAGTCAGACTACAACTGAATTAGGGTTTGCTCTCCAAAATTCTACCTCTTAAAATACAGAAAAATCGAATTTTATATATAGATTTACAATCGCGACGACGTCACCTTTTGCACGGGACGCCGTCAGGTCGCCATAATTAGCGTTTCATTTTGTTCGAGTCATCGATGGGACGCCATCACTTTAGATTTGTGACGCTGCTGGTCTTTAGTTGCAACGTCGCCTTGATTCTAGATCTGGGCCGTCTGGAGTGAAAACTGTGAGTGACGCCCTCCATAATTAAAGCGTAACGCCGTCAGGTTGTAAGACCCGAAATTTCACTGAGCCGTCGCATGCATGTTTTGATCAAGTCTTCATAAAGGGACGGTGTCACCTTTTTGATAAGACGCCGTCAGGTTTTGCTGATCAGTCTTGAGTGGCTTCGATCTTGACTTTGCCTTTTTCTTCATGTATTTGTTCCTTTTCGTCCAAATGTGCTTCATTCCAGCATTTTGCTTCCAAAAGACCTAAACAGTGAAAAGGAACGAAATTAAGCAGTAACAGATATAAAATGTGTCGAAATAGGGCTTAAATGACCCCTAAAAGCGTACGTTTTAAATCCTTATCACTCCATGTGCCAAACGATTTCGAAAACCAATGTATATGTTGAGAGGGAGCATTTATAAAAGTTCAAAACCACGAACTAAACGATGAAACCAAAGTTTTAAATTGAAAATTTGATAAAAAGGTGATCGTTTAAAGACTCAAGCAAGCACTCCTTCCTCCATGTGCTAAATAATTTCAAGTACCGATGCACATGTTGAGGAGGAGCATTTATAAAAGATCAAAAAAATTGAGGTAAAAAATGCTTTGATTCTATCACAAGTAACTTGATTGGTTTTTTTCAAATTGGTTTTCAATGGCAATTGTGGAGGAACACCAAAGATCAACCTTGCATTTGCTTTATTGGAGTTATAAGGATGGTAAGGTTAGGTATTAGTTCCCATGATCCCGCCAGAGCCGGATGTCCTTAGGAATGATGAGAAAAAGGAGAATAGTGAGAATAAGGGAAGAGTGCCAACTGAGATAGAGCTAGGAATGGAACAAACCCAACAAGGTTCTAGTGATGAAGTCTCGGTAAGCACTGAAGGGGTTGAAGATTGAAAAAGAAATGAAAAGTGAAAGGGATAAAAGAAATAGCCCTCCAATAATTCAACCTTAGGGCAGAAACCGGGTTCAATACATATGCTACTGGTGGTTACTAACGTAACGCCGGTATTAAAGACAAGACGTCATGGACCCAGTGACGCACTGCACTAAACTTCCCAGCTACTCAAGTTCTCTTAAAAAGGACTTGCTTCATTCTCACGGGGAACCTATGTAAACTATCGATTTTCTTTTAGAGATGGTTGATATTGAAAAAGGAGACCCTTTCCCTAGTCTCCGCATAAGAAAACCAAAATGAATTATTGATTCTAGATCTAAGAGATCATCCAAAAAATCTCATTAGGACACAATTTCATGAAGACTTGCTATTTCACACAATGTGAAAAGTAAGAATATATATATTGAGAGTCCTACGCATTATCCTTGTGGTATTGCCAGAACATCTGAGTGATATGTAAAGTATTCACAATGAAGATGGAAATCCTTCTAGAGCCAACATCAAACAAGCTCTTGGTGGGTGACATGTGAGATCCACCATGGATCAAACTTGTGAAAACTAGAAAGAAACGATGGGGCGATTCACTATTGAATCAACCTTGTTCTAGGAAATGGATTGACTCATGCTTTTGGAAAACCTTTTGATGTGCGCTACAATTCTTTCTCTAGCACATCGACTGTGCGTTAATTTTTCAAACAAAGTATTTATGATTGAAACTTGATTTTTCTCATAAAACTTTCGACATATTGCAAAAAATTCTCTATTCAGCAATACGCGATTGTTTTTCAAATCAATTTCTCATCAATCGGTGAATCTCAATTCGCTGGTTCACTCACTCTGTGTTGTCTACTTTCAGATTCTCTGGTTTAAGAACGGCTAGCTCAAGCTGCCAAACCCTGTCAAGGAGATTCTTAGGAATTCTACCTGATCACAGGCAGTATTTATACTGATCAACGGGGAACTGTGGTTCTTGAAACCCTATTCAATGGAAGTGAACAAAGACACTTTTGTGTGTTTTATTGCTAACTGTAGTTGGTGGGAACATCTGACGGTTGCAGCTGATTGAAATTGGGAAGTCAATCCATAACCACATGCTCACACATCACACACACGTTTAAAGAAATCATGATAACCTAAAGACCTTAAGCAATGTTTCAGGAACTCTGATGCAAAATATCATGATCCAACGAAGTGTGAGCATGTCGGTCTAGAAAAAGGATGACCCAGAGATTTATTGTGGTTGATGATCTCAAAGAAATCTCAAAGATCACCAATTCATGGAATAACAAAAAACCTTCACTAAAGTACAAAGATTACGGACTTTGAAGAATCAAAGACTACGAGCTTGAAGATCAAGAAATTGTAATAGAATGATAGAATTCAAAATGTATTTAAAAGAGGTGACCTCCCTTAGGAGGAGATTGTTAGGATTTAGTAAATTCGTAAGTTAAAGACTCGATCACCTCGGGTATTTGTTAGCATTAGTAAGTTCGTAGTCTTAGACGTTTAGTTATTAGTAAGTAGTTAGTTAAGTAACACCATGGAGGATGAACATGTCTTTACCCACTGTATACCTGATTCATAGCCTGTAGGAGGCGTATTTTGTAAAAACTATAAATACCCTCTACCTCCCAAGGTAGAGGGTTGGAACTTCATAATACACATTTACTTTATCTCTCTAGAAGTTCCATACTATTTCACTTTCTCTTTCTAAATCCTCTCTTAATATTCGATCCATATAGTGTGTGGTTTGTGTCTTTAAGTTAACCAATATCTTACATAGTCGAGCATGTATCTCCCCTAAAGAGTTTACAAAACAGTTATACGTTAGAAAATGGGGCTATGACTCACGGTAATCAGTAAAAGTTTAGAGTACTTATAAAAGTGAATAAAAATAGTTGAGCATGTATCTCCCCCAAAAGTAATTCAAAAGGTATAAAAGTAGGGGCTATGAAACTCACGGTAATTCGTAAAAGTTTAGAATACTTGTAAAAGTAAAAGAGAGTTATTGAGCATGTATCTCCCCCAACAATAGTATAAAAAAATTAAAAGTGGGCTATGAAACTCATGGTAATCAGTAAAAGTTTAGAGTACTTATGAAAGTAATTGAAAATGGTTGAGCATGTATCTCCCCAAAAGTAATTCAAAATGTATAAAAGTAGGGGCTATGAAACTCACCGTAATTCATAAAAGTTTAGAATAATTGTAAAATTTAAAGAAAGTACTTGAGCATGTATCTCCCCAAAAAATAGTATAAAACAATTAAAAGTGAGGCTACTCACCGTAATTCGTAAAAGTTTATAATACTTGTAAAAGTAAAAGAAAGTAATTGAGCATGTATCTCCCCCAAAAATAGTATAAAACAATTAAAAGTGGGGTTATTAAACTCACCGTGAGTTGGATGATGTTTAGTGAGTAGTGAAAGTGGTGGTCGAGTCGTAAAAACCTCTACGAGCAACCTATAATATGGTTTCGTGTCTTAGTTTATGGAATAATAATGCAAAAGCATAAACGAGTCTATAAATGTCATTTATATTGGTCATGATGCTTTATATGGTAGTTTGTGTATGTCATTTTTATAGAAATGGTTTATGAAACATTTGTAGTTTATAAAACTCGTACTACAATTTGGGCCATCATAATTCAAAGGTTATGTAGTAAACGTTCGACGAGCTAGGACACTTTTGTAAATCCAGCAACTCGTCGATCCATTTACCCAAATGAAACCCCTCACATGAAGCTCCCTAGTTTTGTAGGACTCGATATGGAAAAATATATGTTTTGCTTGTTTTATTATATGACATCTAGTTTAAGTGGTTACATGGTTTACAAAATAAGTTTGGTCATGTTTCGTAGGCGGGTTTCAGTTGGTTTAGATGTTTAACAAGAGTAGTTTGGTCCTTTGGTTATACAAATAACTTAAATGGTTTTACAAGTTCTCATCGTTTTACAAAATTTACAATTATGAAAGTCGAATAAACCTAGGAAAGTTTATTTTGAATGTAAATTGTTGTTTGTAAAATTTCATGGTTTATCGATGGAATAGATTCAAATTGTTTTGGTGTTTGTGTTGTTTTGTTCAAACTAAGGCCTTGGCTAATAGTCTCGGCTTATGTAAAACCCTGGGCAAATCCCACATCGGCTGTGGCTTGGAGAGATGTTGGGCTCATAAGATAACATTCACCTTACAATGACACAACGCGTTTTGTGGTCTACTGTGGGTGGAGTTCTCAGGAACTAGCAGTTAAGCGTGCGCGAGAGAGTAGTACTGGCTTGGGTGACCTGCTGGGAATTCTTCAAATGAGGCCACAAAAACAAAGCCGTGAGTCATGGGCAAAGCGACAATATTGTGGTCCGAGTAGCGGATGTTACTAGTGGTATCTGAGCCACCTCGACCGTTCGATGGTGGGCAAACCTCATCGAGGATGATGAGTCCCTAAGGGGGTGATTGTAACACCCTAGGCAAATCCCACATCGGCGGTGGCCTGGAGAGATGCTGGGCTCATAAGATAACATTCGCCTTACAATGACACACCGCGTTTTGTGGTTCTCGCGGGTGGAGTTCTCAGGAACTGGCAGTTAAGCATGCTCATATGAGAGTAGTACTGGCATGGCTGACCTTCCGGGAAGTCTTTACATGAGGCCACAAAAACAAAGCTGTGAGCCTGCGGGCAAAGCGGACAATATTTTGGTCCGAGTAGGCGGGATGTTACAGCTTAGAAAACCTCGAGGCCTTAGCCGTGGCCTTGTCGTGGCTTTGGTCTCTGCTACCATTGCCTTGAGAACTCATCCTTGGCCTTAGCCGCGGCTGTGGTCTCAGCCTGTGTTCTTTAGGCCGTTTGGTTTGCCTTAGCCGTGTGACAAAGTGTATAGCCGTGCGGCTATACATAGGGCTGTTAAGATTTTTAAAGAAAACAGACTTCGTTATTGAATTTTAGGCGTAGTTTCCTCGCGGTAACCTTTTGATGAATCGGAACAGAAGTGCCCCGAAATACATGCCCTAACTTTCTGTCACAGAAAGTTTGACAGCTTTCCAGTTAAGTTTTGGTAACTTCATTTGGCCATATCTTTTGACTCGTATACTCATTTTAGGTGATTCAAATTTCTATGTATTAATTTTAACATCGTCTAAAAAATACGTAAAGTACCAAATCTAGATGTGGTCATTTCTGTGGCAATTTTGTACAGAAGTTAAATAGTTAACATAACATAGAATGATTTATAAGTTCTAGACTTGTTTTTAATCAACTTTGTACATCATGATCCAATATAAGAGCATATATAGCATCAATTAAGAATAAGAAACATGTAAATGATGTTGAGCAATAGTGGTGGTTAGTCTTTCTTATAACCTTTGGCTTTCTATAAGAAAGGAAATCAAGAACAAAGAACTAGATTAAGAATCACTAGCTTCAATCTTTTTACAAAACCCTAGCTTCAAACCCTTGGTTTCCAAGATATAACCTAAGCTTCTTCAACCCTATATAACCCTTGTAGAAACCTTAATAACTCAGCCGCTAATCACCCTTATGTAGCTCTTGATTTAACCAAAGAATGAAGAAACAAAACTAGAATCATGTAAAGCTTTATAAGAGCTTTAGAATTGATATAGAACGTGTTACATGAAAATTAACTAATGGATTGCTCTTGATTATTGTTTTGGTTGATTTTTAGGATGAGAAGGAAGAGAAATTGGACTTGGTCTTATAGGTAGATGAGGAGGTTAAGAAATAGATATTTTGCAAGCTTACTTAGTAAGTTTCAACACTTGTTCTCATCTAATTTCATCAAGGCTTATCACATAGGCACATGACAAGGTGAATCACTCCTATACATGTTTATATAATGGTTAGGATGACTAGGTACTTAGTTTTGGTATTATCTTGTTTTACGAAGGTCGTGTAGTCCTGGTAACCGCTAACACTAAGTCGTTAAATCACGAAATGTAAAATCGTGTATCATAAAAATATGAAACTTGTAGAAATGATTAAACTTATCATTATACTCCATATTAATAAATAATTTGAGTAATAAGTTTAATGGATCTCTTAAACACTGTTAAAACAAGAAACGTAGGTTTAAAACGCGTAAACTGCGTAGTACGCATAATTGGAAAACGTAAAATTCCATAACCTGTGGAATTGTCGTATGATGTGAGAAACACATATTTCTATTGTTTGTAATTTTTTATGGTCATATCGGGATGTTCCAATGACGTTTAAACCTAAAAGTAAATCTCAAACTCTCTTGTCATGATAAATGAAAAAAAAATATGGGATGGATAGTAAATGTGAATAGTAAAATGAAGTAAAAAGTACCCGGGAAGTTTGTTAGTAACCCAAAATGCTAATAATTGTTAAAGCCTGACTTGTGGTAAGGGAACTTGGTCTCTGGGGTTCGCTTGTGTTAAAGCCACGATCATGGACTGAGATGACCGAGGTTCAATGAATTTTTAAATATTCAGCTTAGTTATACTTGTAATATGTCCAAAGCTCTTGAGAAAATGTCCACAAAGCAAAGGTGATGTCAAAACATTCAGTTGCATGTCCCGCCCATACAAGACTTGTAACTTATGTTTTCACAACCCATTGCATAGAAGGTAGTACAGGTAGATATGTGATCGAGAAAATATGATTGTGCCGTAATGCCCTAGAATAGGCATAAGCAGATATGTTTAGTACATCGTTTAAATAAAATAATCGAAAGTATATTGGTGTGTTTGTATCAATATACTAGTATTTTCATGTAGCGTAACATGCCTAAAAGTCACATAATCGTCTAGAGGATGGAAGGCACAAAGAGCGAAAGGCAATAATACGTTTTTGTGGAAAAGCAGTTATAGTTTAGGTCTCAATTAGACCCGTTTCTCTATAACTATAGCTCTAATACCAATTTGTAACACCCCCATATTCGTGATACGCAGCGGAATGCAGATTGGGTGCTACTTCATGGCTCAATAGTTATAACAATAGAAAACGAACTCTAATGAGATCTTTTTAAAACACTTATCATTCGAATTATATAAACATCAGAGTTTACAAAAATGAGGTCCCAGTAGTTTCAAGGTTTACAAATTACATTAAATGAGTTTTCGAATGATAATAAAATTATAGCCTTCTTGATTATCCGTGCTCCTCCGTGCCAGCCTCGTTCTTTATGGACCTGAGATAAACATGCTAAAGTGTCAACACAAATGTTGGTGAGTTCATAGAGTTTTTGGAAATAATTGTGGAAACCTGATTCGTCTCATATAGTATATATAAGAAATATCAAATTATGAATACTCACGAGAATCGACTGATGACGTATAGTCTATATCCGGGTAACGAACCCGACCAAAGCCCAATACTGATAAGCCTAGCACGAATCGCTACGCTGATAAGCGTTTAGGCCCACGAAGGCCCAAATACAAGTCTATTTACGGAATAGATAGAGGATATCTCTTAATCAAGGAGATAATCATTCCCCAACCGACTTAGGCGGATACGGAAGGTTGAGGAACACGGAACCAACAAGGATTCCGTGTGTTTATAAAGGGAATCACATCGCTCGTTAAAGGTACGATCTCAAAACCCTAACTCACCTTTAACCCTAAATCGATTACTTACTCTCACGCCGGAGGATAACCGTGGGAGACAATCCCACGGTAAGCCTAACGGTGTTTTTTGTCTTTAGTGCGCAGGTCTCAAGCAACAATCATTAATTGGTACGAGAACCGAGCTGAACGCCCAACTTTTGTATCAACAAGTGGCCCGTGGGACCCTTCACTAAGAACTAAGACTAGAATGACGAAACATGGAAATCAGCGATCGCAAACAGACCTACGGAAAGAAGCCGCACATCGGGTCAGCTTCCAGCGCACTGGGACAAACTGCTGCTAAAAACAAGGGATCAAGCCAGACATGGTCTTCCTCTCGGTAGAACCGTGTTGGGACAACCCAGCCACCACAACCACCACTAACGCAATGGATCCATGCGCACTGTTTTACCACTCTTCAATCGGTGCTAGTGACTGACCTGACAAAGGCACCAGATGCACCGGATAGAAACAAAGGCATAGCGGTAGAAGCGAACACCCTTGCTTTAGAAGGGTCGCGACCGAAGTGACACCAAGAGATTTCGTATCCCAAAATTACGAAACCTTGGCCGCTCTCATGGAAGAGGAAGCTATAAAGAGGTCGAGTCGAAGCCTAAAAGCCCGACTCAGTTTTGACTCGGAGTACGAAACCTCCCCACCGCCGCCGAAGGAGAAGCGCCGAGAACCACCGACCCCCTGTGTTTAACGAATTGGGAAAAGGTTGAGGATGATGAGACGTCCAACTCACAAACAGACTTGGTAGCCGAATAATAAAGACGTGACTTGGGGCCGATATCCCCAAGTGAAAGCCCTTCGAGTATAAACTCTGAGGACAGTTGGCGCAAGTGCCGAAGGAGGGAAAATTTGTCCTTTGGGAATTCCTCGGACAACGGGATAGTGAAACCGGACATGGAAGTCCAAACAGATATAATGACCAGGAGGATGAAGATATATCTCTCCCATGGCGCCGTCAAAAAGGTGGATGCGTTCACCGACGCATCGGCTTCTCGAGAACAAGAGGAGGCGATGCCTACAAATATAAAACCTATGACGAACAGTGATCCGGATGATCACCTCAAAATTTTGAATCACCGCTAAAATTGAAAACTGGCCACAACCGTATGGTGCCACATGTTCAACTCCACACCGGTGGGAAACGCGACGAACGGTTCAGAAGCTTCCACGCAGAAGCATCAATGGCTTTGAGGAATTGAGAAAGGCGTTTCGCTTGAACTTTACTCAGCGGAAGAAGTGCGCTAGAAATCCTATTGAACTCGCCAGGGTAAAGCAGCGCCAGGGAGAATCTACAAGCGCATTCATGGAACGCTTTAAAGACGAATGCATGCAGGCTAAAGCATGCCCTTAAGTACTAAAGATTTCTGGTTTTATGAATGGGATTAACAACCTAGAACTCATCAAGAGGTTGAACGACAAGATCCCCGAAACCTTTGATGAACTCATGAAACGTTCTCGGTCCTTCGTTCAAGGAGAAGCTGCCGCAGCGGATAGCAAAAGAAACTTCTCGAACTATCGGTCACGGAACAACGGAGACAATCCACCGACCGGGTAGCAACCGTAATAGGAGCTATCGCAAGGGGATGAAGGGATAATGACTAATACACCCCGCCACCAAGACTCCAAAGGAAATACCGCAAATGAAGGTGCGAACTTCCCCGCCACAAATGCGACTCCGAGGATCGGCGACCGAATGGATACTATGACTACCACGCACAGAAGGGCCACACCACTAACGAACGTGTCCAACTGCGCCAGCTCATTGACAAAATGGTTAAAGAGGGCAGATTGGACCATTTGGTGAAAAACATCAAGGAAGGAAAGGATAAACAGAAGAGTGGAAACAAGAAAGAGACACCCAAAGACAAAGCCGACACCATCTACATGATACAATCATGGCAAGGGTCACTAGGCGAGAAGGTCACCAGAGTTTTCGAGGAAGCGAAATCTCTTTCCCCACCTTAATCGCGGACAACGAGTGGTGGAACCACTCACCATAGAGATCGCGGCGGGGTCATGACATCCACCGCATGTACGTTGATGGTGGAGCTTCGGCGGACATCATGTATGAGCACTGCCTGCTGACGGCCTGAATACGCAGCCGCTAAGCCCGGCAGAACGGCGCTAACGGGTTTTACGGGTGAAAAGATATGGCCTATGAGGCAAATACAATTACTAGTTAGCATCGGAAATGAAAAACATTCTGCGACAACCTGGATGGAATTTATGGTGATCAAATCTCCCTCGCCATACAATGGCATTATTGGGAGGCCTGGATATCGCTTATGCGCCGTAGCCATCAACGCGCACGGATGCTTAAATTCCCAGTGGAAGGTGGTATTGTTACTCTCACAATGCCGTGTACCGCATAGAGAATGTAACACGATTACATGCGAAACGCACCGTCCCGAAACACGCGCAACCAAAGTTCCAAACCGAAGGTTGCAATTCACCCTGAATACCCGAACATGAAATATCCATCGGAGGGTCACCGGTCGGACAACGGAAGAGCGCGAAAAGAACTTGGACATTTTGCATGGGAGCCAAAACACATGATGGGTACCACGCTCAATAACAGAGCATAAACCGAGAATTGACAAGGATACTCACCCATACGCCGAAGAAGCGCCGCCAGGCTCCGCGAGCAGGCAATCCCGCAGAGGTACACAAGCTAGTAGAGGCAGGAATTATGCGGGAAGTCTACTATCATGACTGGCTTTCCAACCCAGTCATGGTAAAGAAGAGCGATGGTAGCTGGCGGATGTGCGTAGACTTCACCGATCTTAACAAATCATGTCCACAAGATGCTACCCATTACCGAGATAGACCGGAAAATAGAGTCTTTGTGCGGGTATCCATTAAAGTATTTCCTCGATGCATACAAAGGATATCATCCAATCCAGATGGCTAAGGAGGACGAGGAAAAAACGGCCTTTCACACAAGCCAAGGCGCTTCTTGTTACACAAAAATGCCCTTTGCTTGAAGAATGCGGCGCCACCTATCGCGTTTAGTAGATAATGCTTTCGAAAAATAGGTGGGCCGCAACCTAGAGGTTTATGTTGATGACTTGGTCATAAAGAGCCATATTGAAGATGAGTTAGTTCGCGATATTGAGGAAACATTCAAAACTCTCCGAGAAATCAACATGAAGTTGAATCCAAAATGTACCTTCGCCGATGAAGGCATGTTCCTTGGATACCGATAGAACCGGACGGTATAAACCGTCCGTAAAAGACTAAGGCTGTCATTGAACTTCCTTCACGCGACGTTGAAGGAAGTCCAATATCTCAACGGAAAGTTGGCCGGTCTTAACAGATTCCTATCCAAGTCAGCAGACAAATCATTACCCCTTTTCAAAACACTCAAAAGTGTATAAAAGGGTGATTTCTGTGGACTACGGAGGCGAAGAGGCCTTCACACATGAAACAACACTGCAAGGCTCCCCACACTTGTCGCACCCCGACCAGGGGAAGAGTTGATCATGTATTTATCCGCAACTGATGGAGTAGTCAGCGCAGTGTTACTAACAGATAGGGATTCAGTACAAACCCTGTCTATTTTGTAAGCAAGGCGCTCAAAAAGACGGAGATGAACTATAGCGCCATGGAAAAATTAGTTCTGGCATTGGTGTTTGCTGCTAAACGGCTACGCAGGTACTTCCAAGCGCACCCAATAGCGGTAATCACGCACCAACCGATCAAGCAAATCATCTCCAAGCCCATGCATCGACGTCTGCAAAAATGGAGTGTGTTGCTCGGTGAGCATAACATCACCTACGCACCACGACTGCAATAAAGGGCGATATCGGCCGATTTCATCACGAAAAGCCATACAATCGATGATGCACTGCACCACGCGACGGAGGAACTACCAGATCCATGGATCTTGTTCACAGATGGATCCTCATGCGTGGATGGGTCGGAGCGGCCTCATCCTCACAAACCCGAAGGAATGGAATTAATTTTACGCGCTGCGTTTCAATTCACAGCGACAAATAATGAGGCGAGTATGAAGCCCTACTAGCGGGACTACGCGATCGCATCTCGGATGGGTGTACGCAACACTGGAAGCGAATGTAGACTCCAGACGGTAGCCAACCACGTGTTAGGCGAGTATGTAGCCAAGAGGAAAACATGATTCTACCTTGAAAAACCAAGGCAATAATTCAAAGCTTTGGCGGTTTACCATCAAACGAGTTCCAAGAGGGAAAACCGAAGGCGGATGCACTAAGCAAAATCGCATCCACAAGCTTTGCGCACCTATCCAAACAAGTGTTGGTGGAAACATTGAAAAAGCAAATCCATCTTAGAAATGGAAGTATCCGCGGTAATAGAGGAAGATGGACCTACGTGGATGACACCAATAGTCGAATTCATAAGCAAGGGAGTATTACCCCAAAAGAGCGAAAGAAGCCCGAAGGATACGGCGCACGCGCAGGTTTGAACTTCGGGACAACATCTTATATCGACGCTCTTTCTTGCAACCATGGCTCCGCTGTGTTGGTCCCTTACAAGCAAACTATGTACTGCGAGAAATCCACGAAGGTTCATGCATCATGCATTCAGGACCACGGTCGGTGGTGGCGTGGCGCTTTTACGGTCGCTATTATTGGCCAACCATGCACCGCCATGCGCTGGATTGGATAAGAAAGTGCGCCCACCGCCAAGTCCAGACCCATTCCCCGCAAACCACAGCAGGAGTTAACACCAATTATGGCGCCATGGCCATTCCACAAGTGGGGTATTGACATTGCGTGTCCTTTTCATTGCAGCCAGGAGGTTTAAATTTCCTCATAGTTGCCATAGACTACTTCACCAAGTGGATCGGCAAAGGCGTGGTAACAATCACTGGAAACCGTGTGAAACGCTTCGTGCAGGAAAACATTGTATGCGCTTTTGCGCTGGTGAGCTTATCTCTCGACAACGGGAAACAATTTTGCGACAACCCTTTCAAGGACCGTGCGAGAAGCTAAACATCACACAACACTTTGCGTCAGTAAAACACCCACAAACCAACGGCCTAGTTGAACGTGAGAATCGAAGCCTGGGTGAAGGAATTAAGGCACGTTTGGACAAGCACAAAGGAAGATGGGTGGAAGAACTTTCGCATGTTTTGTGGGCGCATCGCACCTCAATCAAAACCAACACGGGAGACACTCCCTTCTCTCTAGTCTACTGGACAGAAGCTGTCATACCAGCCGAAATCAAAATGCCAACTATCCGCACTACGGAAATCAATGTGGCAACCAATGATGACGAGAGACGTGTCGACTTAGACCTGCTCGAAGAACGGCACGAACGCGCAGCTATCCGGGAAGAAAAATCAAAGTCAAAGATGAAGGGATACTATGACGCTAAAGTGAGCCGTGTTTCATTCAGAGCAGGTGACTTCATTTACCGCGCCAACGATGCGAGCCACGCAGAAGACACAGGTAAGCTGGGACCAAAGTGGGAAGGACCCTATGAGGTTACTGAAGCATTAGGAACAGGCGCGTACAAGCTACGAGGCTTGGATGGTCGTGAACTGCCACGCACATGGAACATCTGCAACCTCAAGAGGTGCTACCTATGAGAGTGGCTATGGCCCAGCGCACAGACGCTCCTGCACTTAACTAAAGTGCCCAATACACATCTATGTATTTATTTTTATTTTCCTTAGAATAATGTTTTACTTATTTCTCATAAACACTTGCAAGTATCAATAAAGCGCGGTTTCTAGCTAACTCCGCGACATATTTTGATTTGTTATTTCCATATACTGTATGTCTTAACAACTTTTTATCTCTTGCCTACATGGCGCGCATGCACTAAAATATACCCACGATGGTAAAAGGATAAGTTAACCTACTAAACAACTTGTTGAGTAACAGGGTTGCAAACCCATAAACACTGGATCACGTATCCTTGTTAAACACCTTGTTCTCAAGACGTTGGAATAAGTTTTGTGCTCATCCCATAATGGTTGCGCAACAACGCATATTTGCATGTTTAAAAATTTTTGAACCAAGACACTTGCTTCCTTAATGTGATATTTACAGTACGCTGCATATCATAACATACACGACTATGATAAAAAGTACTTAGAAATTATCTCTTAAGTATACTATGATCTTCATACATGACTATGGACTTCTTATTCGCACTTGTGTACAACTTCGACCCTTAGAACATGTCTTATACGCAAAGATAAACACGTAAGTACACACATCACAAGTTGCATTAATATCAACACGCACCAAGCAAAAGGAGATTCCTATTAATGACCACAAGTTATTACAAAAGGATGTTTACTTTACGAAGTATAACCTACCAACTATTACAACGCTCAAGGGATGAACTACCTACACGGTTCGCTACATCCTTAACCTCACTTAAACTCTTCAGCAAATCAGCATCTTTACGCTCTACGGTAGCAACACTAACAGGCACCCCGTCCGAACGGGGAAGGTGAGCTGCGCCAACGCCACACAAAACGGCCTTGCCCTTAATGCCTTCCTTCTTGGCGAGCCTGGCAGCATGAGCTTCTAAGACCTGCTTCAAGGGAACTTCCTTCTCCAAAGCGAAAGGGTTCAGGATATCTTTGGGACGAGCAAAAACAGGCACTTGAAGCTGCGAGACATCGGGCTTCAAAAAATAATCTGGCTGCGCTTCTGCATTCTCAACACGATGGCGTGCCAAGGTCAACCCTTCCATAATCACAGTTATAGGATAATCTTGGTCGCGTTCCATTTCAGCAATCATTGGAAGCTCCACAGACTTCATCTTCTCCATAGCAGACACTAGCTCATCGTAAGACTTCGCGTTATAGCCGGGTACCTATTCAACAGGTACCTTCAACAAATCTGCCTCATGAAGCTTCTCCACCGCTTCTGCTCTACCGCGCTCCAGAGCGCACTGGACTACCCCCCGAAGGCATTAACAACTTCTGGTGACTCTAGAGTAGTAAGGGCGGTGAGACGAAGACCATGAGCTATAAGCCACCTGCGCTCAGCTATAGTAGACAAGAGTTGGGGGTACAACTCCTCGTCGTACTCAATACTGAGTTTGCGCAATTAGGCTCCTGCGCCTCTAGAGCATCTTTCACAATGGCACCAAAGTTTTCAAGTTGTGAAGTCAAGTCCTCTTTGCCCATATCTAAATACTTCAGTGCCCAGAGCTGTGCAACTTTGTATCCTGAGGCCTATGCGCGCTCTTGGCTTATTTGACCCATCAGCGCCATTTTCTCCTCAGCTTGCTTATGGGCATACACAGACAGACTCTCGGTCTCAGCCTTGGCACTGGCCAGCCGCGACTCCAGCAAGGCAATCTTCTGATCTTTTTGAGAGCCTTGGCTTCTTTCACCAGAAATTTGCGCCTTTATCTTCTCAACCAATGGCGCTTGATGCGCAGACACCTGCACCAATTCTTCAACCAATTGTTCCATTGGAGCATTCCCAAAGAAACGCATCTTCGCTTTTTTGGTTGTGTGGCTCCGAAGACTGCGCAGGACTATCAGAATGGGGCGACTCCGCACCCTGTTCAAACCTGCATACCCAGACAGAGAATTGTCAGTTTCCTAAAAAAAAATAATAATAAAATAAATATATTGATAACATTACTTACTGTGGGCCAGATAAATCAGCAGATGGGTGCGATGACGCAGCGTCGCTAGGGGATGATTCTACAGTAAGGATCACCAGACGTTTTTTCCTTGAGGAGCTTGCGCCATCCTCTCCGAGAACTCTTTTGCGCTTTAGGCCAGACTCCGTTTCTTCTTCTTCTTCTTCCATTGGTTAGCCCTACTACGGGTGGTGGCTGCACCACGGGGGATGGAACCCTAGGACTTGGCACGCTCTGCAGTAGTGTCGCTTCCACTGCAACCGATGAGCTGGTCCCTGCCTCTCCCACATTTATCTCCGTGGTACGCCTCGCAAGTAGAAGCCGCGATCGCTCTTCTTCTTTCGGGGCGGTGTCCCCTGTTTCACCTCAACTGGCTTCGCTAGATGCACCACGGTGAAAAGATCCATCTCTGCGCAGCAGGAAACAACAAACAACATAGGTTATATCATGTACGGAAAAAGGCAGAAAAATTCTAACATTAATTACAAAAGGGGGTGCGGAAGAACGAGTACCCACCCTGGCCATTGGCGCCTAAGAAGATTGGCATCTCATCCGGCATGCCAAAATAATACGGTGATGCCCATATGCACCAAAAAATCCTCAGGATAGGAACTAATGGGGATGCGGTTAGCGTTTATCGGCCCGCATCCTCAGTGACATATGATCCGGAAAGGGGCATCCCTCATCCGACAACGTACCCGGGTATAAAAATTATAATGCCACGAAAAGCATGTGTCGTCTACCCAGAAAAAGAACTCCCTCCAATTCCTAAGCACGTCTAGCTTCTCAGATAGCTGAAGCCTACCGGCGCTTAGCAAAGGATACCCACCCATGTGCCCATGTCGTGTGATAAAAGGCTCGGAATAGGTGGATAGTTGTGTTAACCGCCAAGAAACGACGATTCACCTCAAAATTGGTGATTTTAGCCGCACCGATGCGGCGTAAAGGTACTGGGATAGGTGCAGCTCGTAATAATTTAACACATCGCACGAAATTGGGATATGGGCACGTTGATTCGCGAATTGAAGAAATGCTGATAACCCTATTTTCCCTTTGGGGAAATCGCATGATGCTGCGCACCGGAACAACGGATGCACGTCAAGTGGTATAAAGTAGTCCGAGGTGAATTCTAGAGATCACTCTCGGTGAGTTCGAGGTGAAATCGCACAACTGTTTGACCATGGTATTGTTCTACAAAGCATACGCCGCACGGCTACCTTAGAAATAAGCGGTTCTTTCTGGATTGCAAAGGTAAGGATTCTTGAAAATGGCGGATTGAGTCTTCTTTTTACTGTGAAGAAAACGGTGGAAATAAATCGAAGGGTTATATAACCTCCCTCTTCCACGCGATGAGTGACACGTGGACCCCACCAACCCTAACTATGTGGCTGAGATCGCTTGATGGGACAGTGCTGCAGTAACTTTTCCCCGAATTACGAGGCGTCCAATTTTTCAATCCCATGTCTAGGTACAATGTACAGGAGGATATATTTTTATGACTTCTTAGCTACGCTTCGACGTTGCTTCATTGACTACGGTTATTAGTCTAGCACCCGCAGTTATTCACTACGCATACTAGACTGGGGGGACATGATGACGTATAGTCTATATCCGGGTCACCAACCCGACCAAAGCCCAATACTGATAAGCCCAAAGACGAATCGGGCTACGCTAATAAGCGTTTAGGCCCACGAAGGCCCAAATACAAATCTATTTACGGAATAGATAGAGGATATCTCTTAATCAAGGAGATAATCATTCCCCAACCGACTTAGGCGGGATACGCCGAAGGTTGAGGAACACGGAACCAACAAGGATTCCGTGTGTATATAAAGGGAATCACATCCCTCGTTAAAGGTACGATCTCAAAACCCTAACTCACCTTTAACACTAAATCGATTACTTACTCTCACGCCGGAGGATAACCGTGGGAGACAATCCCACGGTAAGCCTAACGGTGTTTTCTGTCTTTAGTGCGCAGGTCTCAAGCAGCAATCATTAATTGGTACAAGAACCGGAGCCCCGAACAAGGAACGCCCAACTTTTGTATCAACATCGACCCTTCAGGAAAAAGGTCAACACGCAAAACCCGCGAATACTCGATAAGTGATAGATTACCCGGGTCTTGTCCCAACGAGGAGTGAATTAATGTTCACGTTTGAGGTTTGTTATTAAAGTGCTTGAATGGTTCGGGAATTTACGTTTTGGTTACGGTATCTAAAAATAAAGCACGGGAATGAAAATAAGGCACGTAAACAAAGAAATTAACTAAATTAACAACTACTAAACATAAAAAACACTAAAACGAAGTTAAATTATGTCCTAAGGCATTAAAACTAAAAAACGCGAAAAATTAGGAACGTCCCGAGCCCTAAAAATGAAAATGTAGCAAATTAAGGCCTATGGTTACAAAACCAATTTTCCTACGTTCTAAATGACTAAAAATAATTTTAGGAAAAAGCCGGGTATTTTTTTGACTTTTAAATTATTTATTACGAATTAAAAACTAAATTTAACTAATTAATTAATAAAAAATACTAAACTAATTTAGAAAAATCTGAGAAATTTACAAAAAATACTTTAACTTAAACTTGTTTTAAGAAAAATAAAAAAACTGGTAACTTCTTTTGAAATAAGCTGTGAAAAAAAGGACATAAGCTTAATAAGCTTAAACTGCTAACAAGACTTAAATAATTAGTGTGAGAAAGTAATACATGCAACACCTTGTAAGGCAACTGGGTAGACGGTTTGGGTGTTGTGTGCTTGTGAGTGACTAGACCCAGGTTCGAATCTGGGCAGTGACATTTTTTATTTTCTTTTTGTTTTGCATTTTTTTTTCTTTTACTAACTAACAAATACGCTAAAGTGAAGAACTTTTTGAAACCAAAACTATTAAGACAACTAAAATAAGCAAGAACTAAGCAAATTATAGCAGAACCAAAGGTTGAATAAGCAAATCCAAACACTAATAAAATGATCAAATTAAAACTTAACAAACAAAAATCCAATAAGCTAATTCACCTAAAATAAGCAACTAGGGAGAAAAGACAACCTACATAACTAAACTAACTTAATTGAGCAATTTATATAAAAAATAAGCTAAAATAAAAGGCAAATAAGCACTATCCTATCTGCTGTTACAACAGCCTATAGGGGCAGAAAGGGGATTTTGCAGACCTATTTAAGCTATCAAAATAAGCCCCTAAAGGATCTAAAGGGACAACAGATAAAGGTTATACCCTAGTCTACTAGAAGAACCAAAAATCAAGTCCTAACATCAAAGGAATAAGCAGATATGAAGCTGATCATAAGCTAATATGGACAAATTTAGGGATTATGACAGAAACTTTGGGCAGAACTAACAACTTTGAACACCAAATTAAAGTAATCTAAACTCTTCTAAATGGAAAATAAACTAAAAACATATAACTTAGGTTACATATAGAGCAAGAAAAACTAACTTCAACAAACTTTGAAACTAAATTTGACCCTAAAATTAACTGTTGAATAGGCTGACTTGGGACAGAACTGGGACAATGGATAGATTTTGATATTTTGGAAAACTACTCTAAGCTAATTTAGAAACTAAATGTTAAGTGAATAACATCACATAGACTACATTAACACTTAATGAAAACCATTTGAGACCCAACATGGGTCAAAATATGAATTTTGACCTAAAAACTATGCTGATCCAAACACCCCTTAAGGGGCAGAAATTGGATTTTGAAATCTGTTTTGAGATGTAGAAACTTTAAAAACTGATTTTCATCAATAACAAAAACTCAAAATGAGTTTAAACAGATTTAGCAAACACTTTTAGCACACAACTGACAGAATTCAAGAACATGACAATAGCTAAAACTGCATAAACTAAAAAATTGGAATTAAAAACTGGAAATAAATTGCATTGAAAATTAAAAGTTACACTAAAAGTAAATGACAATAAAATTAAAAATGGAACTAGAATACTAAAATTCTAGAAAAATCTTTTCAAGCTAATACATGTCCTATTTATACTAAAACTACACATGGATCTTGTTCTTCTGTCTTGTTGTCGTGTTAGACGTATGAGAGATATGAGTATGATGAGTTCCAGTGCTTGTTGAAAAACCATCACAGCCATTGAAATTATCTTGGGGACCAAGGAGTTGAATCTGAGTCATCCAAAGTTGATGTCCAATGAGTCCTTTGGGGATTGCCAAGCTGGCAATGAGACCATGTGGGTGTGGGGTTGATGGGTTTGTTAATAAAAATAAGTCGTAAAAATGTTTATTTATATTTTACGATCTTCTAATGTTTTGTCGATAACAAACGTAAAATCATTTTTTAACGAAAGAAATGAAATACATAAATGGTTTGAGCCAATAGTTTACTAACACACTTACGTTTTCATATAAAACACTAAACAAGTAATAGTGTTTTCATGTTCTAGTAATCCATATGTATAACAACTAGTGTTTACATATTGGGTATATATATATACACACACTTAGTATGTATTGTATTGGGCAATATAATGGGTAGAAGTTTAAGTATTTGACCCATTGACTTAATACATTGAATGTAATTGAGTAAAGCCCAAAGTCCATGACCCATACCCATGAAACATGATCCATAACCCATGACCATTGCATGACATCATGCATAAGTCATAATGGGTATTATCCATAACCCATGGAGCTAACCCATGGCCCATTGACTAGATGCATTGCATCTTCTAGATAAATTGTATCTATTTGGATACCCATGGTTCAAAGTTTACAACCCATGATCCATGACCCACAACCCATTTAGGGGGAGCGTCCTACGGATCCCTAGGAATACACTAGACGGATCCCTCAAGCAAGGGATCTGTTGGATCCGTGGGACAGTAGTGAGTTTTTGTCTATAAATAGTAAGCTATTTCTTCATTGTGAGTTGCCACTTCCACACATAATTTCTCATAGTATTATAAACTCTCTAACCTCAGATCTAAAGGATCTTTCTATGGAGTTTATGTTTGTTTTTGTGTGATTCACTAAGTTCCTCTTAAAGGCGAGATCACCACCTCTTGAAGTCGTGCAAGCTCAAGTCCATGAGTTGTCTACCTTCGTCATCATCAAGAGTACTGAAGTTCTCTTGGTGATAGTTCTTTATTCCTCTCTAGAAGTGTTGTGTTGAAGGCATTAGTGAAAGATGCCAAAAGGGTCAAGTCGAAGGCATTAGTGAAAGGTGCCAAAAGTCCTTGTCCAAGGCATTAGTGAAGGGTGCCAAAAGTCCATGATGAAGGCATTAGTGAAAGGTGTCAAAAGATCATGTTAAGGGCATTAGTGAAAGATGCCAAGGGTGTACAATCGATATGGTACATCGATGTACAAATATAGATAGGTTGTGTCCAAGGATATTGATATTCTTGATGATGTTGTAATAAGGAGTGGGTCTCCTTTAGGATAGGTGTTGTGTAGTGTTCGGTAGTAGTTCGTCCTTTGTAATGGAACTCGGTATCTAGCCTTGTATGGGATAAAGTGTAGGCGATGTTGTGATAGGTTTGGTTCTACCTCGTGGATGAACCCGGTGTCTAGCCTTGTACCGGAAAAAGAGTAGGCGACGTTGTGAAGGATTCTCCCCGATAAGGAGCTTGTGTCGTGTAGTTCTTACGAACTGTCGAGTAGGTGACTCGGGGAGTGGAGTAGGGCAAGGAAGGTGTCCTTGTAGCCAAACCACTATAAACACTCGTGTTGTGGTTTTGTGTTTCTTACTCTTTACCTTTGGATTACATATTTACATACTTATCTATCAACATCCAACATACACATTAGAATAGATTGACATAAGTCGATCTAAATATATTAAAACGAAGTTTTAATCGGTTAAACTATTCAACCCCCCTTCTAGTTTTCCACAATTGGTACCAGAGCTTCATTACCAAGTTTCTAAAGAGTATATTGTACACTTAAAACTTGATACGATCCATGTATGATTAAAAACTACAAGGAAGGAAATTTCTTAAAAACAAAAGGCCACGTTTTAAAATCATCATATTTTATAAAGTTGGATAATGATACATCTTTCTAATATTTTCCTTGTTGAGAATTCTCCATACTAGGATTTGGGCATCCTAAGAAGATCATGATCAATTTTTCTCTAATACTTCTTTTCTCAAAAAGAATATATAGCAAAGGTATGATCTTTAATAAATTACTTACAAATAAATTATTTTCATATATTTTCAAGATGAATTAATAATGTCATGTTGTATAAACATGATTAAATTTAGTAGTCTCATTACGCTTTATTAACAATTACAAAAGTGGTTAGATATATTGAACTCATCATCAAGAATAGTATTCTTCGTTGATCTCTATAGACAAAACTATAATCAAGTGGTATCAGAGCTTGTGATCTAGAAACTGTAATCAACACCTATAACCTGGCTCTGATACCACTTGTTGATCCCAGTTGAGCAAACGATCTAATATAGAAACTGACTTGGAATAACAACTTATTAAGTATTATGCGGAATTTAACACTTAACTTTAAGAAGAAGAACAGTTAACATTCAACACCTCAATATTATTTATTAATACTAATACTCTTACAGTATTAGGGTTTTGCAACCTTGAAGTGTATCGACCTTTAGATATAAAACTTATGTATATCTAATCTAACCTAGGACCTCATTTTATAGACTAAGGAGTCCTTTACATAATACAATACGTAACCTACAAGATAAATATATTTACCATATTTATCTAATACAATAAACTAAACTGACTATACAAAACACTAGCAGTGGTTACAATATATCATCCGTGGTTACACATTACTACTATCCGTGGTTGTCTTTATCAGCGGTTACATACTTCTGTCCGTGGTTATATCAAACCTGTCCGTGGTTCTAGTACTTAAAGTAATTCATGATTCAAGGAACCTAAAACCCAACAATCTTCCCTTATTTGATGATGACAAAACAAACAAAGTCGTGTACGAACTTCCCTAGACGAAGTAGCAGAAGTTGAGATGTAAACATCTCTTTGAATGAAACAAATCTTGTCTTCCTTGTCTTCCCCTTAATCCATGCCATGCTACTCCAATATTTCTTCCCTTTTTGTTATCAACAAATAGAGAATATAAGCAGTAGAAACTTCCTCTTGAGTGATGCATGAAAATGATTCTTCAGTAAGCTCTATGTAATGATCACTTGTGAAGAAAACCAAATATAACAAACTTGATAAAGAAGTAGAATAACCTAATCTTGTGTCTTATGTCTTGTTTATCCACGTGACTCCAAACTTATACTAACACCATATAAGTAGACCGCAATCTCTTGACAAAATCCTCATCTTCAATGAGACACTGAGCACTACAATGTAACTCCTTTAAGTGATAGTTAACTAGCTCTTCATCCATCCACCCCTAAACCTATGAAAACTAGATTTTGCAAGTCTTTGTCAACATCCTTTAAGCACGAACAAGTTATCTCCAAAGTGTAACACCCACTTTGAGATATGATAAGAACACAAACCTGTGAAACTCAACTACAACATCAAATAAATGATATTTAACCTTCTTCGTAATCAATTCCTCAAATAATTCAAAAACAAGCTTTTTAAAACCTTTAAGAACAAATACCAATCTTCTTGTGTGGGCGAACCAAAATCCCATGTGTGTGTCACCAAAAATCTCAGCATTAAAAACATGTACGACTTCCCTCAATTCCAAAACCTCATCGTAGAAACAAATAACGCAAGAAACACCAACAGTGGAGTTGAGATAACACTAGCAGTGGTTTCGAGAATACACTAGGAGTGGTTTCGAGAAAAACACTAGAAGTGGTTTCAGAAAAACACTAGAAGTGGTTTCGAGAAAAACACTAGAAGTCGTTTCGAAAAACACTAGAAGTGGTTTCGTAAAAACACTAGAAGTAGTTTCGAAAAACACTAGAAGTGGTTTCGAGAATACACTATCGGTGGTTTCGAGAATACACTATCAGTGGTTTCGAGAATACACTATCAGTGGTTTGAGAAAACACTAGAAGTGGTTTCGTAAAAACACTAGGAAAGCTGTTTCTAACCATGAATCATAAACACCACACAATGTATAAACAACCTCCATCAAGAATTAGAACAAGTAACACAAATTCAAGAAGTTGAATATGCATGAAAACCCAAAAATTCAAATTATTATACCAGTTTCTGCAGCCAACTTCGACATTGAATAACGTTTGATAGAAAGCTTAGATCGAAAATCCCTTTGGTGAAAAGTTAGATGAATATATAGAGAACGTCCACTGAAAATTTCGTTATGATCCAACGGTTAACGAAAAAGTTATCGCGTTTTTAAAACGCTACTGTAAAAAATACGAGAATTTTCGTGATTCGTAGTTTTTCTTCTTTTCGCCATTCTTCGACCAATAAAACCTTGCGAATCCTTAGGTAACGAGCTCCCTAGCTCGATACCAATTGTGGAGTTTGTTAGACTCCTTGAGATCGTTTTGAGCCTCTAGGGTTTAACAATAACAATAATTATAAACATTATATGCAATGAATTAAACAACTTCATTATTATTGACACAAGGTTTTACTTTCACCCAATCTCCTCCAAATATTATTTGATCCGAATAATACGTGTTACCTAACTGTAACAGGGATCTAAGACACCTTAGATCTTCGAGGTAAACAACTAACCTAGACGTTTACAATAAACTACTCGTCCAGGTTACACACACACACACCTTTAGACTACATTATGGAAGACATATATATAAAACCTACACCCCAAGTCCTCTTTATATACTAGAGGATTAGGGTTTACAAAATACTACGAAGGACTAAATAATAAATATTCTTTTGCAAGCAAGTCCTTCCATCTTTTTGTAGATTTCTTCTTTGTCTCTTTAAGTCCCTTAGTTTCATTCTTGTATTTATTTTGTCTCATCAAATCCAAGGAACCTAAAACCCAACACAAACTAGTGATAATGATATCTCGACTATTCGAGAGCCTTGATCATCACTCCTTAAGGTTATTGACATTTCATCTATGTCAATAAGTATCCATGTGAAACTCCTCATATTATGATAAAATAGGATTTTATCATAATCTTTAAAACTTCCCAAAGAATTATGATTTATTCATAAAAAGGGAACCTCGTCAAATAGGACTAGTAAAACACGTCAAAACCCAAACCATAAGTTTACACTAGCCAGATCCCTCATTCAAGGGATCCGTGGGAACTGGCACATCAGAAGACAGTTTAAGTAAAAATGATCACTGTGGAGTTCTAATCATCACTTTACTCTTTCAAACTCACGAACATAAAACCCAATTTACTGTTCACAGGAGTTAAATCATCATCTTCTCTAAGGAACAATCACTTGTGTAAGTATAATCTTCACTACATTGTTATTTCCATTCTTCAATTCCTAGGAGTAAAATTTTCATCTTTAGAAATTGAGCTCAAATGGGTTTATCACAATTTGTTATCACATTGTTTTCTAAGATAAACTAAATCAAAGAATCAACATTGTTAATACAAATTAAACTCATTTTTTGAATTCAATGAAGATATATTGAACAAATTAAACTTCATTTTTTGTGAAGTCCCAAACCTTGGATCTAGAACACTTAGTTTTTAAATGTGTAGTTGACTTGGATGGTTCCAAAACAACAATGAGAAACTTTGTTGTAGATACACACAAGTATGCGGAATCTACTTGAATGTAGTTAGAAGATTAATGTAAACACAAATGTAACACCAACAGCTTCAATATTATTGATTAATAATACAAGTACTCTCCTAGTACTAGGGTTTACAACCTTGAAGCTTTTCTTAAGACGTCTAGAGTATATGTATCTGCTTGACCTAGCTAGGATCTCCTTTTATACACTAAGGAGATCCCTTACATAGATAACTATCTATTAAATATATCATATCTTCTATTGGTATAGAAGATATGCTGTTACAGACCATACACGACATTTTTAATATAGAATAGTACAAACTCAACACTATCAGTACTAACTTTTGCACTATCAGTTCTAACTAGTTAATACGCTTCTAATATCACTATCAGTACTAACTTCCAAAGCTATAAGTATTAACTCCATTTTTTGAATTTCCCAACAATCCTCCCCTAAACTTGTGATTGGGTTTTGGAATCACAAGTTTTTTCAGTCTTAGAGGATTCTTCCAAACTTCACTTTCTTCTGCTAGGTCTTCTAGCTTGGTCAAAAATCTTCAGCAGCAACTCCTTGGCCATTTCAATTGCATTCCCCATCCTTAGCCCTGCATCCAGCATTTGTAGAAGGGTTCCAAGTGCAAGTGGATATGTTATTTCAACCAACATATATATGTCTGTTCCATTGCATGTAGTGACCAGTCCACAAGAATCTAGCAAAGTCCAACTGAGGGCTTCATCACCAGGCTGAAACTTCCATTGCTCTCCTGTTGGATTAGGGTCTAAGATGTTCTGGAGTTCATAGAGTAGCTCCAGATCCTTGTCATTATCTGGATCTCTGTTCTTGAACCTGTCTTTGACTAACTCCCATAGCTTAAGTAGATCTTCCTTGTCAATGAATGCAAACAAATCTACTAAGTACAAATAAGCACTTATCCTTCCACCAGCTCTATGAATCCTCCAATGCCTCTTTCCATCTTCAGTGTAGATATCCCAGTTGATGATTGGATATCTGGTGTTGATGGGCTCTGAGTACAATGCTTTTTTAGGAGCTTCAATTAACATCATCCTGTTAAGCTCCTCTTCAGTAAGTCCACCTTCATCTTCATCAGAGGCTTTCAGTCTTTTTGGAGCGGTTGAGGAAGCACCTTCTTCAGATGGTCTTTTGTAGCTTCCAGTGGGTTGTGACCTTTCAACAAAGATCATCACATTGCATAGGTCTGAAGTTGAGAAATCTTCTTTGAATTATGTCAGCAAGTCTTTGGAGAGTCTCCCAAGACAACTAATTGAACCTGTTCTCCGTCTTCACTGTACCTCCTTGGTATACCTAATGTACTTGCATTGTGTGGAGATACACCCTTTTTGTGACTCTTGTTAGAGGCTTGGAAAGCTTTTCAATCTCTCTTTTCCTGATGCAGTAGTGATGACTTTGTCTTCTAGCCAATATTTCACTGAATAACTGAGTTGCTTCATTGGTACTTGTACCTTGATCTTGTTGCAGCTTATGTTGTACCTCCTTGGTAGCTTCATTGGTACCTGTGTAACCTGCTGAGAGAGGTGGGTCATTGGGCAATTGAGATGCACTCCCAGGCCTAGCTTGAATAGATACACCCCCCCTTTTAAGCCTTTTCCTAGGTCCACCCTGTGAGGATTGCTCACTAGGTGTTGGCATGGGTTTGGTCTTAGGTATGTTACGACTGTCCTCACCATTTTCTAAGCTTGTTGGAGTAGTTGCAAAGAGGACAGCTCAGCCCCACTCTCCTGTCTGGAATGCCTACTTGTTGATGAATGTTGTTGAGTAGGAGAATTATCACCATCTGTGGGTGTGTGCTGGGAGCCACCTGTGCTTGATGGTCCTTCACCCTCTACAAGCAGCATGTTAGGAAACAATGGCACTACAACCCCACTATATCCTACCACAGCCCTTAACATATTTGAAAACACTTTGGCTGTGAGTAGTTTTGATGGATAAACATTTTTGTGAGGCATCAAGTTTTGTTTCTGACGATCTAAAAATATTTGAATAAACAGGGGATACATCAGAAAGTTGGTTTTGCTAACAGCATTTTTAAGCATACCCTCAAAAATATAATTTGAAAAGTTGAATACCCTTCCTGTTGCAAGGCAGATCAAGGTAACGTGGCTATGTTTGTAGGGAAAGTATCCCAGCCAGTCCTTTTGTGACTCAAACAATGTAAGAGGGTATGAATTAGAAATATCCATTGTGGGGAAAACTTACTTTTATGATAGTTAAAAGTGTTGTCATGTCTATACCCCATCAATGAGAGTTGTTCAATTATGTCAGTGGCTGGAAAAGTGTTAATACCTTCAGCATCCCAAAGATGAAGATGTTCTCTTAGAGAAGCTTCAGTAATAACAATTTGTGTGCCATCCACTGTACCAATTAACTATTGGGCCCCTTCCTCGATTCTTGTTGTGGCAATGGCGTTTGCCAAAACTTCCCGACAGGGTACATAAGATAGTAGGGTTTAGAAGTAAAGCAAACCTTATTCTGCTTCTATTTAGGAAGGCTACTATCTCTGTGAACTCTTCATTGCCTTCTGGTAAGTCCAAGCACGCCACCATGTTGTGCTTATCAACAAAACCAAGAGGAGCCATTAGCAATAAGAGTTAGGGTTATGCAAAAGTCTATAGTGAATTATGGTGAAAGCAATTGAAAAGTTATGCAATATATAGAGAGTTGGAGAATTTTGGTTGAACCACCTTGTAAATATTTATGGTAATAAGTAAAGAGAAACCAATTAGGAAACTCTTATATAAGGAAATAGGCGGTAATAACTCAATTTGCAAAAGTAATCATTGCACAAGTGACTTTTGGAATAAGTTCTAATGGCTAGTTCATCAGTACTAACTCAGCTTATTAGTACTAACCTATAACCATCAATATTAACTTTACCCATCAGTATTATCTCATAGTTTGGAAATTATAAGACTGAAACCCCAATTTTGAAGGGATTAAGTATGGTAACAGACAATTAATCAAGTTCGGCCTCACATGGCCTCTGGTTTGGTGAAAACCAATGGTTTCAGTGCTTAGCAGTGCCTGTGATGGATAGTCCCGTTAAAAGGGCCTTCCTGATAGGGTTTCCATCTTGTGGCGGGTGTTGCCTCCAACACAAGTGTTGGATTCACAGTTGCTCGTTGTTCTCTAAGCCAGATGCCCTTGGGCTAGTTACACTATCTTTAAACAGATAGAATGGCAAAGAGTGGGTTACTGCAGAATTACCTAACTAACTGAAACCATCAATTCATGTTCATTAGTACCACAAGATGCCACATAATGCTTTGACAGCACAAAATCCAGAGTTACAGCAAGTTTCATCATGTGGTTGCATTAGAATGAGCATAAGTGAGAGAACCACATTTGTTGTAACAGTCAGTCACCAAACCACATACATACTGGTTGTGCTATTCCTGAAAAGTTAGTCAAAAACCAAGAAAACACAATCCAAGAGATTTTCTTGACAATCCGTATTAACTTTACACTAGCAGTATTTACTAGATAACAATCAGTACTAACCACCAGTTTATAAAACTTTACAAAATAGAAAGAGATAAGACATATTATGGATGAAGCATCCCAATACTTGTGACCAAGTACTGAAACCTTCCCAATTCAAAAGCTTTTGTTAAAAGATCTGCAACATTAAACTCAGTATCAATCCTATCAACTTGGATGAGTTTCTTTTCATTATAGTCCCTTATAAAGTGATGTCTTAACTCAATGTGTTTAGTTTTAGAATGAGCAACTGGATTTTTTAGAATGCATATAGTACTGTTGTTATCTATGTAAATGACAGTGCCCATAAAATTACACCCATAATCAAGCATCTGATTCTGAATCCAGAGGACTTGACCACAACAACTTGCAACAACTACATACTCAGCCTCAGTTGTAGAGTTTGCCACAATACTTTGCTTCTTGCACTGCCATGAAATCAACCTATCACCAAGAAACTGACATCCTCCAGTGGTTGACTTCCTATCAAGACTTGCTCCAGCATAATAATTGTCAGAGTAAGCTACCAGATCAAAGGGAGAGTCCTTAGGATACCAAAGGCCTTGGTGAGCATAGCCTTTCAGATATCCAAAGATTCTTTTAACAGCATGCATGTGAGAAAGCTTTGGAGAGACTTGAAATCTTGCAAAGGCACATACTGCAAACATAATATCTGGTCGGGATGCAGTCAAATACATCAATGATCCAATCATTGACCTGTAGAGATGCTGATCAACTCCTTCACCATCAGCATCTTGAAGTAGTGGCTTATTGCGCTCCATAGGAGTGCTTGTAATCTTTGTATTTTCATAGCCAAACTTCACCAAAATCTCATTGACATACTTATCCTGACTGATAAATTTGCCATCTGTCTTCTGGTTGACTTGTAGCCCAAGAAAGAAGGTGACTTCTCCCATAGAACTCATCTGAAACCTATCATGCATCAACTTTTCAAACTCTCTGCATTGATCCTGCTTGGTTAAGCCAAAAATAATGTCATCTACATATATCTGAATTAGTAGGACATCATTCTTCACATTCTTGATGAATAGAGTCTGATCAATCTTCCCTCTTCTGAAGTCATTGCCCAGAAGATACTTGGCTAAAGTTTCATACCAAGCTCTTGGGGCCTGATGCAGACCATAGAGTGCCTTTTGAACCCTGTAAACTTTGTCAGGAAAGGTTGGATCTTCATAGCCAGGAGGTTGACAGACATATACCTCTTCCTCAATTTTCCCATAGAGGAAACCACTCTTCACATCCATCTGGTATACTATGAAGTCTTTATATGATGCATAGGCCAGGAATAGTCTGATAGCTTCAATCCTTGCCACTGGAGCAAAGACCTTATCATAATCAATCCCTTCATGTTATGTATACCCTTGAGCCACCAGTCTAGCCTTGTTCCTTATTACCACACCCCTTTCATCCTTCTAGTTTTTGGAAACCCATTTAGTGCCAATAGCTCTCTTGCCTTAAGGAAGATCCATCAAAACCTATACATTCCGAAGTTTGAACTGGAGAAGCTCTTCTTGCATTGCTTCTACCCACGATTCATCTTCAAGTTCTTTGTAGACTTTCTTTTGCTCTACTTGTGAAACAAACCAAGCAAAGAGACATTTTT
This sequence comes from Chrysanthemum makinoi, assembly GCA_910596185.1. NCBI lineage: Eukaryota > Viridiplantae > Streptophyta > Magnoliopsida > Asterales > Asteraceae > Chrysanthemum > Chrysanthemum makinoi. The sequence goes on from OU343223.1 coordinate 179,643,851, forward strand.
GTGTGTCCCCATGGATCCTTTCTTCATAAATGGCACTAAAGAATCCAGTCTCAGTATGCTAAACTTTAGATCTTGTAGTTCTTTCAAAGACGAACATCCCCAATAACATTCTTCAAAGGATGATCCTGATTAATTCTTCTATGTGGTGTAGCAGGAACAGCATAAGATGAAGCTATATTAGTAAAATCAATCTCATCAGCTTCAGCATAGGGATTAGGAACCTCTGATATTAACTGATGGAATAGAATGGGGACCATCAGTACTAAAAACATGTGGCTTATCAGTATTAACCACATTAGTATTGATCACCTGAGTTTCAACCATTGTGTCATCTTCATTGGTTACACCTCCTTCGGCATTAGAATCATTGGTCTTTAGAGGCTGATCATCTTCTTTGTTTGCCTCCACTGAAGAAGTGCTTCCAACTGAGTTGTCCTTCCAAATGGGCAATAGAACACGGTCATCATCATCATCAGAATCTGCATCAGGACCTTTCTTTTCTCCTAAAACAATGTTAGAATCCACAGAAACAGGCACATAGTTCATAGATTCTGTTAGCATATCAATATCAAAAAGCCATTTTGGTCCTTGCCCCTCTAAACTAGGTTTGTCCTCATGAAACTCTATGTGCAGTGTCATACCCCCAAATGACCTGTTTTGCAGCGGAATGGAATTCTTGGGGATTGACTGTCATAGCATCACAGTTACAGATATATTGAACGACCTAAAGTGTCGTTTGGAAAATACATCGTTTGATTTAATAAAATAATCAGAGTTTACAAAGTGTAGGTCCCAAATGAAATTCAACTTGTGCGGAAATAAGTTTGTTAGAATCCAAACGATGTTTTAAAGTTCATAAAAACCCAAATGAGACGCGTTGTCACCGCGACTCTATGATAAGTCCACATGCATGCCATGAAGTATATGTCTTAGATACCTGAGATAAAACATGCTAAAAGTGTCAACACAAAGGTTGAGTGAGTTCATAGAGTTTGCGTTGAAACGTAAAACCTTTCCAAATCGTTTATGCAAAGAAAGGCATTACAAATCCACTCAGTTCCAAGTTCCGCCCATACAAAACTTGCAACCTGTGTGTTTACAACCCATTGCCAAAATATGTATAGTTTATGTTCAAATGCATGATGTCAAATGAATTCACATAACAGTACATTACTTAATGTATCAATATTCAATTGATATAACATATATGAGTGTTGTTTCGAATAATTCCAAGACCATTAGTTCAATGATTATACCAAGACATTTAGCTCAATGATTATCCCAAGACATTTAGCTCAATGATTATACCAAGACATTTAGTTCAATGATTATCCCAAGACATTTAGCTCAATGATTATCCCAAGACATTTAGTTCAATGATTATCCCAAGACATTTAGCTCAATGATTATCCCAAGACATTTAGTTCAATGATTATCCCAAGACATTTAGCTCAATGATTTATGATATAGAATATGACTAAACATTCAATTCAGATAAACATATAGTTCCAAATAATCATGAATGTCATAAAAGTTGTTGAGCATGTATCTCCCCCAAAGGTAGTATAAAAACAATTAAAAATGGGGCTATGGAACTCACCTGTAGCGTGAATCACTAAACTTGACCTATTGTGAATGATATGATATGTAATAAGTCATGATGTAATGTTACGCATGCAATTCGGATGATATCTATACCACTTATGAATTTTTGAAAATAATATTTCTCGTCGAGAAATAATCTTTTAACGTCTTGACCATTTTTAAATTACTACACATGTATTTACATTGAAATAATATCCAACGATAATCATTTAGTGATTTATTGTGAAATTATAACTTTTCGTCGTAAAATAATGTCGTTGAAAATTTTCATGAAAGTGACTAAACGGCCTCGAAAAGCTAGTCGTAAAATGGTGTACGTCGAGTGTTAAGAAACGAACTCAACGCTTTTGGGAAGCTTGTATCATTATCTCAAAGTTTTAGCATTTAAGTTTGCGTCATAGAGGTTCCGATCACGGAGAAAAATATAGGTAAAGTATGGTACTTGTGTCCAAAATATTGTTTAAGGATGGTTTTCGGCAAATTTTAAGTGACCGTATATTATTCATTACAACTCCGCTTCACAAACGGTCGGACATTTCGGAAAATATGCTTGGCGAACTTACTTTTATTAGAAGACATCACTTTATAAAAAGTACTCCGTCATTGTTAAAAACGACCCTCAACATGGTCCTTCATGGCCGTAATAATTGTCTAATAGAAATATATTAGTTTTACTTATAATAAAGTAGTTACGGCAACTTGTTTAAAATGTGAATAACTTAGTCGTTAAAAGTCCGTTTTCTACGTTCTTTATATCCACGGAATCGTGATAACATATACTAATATATTTTTGATAAGTCGACACATTTAACAACGCTTAAGACTCATTTTGGACTCGTAAAAAGTCGAGACAGCATGCTGAATTTTCTGGAATTAATAGTTTTTGTCGTCAAACTTCAAAAATTCATAACTTCTTCGTTATAGCTCCGTTTTAACCCGTTCAAGCGGCCACATTTTCGTTTTAAAGTATATTTTCCAAATATCTAGCCCAAAATATTTTTCTTACTGTCGAAAATTCCAGAATTTCAAAATAAGGACAGACCCTTTAGAAAACTTGTCGAAATGAGTTTTTCACGCGCAAAACCTATTCTAACCAATTCAAAGCAACTCCGAAGCTATTCTAATCCTACCATACACCTTCTTAGGGTGTCATGGGTTCCTAGACATCACCAAGAGTGATTTATAACAAGGAGTAATTATAGGATGACAAATATATATATAACTCTTAAAAACATGTAAAAGTGGTATAAACATCCATGAGACTTGCATGTTTTCTCAAATATGATGAAATGAATATAACAATGAATATGAAATATAAACATGAATATGGATGCTTACTAGTAACTTGATGAGGTTTAAGAGAACAAAGGATTTTTCCTAATCACCCAAGGTTTTTATTTCGCAACCTTAATCAAGAGTGAATCTAGAGTGTATAAAACTTGACTAGAAAATTTTTGGATGAATTCTTCTTGGTCCCTTGGTATGGCCGGTTACAAGAGGAAGAGAGGAAGAGAGTGTTTGTTTGATTTTCACTTTGGATAATATGAGTGTATGTGTTGTATACGAATATAATACATATACTTAGAGTAGATATTTAGGACATGTATATGACTCACCCCCCCCCCCCTTGTCGACATTCATGATAAAAAAAGAAAGGATGAGTTTTGTTTTTGATAAGTATTTACATGTATAAGTAAAGTGTAATTATTCAATAATAATTAGTAACTTGTATATTTATTGAAACATTTAGGTAGTTAGCTAAAATAAATTTAACGGTCAAGATAAAATATATTGAGTTCATAAAAATTATAAAAATACATTTCTTGCAAAATTTGAGTGAAATAATGATTATCGTGTAGTATTTAAGAAAACCGTCGTAATTATATAAATATAACAATTTATATACGAAATAAATTGAAAACATCGGTTAAATTAATAATATAATTTTTATAGTCTTAAATGAGTATAAAATATATTAGGAATATTTTTGGAAGTGTCGGATCAAATATTCAAAATAAATGATTATGCGATAGCGTTTATTTAATAGGAAAATAAACGTTGAATGAAAAATGCAAAACCATGCATGAACTAATATGATGACGATGATGCTAATGATATGTAGACTAAACCTAGTCTATATGAAATGTCCTTAATGATATGTTCATGAATTCGCAGCTAAACCATTAAGGATACGCGGATTTGATACTCGTAAACATAGTTTACGATAAATGATAAAATAGTGAAACTTTTAAAGTTTGTAAAATGACCTGAAATTACGAGTTGTCACATTCGCCCAACCAAAAAGGAATTCAGTCCCTGAATTCAGTTCGTGTTAGTCTATCGAATTTTTATTTTTTTTGAGTTTGTGATGAATAACGAGGAAAGAAGACATGAAGAGATGTCGTTATGGTTATCGATGATTGAGAGCGTACAAAACATCATTGTAAAGAAAATATTGGATGAATGTCTCCGATGAGCATAACTTTGATTTTTATGAATATGTGAAAACCCTGCTTGCACTAAGACTTATAAATAACTGCTCCCAACATAACATGATCCCTCCAGAATTAGACATAGTTAGGTAGGCTATGTATAATTAAGGAACGATATCCCTCCAGAATTAGACATAGTTAGCTAGGCTATGTATAATTAAGGAACGATAATGTGACGTTCGGTTTAGTTGTTATAACTCTCGATGTTTACAGAGATCTAAACCTTGTAAGTGATAACGAATCAGAAGGAAAAGAAAGTACGCTTAATGAGAATATTTTACAACGAGTGGTTTATCAAAAGTAGTACATCTGAATTCATAAGATCCGAATACGATGGAAGACATAAACTTAGTACGACATTGTACATAAGGAAAATTAAGACTGTTAGTTTCTAAACTTCTTCAGTCTTCCGCATTGTTGAGACCATGATGAGCTTCTCCTCCTTCTAATATGTATGAATTCCCATGAGCACCTTCAACTTGTTGACCTTGGTTTTGAGGACATTGATTCCGATAGTGTCCTTGCTCCCCGCATTCGTAACATGTAACTATGGTCTTGCCTCTACAATTTATGGCATGGTGTCCTAGTTTTTGACACTTGTAGCACTTAACAGGGCAAAGACCCGAGTGATGATACTTACATCGATTACATAGTGGGTAGGTTCCAGCATAACATCTGCCTTCTATTGATGCAGCAACATAAACCATTGCGGTTTCTTGCCCTCTATTCTGTTGTTGATGATGATTAGTGTTACAGTTTTGGTTGTCATTATCAAAACCTCCCTGGTCATTTTCCCATTTCCTTTTGTTGTTGCTAGTTTGGTTGTTGTTGTTGCGGTTATTGTTGATAATGTTTTCCCCCTTCACAACTTGAGCCATGAGTTTTTGAGTTATCCTGATAGTTTCTTCAATTGTTTGTGGATCGGAAGAAGTTACATCTCCTTGAATACATTTGTGGAAGTCCTCCAATGAAATTTTCGGGTAGTTTCTCATTGTCCGAAACCATTGATGGACATAGTGCAGCCAATTCTTGAAACCTCCTAATGTAGGTCTCAATGTCATAACCAACAGTCACTAACTCATAAAATTCCATTTCTAATTTCTTCACCTCCCGCTGGTGGACAATACTTCTTTGTCAACAACCTCTTGAATTGATCCCACGTGAGCTTGTAAGCATTTTCGATACCAATAGGCTGCGGATACGAATTCCACCATGACATTGCGCCATCTAAGAGTGTACCAGTGGCAAACTTCACCTTGTAGTCATCCGGGCAATTGCATAGAAGAAACACAGACTCCATCTTCTCAAACCATCGAACTATAGCAGTGGCTCCTTTCAGGTGCCTTTGAACTTTGTAGGATCACAGTTCTTAAAGTCCTTGTATGTACAATTTCGAACTCCAGATCCTCCTGCAGCTCCTGTAGTAGTAGCAAGTCTAGCAGCTTCAGCAGCGTTGGCCTCAGCAAAGCTACCGTTGCTCATTCTTTCCTTAGTGCCTCGGCTATACTATCCTCTATATACCTTTGGATAGCAGCTGGTGTCATTTATGGTGCAGCTTTCTTCGGTGCCATAACTCTTCAAAATAAGAGGAAAAATGAGACGTAGAAAAGTCCTATGTTAAGAATAAGCGCTCTAAAGAGATGTGATGTGAGGTGATAAGTTTGAGGTTACTTTTCAAAATAATCGACGGGTTCCCAAAAGATGGGTTATGAGGTGTCGTAAGTGCTTCAAATGTATGACGGTCTAGTGACTTAATGTGTGAATAACGTGTAACTCGACATGTTAGTGGGGAAACAAAGGAGTGAGAGTGACTTTGCCCTACTTAAAGGTTTATCTCGGCATTCGACGTTATCGCTGATGAATCAGCTGATATTAAAATTGTGATAGGGAATGACAAGGCATTCTCCACGTTGGAGTAGGAGGAAATGATAATGGGATGGGTATTTAAAGGCATCTATGTGACAATCGATTTGAAATGAAAGTAAATAACTCGAAAAATGTACGTATAAACCGCATGTAAAGTGAACATGCATTTTTATGATATGATAAGATGCTATGATGATGTAGTTATAGTCTAGGGTCAATGATACATCCTAGTTCTCTATAATCAAGCTCATGCCAATCTGTCACACCCCAAATTACCTGTTTTGCAGCGGAATGGAATTCTTGGGGATTGACTGTCATAGCATCACAGTTACAGATATATTGAACGACCTAAAGTGTCGTTTGGAAAATACATCGTTTGATTTAATAAAATAATCAGAGTTTACAAAGTGTAGGTCCCAAATGAAATTCAACTTGTGCGGAAATAAGTTTGTTACAATCCAAACGATGTTTTAAAGTTCATAAAAACCCAAATGAGACGCGTCGTCACCGCGACTCTATGATACGTCCACATGCATGCCATGAAGTATATGTCTTAGATACCTGAGATAAAACATGCTAAAAAGTGTCAACACAAAGGTTGAGTGAGTTCATAGAGTTTGCGTTGAAACGTAAAACCTTTCCAAATCGTTTATGCAGCAAAGGCATTGCAAATCCACTCAGTTCTAAGTTCCGCGCATACAAAACTTGCAACCTGTGTGTTTACAAACCATTGCCAAAATATGTATAGTTTATTTTCAAATGCATGATGTCAAATGAATTCACATAACAGTACATTACTTAATGTATCAGTATTCAATTGATATAACATATATGAGTGTTGTTTCGAATAATTCCAAGACCATTAGTTCAATGATTATACCAAGACATTTAGCTCAATGATTATCCCAAGACATTTAGCTCAATGATTATACCAAGACATTTAGTTCAATGATTATCCAAAGACATTTAGCTCAATGATTATCCTAAGACATTTAGTTCAATGATTATCCCAAGACATTTAGCTCAATGATTATCCCAAGACATTTAGTTCAATGATTATCCCAAGACATTTAGCTCAATGATTTATGATATAGAATATGACTAAACATTCAATTCAGATAAACATATAGTTCCAAATAATCATGAATGTCATAAAAGTTGTTGAGCATGTATCTCCCCCAAAAGTCGTATAAAAACAATTGAAAATGGGGCTATGGAACTCACCTGTTGCAATGATTATGATGACAAAAGTGGATACACCGAAATGTAGTGTGAATCACTAAACTTGACCTATTATGAATGATATGATATGTAATAAGTCATGATGTAATGTTACGCATGCAATTCGGATGATATCTATACCACTTATGAATTGTTGAAAATAATATTTCTCGTCGAGAAATAATCTTTTAACGTCTTGACCATTTTTAAATTACTACACATGTATTTACATTGAAATGATATCCAACGATAATCATTTAGTGATTTATTGTGAAATTATAACTTTTCGTCGTAAAATAATGTCGTTGAAAATTTTCATGAAAGTGACTAAACGGCCTCGAAAATCTAGTCGTAAAATGGTGTACGTCCAGTGTTAAGAAACGAACTCAACGGTTTTGGGAAGCTTGTATCATTATCTCAAAGTTTTTGCATTTAAGTTTGCGTCATAGAGGTTCCGATCACGGAGAAAAATATAGGTAAAGTATGGTACTTGTGTCCAAAATATTGTTTAAGGATGGTTTTCGGCAAATTTTAAGTGACCGTATATTATTCATTACAACTCCGCTTCACAAACGGTCGGACATTTCGGAAAATATGCTTGGCGAACTTACTTTTATTAGAAGACATCACTTTATAAAAGTACTTGTCATTGTTAAACACGACCCTCAACATGGTCCTTCGTGGCCGTAATAATTGTCTAATAGAAATATATTAGTTTTACTTATAATAAAGTAGTTACGGCAACTTGTTTAAAATGTGAATAACTTAGTCGTTAAAAGTCCGTTTTCTACGTTCTTTATATCCACGGAATCGTGATAACATATACTAATATATTTTTGATAAGTCGACACCTTTAACAACGCTTAAGACTCATTTTGGACTCGTAAAAAGTCGAGACAGCATGCTGAATTTTCTGGAATTAATAGTTTTTGTCGTCAAAATTAAAAAATTCATAACTTCTTCGTTATACCTCCGTTTTAACCCATTCAAGCGGCCACGTTTTCGTTTTAAAGTATATTTTCCAAATATCTCGCCCAAAATATTTTGCTTACTGTCGAAAATTCCATAATTTCAAAATAAGGACAGACCCTTTAGAAAACTTGTCGAAATGAGTTTTTCACGTGCAAAACCTATTCTAACCAATTCAAAGCAACTCCGAAGCTATTCTAATCCTACCATACACCTTCTTAGGGTGTCATGGGTTCCTAGACATCACCAAGAGTGATTTATAACAAGGAGTAATTATAGAATGACAAATATATATATAACTCTTAAAAACATGTAAAAGTGGTATAAACATCCATGAGACTTGCATGTTTTCTCAAATATGATGAAATGAATATAACAATGAATATGAAATATAAACATGAATATGAATGCTTACTAGTAACTTGATGAGGTTTAAGAGAACAAAGGATTTTTCCTAATCACTCAAGGTTTTTATTTCACAACCTTAATCAAGAGTGAATCTAGAGTGTATAAAACTTGAATAGAAAATTTTTGGATGAATTCTTCTTGGTCCCTTGGTATGGCCGGTTACAAGAGGAAGAGAGGAAGAGAGGAAGAGAGTGTTTGTTTGATTTTCACTTTGGATAATATGAGTGTATGTGTTGTATATGAATATAATACATATACTTAGAGTAGATATTTAGGACATGTATATGACTCACCCCCCCCCCTTGTCGACATTCATGATAAAAAAAAGAAAGGATGAGTTTTGTTTTTGATAAGTATTTACATGTATAAGTAAAGTGTAATTATTCAATAATAATTAGTAACTTGTATATTTATTGAAACATTTAGGGTAGCGTTAGCTAAAAATAAATTTTAACGGGTCAAGATAAAATATATTGAGTTCATAAAAATTATAAAAATACATTTCTTGCAAAATTTGAGTGAAATAATAATTATCGTGTAGTATTTAAGAAAACCGTCGTAATTATATAAATATAACAATTTATATACGAAATAAATTGAAAACATCGGGTAAATTAATAATATAATTTTTATAGTCTTAAAATGAGTATAAAAATATATTAGGAATATTTTTGGAAGTGTCGGATCAAATATTCAAAATAAATGATTATGCGATAGCGTTTATTTAATAGGAAAATAAACGTTGAATGAAAAATGCAAAACCATGCATGAACTAATATGATGACGATGATGCTAATGATATGTAGACTAAACCTAGTCTATATGAAATGTCCTTGATGATATGTTCATGAATTCGCAGCTAAACCATTAAGGATACGCGAATTTGATACTCGTAAACATAGTTTACGATAAATGATAAAATAGTGAAACTTTTAAAGTATGTAAAATGACCTGAAATTACGAGTTTCCACATGCAGATTCTCCTCTATCCTTCTTGTTCTAGAATTATAAACCCTAAAGGCTTTACTATTCTAGGAGTAGCCAACCAGATATCCACTATCAGATTTTCCATCAAACTTACATAAGTGGTCAATGGTATTGAGAATGGAGACATGACGCCCAAAAGATTTAAGAAAGTCTAGGGTAGGATTTCTACCTAAAAACAACTCATAGGGAATCTTGCCATGAGGCTTTACAACCAGTACCCTGTTCTGAACATAACAAGCAATATTAACTTCCTCATCCCAGAATGTTGTGGGCAACTTGGAATCTGCTAACATAGTCCTAACAGCCCCTATCAATGTCATATTTCTCCTTTCAGCAACCCCATTTTGCTGAGGAGTCCTAGCTACACTGTATTCTCTCTTAATACCCTTAAGTTGACAGAAATCATTCATCACTTGGTTTTTAAACTCTGTCCCATTATCACACCTAATGATTTTAACTTTCTTATCAGCAAGGTTCTCTACTGAAGTTATGTATGACTTAACGATTTCACTGGTCTCATCCTTAGTATTCATGAAGAAAACCCAAGTAAATCTGCTAAAATCATCAGTCACAACCAAACAATACTTCTTAAAATTCAGACTGCTAACAGAGGTGGGCCCAAATAAGTCCATGTGCAACATATGAAGTGGTTGGGTGATAGAGTTAAAAACCTTGGGCTTACAAGAGGCTCTATGCTGCTTCCCATTGAGGCATGCAATACAGGTCTGTTTATTTTCAAATTTTTTTGAAGGTAAACCTCTTACAAGGTTATTTTTAGCTAAAAGATTTATTACCTTAAAGTTCACATGACCTAGCCTTCTATGCCAAAACATAGATTCATCCAAAGAAGCTATAGCAACTAAACATGTAAGGTTTTCTTTGGGCACTATGTTTTTCATACTTATACTATAAAGATTGCTTTTCCTAGGGAACTTAAGAAGTACCTCATCTTCACTAGGCAACTTAAAATTGGGAGATAAAACCAAGCAATCAGTATCTGTGAATAGAACAATATTCTTCTTGTCACACATTTGTGACACGCTGAATAGATTGTATTTGAGTTCTTTCATATAGTACACATCTTCAAAGTCCAAATTACCAGTCTTGATTGTGCCTTTACTAGTAATTCTTCCACCTATACCACCTCCAAAAGAAACATATCCTCCATTCAAATTAGTGAAGTCTGAAAGATAGGATAGATTTCCAGTCATGTGCCTGGAACACCTACTGTCTGGATAGCCAAGATCATCATTATTGTTGGAATGTCCCAGCACACAAGATAAAAGGAAATTAGTTCCTTTTGGGGACCCAAGCCATTACTGACTTGGATCTGCCTCGTGCATCAATGTAATCATATTTCTTGAGAGTGACTGATGCACTGTTGGGTTGAGTGGTCTTTCTCACCCAACAAGCTGAGGGCTTAACATCATTGCCCTTGATTCCCCCAGCAACATTCACTTTTGAACCAACAGTTTTCATTTTAGGCTTAAAAGTATTAACTTTTGGCCTATCAGTATTGTGGAAACGTAGATGGGGGTGAATACGTTACCGTTTAAAAACTTTAGATCTTTATCAAATCGCTTATGAAGCTTGTTATAATATGAAAGTTCCAATTATTGTTTGTGACTAATGTAAAGCATAGTAAACCATGTTGTCACACAAGCATTAACATCAAACCACATCACAAGCAATAGTATAGTGCAACTATAAAAGTAAAGAGATAAAGAAAGGAAAGTGAAAACCGAACACGATGATTTATAGTGGTTCGGTCACGGATCTCCTTTCCGTCCTACTCCACTCCCCGAGTACCCAACTCGAGAGTTACTTCACTAAATCAAGAAGCTCCCTTCTTGGCGGAGAAAACCTTACAATCGTCGCTTACACTTTTTCCGGTACAAAGCTAAATACCGGGTTCTAGTTCGAGGTAGAACCAACCTAACGTCGCCTATACAATATTTCCGACACTAAGCTAGATGTCGAGTTCTTTTACAAGGGTACAACCACTCCCAATATGTTTTATGGCCCAACATAATAAACCTTGTGTTTTATGGCACAAACACATAAACCATCTAATCTAGTTTGGTGAAAGTGTTGTTATGATGCAATGATGTTTACACTAATGATCCATGACACAAATGTCTAATGGATATGAATAACTACTTCTAAATAATCTTCCATTGATAGGAAGCCTTCATGATGAAGATCACAAGTTCCCTAAACTTGTTGCGATAGATCTTCAGCTTGTGGTGAGTGGGGATGGCAAGATCTCCAAGCTTTCCTTGGTTGATCAAGATGTAGAGTATGCTTACAACAAAGATGAATGTTAGAAGCATTATGATCATGTGATGGTGAGGGTGATTAATGTATGTTTCAACATTGTTATCTACAGATCTAAATGATGCAAGAAGGGTAGAGAGAAAGTGTGTTGAAGAGATTGTTAAACAACTTGGTTTGGCTTGCTATTTATAGCCAAAATGGACAGGAGCGTCCATGGACAACGGAACCCTCAAAAGGGTTCCGCCCGTGTACCATTTTGGTACCGTGGGGTCTGAAAAGCAAGATTACCAAAATCTTACCAAAGTCAACCAAATCCATCCAAGATTGTGTAAGCTATGTAGAGTCCAAATCTAAACAAAATATTCTATGAAATCTTCTAAAGATTACAAGGATGATGCATGCCATGATGTAATATGTATTTCCATTTTAGATTAAAAAGTTTATCAAAGTAAACTTGTAAAATGTATTATGTAACTAGTTAATAAAATGTCTAGTTACCTTTTGAAATACTTGTGAATGCAAAATATAAAATGAGGTTCGAAATAGAATGGTTAACCTATTAAAATACTTAGTGACTCTAAACGTATTTTAAACATTCTAAATGATTTGTTAATAGGTTTGATCATAATGCCACATAACAAACATGTACGAACCTGTGTTGTAACATACGAGGACTTGAGACATCGAGAGGAGTTTAATGTATGTTGAGACAAAGTGTGATTACAAGTAACTTGTACATTTTACGTTATATATTACAAGTTACATGTTTGTCATCAATCAAAACAAACGAGACTGTATAGATTAAATATCGTAATATTTTCACTAACAATCTCCCCCTTTTTGATGATGACAATAATATGTAAACATAATATAAAGTAAAATGTAAAAGGTTACTTTTATCCTTACTACCTTTACATTACCTTCTCCGTTTACACTCTTCTCCCCCTTTTGTCGAAACAAAAAAGGGCGTGTCCTTGGAGTTTAACTTCAATTCTCCCCAAAAAGGCGAGCTTGCATCATCCCTTGTTTGGTAGCGGATCCATGGATCAAATAAAGAGGCTTAACCTACATCAAGGTAAGTTTTATGCAACAAAAATTATGACAAATATATGAAAAAGAAAAATGCATAGCAATGTTAGCCTATTTTCTCTACTTTTTATCGAAGCACAAATGCTTGTTGAAAAGTGAGAATGATGCTAAATGAGTGCATGCTCCCCCTTGTTTGAGGCGTCAGGGTATGATTAAAACCCTACAAAACAAATATTAGTGCAAAACTATATTCGTCATTGGACGAGTAAGTGATATACAACAAACTGTGTATATAATGCATTCAGTAAATTCTTGACGAAAGCTCCCCTTGCTCTAGGGCGTCAAGATTAACCTTCAAAATAAATATTAGTATAATAGAAGCTTTGTCTTTAGACAAATATGTCATATACAACCAAGTGTATAGACGATGCAATATGAGTGCTTAAAGGATATTCCTCCTTGTTCTAGGATGTTAAGAAGCACCTAAAATAAGAAAAATAATTGATGCAAACTTCATCCTTAGATGAGTAAATTATATACAATCGAGTGTATATGATGATGAACCTACAATGAAAAACATTAGTGCAATATATTTCATCTTTTTCACAAAGAAAAATAAGATGTATATATGTGATAAATGATATAATCAAAGATCTCATGAAGTGTAGTCTCCTAATTACAATCATAAGAAGTGAGAATATAATATGATAAAAACCTACAAAATAGTTCCTAGAAAGAATATATGAAGTCTCCCACCGGGTGTGCCACTAGTGATGCTAGTGTTGGTGTCGGTTTACTAGTAGGATTCATGTGGTTATGATAGATGACTCGAGATTTACAAAAGTAAGTTTTCGCTAATCCATGGTGGTGATGATTAGTGAAAGTGGTGATGGAAGGTGGTGGTGATTAGGTAGGAAGCTATTAAGGAGTAAGAAACTCGTATGTATACCAAATATAAAAATATGGATTCATGCAATCCTTTCGTCATGTCAAGTGACCAAAGCTAAGAGGAAAAAAATATGAATGGACATTGCATTTCAATGATGCATAAGGGTTATGAATTGAATGATTTATTGATGCTAACAACCTATTGTTTTGAGCAAGTTCTCATATGCTTCAACCCAACAGTAATCAATAATGCGTTCTATCTAAGAGTATTATAATGAAGATACCAAAAAATATAAAAGTGATAACATGAAGATAATTCGTTCATTGATTGACATGAATTATAAAGATGACATATTCTAGGTGACAATGGGAAAGGTAGTATTAGCATGGTTTTGACAGTCATGGATGATTATCACATTGAAAAGAAGTGAAGACAATATGAAAAATACTAATAATAATAATGAGTACCTATATGAGGATGACATCATTTAAGAGTGAGAGTTGGATAGACCAACGTGTTGGGAATGGCTGTTTTGATTAATATATCGTTTGCACTAACAAGGACATGCATGATATGCGGGAAAAGGATAAGATCCTATGATGGTGTTCTAGATAGTGAAGTTGTAAGGTGCTAGTTTAAGGAAAATCCTATATGTGGAGATGAAGAAGTTTGTAAAACACATGATGCGATTTTCACTTGATGAGGTATTGGTGCAAACTTGTGATAAAAAGTTAAAAAGGTTGAACTAGTTGTGGTTTCGTGAACTCGTTTTAGCTAAGTGGTGTTTACCTATGTGTTGGTATTTTAGAGTCTAAGAGACATAAATTTTGACAAAAGACAATTATGTGAATGGATTTCTCTCCCCTTAATTGGTGGACATCCAACATAATGTGTAATGTATCAAATAAGGAATGACAACAAAGTGTTTAGGAGGTTATTCGGGTTAACGAAAGAAGTGAGCTTAGTGATGCTTTTCTGGATGATGGTTAGCATACAATGAACTTCATCCTTAAAGTCACGTACCTCTTCTCGATTAATACGAGATGATCGTATGATGATCCATGTGGTTTCCTAATAGGAAGTGAAGAGGATTAGAGTATTGTTATAACTAAATAATGATGGAGATGATTTTTGGAAAGCGGAAGCAAAAATGAGATTTGCAAAGAGGTCGGTTGAAATACGAAAATGCAAAGCCAACCCGCTAGAACTTAATTATATATGCTTTTAAACTATATGCAAGTGTAGGGGTCCCATAAAACATAGTACTAATCTACGTAGCAATAAAGGGGATTATGCAAAATGAGCATATAAAAGTTAGAACCAAGTGAGATAACAAATAATTTGTTATCAACCTACAAAACAAATTTATTAGTGACAAAAGATGTTAACATGATAGAAATCAAATGATAACATATTATATAAGCAAAAACAACACATTGCACTTAGTAGACAAGAAATCACCACACACGATAGCATCAAAACAATCATATTATGCAAGAATACGACTTTATTCAAGACATTTCATTATGAGATTGTTTTGTCGTTAGACTTAGACACTTAAGCATACTTGGATATACAATAATCTATGTGATTAATTTTTAAGATAAAAAGGCTTCTAAAAGTTTGTCATACCAAAAGCACTTTGACAGATTATATGTGCACACGTAGCAAACAAATAGTGTGACAAGAAGCAAAAGAAACAAGATGAGAGATTCATGCAAGCCATGTTTAAGACATAACAATTATGAGCATGTATCATTTGGATCGTACTTATACATAAATATAATGAATGCAAAATAATAGCTTTCAAACACAAATATATCATATCAAAATTACCACGTATCAAAATGGCATATTATGAGTTCATAATTAACATGTGAATCATGCTAAAAATAATTCAAAGTAAGTATCATGCAAATAAAGTTTAGGTTTAAACGTTTAGTAGCATGAAACAAGGATACAAGCATTATAAAGATAAAACCGTACCAAGGTTTACACATTTGACTTGTTATCAAACACTAAGATAATGTCAAATCAACTTATCGTATTAAACAAGAACATGTAATCAACACATGTAAGTGCAATGCAAGTGGTTTTACTAAGGTTTACACATTTGACTAGTTATCAAACACTAAGATAATGTCAAATCAACTTATTGTATCAAACAAGAACATGTAATCAACACATGTAAGTGCAATGCAAGTGGTTTTAAAAGAAAAGTCATATATACTACTTGTTTGATTAGTATTCCTAAGGCGAGGAAAACTATCAATGTTTTAACACTTTCTTTAGGCAAGTATAGGAAAACAGATTTTTCAAGTTGGAGAATGAATATGAGACTATTACTAGCGGTGCTCAATTAAGGCTAAACACGACCATTTTTACGGGTGATTCCACATACCCAACTTCTCTCCAGGAAGCAATTCAACCGTTAGGTCAAATTGAGTTTCTAGTGCAATAGGTTCTCCAGTAGTCATTCTCATGTTAGAAAGATGGGAACTCCTACTTTTGCATATTAAAGTGCATAAAAGATGATAGTTTACCAATACTTGGCTTAATGTGACTTAACTAATATGAAATATAACTAAGGTGATGAAGACATCATGTTATACACATGAATTTTGACAATGGTGTGTTTGATAAACAATATGTTTGAATTTTGTGTTTAGAATCTAAAGTTGTTCAAATTTCACAGCTAATTGTATGATCTAATAGATGACATCTTTTATGTTGAGTTGAAGTGTGTACTTTAAATGTTAATTGATCATCTAAGACTAGAGAATGGAATATGTTAAACTAAGAACGGTCTCAAGAGAGCTCTTTGGAATATTATTTAACAAGAGTCTAAGTGAGGTTACCAACTTCAATAGATCTTACGTATGCTCTAAAGATGTGTAGTTTTAACCTTGGATGTGCACTCGGTTTGAGCAAGGTTAGGTTATGATGTACGCTTGAAAGGAAATAGATATAAATAGTATCTTTCAACAAATGAGATTATCCCATGGGATAAAGTTATCATGCTTGTGAAAACAAGTATGACAAGATGAATTGGATATGCTAGTTCATAGAACTTGTAGATGTTTGTTTCAAGATCATTTAGCTAATGAGGTGTAATGAAATCTCTTGTAACACAACTATTTATGTCGCAAGAGTGATGCATAGGATATACAATATCCTTTTAACAAAATGAAAGCTTAACGCATGAATCTTAGTCATAATGTTCTTCAAAACATCATGTTTTCCTAAATGAAGATATGAAGCCAAAGTGTTTGTTAGGAATTAGAAATTCCCGGTATTAAAGAGTCGGTCACCTCAAGTATATGTAATCGTTAGAAAGCTCGTAGTCATAGTAATATTTAGTTAAGTAGTATTTAGTTAAATAACACCGTGGAGGATTTGAATGGTCTTTACCCTCTCAGATGCCTGATCCACGCCCGTTGTGTGGCGATTTATGTAAGACTATAAATACTCTCTACCTCCCAAGGTAGAGTTGGAGCTCATAATAATATCTTTCACTTTCTCTCACTAAGTTCCCTAAACCTCTAACTTTCTCTCTCTAGAATTCCACTTATACGCCACTTGTGTTAATGGTTTGATGTGTTTGTGAAATATAATATCCAACAATTGGTATCAAGAGCCATGGTTAGATCATATCTTGCACATCTTTGGATTTCTAGTGGTTTTTAGGTGGTTTTTGAGTTAGAAAAAGTTTTGTGGTTTGTGCATCATTTGGTTGATTTCTAGTGTTAAAGTTTGGATTTTGATAGTACTTTTGTGTTTAGAATCATCACAATGGTTTAGGTTTTGATTTGGTAAGCTTGAATCATCGTGGTTGGGTTGTTTTTGATTGAAAAGTGGTGTTTTGAGATTTTCCTAGCGACTGAGCCACGGATTGTTTTTCTTCAGTAGCGACTTGCTTCACAATTTTGTAGCGAGTTACAGTTTTGGAGCTAGCGACTTAGACCTAGCGACTAACAGTACAAGTAGTGGACTTTCCACTACGGGTAGCTTACTTGGTGGTAGCGACTTGTCTCAGTAGCGAGTTGCTCTTTAGCGACTTGAGTAGCGAATTGTTGCCAAAATTGTTAGCGATTTGGTGTTAGCGAGTTGGTACCTAGCGAGTTGCTATTTAGCGACTTGACAAATTAGCGACTTAGTTCTTAGCGACTTGCTGTCAAAATTTTGCTAGCGACTTGGAGCTTAGCGAGTTGTTACCTAGCGACTTGGTCTTAGCGACTTGGTTCAAGAATTCTTAGCGACTTGTTGACTTTTCCCGACAAAACTTCAAACGGCTATAACTTTTGTTCCGTAACTCCGTTTTGCCAGCGCTTCTACCCATCAAAACGATCGCGCTGAGAACGAGGAGAATGTCCACCGAATAAACTAAAGTTGATTTGGGTAAACCTTCGAGGGCTAAATCCGCTTTCTGAACGAAGTTATTAAGGTTTTATGTTTTAGACCTAAATTTCTCAAGGAAATCGTGCATAAACCAATCCAAATCTCAACCAAACAACATCTCGCTTATCCCACAAACAATCATAAGTCCTAACACACAATTGTCTATCATTGTGTCGATCCATCAATCATCTTAACACATTCCATTGGTCATTGCTTAACGGTTTGGTCTTGATTTTAGTAAAATCCCGCTAAAGATTCTATTTCTCGGTTTAAATCATAGACTTGTAAATCCCGCATTCTACCACATCATGTCTTACTCTACTGACCCAAATCTGATTTTTCGAAGTGCTTAAATTGTATGATGCTGTGGACAACAATGATAAAGTATGCTACCATGAACGGTTAAAGATGTTTGAATTGAACAATGAGGATGTGAGATCTTCATGTTCTGAGTACAATGAGAATGTCACGCAAATGGAATGCAGCATTGAGCATATCAGCCTACTTCATCTCGCACCTCATACAACCATTATCCATAGCTGGGGATCGAACATGTAGTGCTCTTTTTCCGCCAGACTTACCTACATTGACAAGAAGCTTGTTGTTGAACTTAGAACACTTAAAGCTGCAACTTACCAATAAAGAGGTTCAAAAGGATGGTTCCAGCAGCCTCTTCAAGTAATCTACAAACAATTTCAGCCATTCATCGGGGAATATTCGCCAGACACTGATCAACACTTGACTGGAATTTCCTTCAAAAAACATACTGGAATGGAAATTGTGAATTCATTGAGACATTTATCCAACTCATGGATAATGTGAAAAAGTACATTGAAGAATCGCTTTCAAAAGAATGAAGACGTGAATGAGTGTCAGGTGCAGTTGAAAGATTGTTGTGATAAGTTGGGTAAAGTATATGTTGATGAATCGGGTGTTGCTGAATGCAGAAGGTCAGTGACAACAAAAATTGATGAGTCGGATAATGGAAAAATGGAATCTTCGTGCTCAAATTCACAAGAGAGAGAGGTGCACGAGACACAACCTGTGCAAGTTAATGCAAAGGAATGCTCCATGGAAGCTTCGGATGTACCCAAGATGAGATGCACCGTCACACCTGTGCATGTCAATGCTCAGGTAAGTTGCATGGATATTTCTGTTGTACCTTGTTGTGCATCTTCTACTCAAAATGATGATTATGAACCTGCATGAGTCACGCTGATTTGTGCCGATGATTCCCTTACCACCTTTGAGCTTAACATATATAAGGATCAAGTTGCTATTTATGAACAGCGTGCTAAGTTTGAGTTGACCACCCGTGAGCAGGAAATGGATATCCAAATACGCATAACTATTAGAAAAGTAGGTTTAGAGAAGAAGTATTAAAACAAGAGTTAAACTCCTTACAAGAAAAGCTTTTAAAACTGCTAAGCAAAAACACCGAACTTCAAGAAAATGTTAAAATGCTTAAGCAAGAATTCAAGGCTAAGGAATCAGAACTTTTGAATGATTTCTCAATCTAAAAACTTTGAAAAACAAGCTTGAAAATAAGTTGTACGTACAATGAAATACCATTCAGACCGCTGCTCACATGATCACTAAGCATAGAGTCTTAAGCGATAAGCATAGCATTCCCTTTGTTGAGGAACCTAATCCAGAGGTAATTAAAAAGGCTAGAAATGCTCATAAGGTACTGTATGATGGTAATGAGATCCTTAAGCCTAGACAGAAACCTAGTTGCGTTGAGTGCACTGAGGAAGATAAGAAATCAGATGAAGTCACTAGGGAGAAAATGAATAAGAAGCTAGAAGATCCTGAGTGAAAAAAGAACAAGATAACGATAAAACCCCATGATTACACTAAGGAAAATTGGATATCCTTAAACATGTTTAAGCCTCAGACTCTATTGACCCTGAACAAGTGTTCTGGAAAAAGGATATGGACTTGCAAAAGTTGAAAATCTTGTTGAAAAGAATCCCCCTTGTAGGAAATTCCCTAAAGCGACTGTGTATCCTCCAAATACACCAATGCATTTAGTTCCTAGAACTATTGCCACTAAGAGCAAGACCTTAATTAGTCAATATGTTATTCTTCAACTATTTACCGATTTTGAGAAAACTTGTAATAAAAGGATCACACCCATCTGGGATAGCTCTAAAGGGAAAGGGGTTTGAGCAAATGAAAGAATGTTATTTAACTGAGGTCATGCCTTTCTTTAAACAACTAAAAGATCATTTTAAGAGTCTTAAAAAGGGGATAAAATCCGATATTAAAGAAATGGAAAAGGAATTTGATGCAATGGTAGTTGAAGTTAGTGATTATGATCGTGCACTAAAATATAATGAGATTGAGAGGAAGAACTTGCATACCTTAAATGAGACTCTTATTACTGAATGTGTTGCTCAAGATATCTTTTTCACTTCAAATTGCTCTATTAATGCTTCCAAATTTCATGAACTATCTCAAGGCCCTGAAAGTCTCCCATGATCGTGTCATTGAGCTTGAAAAAACTAATTCTAAACTAAGCGAGAAAATTGAATGGATGATCCGACAATTTGGTTAAACATTTTCTAAACTAGAAGTTGAGCATTTTAATTTACAACTCAAAATATCAACATCTCAAAGAAAATGTCAAAACTTCAAATATCAAGACATCTTGAGATGCTCCGAGTTTGATGCAGCTTTTTCAAATTAACAAGCGTGATGAACAGATTCAAGCTCGCAACACGATCGAGAAAGTTGAAAGCCCAAATCTCTCTCAATTAAAGGGTCAAGCGAACAATATGACAGCTCCCAAATGCCTCCTCCTTTAGATTCTCAGAATTCTCAAACTTTTCATCTTCAAAACCTAGTAAATGCTTTACAAAAGGAAAACGAAAGTTTTCTAGAAGAAAATGAAAAGGTTAAAGGACATTTTAAAGAGTTATATGATTCACTAAAGTCACGTGACCAAAACAACGAAAAATAACGTCTTTACAAAAGGAAATTGAGAATATGAGAAGTCGGAAATGGGAAACTGCCACTTGTTTTCAATAAGAATGTTGTCTCAAAGTCACCTTTAGATTGCAAATACATGGATGTTAAATATATTCCTCCTCATCTTAGGAATAATGAACATGCTTTTCATGAATAACATGCTCACCTTAAGGATAGTCTAGAATGTCTCCGTGAGATTGTTTAAGAGGATTTCATTAACAAACCTCTTGATAGTGAAATTAGGTTTGCTTGCCTCCAGGCCAAGCGATCTCAAGAGTTGCTAGAATGTGTAATTTCCACATGTCCCAAATCCTTAACCTTAGGTGCAAAAGGCAAAGCTGTGATGCCTTGTTCTATGCCTAGTGCCAAGCAGGAAATCCGTTCTATGCCCTGTCTTAAGAAAGGAAACACTAATGTGCCTTCAAGTAGTTCAGATTCAAGATATGTTAGTGCTAAGAAAGTGAACTTTAGTGTGCCTAAAAAAAGCTCAAATCACGTCTTAAAGTATACACTAATGTGCCTTCTAGTACTCGATCCTTGCACATCAAGTTCGGGAATGCAAAATTAGATCAACCAACTAATGTTCCCATTCCCTGAGTAATCGGTGACTTTAAAGCGAAAGCAGTCAAAGTCTCAAGACAATACAAGGAATGATAGGACCTTGCAAGCTAAGAATGTGCATTGGAAGAAAGTAGAAGACCAATCTAGGAACTTTAAGCTTGTGTTGAATAAAACAAATCGTGTTGATTCTTGTATTAGCCTTAAAGGCATCAGTAATTAATTCGAATTCACGATACTATCTGCAAACCTTGTAATGATGTCATGCTTGAATTACATTTGCTAATCATGAATGTGGTGTGAATGCTTTGTCTAATCTTTGTCAAATGCCCGATTAAAATTGTTAATGCTAATAATCGTGCAAATAAGGCAAAAGGCAAAAAGCGAAAGATGTTAGAAAACAGTGGAAACCCACAGGAAGAACTTTTATAAAGATAGGTTATTATTGGATACCTTTTGACCATAAGAATAATCAGGCTTTGTTCTCAAATTTGCTAAGATTATGCCCACTAGAAAATGGATGCCTATTGGTAGAACTATTCCCTTAAGAAGTAAACATACTTTGAATAGGTCAAATCTGAGACACCAAGATTGCATCTATTCCCAATGATTCCATTGCTTCTACTTCGATATGGATGTTTCGCTTTACGATGTGGGTGTTCCAATTATTGTTACTAACCAAGTGGAACCCATTCTTGCATGGGGATCCTAATTATTCAGTTATCCATTCTTGTCACGTGTTCAACTACGCAGATCATTCAAATCGTTCGTGGTACACGGACTCGGTACATTCCAAGCATATGACCTGAGGCCGATTGCGGCTCATGAACTTCGTGAGCAAATTCATCGATTTAGATTCGGTAATGATCATTTTGGTGCAATTAAGGGTTATGGTGATTATGTTGTTGGTGATAGTGTTATCTCTAGAGTATACTATGTGGAAGGTTTGAGTCATAATCTGTTCTCTCGTTGGTCAATTCGTGATTCGATCTAGAAGTAGCCTTGAGAAAACATACCGCTTTGTTAGAGATCTTAATGGCAAGGAACTGTTAAAAGGAACTCGTGGTTCAAATCTTTACACCATCTCCATAGAAGATATGATGAAGTCTTCTCCAATTTGCTTCTTGTCAAAGGCTTCTAAAACAAAGTCATGGTTATGGCATCGGCGTCTCAATCACTTGAACTTCGGCACCATCAATGATCTCTCCCGAAAGGACTTAGTTGTAGGTTTACCTCGTCTAA
Source organism: Chrysanthemum makinoi (assembly GCA_910596185.1). Taxonomy (NCBI): domain Eukaryota; kingdom Viridiplantae; phylum Streptophyta; class Magnoliopsida; order Asterales; family Asteraceae; genus Chrysanthemum; species Chrysanthemum makinoi. The sequence continues at coordinate 179,666,765 of OU343223.1, forward strand.
AGTATGAAAAGGATCATCTTTGTTCAGCATGTCAATTGGGAAAAAGCAAGAAGTATGCCCATAAACCCAAACCTAATAACTCTGTCATAGAAGTTCTTCATACAATTCATATGGATTTATGTGGACCAATGAGAGTGCAGAATATCTTTGGGAAGAAATATGTATTAGTTATAGTTGATGATTACTCTAGATTCACCTGGGTCAAGTTCTTAAGGACAAAGGATGAAACTCCTGATGTCATCATCAAACTTATCAACATTTGCGGGTTCGACTTAACAAAACCGGTCGTAATTATCCGGACGGACAATGGAACCGAGTTTGTTAACAAACAACTTAGTGAATTCTATGAAAGCATTGGAATCAGCCATTAAAGAAGTGTTCCACTTAACTCCTCAAGCGAGCGGTGTAGTTGAAAGACAAATCGAACTCTTGTAGAAGCCGCCGAACAATCTTGATTTACTCAAAAGTTCCAATGTTTCTCTGGGTCAAGCTATTGCCACTTCATGCTACACACAAAATCGTCCCTCGATTCACTGCTTGTTCATGGAAAGACACCATATGAACTTGTCCACAACAGAAAACCTAATCTCTTTCCTTCGGTGTGTTTGGTGCATTGTGTTATCCAACTAATGAGGGTCAAGACTTAGGGAAACTTAGGGCTAAAGTGACATTGGAGTATTTGTAGGATATGCACCAAACAAAAGGGATACCGAATCTATAACAAAAGAACCCGAAATATCATGGAAACCATTCTCGTTACGTTTGATGAGTGACGGTCAAATGGCTCCTGGACACTCGACCCGCACTTCAAAAGCAGTCCCATTGGTTCATCCCTTGTTCCAAACTCTTCTCAAGAAACTCCATATGTACCTCCATCCGAAGATGATTTAAAGAAATTGTTTGATCCTATGTTTGATGAACTGTATGATTCAATTACAAATGAGGTGTTGATCCTACAACGAGAAGATGCTCATATTCACGTGAATGAAGACAATCCTTGATCTCAATATCTTTAAGTCAAGAAGCACCTCGCTGGCGATCCTTGATCTCATCAACAAATCATCATTCTTCAAATGTACATCATGGAAATGTTTAAGCATCAATGATGAAGTTAATCCCTTTGCTACTCCTGAAGATGCTCCATTTGAAAACATATATGCTCCCGAATCATCATCGAACCATCTTCTTGAAGACATCGACTCGCTACCTCGGTTCCTCAACAACGCCACATGAACACCTTAGAAAATGGACTCACGATCATCCATTAGACAACATCATTGGAAATCCCTCTCTTCCTGTATCAACCCGGAAACAACTTGCAACCGATGCCTTATGGTGTTTCTTCAACTCCATACTATCTAAGATCGAACCAAAAGATGTTAAAACCGCCATGAATGAAGCAATTTGGTTCAATGCCATGCAAGAAGAAATTCATGAGTTTGATCGACTAGATTTATGGGAGTTAGTACCGCTCCAGTTGTGCTATGATTATTGCCCTTAAATGGATCTTCAAAGTGAAACTTGATGAGCATGGTGATGTGTTGAAAAACAAGGCCCGATTAGTTGCTAAAGGATATCGTCAAGAGGAGGGTATAGACTTGGAAGAATCGTTTGCTCGATTCTTTCTAAATCGAGGCAATCGAATCTTCGGCTAATCTTTGCTAGTAAGAACATGGTAGTATATCGGATGGATGTGAAGGCGGCATTTACGACGGAGATCTTAAAGAAGTCGTCTCGTCGACCAACTGAAGGATTTGTGAATCAAGAGCATCCTACTCACGTTTATCGTTTGAAGAAGGCTCTTTACGGTTTAAAGCAAGCTCCAAGGGCATGGTATGATACGCTGTCAAAGTTTCTTCTATCAACCGGATTGACAAAGGAGATTGATCCTACATTATTCACCGAAGTCGAGGCAAACATTTAACTCATGTTCAAATTTATGTTGATGATATTATTTTTGCCTCGGCAGGACTCAATGGAATGTGATCGTTTTCAAATGAAATGAGTTCAAAGTTTCAAATGTCAATGATGGGACAAATGTCATTTTTCTTGGGATTACAAATTTCACAAAGTCCCGGAGGCATTTTCATAAATCAATCTAAATATGCATCAGAGATTTTAAAGAAATTTGGATTTGATTCAAGTGACCCTGTTGACACCCCCATGATTGATCGAACCAAACTAGATGAGGACCACTTAGGGATCATGATTGACCAAACGAAATATCGCAGTATGATTGGATCCCACGATGTACCTCACAGCCTAGTAGACCGAACATCTTGTTATTTGTTTGCATGTGTGCTAGATACCAGGCTAAGCCTACTAAAAGCACCTTGAAGCGGTTAAACGGGTCTTTCGGTATCTCAAGGAACCATCAATATGGGACTTTGGTACCCGAAGGACACCGGTATGTCACTAACGGCCTATCACGCATGACGATCATGCAGTTGTCAAGATACCGCGTCGAAGTACATCCGGAGGTGCTTTCGGTTTTTGGGTGATAAGCTTGTGGGCTGGTCTTCAAAGAAGCAAATGAGTACTTCTATTTCCTCTACAGAGGTGAATACATAGCCATGTCATCTTGTTGTGCTCAAATCTTATAGATGAGATCCCAATTATCTGACTATGGCTTTGAATTCAACAAAATCCTTGTGATAATAAAGTGCTATTGCTCTCTCATGCAACAGCGTTCAACACTCAAGAGCAAAGCATATCGACATTCGACATCATTTCATCGGGGAACAAGTGGAAAAAGGTGTGGTGGAACTATATTTTGTGAGGTCTGAATATCGGTTAGCGGACATCTTCACCAAAGCTCTTCCAAGAGAACGTTTTGAGTTTATTCTTCCACGTCTTGACTTGAAAAGCCTTCAACCGAATACTCTCAACGCGTCTTCGTGAGGAAGGCGAGGAGTAAAGTCTATCTTCATCTATCTCTTGTAAATATTTATTCGAAAATCAAAATACAAAATTATAAAATCCTCATAAATCAAATAGAAAATTATAAAACCTTCAAAATCCATAAAATCAAAAATTGAAAAATCTTCAAAAAATATTGTCAATTTGTCATGTTTTTTTTTTGGTTCGATAATATCTACGGTCTTTGTGCTGTCATTCAAAGAATGACACAGGACTTTAGATGTTGTTCGAATTGTTAAAAAAATAAAAAATTTGAGAAAGAGAAACTATGGTTTATTGTCATTTTAGGGCAATAACCCGGTTTTAAAAGAAAGAACTGAGCCATGTTTTACCATGTTTTCAAATTCCATGCTCTGATTCTATAAACATTTATCTGCGAAAACTAAATGCTTTGAAAAATAACTTCGGTCTCTATTTTTGATAATCATCGGACTTATTTGTCAAAATTCTATCTCTCAATCAACAACTTATGTCATTGATTGAGGGGGAGAATGATTTCAATTAAATTAAAAGTTATTTGGCATTAAATTGTTTTCAAAAGATGTACATGCATGTTTTATCAATGGAGTTTAAAGTCTTAAATTCCGATCATTATCAGTTAAAACGCTTTCATAATTAAGTCACAACTCTCCTTAAAAGCATTCAAAATCAATTTAAATCTATAAGAGATCACAAATCTCAAATGATTTGATAATTGTGATTGGGGGAGAATGTGTGATTTAAATTGGATTTAAACTGATAATTCGGTAAATGGTTTTATAAGGATGTACAAGCTCTCCTTCCCGTAAGTGACAAACGATTTCAAATTTTCCATGCACATGTTGAGGGGAGCATCTATCTTAAACCACAATGATTTGAAACGTGATCACTTATCTCAATGTGCGGGTTCCTCTAGTATGTGCAAAACTCTTTTCAAATCTCGAGGCACATATTGAGGGAGCAAAATCATGAAAACCTCATCCTTCCCCAAAATGCTTTATCTACTTGATTCGATTAGGGAAGTGATGTTGACATTTTTTAGAAAATGGTAATCAAAGAAGTTAATTCTTTCTCTTGCCTCCGTGTGGAAAACTATTTCAAATACTTGACTCACATGTTGAGGGGGAAGTCTTTTTCTAAAAATACCAAAACAATTGGTACAAAATGCTTTGATAAAATATCATAAGTATCCGGATTGATTTTCAAATGGTTTTCAATTGGTTCCTATGGCAGATGAACAATACCAAAAAGATCGACCAACTTTCCATTATATATGGTGATATAAGGATGAAAGGTTAGGTATGTGTTCCCATGATCCGCCAGAACCGGAGGGATCTACCTGGGACTATCCATTAGTTAGTGTAGAGTTCTTAGGTATGATGATAAAAGGAGAAAAAAATTGAGATATGGGAAGAGTGGTGAGGCTGAGCTAAGGAATAAACCCAACAAGGTTCTAGCTATGAAGTCTCGGTAAGCACTGAAGGGGTTGAAGAATGAAAAATAATTGAATGAGAAAAGGGTGAAAACAAATAGCCCTCCAAATTATTCAACCTTAGAGGCGTAAAACCGGGTTCAATTCATATGCTACAGGTGGTAACATCGGTATTGAAGACAAGACGTCATGGACCCAAAGGACGCACTGCACTTCAACTTCCCAAACCACTCAAGTTCCTCTTAAAAGGACTTGTTTCATTCTCACGGGGAACCGACATTATCTATCGACTTTCTCTTAGAGATTGTTGATATTGAAGAAGGAGACCCTCTCCCTAGTCTCCGATATAGGATCCAAATATGCACAAATTGAGTCTAGAGCCACGAGTTCATCAATAAATCTCATTAGGACACTTTTCAATGAAGACTCTCTGTTTCACACAATGTGGAAAGAGAGATTATATCTTGAGTCCTACGCATTATCCTTGTGGTATTGCTAGAACATCCGAGTAATGTGTTTACACACTCACAATGAAGATGGAAAGCCTTGGAGCCAACATCTAACAAGCTCCTGGTAGGTGGCATGTGAGATCTATTATATGGATCAATCATGTGACAACTGAACAGAAACAATGGGGCGATTCATCGTTGAATCAATCTGGTTCGAGTTATGGATTGGCGGATACCTTTGAAAAACCGGTCTTTGTGCTTTAAAAACTCTTTTCATTAAGCACGTCGACCGTGTACTAATTTTTCAAATCAAAAGGTGTTTTATGATTGATAATTGATTTTCATTAAAACCTTCGTTATATTGCAAAACAATTTCTATTGAGCATTACACGATTGTTTTTCAAATCTCTTTTCATCAATCATGGACGAAAATTATTTGGTTCACTCACTTTCCGTGTTGTCTTCTTTGAGACGTTCGGTTTGAGAACGCTAGAGCATTAGCGAAACCTGTCAAGGAAATTCTTGAATTATACCGATCACGTGCGATTTGTAATGATCAGCGGGAACCGTGGGCGTGTACCTCAATTCATCGAAAGTGTTCAAAGACACTTTGATGGCGCTTTATTGCTAAGCGTCTTATGCAGGTACACCCGACGTTGCGGTGATCGAATGAAGCGGTCAATCCATAGCAGCATGCTCACCTAACACATTCATCTCAAAAGAAATCATGATTAGTGCATCAATGACTCTGATATTTCACTCCATGCTTACGCTCGCTAACGCCAATATTATGAATCAACTAAAGCTTCCGCTACTCTGATGAGAAGATATCATGATCCCGAATGTGAGCATGTCGATCCGAATGTCACAACATCACATAATACCAACACCACAATGGATGTATAAGAGATTTTCTATTAGTGATGATCTCAAATCTGGCTCAACATTATTATCCGTAGATCGAGAAAGACCTCCACTTGGATTAACCAAACATGCAATGAGTGGAATCAATGACTACGAGCTTCGGAGCCAAGTACTACATCAAGAATGCAAGATCAATTGTTAATGTAATATCCGATTGTATTCAATGTCATTTTAGTATATGTTTGAGGTGACCTCCCTTAGGGGGAGATTGTTAGGAATTAGAAATTCTCAGTATTAAAGAGTCGGTCACCTCAAGTATATGTAATCGTTAGAAAGCTTCGTAGTCATAGTAATATTTAGTTAAGTAGTATTTAGTTAAGTAACACCGTGGAGGGCGATTTGACAGGTCTTTACCCTCTGATGCACGATCCACGCCGTTGTGTGGCGATTTATGTAAGACTATAAATACTCTCTACCTCCCAAGGTAGAGAGTTGGAGCTCATAATAATATCTTTCACTTTCTCTCACTAAGTTCCCTAAACCTCTAACTTTCTCTCTCTAGAATTCCACTTATACGTCCACTTGTGTTAATGGTTTGATGTGTTTGTGAAATCCAATATCCAACAGTGTTTGAATCGGATAGTCCCATCTAAATAAACTTGGTCTCAAGATTATATTCACTAGATGATGACAAGAGGAATTCACTCGAGTTTCATATGTATACTCCTCAAAGAGTCTTGGGGTGTATGATGTTGCTTGGATTGTAACGTTTAATTTTAACGACAAAGTATTACTAACACTTTGATAATTTGTGAAGGTAGTACTACTTATACCTAGTGGAAATTGACAACAATTACCAAGAGCACCATGCTTATTTGATAGTTGAGGTTCTAGCCATAATGAATTATCTAAGTCCTTATATATGGGAAAGGATGTTTGAGTTTGTTCAAACGTGCATTTGATTCAGTACAAGTGTTGGACACAAAGGCTTTTTGAGCAATACACTCAACGAATTCAAATGATGGTAAGGATGGTAGATTGTTTGATCTAAGTGGTAGGTCTTCTAGTGTGTCTAACTAAGGATGTGGTGATGTAGGGGTTTGTTGTGCTATGGGAGTACTTAGGTTGATTATTTGTCCATAGATGTTGAACACAAAAAGTACGGATACTAATTCTTATGGTTTATTGGTTGCTACAACTAGTGGGTGAAGTTCTTGAAGTTTTGGTTATGTCTATGAAGCTTAGGGGCTAAGATATAGGTTCACCTTGAAAGGGCATGTTTGGTTTAAAGGATGCTCTTGGAAGTTCATGAGCAATACGCTTAATGGTGCCAAAAGATGGAAGAGCGATAGTAGGTGTCAAAAAGGGATAAGTGGCACAGTGGATTGTTTGTTTTGGATAAGTGTTTCAACATGTGTTGTTAAGATACTTGGGTGTTAATTTTTCAGATATGACTTTTAATGACTACAATCGTAAGTCGCATATACTTGAATATTTCGGATGAAATACTTAAGTTGTCAATCCTAATTTGTTGAGATTATAAAGCTTAGATTGAACTCAATGAAAACAAGACTTGATAGTATGTTTTTAACATACGTGTGAGTTATGACTATGTAAATACTTATCGTCTTGAAGGATGACACATTATTTTCATGTTAACCAAGTGAGGCAATACATGTAGATACAAAACAATATCTATAATCATATGATGGACTTGTGTATGATATCTTTGCAAATAATGAGTCCAGATTTCTTAGTCTCGGTAAGTCATCTAAGTCATCCGCAAACGGGTGAGGAGATGTTGGTGGTGTTGCCCAAAAATTTGATAGGCACAAGTTTTGGATACTTTGGTAGTGATTTGTTAGTCTAGGTGGCAAGTCATCTAAGTCATCCGCAAATAGATGAGGAGATGTTGGTTGTGTTGCACAAAGTTCGATAGGTACAAGTTTTGAAGACTTAGGTAGTGAAGGTGTTTTTGGATGGTTGTGAAGAGGTCATAATGGTGGGTTATTTTCGTGGTGGAGTTGGAGCACTTAAGTTTAGAAAGTTCACATCTTGAATCGGTGATGAGATGTTGAGAGGTAATTAGTCTGATGATGTAGAGTTCAAGTTAATGAAGCAACAAGATCGAATGCTAATCCTAGTAGTTTTTCTTAATGGCTTAATTGATGTTAATCCATACAAAGATGGTAGTTTCTAATGAGATGGAAGTGTCTAAGATCATGTCAAACATCCTAAGTTAATCCATTGAGAATGTATTGAATGAGATATGAAAGATATACATTAACAACTATCCTAGAAACGAAATTTGGAAAATTAGATTGCGGGATTTAGTAAAATTAAACAACTTACCTGTAGAATCCACGACACCAATTTTTTGCCAAGGAACCCTTAATTTGGTGCCCTTTGGTCCACTGTGAGAAGCGGTACCAAAATGCATAACAGATGGTACCAAATTTTTGGTGCCGTCTAATCCGTGGACACCGAGAAAACTTCACGAACCCATTTTTTGGTGTCGGGGAGTTTTCGAAACGAATTTTTCTTAAAACATGTGACATTAATCATTTCTAGTTAGGAAAAGTCAATAACATATATACAAACATAGTGGAGCATAGAATTTGACCAAGGGCTAACGATTTTCACATATAAGTGAAAATGGGTAAAATTGATAACACCCGTGTGTTATCCCCCTGCATGAACCGGTTAGCATACATCAATGTTTTAAGTTATTTTATCATCCTACAAAGCGAAAACACATATATTACATCATACAACATTGTTTTTGTCCTTGTACCAAACACTCTCTAAAACCTTCATTTTTCAAAGTACTTAACTAATTTAGTTAGTACTCATTGCTAAGCGAGTTATAACATTTCATAAGTTATGTGAGATGTTAGTATGACTTATTCAAAGAAAGTGATCTAATTCTACAAGCGATGGTAAAACAATTTTCCAACTTAGTGCACAAAATCTAGCAAATATCCTTTTGTGCATACACAAAAAATCGTCAAACAAGCTGATAGATAACATGGCAAGATTGACACTTATATTATGCAAACAAACAAGTGTAAACAACAATTTGAAAATAAGCAAGCAACATATATGCAAACAACATAAACAAGTGGTCATTTAGCATAGCATAACAAGAAAGACACTTTTCGTCATTTTGCGTTTAAATATGACGATGTATACCAAGCTTGATTAGTTTCCTTTAAACATATTACCAAATTCTTTAGTTTCAAAGGAAGTTGTATCAAAGTTCTAAGAATACCAACTTAAATTGCTTGATTCAAAAATTTGAGTTTTTATGTTAAAGCGAAACTCAATATTTTAGACATACTGTAGTATTTGGTCTATTTCACTTATTTAAAATTAGACTCAGGCCATGAAAGTATTTTTAAGTGAAAGTAGACTCAATTTCCTTTAAAATGATAGGTGGCTCGACTGCATGCGGACTTACGGTTAATTAGTTATGATTTTTTGAGTTGCCCAAAAAGCGATATCTTGTACACACGGATTCCACGGAACCAAATAAAGGGATCCGCCCTTTATAAGATTTGGTGCCATGGTCCTCTGAGACAGATTCACCAAAACTAGTATTTGACATAGAGAAAACGTGTCTGACTTACTAGATTTCATAGTAAACATATAATACACATATTTAACAACATATCTACTTATGTAACTTATCTTAAACGTTTACGGAGGTGATTTTTCAACTAAATTTATAGTTATCCCAAACACTCCTTTAAAATCATATTTCTTCGTAAATTTTCTATAAGCACACAATACAATACTTACTAGTTTTTTCAACAAACTTTTATTTTATATTTCAAGAAAACCTTCAAGCTTGTATACAAAGTTACATTTAACAACGAAATTGCTAAGTATAACAAGCAAAGCATTTTTCATATTATTTTTCGTTTCAATGGTAATTTGATACATGGATCGTACTCTATTTTAAAACCATTTGTTTTGAAAATACGAGCTACGTGGCTCTGATACCAATTGTGGAAAGCGTAGGGGGTTGAATACGTTACCGTTTAAAAACTTTAGATCTTTAGTATCAAATCGCTTATGAAGCTTGTTATAATATGAAAGTTCCAATTATTGTTTGTGACTAATGTAAAGCATAGTAAACCATGTTGTCACACAAGCATTAACATCAAACCACATCACAAGCAATAGTATAGTGCAACTATAAAAGTAAAGAGATAAAGAAAGGAAAGTGCAAACCGAACACGATGATTTATAGTGGTTTGGTCACGGATCTCCTTTCGCCCTACTCCACTCCCAAGTACCCAACTCGAGATTTACTTCACTAAATCAACAAGCTCCCTTCTTGGCGGAGAAAACCTTACAATAAACACACTTTTTCGGTACAAAGCTAAATACCGGGTTCTAGTTCGAGGTAGAACCAACCTAACGTCTCCTATACAATATTTCCGACACTAAGCTAGATGTCGAGTTCTTTTACAAGGGTACAACCACTCCCAATATGTTTTATGGCCTAACATAATAAACCTTGTGTTTTATGGCACAAACACATAAACCATCTAATCTAGTTTGGTGAAAGTGTTGTTATGATGCAATGATGTTTACACTAATGATCCATGACACAAATGTCTAATGGATATGAATAACTACTTCTAAATGATCTTCCATTGATAGGAAGCCTTCATGATGAAGATCACAAGTTCCCTAAACTTAAACAACTTACCTGTAGAATCCACGGCACCAATTTTTTGCACAGGCGGAACCCTTAATTTAGTGCCTTGGTCCGCTTCAGACAGAATGGCAGTACCAAAATGCATAACAGACGGTACCAAATTTTTGGTGTTGTCTAATCCGTGGACACCAGAAAACTTCACAGACCTATTTTTTTGGTGTCGGGGAGTTTTTCGAAACCTGAATTTTTTCTTAAAACATGTGACATTAATCATTTCTACTTAGGAAAAGTCAATAACATATATACAAACATAGTGGAGCATAGACTTTGACCAAGGGCTAACGATTTTCACATATAAGTGAAAATGGGTAAAATTTGATAACACCCGTGTGTTATCCCCCTACATGAACCGGTTAGCATACATCAATGTTTTAAGTTATTTTATCATCCTACAAAGTGAAAACACATATATTACATCATACAACATTGTTTTTGTCCTTGTACCAAACACTCTCTAAAAACCTTTATTTTTCAAAGTACTTAACTAATTTAGTTATTACTCATTGCTAAGCGAGTTATAACATTTCATAAGTTATGTGAGATGTTAGTATGACTTATGCAAAGAAAGTGATCTAATTCTACAAGCGATGGTAAAACAATTTTCCAACTTAGTGCACAAAATCTAGCAAATATCCTATTGTGCATACACAAGAAATCGTCAAACAAGCTGATAGATAACATGGCAAGATTGACACTTATATTATGCAAACAAACAAGTGTAAACAACAATTTTAAAATAAGCAAGCAACATATATGCAAACAACATAAACAAGTGGTCATTTAGCATAGCATAACAAGAAAAGCACTTTTCGTCATTTTATGCTTTAAATATGACGATGTATACCAAGCTTGATTAGTTTCCTTTAAACATATTACCAAATTATTTAGTTTCAAAGGAAGTTGTATCAAAGTTCTAAGAATAGCAACTTAAATTGCTTGATTCAAAATTTTGAGTTTTATGTTAAAGCGAAACTCAATATTTTAGACATACTGTAGTATTTGGTCTATTTCACTTATTTAAAATTAGACTCAGGCCATGAAAGTATTTTTAAGTGAAAGTAGACTCAATTTCCTTTAAAATGATAGGTGGCTCGACTAAATGCGGACTTCTGTTAATTAGTTATGATTTTTGCAGTTGCCCAAAAACTGCATCTTGTACACACGGATTCCACGGAACCAAATAAAGGGATCCGCCCTTTATAAGATTTGGTGCCGTGGTCCTCTGAGACAGATTCACCAAAACTAGTATTTGACATAGAGAAAACGTGTGACTTACTAGATTTCATAGTAAACATATAATACACATATTTAACAACATATCTACTCATGTAACTTATCTTAAGCGTTACTGAGGTGATTTTTCAACTAAATTTATAGTTATCCCAAACACTCCTTTAAAATCATATTTCTTAGTAAATTTTCTATAAGCACACAATACAATACTTACTAGTTCTTTCAACAAACTTTAATTTTATTTTTCAAGAAAACCTTCAAGCTTGTATACAAAGTTACATTTAACAACGAAATTTCTAAGTATAACAAGCAAAACATTTTTCATATTATTTTTTTCAACTGTGGTAATTTGATACATGGATCGTACTCAATTTTAAAACCATTTGTTTTAAAATACGAGCTACGTGGCTCGATACCAATTGTGGAAGCGTAGGGGGGTGAATACGTTACCGTTTAAAAACTTTAGATCTTTAGTATCAAATCGCTTATGAAGCTTGTTATAATTTGAAAGTTCCAATTATTGTTTGTGACTAATGTAAAGCATAGTAAACCATGTTGTCACACAAGCATTATCATCGCACCACATCACAAGCAATAGTATAGTGCAACTATAAAAGTAAAGAGATAAAGAAAGGAAAGTGCAAACCGAACACGATGATTTATAGTGGTTCGGTCACAGATCTCCTTTCCGCCCTACTCCACTCCCCGAGTACCCAACTCGAGAGTTACTTCACTAAATCAACAAGCTCCCTTCTTGGCGGAGAAAACCTTACAATCGTCGCTTACACTTTTTCCGGTACAAAGCTAAATACCGGGTTCTAGTTCGATGTAGAACCAACCTAACGTCGCCTATACAATATTTCCGACACTAAGCTAGATGTCGAGTACTTTTACAAGGGTAAAACCACTCCCAATATTTTTTATGGCCCAACATAATAAACCTTGTGTTTTATGGCACAAACACATAAACCATCTAATCTAGTTTGGTGAAAGTGTTGTTATGATGCAATGATGTTTACACTAATGATCCATGACACAAATGTCTAATGGATATGAATAACTACTTCTAAATGATCTTCCATTGATAGGAAGCCTTCATGATGAAGATCACAAGTTCCCTAAACTTGTTGTGATAGATCTTCAGCTTGTGGTGAGTGGGATGGCTAGATCTCCAAGCTTTCCTTGGTTGATCAAGATGTAGAGTATGCTTACAAAAAAGATGAATGTTAGAAGCATTATGATCATGTGATGGTGAGGGTGATTAATGTATGTTTCTACATTGTTATCTATAGATCTAAATGATGCAAGAAGGGTAGAGAGAAAGTGTGTTGAAGAGATTGTTAAACAACTTGGTTTGGCTTGCTATTTATAGCCAAAATGGACAGGAGCTTCCACGGACCACGAAACCCTCAAAGGGTTCCTTGAGTGTACCATTTGCAGGTAGGTACAACAAGATTACCAAAATCTTACCAAAGTCAACCAAATCCATCCAAGATTGTGTAAGCTATATAGAGTCCAAATCCAAACAAAATATTCTATGAAATCTTCTAAAGATTACAAGGATGATGCATGCCATGATGTAATATGTATTTCCATTTTAGACTAAAAAGTTTATCAAAGTAAACTTGTAAAATGTATTATGTAACTAGTTAATAAAATGTCTAGTTACCGTTTGAAATACTTGTGAATGCAAAATGTAAAATGAGGTTCGAAATAGAATGGTTAACCTATTAAAATACTTAGTGACTCTAAACGTATTTTAAACATTCTAAATGATTTGTTAATGGGTTTGATCATAATGCCACATAACAAACATGTACGAACCTGTGTTGTAACATACGAGGACTTGAGACATCGAGAGGAGTTGAATGTATGTTGAGACAAAGTGTGATTACAAGTAACTTGTACATTTTACGTTACGTATTACAAGTTACATGTTTGTCATCAATCAAAACAAACGAGACTGTATAGATTAAATATCGTAATATTTGCACTAACAAGTATTAAGTTTTGGCTCATAAGTATTAACCTTTTTCTTGTAAAACTTAATTTGTTCATTATAAGATTTAAAGGTTTGTGCTGCTCTAGCATTAAAGGGCCTTGGTGAAGTAGATGGTGATTTTGAAAAGTTTCTTTTGGGTCTTTCACCAAATACTCTGGGTTGTGGTCTAGCAGTATTAACTGGCCTTGTAGTTTTCAAAGATTTTATGCCGTTTTAGAAGAACCGCTCTTGGGGTCATGATGGGTTGAGGTCTCATAGGGTGTCTGCATTGATCCTGCAGATGAGAAAAACTTCCACACACATAGAAAGATTTATTATACATGAGAAATTCATCTCATAGATGCTCAGATTTTAGCTGGTTCCAGTTTCTTTTGTTACCTCTAGGACTAGATGACATTTTTCTATACATCTCAGCAAACTTTACTAGCTTCCTAATAGGTTTGTCAGTTGGTCTTACATGTTTAGTGGCATTTTCTTGCTTTGGTACACTTGATTCTACACCTTCTTTTTTGTTTTCAAACACATACACCTCAGGTAAAGAAGTGTCACTGGCACTTTCAAAGGTCTCATCAGGCTTTTCAGCCTTGGACTCAATGGGTTTATGGTCACGGACAAATCTGGGTGTCTTAAACTCTTCTAAGCCTGTGTGTTCAAGGTCTATGCCAGGTGGTGAGGGCATACCTCTGAATGGTGGTGGTGATGTCTTATAACCCTTACCTGATTGGGCTTTGCCAATTAGTACTTTTTCAAGGAATCCATCAAGTTTCTTAGAGTTATAATGTTGTGTGTCTTTAAGAGTATCAACACTTATTTCTATGTTGTCTTTAATTTGTGTGACTTTCTCTAGTTCTTCTTTTAACACACTTATGGTGGTGTCTTTAAGAGAAATTTCCCTATTAAGTACAGCAGTTGCTTCAAAAAAATTTGACTCGTTTTCTTTATAATGCACAATTTGTTTTTCTAAAACTGCTAAGCCTCTTTTATGATTTGCTAAGTTATAAGTGGTTTTAGAAAACTCTTCAGTCAATTTATCAAACTCATTTTTTAGAGACTCATATTTACTTAATGGGACGCATGTATCTGAGCAATTTGTTTCAGTAAGTACCTCAGATACCAAAGCCATATTGATTGGACTCTCCTCATCATCAGCCATGAAGCTCCAATCATATCCGGCACCATCAATAGCCACCATTGCTTTAGAAGATGAATCATTAGATTCACTACTCTTTCCCTTGATATTGGGGCTTCTGCATTTTCTGGCAAAATGCCCAAGCTTGCCACAGTTGTAGCGTTCTAGCTTTCCCTTTTCAAACCCAGTAGTGTATCCATCATTGATCTTAATCTGCCTACTAGTTCTCTTCATGAACCTTCTTGCCCTCATACTAATCAAGGCAATGTTCCACTTGATATCCATATCTTCCATATCATCCTCATCGATTTGTCTCAGGTTATCATGGGTGATCTGAGATCTCTTTTGTTGCTCAAAGATGAAAGCATAGATTGTACTTTCATTGATGCCTGCTGCAGTGGTGACCAAACAATCAGTATTAATATTAGTACTAGAAGTACTAACACCAAAACTGTACTTATCAACACTAGTGACTGGATGACCCACAAAAGCTATGTTTTGTGATTCAGAATTGGAAGATGCAGCGGTAGCTCTCTTCATATCTTGTTCAATCACCTTAAAGTCATTGAACAGATTGTCCAACCCCATAGTTTCAAATTCTTCTTTATTCTTCCATACAATGACATGAGTGTCCCACTTTTGTGATGGAAAACTTCTAATAAACCTGAGATTGATATCCTCCTGAGAGATGTCCACACCCAATACAGCCAGTTGACTGGCAAGCTTTTGAAGCCTATTGTAAACTGAGTCAATGGTCTCAGTTGCTCCAGCAATGAAGTTTTCAAACTCTTGCATCAAAAGAGTTTTCTGAGTCTTCTTGGTGACAGAGTTCCCACCAAATCTTGTCTCAATGGCTTTGAACAAAGTCTGAGCATCCTTGTGTTTCTTTGAAGTTAAGTTGATGATCATCCGGTAATGCCATAAGTAGGAGACTTGACCTTAAGATCATTGCCTCTTTGAGCCATTTCATCAACGGAAGGAGTTCACCTTTGTCTTTAATAACAACTTTGCATACCACTTCTTGAAACAATGGATTTGTAGAAGTTTCCATTGATCACAATGTTTCACTGACTTAAAATCAAGCACCAAAAAGTCTTGCTCTATGCGCATCCTCCATAGTTCATATTCATTAGGCTGCAACTTAGGAATTCTGGTAACAGCACTGGATTTGCTTGAATCAAAATCCATTTTTCAGATTTGTCACACAGGATCTTCTAAAAACCAAGCTTCAGGATGAAAGCTCTGATATCACTTGTGAAGTCCCAAACCTTGGATCTAGAACACTTAGATTGTAAATGTGTAGTTGACTTGGATGGTTCCAAAACAACAATGAGAAACTTTGTTGCATATATACACAAGTATGTGGAATCTACTTGAATGTATTTAGAAGATTAATGTAAACACGAATGTAAAACCAACAGCTTCAATATTATGATTAATAATACGAGTATAGAAGATATGCTGTTACAGACCATACATGACATTCTTAATATAGAACAGTACAAACTCAACACTATTAGTACTAACTTTTGCACTATCAGTACTAACTAGTTAATACTTTTCTAATATCTCTATCAATACTAACTTCCAAAGCTATAAGTATTAACTCCATTTTGTGAATTTCCCAACAGTTTTGATGTTTAGGACCAATCATGCCTAGCAATAGACAACACGATACCAAAGACACCGCACATTACATTCCCATGTATCATCGAAAGGATGGGTTGAGCCCGGATGATCGAAAAATCTTCAAGATGTTGGAAAAGAGATTTTTCCACGAAGGACGAGTAGTAGAACCCTCATTCACCAACAACACCGACATTCCCCAAGTCTTCGCGGCAATCAAGTTTCATTGTCTCTTGAGCATAAATGAACAAATTTCTCCGGTGTTTGTTTTAGAGTTTTATAAAAGTATGAGGATCATTCGAAATGATGATGGAACCATTTCGATAGCCTTTACGATCAATGAGCACAAGTTCACCTTCACTCATGAAGAGTTTTCTAGGATTCTTGGTATCCCTTGTCAAGGAGTTTGTATGTACTCAAATGAATGGTCTTTGGCCGAGATTCATGACATGGTAGATCATCATGAGGTATACTTCACACCCATCCCGGAAGCGGCTACGATTATAGATACCGTCTTCATAGAAAGAGCATCTCTGTAAAGAGTCACTAGAAACTCCAAGGTGATCTATAGAGATCCATTTCAAATAGAGCTTTCAGAAATGTTCCCATTATACAAGAAATAGGAACTAGTGCTAAGGGAGAACGTCCTTTGCTTAGGAGGAAATAAGGATCATCCCAATACTTGCCTAAGCTTCATGATCTATTGCCTTGTAACCGGTACTCATTTCAACCTCACCTATTACATGGTGAAACGAATGGCAAGTGTGAAAAGGACGGACAAGATGGTACTCCCCTATGCCATGCTCTTGACTCACCTAGCAAACTTCGTCTTCGCTCTAGATGATTCTCCTTACTCCTATGACCACACCTTTTGCCACAAGGTTATGGTACCCTTATCCGATGGAAGGACCACAAGGATTATGGTTGATGGCAAGAGACCTCACCCACCAATGGATTCATCGGATGAAAGAGAAAGATAAGGAGAAGGAAACAACCCCTTTGGCAACGTCCATCTCAACCACTTGGCATACATTGACAAACTGCTGGAAGTCACGAGCCCTTCACAAGAATTCCAACAAACAAAGGGCATATTCAAGTGTTTTGATAACTTCCTCATGAAGAAGAAGAAGTAGGGATGGAGGGGTTAAGAGTGAAGAGTGGAGACGATAGAGATGGAGATGGAGATGAAGTAGGAGGTTGAATGGAAGGAAGGTAAGGTCTTAGACCTTAATTTGTGAACAATTTATGAACAATGGTCTGTAAACAGTCTAAACAATATTTATGTAGTTTAGGACGTAGCCCGTAGAAGATGGCATAACTTTGACTAAAACATTCTAACTTAGGAAACGGAAAAATGAGAATTTTACGACAACTTTTTCTCAATCAAGTAGTCGGTCCCACTCATTTTGCTTACATTCTAGTCGTCCTTACTTACTATATGTTATATTTGTTTCTTGCATATGTTTATTAAATGTAGAAATGATTAGGATGAGTATTTACTAAAGAGTGCAAAAACTGCACATTTGCTGAAAAGCTACTGGTCAGCAGTAGCCGGATCCCTCAGATGAGGGAACCGTGGGATCCGGGAAAACAGACATTGTATTCTCACACTTTCACTTCAATCCAATCCTCTATACCTTATCACACTAGCAAAACATGATACTTTAAGACCACTTAAGTCTTCCTTAAACTCAGTAGGTCTCACACTCACTCATAGCTAACATAGGATCACACACTATATATTTGTGATTTATCAATTCACCTAAACTCACCATATTTCCGCTCCAATTCTCACACATTGTTCCTCACATCTCACAACACTTAGTTTGATATTTCTCTCAATTTAATCAAATTAATCTTAGTCATCCTTACCTCAAAATAGGCTTAAAACTAGTTTTTCATTTCTTTTTATTTGTTAGGAATTTTCCAAATTTTCTCAAGCCACCATCTGATCTCTAGGTATCCCCACTACTTATAGTTGGACATTTAAGTCACATACAATTTAGGACATCTAAGGGATGTCAAACCCTTAAGATTTATAGGCACTAGAACTTAAAAGAGCATAATCACCTCACCATTATGCTGTCTGACAGATGGATCCCTGGTTTATAACTAGACGGATCCGAAGTAAAAGGGAACCGTGGCATCCGAGTCTATAGAACAGCCTATGATCAGCTTTTCTTCCAAATTCAAACTCCCTTTGGTAGTATAAACACTTTTTCTTACCATTTAATGACTTCCTAGAATAGAACAACACCATAGTTGACCTTAGTGCATGCCAAATTTTTTAGTGGTCAAGAATTTAATTCATTAACACAACTTCATCTTTTATAAACCAAGCACTCTTAGGAGCTTAAGCCACCATTCATACCACAATCCAAAAATCAGTAGTTAAAGACTTCTACTACACCCTCTCCTTCACTATGACTAAATCATCTAGAAAGAACTCTTCAACCAAAGGTTCATCCAAAAAGAATACTCATATGGTCCATGAGATATCATCCACCGAGTCATCACCCGTAAGAAGTCCAAATGATAGAATCCCCCCTCAACAAACTCAATCAACAATAGCTAAAATAACCGCTAGAATTAGCATTCGACCTTTTGAGTTGGAAAAGGCTTCATCAAGCACTAAACCAAACACACCTAGTTTTAGTAAAACACCCAAGTCTTCATTTATAGAACCTAGAATACATTCCTTTACCAAACCTCTTTCTCATCCGAATCTCTACTCATTAGAAGTCTCACCACCAAGGAATTCCCATTCACTAACCTTCTCGCTAAATAAGGAACCACCTTCATCACCAAATGGTCCATCTTTGGAGACAAGGAATCACCAAAGATTTAACTATATGGAGGACTTTCCATTACCACCACTAACTCATGCATCATCACCCTTGTTTTTAGTGGAACCACATCCTACGTTGCTCAACACACCTCCACCATCTTTTGTGGTGCCTCCTCAAAACGTCCCACCTCCTTCGGTCCCTAGTCATGACAATAATTGCTCTAATTGTCAAATCACCCAAGGACTTGTTCAGGAAGTACGAAATGAGTTTCATTTCATGTTTAATCATCTCCTTGAACGATTGGACCAAATCAACAAGTCTATTCATCCTTAGATTCACATTATTGATGCTTTTAGGTTTCCGTCACTTCGTAGAATTAGTAGAAAATGTATTACATGTTTGAGTCATTCTCTTAGTTTTAGAGATATGTAGATCATTTCTCGTATTTTTTTTAATGAAATTACATGTTATATGCCATATTTTCTTGATAATATGTTTAGTGCCTTAATACATATCTCATTTTGATGTTAACATCACATTTTACATCACCAATGCTGTCTTAAGATAACAGTGGACGGATCCCTCATTTTAGCCTAGACGGATCCCTCAAAGAGAGGAACCATATGATCCGTGCAACAGAAGAGTTTGTTATTACTAACTTGAGTCTTATTTGCAGGAAATTTTGCATTATATACTTGTCTTCTAACCTTTGTTTTGTATATTTTCAATATACACTTGAAGACTTGCGACACCCTCAACTAGGGGGAGGTCTCTTGTCAAAGCAAAAAAATTGCAAAACCATTTGCAATACTTTCACATAGGATTATAATAGCTACATGACGTCATCCTTACAAAGAAGCACTCCTCAAGGGGGAGCATGTTCGTCAAAAAGAATGAAACCATTTGCAAACATAATTGCAATGCACTCGTTTAGTATCCCTACTTACTTGACACCCTCACAAAGGGATGGACCCATCAAGGGGAAGCTAAGTCAAGAATACTTTTCTTCCCTTACTCTCTATTTTTTCATATTTTTTTCTTTCCCCATGTTTTTATTAAAACAATGTGTTAGTTTCTTTTCGACTCTCTTTTTGTTTCGACAAAAAGGGGGAGAAGAGAATATAAAACTCTAATACAAACTTTTACGAATTTTAGTTTCTCCTTAAAATATTCTTATATTTTGTCATCAACAAAAAGGGGGAGATTGTTAATACAAATAAGTCGTAAAAATGTTTATTTAAATTTTACGATCTTCTAATGTTTTGTCGATAACAAACCTAAAATCATTTTAACGAAACAAATAAAATACGTAAATGGTTTGAGCCAATAGTTTACTAACACACTTACGTTTTCATATAAAACACTAAACAAGTAATAGTGTTTTCATGTTATATTAATGCATATGTATACCAACTAGTGTTTGCATATTGGGTAGATATATATATAAACATACTTAGTATGTATTGTATTGGGTAATATAATGGGTATAAGTTTAAGTATTTGACCCATTGACTTAATACATTGAATGTAGTTGGGTAAATCCCAAAGTCCATGACCTATACCCATGGAACATGATCCATAACCCATGACCCATTGCATGACATCATGCATAAGTCATAATGGGTATTATCCATAACCCATGGAGCTAACCCATGACCCATGGACTAGATGCATTACATCTTCTAGATACATTGTATCTATTTGGATACCCATGGTTCAAAGTCTACAACCCATGATCCATGATCCATGATCCACAACCCATTTAGGGGGAGCGTCCTACGGATCCCTAGGAATACACTAGATGGATCCCTCAAGCAAGGGATCAGTGGGATCCGTGGGACAATAGTGAGTTTTTGTCTATAAATAGTGAGCCGTTTCTTAATTTTAAGTTGCTACTTCCACACATACTTTCTCCTAGTATTGTAAACTCTCTAACCTCAGACCCAAAGGATCTTTCTATGTAGTTTATGTTTGTTTTTGTGTTATTCTATAGGTTCCTCTTAAAGGCGAGATCACCACCTCTTGAAGTCGAGCAAACTCAAGTCCATGATGAAGGCATTAGTAAAAGGTGCCAAAAGTCCATTTCCAAGGCATTAGTGAAGTGTGCCAAAAGTCCATGATGAAGGCATTAGTGAAAGGTGCCAGAAGTTTGTGTCCAAGGCATTAGTGAAGGGTGCCAAAATTCCATGATGAAGGCATTAGTGAAAGGTGTCTGATGCAGGTTTTACTGACTAGGTTTTAATATTGATAATACCTCGTTATACCTATGGTCTACCCTGATGCACTAACGGGCAGTGTACCCGGTCGTGTGTAGTGTAGTATTCGGTAAAACCGAGGTCGTCCCAAGAGCTACGTGGATCGGAAATTAACTTAAGTCTGCATCATGATTTTAATTGCTTTTAAGATTGAAATAATAAATTAACTATTAAAACAAGGAAATAAAAGAAAGTATATAAAGGCAAGAGTTGTGATCAATAGAAAAGAGGGGTGCTAACCTAGTTACTCATCCTAACTAGTAATGTTTACGTCTAATTACTTCCAATTACTTCAGGTGGGGTCAAAGTCGAGAGGAAAACATTTGGTCAATTCGCCCTAATCTATTAGCAAAGATGCCACCACTGGAGAAGTCAGGTGTCCCCTCATAAGTCCAGTTGTTCCTGGTCCCCTAAGCCAAGTCATTAAGTACCGCTACATGATAGATTTATAATAGTGAGTGCCCGAGCATTAGCAACTTAAACGCTCACCCCCTAATTCTTAAGTTCATCCAAATGGTAGGTGATCAGTTGGTCAAATCGCACAAGTAGAAAGGGTCGTCAGTTGGTCATATCTTACCCTTCCCATCTCAGTCCGCTCACCTAGGGTCAGTTGGTCATATCTCCTAGGCAATTGGCCTCTACCGCCATTCAAAACTAGCAAAACAAGGGTAGCTACCAATAAACTATGCATGCATACACTTAGAAATAATTATGTGGAAGTAATGTAAATGCAAACTAAACAATTAAGGAATCATAACTAGGCCAACACCAGGGTGCTTAGCCAAACATATAGTAAATCATACCAACAAAAATGAATAAATCATGAATTGAATTGAACATAATGTTTGATACAAGTTACTTGATGTAGAGCTAATAACGATGATGATTGCGAGTGAATTGTTCCTTTAAAAGGGCTTGGATTCGGAAAATGCCCACGGAGTGGTGCCCTAATCGACCCCTAGGAGGGGGTGAAGAGAGATACTTAAAAATGCAGATTTAGGGCTGTATTTATAGGCCGCGACAAGGTTAAGGCGCAGTTAAATTCATTAGTTACGTCGTAACTAAAGTTACTAAATTATAATTACGCCGTAACTTCTATTACTTCGTACTTTTCATCATCCAATCTTATATATGAAACTTTATTGCACTAGTTGACGCTTTTGGCCCCTGAAGTAGCGCGTGGATTCAAATTAAGTCCAAAAGCCTTAATAATACTTATAAGATATTTCTTGCTTTCACCCCTCGTCGTTCTTGATATATTTATACTTGGTCCTTGAAGTGAATAAATATTAACTTACGCTTCTAGTCCACTGGACTTCAAAACTTTGCTTAAGTAATTAATTACGACGTAACTAATTATCCAAGTTACGCGTAATCCTTCAGTATGCTCATGATTATCCACTCCGAAATTATCTCTATGGCATAACTAATTTACCCGTTACCGTAACCTTCACAAAATAATTACGACGTAACCTTAAGAGGAGGTTACGCCGTATCCTTCAAAGCATCATATTTACGCCAGTAACTGGCCGTAACATAATTAATGAGTTACGTAATCTTCACTTGAATTCATAGGCCCTCGTAAATCAATCTTCAAAACATATATTTGGCCTTTTATCACTTCTTTTCCGCTCGAACGCCTCATTTATCCTGAAATGCAAATATGAACGAATATGAAAGAATTAAGTACCATATTAATGCAAATGAGGCCATAAACACGGGAATTTAATATATAAAAGATCAGGCTAATTTGATGTTATCAGTGTTAAAAGATCATGTCAAGGGCATTAATGAAAGATGCCAAGGGTGTACAATCGATATGGTGCATCGATGTACAAATATAGATATGTTGAGTCCAAGGATATTGATATTCTTGATGATGTTGTAATAAGGAGTGGGTCTCTTTTGGGATAGGTATTGTGTAGTGTTGGGTAGTAGTTCCTCCTTTGTAATGGAACTCAGTATCTAGCCTTGTACCGGATAAAGTGTAGGCGACGTTGTGATAGGTTTGGTTCTACCTCGTGGAAGAACCCGGTGTCTAGCCTTCTACCCGAAAAATAGTAGGCGATGTTGTGAAGGCTTCTCCGCCATAAGGAGTTTGTGTCGTGTAGTGCTTACGAACTCTCAAGTAGGTGACTCGGGGAGTGGAGTAGGGCAAGGAAAGTGTTCTTGTAGCCGAACCACTATAAACACTCGTGTCGTGGTTTTGTGTTTCTTACTCTTTACCTTTGCATTACATATTTACATACTTATATATCAACATCCAACATACACATTAGAATAGATTGACATAAGTCGATCTAAATATATTAAAACGAAGTTTTAATCGGTAAAACTATTCAACTCCCCCTTTTAGTTTTCCACATGGTTCTTGGTAATCAGTGTTTTGATGGTGAAAGGGGAAGGAAGAAGACAGGGATTTTAGGCGGGTAATTTTTTTTTTTAGTTTTTTCTTTTTTTCTCTTTTTTTTTTTCTTTTTTTTTAGTTTAGGATAAAAAGAGTAGGGGAGGGTCAAAATGTGGAAGGGTTCAAAGAAAAGGGGGAAGGCCAAGTGGTACATGATGGGGTTCAATTGGGTTAGTGAAAGGGTTTAAATTTTAGTTTATTATTTTTTTAAGGTTTAGGGTAAATGTAAATGTATTTTTGTTGTAAGGTTTAATTTAAAAAGGTAATTGGTTTAAAAAAACTGTTTTAATAAAAATTGGTTTCAAATAAAAAATTGGTTTTAAATAAAAAAATAGACTTAGGGGTAAAATAGTAATTTTGGATTTCGAGTAAAGGGTAAAATCGTAAATTGGTTTGGGATAGGGTTTTGAGTCCGTTTTCCCAAGCTTCTTCCGAAAACACGTCCCGGGATCCAAAAATATAGAAAATCCACTCCCGGCTCCGTCCGTAATGCACTTTTTCGTTCCAAGCTTATTTCTGTTCGTTTTTGCCCTGTTATCGACCTTTTGTACCTGAAATTGATAAAAACACATTCCAAGGATATCTGCAATATAAATGGGTATATTTCAGTGTTTTTAGACGTTTTTTGGGATTTTTCGGGCGTAAAATGATGAGTAAAAGGCCACTCATCATCCCCCCACACTATCAATTGCTAGTCCCTAGCAATCCGATCATATAAAGTAATGAAAGGATCAAGAATACCAAGAATACCCCGTTTCGACTTTTTTATTCACTATGAGAAATTTAAACAAGAACGTAAATAAATAATATGCTTGATTTTTAAAACATGGCATCACAGAACGGGATTCACAAAAAATGGGTGTCTCCGGGGAATTTTAATCGTCATCATCTTTTTGATACTCTCAAACCAAGCTTAAACTTATTGTGCAAACATTTTTGTAAAATGCCAACACTACTTATATCAATAATCAATGTAAGTCGAGGCTCAACTTTTTACCCCCGTAATTTATTGAATTTAAGTGAGTGTGCTCATTTTCAAAAGTTTTATCATTTAAATCGACCATTGTTATGGTTGTTATCCACTTAACTAAAATATTAACTCACCGGAAACTACGAAAGTCTAAGGATCGAAAGGGCCTTTTCCATGTAGCGGCTTTCTTCTCGGCACATCCCAAACCTGTTGGTTTTAGGTGACGGGGCTTTTGACACCTCACGGAGAATAGTACCGAAATTAGCGGGAATTTGATTCCAAAGATTTACGAGGCTACCTTTAAGTTAAGACTAAACCTAAATAGATAGCAACCGACGATGATTTCGAGATTCGAGATTCAAAGGTGAAATCACTCCATGTAGCAACTTTCTTCTCAGCTTGTCCTTTTAAGGAGGCTAGGTTTTCACCCTTGAGAATAGTATCGGAGCTTTCGGGATCTTTGAAATCAAGAATTTCCAAATTACCGTCAAACTTTTAGACAACTTTGACGAATACTTGTTCAACTTTCGATTTAAATTTTAGAAAAAGCAAGTTTCACACATTTATTAATAAGCAACATAATACTTTTATTCAAGCAACTCATATTTTTCATTTTTCATTTTTCAACTTTTTCACTTTTTTCAATTATTTTTTATTTTTTATTGTTATTATTATTTTTTTTTAACTTTAAAGTTGCAACTCTTGCAGCATTCAAGCGCTTTACGATACTTTTATTTTGAAACATTATTCAAATTTCAAGAAAGTATGCTTTCCCGAAAATTTAAATAAAAAGTTGAACTCGGACTCTAAATCAATTTTGCTTACAAACTTTTTTATTGTGACAAGACAATTTAAACGTTCAAAAGTTTGAAAACGAGCACATATTTTAGTCTGGTTAGTTATCTTCTGGGAGAAAAAGCCATAGATTACTTATAAAAGCTCTAAAGAGAACCAACTACTCTACGCCTAGCATTTTCATTTGCACAACTCGTAAAAACTTAGCCTAAATGTTAAGAGAGCCGCTAGATCAACACTCTTGCAGAGTCGGGATTCCCGTTGTTCTAGCCTAATCAAGACTAAACTGCCATTAACACCGAAGCATTAATGTATTATTTTTGTGCAAAGCACTTCTTTAAAATGCAAATACTTAACTTAAAACGATAAAAATTTAAAAATTTTGGTCAAAACGGGAGTGCTAGGGTACTAGAAGGTACAAATGTGATCAAAATTCGCTAGAATCCCCCCACTCTTAGAATTGAATATTGCCCTTAATATTCAAAGTACCGGCCATTATGTCGAAACTATAGAACGGAAAAAGGTAATACTACTAGCCAAGTGTGGAAACGAAATCTTTTTTCACAAAATGGATTAATAAGATATCCCTAGATATTTTGTTAGAAAAAAGATCGAATATGGGGCGGCTGGATTGAAAACAGATGCATCAATCATCACGATCTACGGGAATCCTGAAAATAGAGAGCAAACACACAAGAAGCAAACAAGTAGAGGAATTCCCCCACACTTAGTGTTACAAAAGAGATAAGAAGATAGAGGATAAGCATGGGTTTCCACTCACAAAGCGCTACTGTTTTTGTTAACCGAGTCGCTAGCTTGACTCGACCCCGAATTCATTGGTCCATGGGGGAGCAAGTGGAAGAGAGAATCTCCATCGGACTTTCATTCAAATGGTTTGGATAAACATTGAATGTGCTGAAAGTTCCACTCCAATGAGATACAACCGGCTCAAAAGAATGACACACGAAAATACCGGGGTCAAAAATGGTATCCTCACTCCCGTAGGAGTTAAGACATGGAGAAGTCAGGGGATAAGAAAGCAAAGTTTCAATTACTTGACAACGGGAGGGATGGGTGGGCAAAAGATTAGATTGAGGAACATTAGCCGAATGTTCATAAATCTTATCCACCACTTTAGAAGTTAAAACATCCGTATCTTGCTTATAGAAATTTCCATCATCCGATGGTTTAGCAGGCGGACGAGAGGATGATGGATCTAAGTCATGATCGTCACTCTCAATACCCGGAGGTATCGAGTCATCCGGAGAAAGAAATGAGTCGACCTCTTCCATAAGAGGGTCACTCGTCGAATCATCAGAAGGCTCATTGTATAAAAAGATCTTCCAATTCTTTAAGGTCGGCTTCAAAATCGAAGTGTGCATCATCATCTCCCGGTGGAGATGGATCAACGAGAGCGACTGCATCGGTGAACGCCTCGAGAGGGTCTAAAGTCGAAGTGGGATTACCACTATTCTTTTCTTCAAGCTCAGGTGTCACAATTCTCAATTTCCGGTAATTTCTCAAACTCAATATTCATCATTTTTCGTAAACTAGGTTTATGAGTATCAAATTCGCGTAACCTTAATGGTTTAACTGCGAATTCATGAACAATCATCAAGGGCATTTCATATAGACTAGGTTTAGTCTACATATCATTAGCATCATTATCATCATATTAGTTCATGTATGGTTTTGCATTTTTCATTAAACGTATAATTTCATATTAAATAAACGCTATCGCGTAATTAATTATTTTGAACAATTGATCCGATACTTCCAAAAATAATCCTAATATATTTTTATACTTATATTAAGATTATAAAAATAATATTATGAGTTTACCGGTATTTTAAATTTATTTAGATATAATTGTTATATTCTACGGTTTTAAGTAAAAACTATCGATAATTATTATTTCACTCAAATTTTGCAAGAAATGTATTTTTATAATTTTTATGACCTCAATATATTTTATTTTGACCCGTTAAAATTTATTTTTAGTTAACGCTACCCTAAATACTCAAATGTGTATACAAGTTACTACTTATCTTCAATTAACTTCACATTTACTTATACTTATACATTTAAATACATAATAAAAAAAATGTATTATCTAACATTAATACCCCCTTGTCGACACAAGGGGGTGAGTCATTTGAAAATTCACTAAATATCTCTTATATATCATATTATACAAATATAAACACATACAACACAATATTTGCAAAGTGTAAAAGCAAAATATCTCTCTTCCTCTCTTCACCATTGAACCGGCCAACCATAAGGATCAAGAGGAGATCATCAAAAAATTTCAAGACAAGTTTATTACACTCTAGTTACACTCTTAGTTTAGGTTTTGAAATAAAAACCTAGGGTGTTAGGATTAAACCTTTGTTCATTAACCTCATCAAGCTACTAGTAAGCATTTCATGTTCATATTCATCTTTCATATTTATTTTATGTTCATTTCATCATATTTAATAAAAACATGCAAGTCATATTGATGTTTATACCACTTTTCATTGTTTTTAAGAGTTATATATATATATATATATATATATATATATATATATATATATATATATATATATATATATATATATATATATATATATATGTCATCCTATAATTACTCCTTGAAATATATCACTTTTGGCAATGTCTAAGAACCCATGACACCCTAAGAAGGTGTATGGTAGGATTAGAATAGCTTCGGAGTTGTTTTGAGTTGATTAGAATAGGTTTGGTATGAGAAAACTCATTTTCGACAAGTTTTCTTAAGGGTCTGTCCATATTTTTGAAATCTGGAAATTTAGACAGTAGATAAAATTTTTTGGCCTAGATATTTAGAAAGTACACTTTAAAACAAAAGCGTGGCGGCTTGAGGCAGGTTAAAAGCGAGAGCTTTAACGAAAAGTTATGCTATTTACAAGTTAGGAGACGAAAACTATAAAATTCTGAAAATTCAGCATGTTACGTCCACTTTTTATGAGTCAAAAATGAGGCTTAGGCGTTATAAATTGTGTCGACTTATCAAAAATATATTAGTATACTTTGATACGAATCTAAGGACATATAAAGCGTAGAAAAGCGGACTTGTAACGATTAAATTATACACGTTTACACAAAGTTGCCGTAACTTTATTATATAAGAAAAACTAGTATATTTCTATTAGACAAGTATTACGGCAACAAGTGACCATGTTAAGGGTCGTTTTTAACAGTGACGTAGTACTTTTTATAACATGATGTCTTCTAGTAAAAGTAAGTTCGCCAAGCATATTTTCCAAAATGTCCGACCGTTTGTCAAGCGGAGTTGTAATGAATAAAA
>OU343223.1:179695773-179723934 GCA_910596185.1 Chrysanthemum makinoi
TACGGTTACTTAAACTTTGCCGAAAACCACCCTTAAACAACATTTTGGACAAAAGTACCATACTTAACCTATATTTTTCTCTATGATCGAGACCTCTAGGATGAAAACTTAAATACTAAAACTTTTAGATAATGATACAAGCTTCCCAAAACCGTTGAGTTCGTTTCCTAACACTCGACGTGCACCATTTTACGACTAGCTTTTAGAGGCCGTTTAGTCACTTTCATGAAAATTTTCAATGACATTAATTTACGATGAAAAGTTGTAATTTCATAATAAATCACTAAATGACTATCGTAGGATATCGTTTCAACGTAAATACTTGTAAAGTAATTAATAAATTGTCAAGACGTTATAAGATTATTTTTCGACGATAAACTCTACATTTCAAAAGTGTACAAGTGGTCTGGATATCATATGAGTTTGCATGCACGACATTGTTTCATGACTTATATTAGAGCATATCATTCATAATAGGTCGCGGTTAGAGTGTTGCGTCTCATTTCTGTGCATCCACTCTGTCATCATAACTATTACCTGGGTGAGTATTCACAATCCCCTTTTTACCGTTTTACTATATTTTGGGGCGAAATGCATGAACCATACTTGAATTAAATTGATTCTTACTTTTGTGAACTCTTTTGACTTGAACATTTGAACTTGAAACAAATCCTTGAACTTAATTACGAATTTATGCCTTATTTGAACTTATTGAACCGTACGTACTATGAACCAAAATTCTCGCCTTATTGGTGGAGTGTGCAAAGTCTCCCTATGTGAACGAGCAATACAAATTCTACCTTATTGGTGGAGTGTGCAAATTCTCCCATGTTAGGGTGTTCTTAATTGTATATAATAGTTGTATGATGTACGTTCGTACATTAAGCATTGTTAGTCTCCTATTAGTAGGTTGTATGGATATTATTAGAGGTCGGGTCCATTAAAATATTATATTCGGGGGCTTTGCACGGTATACATTATTATATACGTGGTACTATATTGTGAACTATTATGACCACTTATACTTGACTACTTGATACGCTATATTTTATGCAATGGGTTCTGAACACACAGGTTGCAAGTTTTGTATGAGCGGAACTTGGAACTGAGTGGATTTACAATGCCTTTGCTTTGTGGATTATTTACGATGACCAAAACCTTTTGACTCTCTCTCTTACGAGTTTTCTTATTTTACGAAACGTGTATACTCACCTGTTGAAAACTGTAAGACCTTGATAGATCTTGAGCTTCCTAGATAGTTAGTATCAACTTGTAATCACAAACAAACTAAAAGAAAATCTCTACAACTTGTATTCTTTAGCGGAATATAAACACAAGTATAAACCACAGATAACTAAGAACTCTTTGATCCTCTATGGATCGTTATATTAATCAATTGTTTAAGCACATACATAATACATTCTATTGTGTTCCTTTTATAGACAAGGAACCCTAACTTCTTTTCTAAGAAACGTATAACTATGAAACTAAATAAGATATACACAATCACTTCCTCATAAAGCTCATGTATATCCTAACTAATTCTAGAATATACGGAATACTCTTTCCTTGAGAAACAAACTTACGACTAATATTACTTGACATAATCATGTCTTCAGTGAGAATCGGCTACACTTATTGAGAATCCATGGTGATTAATATCATCATGATTCATACTTCACATAATTCCCAACAATCCTCCCTAAATGGAATTTGACTAGGTTAAGTTCCGGTTTCTTGATAGATCTTTAAAGCGTCGGAACAAGAGGATTGTACACAAACATCATCGTGAAAAGAATCAAAACAAAAACATCTCTTTGATGAGTAAACTCACGAAACTCCGGATCTTTGCGACAACAAATGACAACGCATGTACATCAAACCATATAAGTTTCAAACTATTCTCATCACATCCGGGTGTGTTAACTCACAGTGAGAGGTGAATCATTGAAAATAATGGATTTGATGTCTCTTTAAATAGCCATCACTCTTGGGTAGCCAAATGTTTAAGTTCACAAACTATGGTACTAGCGATAACCATCGATTTATTAGCAAATCAACAACCATATAGCGGTTTGAAATGTCTTTACACAGCAGTTTGCTGGGACTAGTCAATTCTTAATATTGGTGATGATTACCAAATATGTATTCCTTTTGCCTTTACCCCCAAGCCATATACATGTGGGCTAGTCAATTCTTGGATTCCAAATAGGAATTAATCATGGTGAATTGATGACCATACAACCTCAACAATTAAGCATGGGTGGTTGCAAGCGCTATGATTTTGAGCAAACCATTACATTATCAGCGATTTGATGTGTCTTTACAAAGGCTGTACCCTTTGGACTAGCCAACTCTTTGATATATACACAAGGTAAATATGGTGAGTTAATAACCCGACAATATACAACAAACTGCAATAAAAGTTAGTAAAATAAAGAATATACAATTTTTTTAACTAAGAAATAAATAAAACAAATATTACAAAAAATTACAAGATATACAAAATACCACAATCAAGATAAACAGCACATGTTGCGAAGCTGAGTTTTTAATCAATCCAACACATTGTTGCAGCGAAGGTCATCATTGCCAAGCTGGATTAGGAAGTATTTCCAACTACGTCTAAGCATTCTTTCCATGAATGAAACGGAACAGCGGATAAGTCTTATCCGAGAACATACACAAAATCATGCCACATTTAATTAGAACCACATGGACTGCATGGCATAGGATAAAATCTCAACTCAATCTCCAACTTATGGTTGTAAACACGAAAATCTAAAACATAGATAAAGACTAAAATACCCTTGAAATCAAAAATTATAAAATACGTAAAATACGTTTATAATCATTTACCGAAATTAAAACCTAACTTACGAACAAGTAAAACTAAATGAATGTGTTATGCGTGATCGATTTTGGAATCGGCGAAAGATTTAAGCGTTTTGATAATATGTTGGGCCTCGTTTTTGTTTAACGGTGAACCACTTGGGCCGAGTATTTTGTCTCGTTTGGATCAAGGGGCGAGGCCAAGAAGGCCATTTGGGATGGGTTTTGTGTGTCGGTTGGACCAAGCGAAACCAAACCCCCTCCTCAAAGCCCTAAAACAAAAATGATACCACCTATAAATACAATCACTTATCATGAAATTGAAACACTAGTTTTGTTGCCTCTCTCTTTTCTTTTCTTCCCATTGGCCGAACCTAGTCTTGTGGTGTCGATACTTTTGCTTCAACAAAGCTAAGGTATAACAATGTTTATTCGTCTTCTTTCGTTACATCTTACGTTAATATGTTGTGATATGTTTTGTTTAGTCGAGGTTTGTATTTTCTTTTGTGGCGAGCCATTGTGAAACCAAACAAAGACAAACAGTAATGACTTGAACCTCATAATTATTAAAGAACATGTTATGTATCGTATTATTATCGGATCATAGATAGATGTTGAGCCATAGAACCGAACCATATAAAAGTTTTGAACAAGTATTAGCGGTAAAGATCATGTAAACCTAAACCCTAGTTTGAAGTGTGAACTGAATAATGCAAGCCGAACCATAAATGGTTTGTGAACCGTGTCTCATATGCGTGCGTTTATTAAGTCAAGTGAGTTTGTGGATATGTAGCGTAGTGCGTGGTAGTATCTAGTCTAAACTATTGTGCATGTGTGTGTAGATGTGTAATTAATCCGAGTAATAAGTAACTTGTGTGTCACATAAAATCATAAACGTGCATGGGAATAAAAGTTGAAGTATTACATGTATATAAGTAGCATTATGGTTAAGACATGAAGGTGTTAGGTTAAATGCGAGTCATTAAAAGACGTAACATGAAAAGTAAATGCATATTAATGTGATATTAAGAGAAGGAGAAAACCCTAGAACATAATGAGAGTCGATTAGGGTTTGAAGCTAAGAGTGTTAATTAGTTATTTCATGTGAGTTATTAGCGTTAAACTATTTTCACATTTAACCCTAAACTTTAATAAATGACATAATGAACCTTAATCTACGATATTAATTATAAAACACTTAAGTCTCATTTAATCATAAAACCCTAAAGTATGAAGATCATTGAATACACTAAGTATAAACACCAAATGTTAAAAGATCATTTCGACGATTATGTAATCATAAATAACATATACGGCCCAGTTATGTGTATAGGTTACGTGAAGAGAAGGAGTAATCCTTTGCTTTTATATTTACGCTTTTTGGTCATTTGCTTTGGAATAGATGCGAATATTAGACCTTTTACATTAAAGGTTCCTTTTAACGTTTTCTTTCGTTAGCTTTTCTATTAGGGTTTCCTAATCCTTTGCTATGAACCTCATTCCGTTTTGTTTGGTACATTTGCTATCACGAACTCGATTTCGAATTATGAAACATCGATTTTGAGCTATATGATATGAAAACTCGATTTTGAAAATATGAATAACCTTCGATAAAATATGATACGTATGGAGTTATGACATTACGATTTGACCTAAGATAGTTTGACACCCGAGCCAAATATTTCACTAGTCATGGTGGTTCCATGTCCGTATCGATTGATCGCCTCGATATGACTCTAGAAGCGATGAAGTGATGTTACCTTACGTTCTGGATGGTGGAGCATATTTTGTATATGGGGTATGGATGCATCTAGATGCGTTATGTTATACATTATATATTTATCCGATGATTGATCTTGCGTGCATACGTCCTTCATAACTACGGTAGGTCTCTACAAATGTTGCCTTACGAGAAATGTTGCCTTACGAGAAATGTTGCCTTATGAGAATATGATTGTGATCGATATTTGTTTTTACGGGCTCGTGGTAGTTAACTATAAACTTTATTTGAAAATTCAGATTTATACTTTGAAAATGATTATGATTTTCTATCTTTGTTCACTATATTCCGTATTGATATTGTTTCATGACCGCTTTGCTTTCATATCTCATTCCTTTGGGCTTTTGAAGCTCGGCCGCATTTCTTTTCTTCTTGGCGGGTATCTAAGCATTGGAAATTTGGGTTTTGCTTTGGGATGAGTGCATGAGTGGACTTACCTTAGAGATTTTAACTTTGATATTATGATACCATTTAAGACTTTATTATTTCAGATATTTTTGTTGGAGTTTATTTTCCGCTGGGACCTATGTATTGAAGTCATGTTGACTTAAATTATTCCGCATTTATGTTAAGACTTCTTTTGGAGATTTATGTTTGCTTTGATATGACACCATTACTTGTGATTCCTTTACCCTTGTCGGGTTGGGGCGTTACAAATTATGGCATGAGAGCCCGGAGTTTACGACTTGTAGTCGGGACTGTGATATATGGACCCTAGGTTTTGAGACCTTAGAGCTTAGGCTTTGACATGTGAGGATTGGGTAGACTTTAGGTTTCCTTCTATGAACTTCCATTTAGTATCTCACCTTTGTTCATTTTGCTAATCGTTTGAATATCGTTTAGATGGTTGAACTTCATTACTACTTGTTAGCTGGCGGAGACGATGATATTATTCGGCTTGGATCTTTGCGGTTGCCAATCACGCTCAACACTCTTTTCCTGGTCTTACTACACGAGGTATGATTGCGAGTGATCAACAACATTACGTATCGAATGGTGCCCGGGTAGTGGTGGAAATCAACCCGTTGGCATTCATACTTGGCTCGGCGTTTGGTAAGCTCAAGCCTTTTCTTTTCTTATCTTTGCTACTCCCCAGTAGAGGAATTTGGATCACTCATATTGAAGGCATTTTGAAATCGGGTTGTGGAGATGAATTTAAGACTTGTTTGGCGCATTTAAGTTGGAAGGTGATGCTTTGAATTGGTGGAAGGCACTCAAACAGTGAGAGGAGGAGATCTTTTGCTATTACTTGTACTTGGGCTGAGTTTCGGACTATCTTCTATAACCGTTACTTCCACGATCTTTGAATAGCAAAGGTATGAAGGATTATCAAGGAATCTACGGTTTGATCATGAGAAACTCCAATGAGTACATGGGTAGGTTTATGAAATTTTGGTAGTTGTGTGGGAGCGAATGCTAGAGATGGTAGGTCGGCTAAGCACTTCAAGTGGGGATTGAAGAGTGGGTGTTGGACCGAGCTTAACAGAGTATGAGGATGTGTCATTTGCAATAGTAACTTCGTAACATTGAGATCTTTCATGAGGTTCGGGTTCCAACAAAGCGTATCGCGATGGTGTCGGATTCAAGGTAGGACTCAAAGTAATGATTATAAGGGGAATGCAGCGGGAGTTATGATTGAGGGGTCAGTGGATAGGAGTTATGATGTTGAGGGTGGTCGAGGAAGGAATGTGGACTCTAGAGCCTGCACGAGGCTGAGGAGTGAGGATAGCGAGAGCTGGTGTGAGAGGAAGAAATGATCGTCGGAATCAAGGTAACAATAACCCGGTTACAACAAATATGTCAGTCGACGAGGGCATATGAGGTCGGTGCCGAGGATCTTACAGTGCGTGTAGGGCAATGAAGTTTTGCCTCCCCACCTATTTGTACTACTTGTGGAAAGGTTCATCCGGGACCGTGTTTCAAGGCCACACAGTGGATGTTTCTCTTGTGGTTCCACTACTCACAAGATCAAGGATTGCCCTAAGAAGAACCCGTTGATTCACGGAAACTACATCAAGCCACCAACTACTCTGGGCGTGTTTATGCTACTACTGGAATCGGTAGGGCGGCGCCCGGTACCATTACGGGCACTCTTTTCATTGATGATTATACGTGTACGTTTTATTTGATACGGTGCTACACACTCCATTATATCCGTCACATTTGCTAAGAAACATAATATGAAGCCCAAACCATTAGCAAATCACTTAACAATTTCTACCTCTATGAAAAACCACATTATCATTGATCATAAATCGTTAAGTGCCCTTTTCGTTTTGATGATAAATTAAGCTCTGCAAATCTGTATCCTCTCGATATAGTCGACTTTGATATCATTCTAGGCATGGATTGGTTGGCTTATCATAGAGCTTCCATTGGTATATGCTAGAGCTGTGATCTTTGGAGACATAAAACATCTGAATTTGTTTATTATGGTTCTCAACCTCTCAAATGCTGTAAGCTCATTTTACGCTATGAAGGCACGGACCATGCTTGCTCATGGGTGCCAAGGTTTTCTGGCATCTATTAAGGACACATCTTTGGAGAATCCTAACATTGAAAACTAACTACATTGTTTAAATAATTCACCGACATTTTTTCAGATGAACTTCTGGTCTTCCCCGGCTAGAGAAGTTGACTTAATTCACAGTCTTTGGCCCGATTTGAAGGCTCATGTCATGGCACTGTAGAAAGGAGTTAAAGGAGAGGCGGTACAAGAGATGATAGAAAATGGATTCATTCGACCGCGATGTTTCTCCATAGGGTGCCTTTGTCTTGTTTGTGAAGAAGAAGGATGGAAGTATCGCGTCATGTATGCGACTAGTGAACTCAACCATATTACTATTCGAAACCGTTATCCTCTTCAGCGTATAGATGATTTGTTTGATCAACTGCAAGGGCGAAGTTCTTTTCTAAATTGATGCGTGATCAGTTTATCATCATTTCACGTGTGAGGAGCAAGATGTTCCTAAGACCGCGTTTCGTACCATATATGGTCATTATGAATTTCTCGTTATGCCTTTCGGTTTGACAAATGTACTGCTTGTGTTTATGGACCTAATGAATCGTGTTTTCCATGAGTTCCTCGATAAGTTAGATTATCGTTTCATTGCGACATTTTTGGTTTACTCCAAGTCACGAAGAAGAGCATGAACAACATCTCAGGATAGTTTGGAGATTACGAGGAAGAAAGAAGTTGTGCGCCAATTTTCGAAGTGTGAGTTTTGGTTAAAACAAATTAGCTTTCCTTGGTCATATTGTATCTACTGATGGTATCACCATGGATCCGTCTAAGGTTGAGGCTATCACTAAGTGGCCAAGACCTCTGACTGATGGCGAGGTTAGGAGTTTTCTAGGACTTCTTTGGTTACTACCGGCGTTTTGTAGAAGGTTTCTCGATTAGGTTTGCCCCTAACTTAACTGATGAGAAAAGGAAAAGTTTGTATGGGCGGATGAGCGAGAAGAGAGTTTTGAGGAGTTGAAAGCGAAGATTGGTGTCGCTCCTATTTTGACTCTTCCATCAGTTCGGAGGATTTCAAATTTATAGTGATGCATCTAAGAAAGGATTAGAGCGTGTTTTGATGCAACATGGAAAAGTAATAGCTTATGCTTCAAGGCAAGCTGAAACCGTATGAGAATTACCCAACTCATGACCTTGAGTTATTTGTAGTGTTAAGCATTGAAGATCTTGGAGACATTACTTGTATGGAGAGGCGTGTGATATTTTCACCGACCATAAGAGTCTCAAGTATATTTTCACTCGGAAAGAACTTAACATGAGACAAAGAAGATGGTTAGAACTTTTTAAGGATTATGACACCAACATTCGATTACCATCCGGGTAAGGCTAATGTAGTTCTTGATGACTTAGTGAAATCGGGCATTCTTGCAAGTATTGAGATTGGACCTAAGTTATTCGTGACTTACGTTTGGATGAGGTTATTGTGTCATGCGAGGTTTTGGGGATCTTGGGCTAGTATGAAGGTGGAGTCAACCTTATCACGCAAATTAAAGAAGCTTAGAAAGATGATGGCGAGCTATGGGTAGTAAGCAAAATGTAGAAGAAGGTAGCGGATCGGAGTTTAAGGTTGATAATGGCGGATTATATGGTATGAAGATAGCTCGTGTTCCCAATGATTGATGCGCAGAAAGTATGATGAAGCTCATATTTCTTTCCTTTATCCATCTTGGTTCTACCAGATGTATAGGGATTGAAACTTGATATACGGTGGAATGGCATGAAGCAAGATGTGGCGGCGTTGTCGAAGTGTATGATTTGTCGGCAGGTTAAGATTGAACATCAAAGGGCTAGTGGTATTCTGACCATTGGATATTCCGACATGGAAGTGGGATAAGATATCTATGGTTTTGTGGCCGGACTACCTTTTACTTTCGGAAAAAGCATGATCACGATTTGGGTAGTTGTTGTCGACTAACCAAACTGCTCATTCTTACCATTAGGAAGGATTATGGTATTGGTAGATTGGTACTGACAGAGATAGTTAGACTTCATGGTACTCCGGCATCTATTGTGTCCCGAGGAGATCCGCGTTTTACTTCAGTTTACGGAAGGTTTGCAAAAGCTTGGGGTACTTCGACTTAATTTGGTACAACATTTCATCCTCAAGCGGATGGTCGGTCGAGAGGACTATTAGGACCATAGAGGACATAACTAAGGGCTTGTGCTTTAGAATGAATTTGGCGGTGGGATGAATATTTGTGTTTAGTAGAGTTTGCATACAACAACAGTTGGCATGCTAGCATTAAAGGCGACTTAGTTTGAACTTCTTTATGGAAGGAAATGTAGAGCACCTACTTGTTGGGATGAAGTAGGTGAGCGGCTTAATTGAAGGTCGGAAATGATTGAGATCATGTGAGAGAAAGTAGGCATTTGCTAGAAAAGTTGAAGGAGGCTAGGTCTGCGTCGAGAGAAAGTTATCTTTGACAAGCATAAATGAAGTGATTTAGAGTTTGGGTTGGAGATCGATGTATTTTTGAAAGTTTACGCCGTTTAGAGGTGTGAAGCGTTTGGAATCAAGAAGCAAGCTCGTTCCTCGATTCATCGGTCGTTTTGAAATTTTGGGCATTATAGGAGAATTTTGCATCGATTAGCACTTATTTTCGATTATCATGTTCGATGTTTTCATGTATCTCTTCTAAGGGGATACAATTATCATCCGTTACCGCGTTGCTTCTTCCGTTTGATCAAATTCAATCCGATATGTCTTATACGAAAGCGGAAGCTATTTGAAAGACAAAAGACGAGTCATGAGAAACAAAGTCCTTGGATTCGTTAAGATTCTTTGGAAAAATCACCCGGGCGTGAGGCTAGTTGGGAAACCGAAAGAGTCGATCTTGACTAGTTATCATTTCTTTGAATAGTTTGGTATGTTCTCATTTTAGTTTTCGTTTTAGTTTCATTCAATTTCGAGGACCGAAAATTCTTCTTTTAGAGGGGAAGAATTGTAAAACCTGAAAATCTAAAACATAGATAAAGACTAAAATACCCTTGGAATCGAAAATTATAAAATCACGTAAAATCACGTTTATAATCATTTAGCGAAATTAAAACCTAACTACAATAAGAGTAAAACTAAATGAATGTGTTATGCGTGATGTCGATTTTGAGTGCGGCGAAAGATTTAAACATTTAAGCTAATATGTTGGGCCTAGTTTTAATTAACGGTGAATCACTTGGGCGAGTATTTTGTCTCATTTAGATCAAGGGGTAGAGAGCCAGAAGGCCATTTGGGCCGTGGGTTTTGTGTGCTTTCGGTTGGACCAAGCGGAAACCCAAACCCCTCCTCAAGCCCTAAAACAAAAATGATACAACCTATAAATACAATCACTTATCATGAAATTGAAACCCTAGTTTTGTTGCCTCTCTATTTTCTTTTCTTCCCATTGGCTGAACCCTAGTCTTGTGGTGTCGAGACTTTTGCTTCAACAAAGCTAAGGTATAACAATGTTTATTAGATCTTCTTTCGTTACACTTACGTTAATATGTTGTGATATGTTTTGTTTAGTGAGTTTTGTATTTTCTTTTGTGTGGCGGCGGTGTGAAACCAAACAAAGACAAACCGTAATGACTTGAACCTCATAATTATTAAAAAGAACATGTTATATATCACGTATTATTAAATCGGATCATAGATATATATTGAGCCATAGAACCGAACCATATAACAGTTTTGAACAAGTATTAGCGTAAAGATCATGTAAACCTAAACCTAGTTTGAAGTGTAGGCAGAATAATGCAAGCCGAACCATAAATGGTTTGTGAACGTGTCTCATATCGTGCATTTATAAGTCAAGTGAGTTTGTGGATATGTAAGCGTAGTACGTGAGTAGATTATCTAGTCTAAACTATTGTGCATGTGTGTGTAGATGTGTAATTAATCAGAGTAATAAGTAACTTGTGTGTCACATAAAATCATAAACGTGCATGGGAATAAAAGTTGAAGTATTACATGTATATAAGTAGCATTATGGTTAAGACATGAAGGTGTTAGGTTAAGTAGCGAGTCATTAAAAGACGTAACATGAAAAATAAATGCATATTAATGTGATATTAAGAGAAGGAGAAAACCCTAGAACATAATGAGAGTCGATTAGGGTTTGAAGCTAAGAGTGTTAATTAGTTATTTCATGTGTGAGTTATGACGTTTAAACTATTTTCACATTAAACCCTAAACTTTAATAAATGACATAATGAACCTTAATCTACGATATTAATTATAAAACACTTAAGTCTCATTTAATCATAAAACCTTAAAGTATGAAGATCGAATACACTAAGTATAAACACCAAATGTTAAAAGATCATTTAAATGATTATGGAATCATAAATAAAATATACGGCAGATTGTGTATAGGTTACATGAAGAAGAATCCTTTGCTTTTCAGTATTTACGCTTTTGGTCATTTGCTTTGGAATAAGGTACATATATTGACCTTTTGTAAAGGTTCATAGCGTTTTCTTTAGTTAGCTTTTCTATTAGGGTTTCCTAAGCCTTTGCTATGAACCCCATTCCGTTTTGTTTTGAAATTTTATTTGCTTATCACGAACTCGATTTTGAATTATGAAACATCGGATTTTGAGCTATATGATAGAAAACTTCGATTTTGAAAATATGAATAACCTACGATAAAATATGATGCATTGTCGATTTATGACATTACGATTTGACCTAAGATAGTTTGACACCACAGGCCAAATATTTCACTAGTCATGGGGGTTCCATGTATTGTCCCGATGATGCACCTCGATATGACTCTAGAGCTGATAGAGTGATGTTACGCGAGGTTCTTGGATGGTGGAGCCATTTTTGTATATGTAGGAAGGGCGTATGGATGCATCCTAGATCACATTATCTGTTATACATTATATGTTATCGATGATTGATGTGCGTGCATGCCGTCCTTCATAACTCACGGTAGGTCTCCCTACAAATGTTGCCTTACGAGAAATGTTGCCTTATGAGAATATGATTGTGATCGATATTTGTTTACGGGCTCCGTGGTGATTAACTATAAACTTTATTCGTTAATTCTGATTTATACTTTCAAAATGATTATGATTTTGCTATCTTTAGATTCACTATATTCCATATTAGATATTGTTTAGTATTGGCTTTGCTTTCATATCACATTCCTTTGGGCTTTTGAAGCTTCGGTAGCATTTCTTTTCTTCATGACAGAATCTAAACATTGGGTTTTAGCTTTGGGATGAGTGCATGAGTGGACTTACCTTAGAGATTTTAGCTTTGATCTTATGATGCCATTTAAGACTTTATTGTTTCAGATATTTTTGTTGGAGTTTATTTTCCGCTGGGACCTATGTATTGAAGTCATGTTGACTTGAATTATTCCGCATTTATGTTAAGACTTCTTTTGGAGATTTATGTTTGCTTTGATATGACACCATTACTTGTGATTCCTTTACCCTTGTCGGGTTGGGGCGTTACATGAATCCTTCCAAATAGAATACCCTTTACCATCTGGAGAATGAGAATCAAACAAGACTTGAAGATCACCCAATAAATATAAACCAGAACCCTGTGGTGAATGAATAGTTTAATACTGAGTAACATGTTCATCTGACATCTTCAAATCATGTCTATCTACCAAATGAAAGATTTCCTTCAAAAGTTGAGCTGTATAGAAGAATTATCCAATCGATAAATAGTATTAAACTTCCCGGCTATCAATTGATCAATACACATGTGTTCCTTCAAGAAAAACATCAAGTTCTACTTTAATAAAAGTTGACTCATCGGCGAGATCTAAAGGGATATGCTTGGAAAGATGTTTCCTAGCTAGTCTCCTGAGATCTTCTTAAGGAGCGAAGTTTCCTTTTAGTCATCCTTTATTACTCAATGTATCACCCAAATTATGATAGATTCAACACTAGAAGCAGGAAGAAATAGTAGAAGGTTCGTGAGGATAAAACCATATGGATGAACTTTTCTCCTCACATGGATATTAACTTCTGGAGAACTTAATTTTGGTGCCCACAGCATCAAAATTATCTACAATCTCAATGTCTTGGGTCTCTTTGCTTTAGGAACATTAGGCGTATTATCAATCTGCATCGATGTGAGAAGAAGAAGTAGAACCAGGATAAAGCTAAGATTTGCTTCATTGACATGCAGTAGTTTATACGAAGTACTATGATTCTTCACAATCCTCCTCATATGAGCTCTCTTAGAGCTCACAGGTCATTGGTTTTCCGTTTGCTTTATTCCTTTGAGCAACAATAGCATTCCTCTTTCTAGGTGCTTCTAGCTTCTTTGTTTTCCAAGAGCTACCATTTGAGCCACAAAATTCTCCTATCATAGTGCACCTAAAATCGTTTAGCAAGATTAGGATTAGAATGCACCTTGATTAGTATAGGCATCCCATTGAGCATCGATGTCATTAGGAAATAATTCATCAAGCTCTAGTTGTCTCTCTATAGACAAATTAGAATCAGGGCTGAGCATGAAGAAATTCAGCCCTTTGCGACTCTTACGCATATTTTCATAATAACAACATCCTAGTTTGGCAGACCTTTCTTCTTCAGACACCAGATCT
The DNA here is from genome assembly GCA_910596185.1 of Chrysanthemum makinoi. Taxonomy (NCBI): domain Eukaryota; kingdom Viridiplantae; phylum Streptophyta; class Magnoliopsida; order Asterales; family Asteraceae; genus Chrysanthemum; species Chrysanthemum makinoi. Next base: position 179,709,461 of record OU343223.1, read on the forward strand.
GAACCAATCACTTCATCAATCACAATTTCCTTTCCTTTGTCAGGAAGGTTCAATGCATTTGAATCATTTTGAGGAATATGCACAAAAGATCTTGGAAGAAACACGTTGAAAATGCTTCAACAGTGTAGAAAATACTTCAACATTAGAATCCAAGTTAAAAGATGCGCTTGACAAGAAACACTTTAGAATCATCTTTGAAGGTTGAGAACTTGATGATTCTTGAACAAATGAAGCTTGACATGTTCGTGACAACATCCTCCATTTGAACATCGTGCACATCACGCACCACTTTGTCCTTTGAAGCTTGATAGATTCCTTATTCAAAGATAGTCTTTTCCTTTTGCTAGTATATCGAATAGGTTACTTTTTCTTTGAAGATTCGTGACAATATGAGAAGAAACATGAGTTGTTAGAGCTGCATCAACCAAAATTCCTAGTGATGCTAGCTGAGTATCTTCTCCTCATCGGAAGAAACCAAAATTCTCCTTTGCCCCTTTTCCAAGTTGTTCCTCCAAGTTCTTAACGATTCTGCAATTCCACAATCTTACTACCAAGATTAGACTTGGTCTCTGCAAGCTCCTTCTTGAGATCGCCACCTCTTTGCATACTGTTCACTAGAGCATATATAGATGTAAGTGTAATAGGGTCCTCGCTCCACCAATGATTGCTCTGTGGTAATGGGAGCATCATTGGGCCTTCGAAGAAACATCAACATGCTCAATGAATGAAACATTATCATCAACCGGATCTCTAACAGACTAGGAGTAGGCAACCTATTAAAGTCATCTCAACCTCATCATGAGGATCTGTGTAGTGGTGGACTAGATCTAGGTGAAGGAGTGGACAAAGGTTTCGGGAGTAACAAGATGTGCTTTAGCAGCATTAGAAGGGCCTTCATCTATTGTCAGCGATGGATTCCTCAGTGCAAGCGATAGTAGAAGGTGGAGAACCAACAACATTCCCTTCAGTGATTCATTGCCTGAGGCAACATAGCCGCTAGCAAAGGATGATGTGCCCCCTCATACTTAGTCCTCATTGAAGCAAATAGTTTAGCAGTTAAAGCTCCTATGGGATAAAAGGCTTGGGCTTGTGTGGTAATGTCTAAAATTATCTGAAGAAACCTAGGGTACATCAAAAACTTATGCTTTTCTTATCTATATTTTCAACCATATTATCAAAAATATACTTAGATAAATTATAAGTCAAACCCCGAGAAAGACAAACAATACCACATCCCATCTGTGTAGAAAATTGATCCCATCCTCCAGATTTATTGCTCATACATTGAAGCAAGGTGTGAACAAAAACCTCCATAGGACACAAGCTGATTCTTCAACCACATATCGGTCCTTTCACCTGATATCCAATAGCTCTTAGTCCGGCAAGAATATCACCGCATTAGAATGCGAAACCCCATTTTCATCATCCAAATGAAGTTGTCTTCTTATCGGCTCTCTGTCACCACATGCTCTTTTCGTCAATCATTGCAACAATCTACGTATCACTCCGTTTGGTAGATGCGCCCAAAATTGAGTAACCAACGATTCATATATAGCATTCGGAGAATGTGTTAAAGCATAATGAATCTTGGATCGCTGTAAGAATTCTACCATTGGTCTATACAACTCATCCCCCTTAGTTGTTCCTAGAAAGGCGACTTTATTATGATCATGTTTGAATTGAAGTGCCATGAGAAAAATCGTAAGTTAGGATTAAGATTCACACAAGTGAACGTGTTTTGAATGTGAGTAATGAGGGAAACTTTTAATTTGAGACGAAGATATGCGAATAGAGAATAAGTAGTAGTTTCCCAACTTTGGTCAAATGTTGACCGATCTTGTGATGTCTGCTACTTTTCCCCAAATTAACTTTCAACTTCGGCAGAAACACTAATCAATCTACTGAAGAATACTAATCGTGAAACAGATCCGTATTCAAGCTTGATAAATATCTTTTTCTTTTTTCCCCACGCATTAAATCTCATTAAGTCTTGAAGCTGTCTATAAAACAATCCCAATGCACACATAACTCTTCATCAAAAACCCCAAATATCATCACAAACCCTAATTTCATCAATGTTCCAAAATTAACCACAATCAACCATGAGTACTAAACACGAGATTATAGATCTCACTACATCATCCTCATCATCATCATCATCATCAGCGATGATCAAACCCCAGCTTCATTACTTTCCTCGACCATATCCACGACCAAGTAAATCACCCTTTCTCCCTTCTTCAGAAGAAGATAGTGTAGTGAATCAAGTGAATCTCGATGATTACGATGACTCCTATAAGGAGAGAACATCTTACTTCCAACCTTCAGCACCTCAGCCTCAACGAAAGCCACAGTAGAAATCCTCCACTACCTAAGGATAGAGAGGTGGTTCTTGGTCTTTACGCACAGTTTTGGTGCATCATCACATCGTATAAAAGGAAGTGCCTAGGGATGGTGGATGGATTGCATTTTGGTTGAAATCAGTAGATGAATCACAAAGGACATATTATTTTTCTTCATCATCATGTGTGGTCATCGTCATCTTCATCGTTTTCATCAATCCATCCTTCCCATTTTGATCCTTAGCTTCCTCGTTGTACAGGTCATGCATATCCGACCATCAAGATAGAAGGAATGGGTGGTTATGCAAGTCTTGATAAATGCATATCCAACATCTAGTGTGAAAGATGTGAGCAATCATGCATATCCAACAGCTTGTTAGATGTTGGAATAGATGATATAAACAAGATTCGGATTAGTAGATCATGTATAGCTCTTTTCTTGTAGTTGCATTTTATGTTGATTGTACTCGTAGGTCGTAAGTTGTAAAGCTGTTTCTCGAATGAATGAATGAACAATTTGCTTGATTACTTCTTGTTAAACATTGTAACCCGATACATTGTCTTCATGGAAACAAATAACTCACTTCACACTTTGAATTCGGTAGAAACAAGCTTTAACAACCATGGTAAATTCCAACTCGAATATCAATCACGCAAAAACGCAACAAACCACGAGAAACACACAAACCAAACAAAGACAAAAAAACTATCATTACATTATCTTGTTAGTGTTAGTGAACAAAATCAACAAAAAGTATACACATAAATCAAACCAATTTACATAAAAGAATGCAAAGTATACACAAATCCTCCCACGAGGCCTATGCCTCCCCTTAAACTTTGCGGTTAAGGGTTAAGCATACCAATATGGACCACAAGGTGTTGAAACCTTGGTCCATCAAAAACCTTTGTTAACAAATGCATACATTATCATCGGTGTGAATTTTAACCACTTTTATCAAATGCATGATTTCAATATGTTTTGTTATTTGTGAAAAGCTGGATTTTTAACAATGCATATGGTACTTTGATTATCAATAAAATTGTTGTGTTCATGAAGTTATACCCATAATCCAACAATTGATTTTGTATCCAAAGAACACTCCTGACAATTTGCGGCCGACACGTGCTACCTTGATGGATGAGGTAGCCACAATAGTCATTTCTTGCATTGCCAAGAAATCAATCTCTTTCAAGGAATTGGCAACCTCCGGTGGTGGACCTCTATCAGATTTGCACCGGCATAGTCACTATCACTATATGCTTCCGGCTTAAATGGAGATTCTTTTGGGTACCAAAGGCCTAAATGAGGTTGGCCTTTGAGGTACTTAAAGATCTTCTTAACAACATTGAGATGGGAAGTAAGTGGAGTAACTTGATGTCGAGAACAAACACTCACAGACAAAAGTAATATCGGTAGTGTCAAATACATCAAAGAACCAATCATAGATCGTAAAGATGTACATTCACTGGTGGATCTATTTCATTGTTGATCTTTGACTTTGGAGCTTCATAAGGTGTAGTGGCAGTCCTTACACTCTCCATACCAAACTTCCTCAAGATGTCCCTCATATTTGTCTACTTGATAAAGATACCATCGAGGTTCTGTGAACTTGGAGACCAAAAGAAAGTCATTTCTCCCATGGCACTCATCTGAAACTCTCCCTTCATAAGCTCCTCAAACTCCCTACACCAAGCTTCTTTTGTGGATCCAAAAATAATGTCATCCACATACAATTGCACAAGAATAATATCGTGGAATTCTTAAGGAAAAGAGTCTTATCAATTACCTCTTGATAACCATGCTTGAAATGTTGAAAGCCTAGCATACCAAGCTCGTGGTTCCTGATGTAGTCCATAGAGAGCTTTGACAACCTTGTAAACATGATAGGATGATCGGTCTTCAAATCCTTTAGGTTGAGTGACATAAACCTCCTCTTCTATTTCACCATACAGGAAGGCTCCTTTAACATCCATCTGATATACCATAAAACCCATATAGGATGTATAAGCCAAGAAAATCAGTATGGCCTCAACTCTTGCCACAGGTGCAAACACTTCATCATAATCAATCCCCTCCTCTTGTCTATAACCCCGAGCAACCAATCTTGCTTTGTTTTTAATGACAACACCTCTTGCATCTCTCTTATTTTTCTGAATCCATTTAGTCCCAATTGCATACTTGCCATGGGTAGTGGTACCAATATCCAAACTTGCGATTTTGAAATTGTTGCATCTCTTCCTGCATTGCCTCAAGCCAACTTGAATCTTCAAGAGCATGAGTAACACTGGTTGGTTCCACTTGAGAAAGAAAACAAGCAAGCAGACAATGTTCATAGTCTGTGTGATTGTCTCTTCTATTGTCTGAGACATAAGAGATAAAAGCCACTGACCATATTTAGAACTTGCCACGTACCCTTGTTCTACTTGGTGCATTAGGATCACCAATAATATTTGACTGTGGATGAGTATTGTGAATCCTTTTAGTAGCAATGGTGTTGACTTCAATGGAAGAATCAAGATTAGTCATAGTAGGTTCAAAATCGGTGTCATAAGAAGGTGAGGTGAAGATTCGGCTTTGGGTTGATGATTACCAAGATCCGAGGGTCTTGGGCGAAGTATAAGGATCTCCAAGTGCATGGACACTCTAGTAGAAATAGGAGTAGAAACAGACATAGCCTTGGTGAGAATTGGTAGGAGAAAGAGAATCACATTAAGCTGAATTTGATGTTTCCTTGATTGCTTCACTGGCACTCTCCTCGGCATTCCTTCCATTCTAGATTAGTTTGCATACTCTTGTGTCTTTAGCCTAGCAAGGTCCTGCATAATTGGATTCGTCTTCACTCTCATCGAAGTAACTGGAAGTGTCACTGTAAAATTGTTAGGGGAGAAAGAAGGCACTACAATGGGTTGTTCATCATCTTCAAACTCACTCATGCGAATCGGCATCGGGTATGCACTTGAGTTAGTTGGAGACTCTTGAGTACTTGCATTTTGATTAGCCATATGTCTAGAATAACCCAAATAATCGGTTAAGTAATCAAGGTCAAAAGACCAAACATGACCATGTCCTTGAACATTAGGCCTATCTTCTAGAAACCTCAGTTCAATGTCTCTCTATCTTCTTGGAGATAAATTGTAAACTCACATGCTCTTACTATGAGGAATATCCCACAATATAACCATCAGTTTCTCATCAAATTTGCCCAATGGATCACTTGTATTGAGATGGTCACTTGACAAAAAGGTTTAAGGTAATGAATAGTAGGAACTTTCCCATAGAGAAGTTCATATGGTGTTTGAAGTGTGGTCGAGTAATGGACACTCTATTCATACATAACAAGTCGTACCATGACTTGATCCAAACATGGTGGGTAGCTTAGAGTGCGCGGCATTGATCTTGCGGCCTCTATTAAGGTCCTATTTTTCTTTACTCCACCCCATTTTGTTGTGGGGTTCTTGGAGTGCTATAGTCCTTTTATCCCTTTAGACCTGAGAGTTCTATAAAATAGCATTCTTGAACTCTGTCCCATTATCACACGAATTCCTTTAACCTTTTTTTGCTATAATAAGTGTAATGAATTCTTTAAACTTGGAGATGTTTCATCTTTGGTCCTTAGAAAATACCCAACAAAATACTTTTTGATCAATGCTTCCACTTGAGTTGGACCAAAAGGATCCATATGAAGCAAGCAAGAGGTTGAAATAATACTCCACAGCAGTAACAACTTTGTATGAGGCTCTATGTTGCTTTCCTTTATTGCGAGCAAACAGTTATGATCATTTGTAAAGACTTTGGAAGGAAGACCTTCAACAAGGTTTAGAGAGCTTGTTTATGGTCTTGAAGTTGACATGGCCATCCTCCTATGCCATTTGGTAGACTCATCCAAGGATGCTTTAGCCACCAATCAAGTTAAATCACCTTACGGTTTAACATCGATTAAGTTGAATGTATAAAGATTGTGATTCGAGGAACTTTCAGAATTGAAGTTTCTTATGGGAGTTTGAAGTCTTTAGATAGCACAAGACATTCATCCTCTGTGAAGAGTATTTTGTTCTTGGTGTCAAGATTTGTGAGGCCGAGAACAAATTGAAGTGTTGGAGTTCCTTGACATAGTATACATTCTCAAATCCGATTGAGGTGTTTGGTCCCTTTGATAATTCTTCCATCACTTCCTCCAAAGGTTACATTGCCTCCTCCTTCAATTGATACAAAGTTATGCATCATATCTCTGTTTTCTGACATACTTCAACCACCATTATCAACAATGCCAACATCTTTATGCTTAAGAGGATGATTCTACAACAACAAAAATATACAAAATATAAGTACACTATGGAGGCAAGTCATTCTTGACTTGAACACTGCCTTGGATCATATGAATTATGCCATGCGGTGTATAAGATCCACTATTGTTCTTGGGTTTCCATTGAAATTTGGGTCCCTTTGTTTTCCAAGAACAACCTGAGGACTTGACTGATATCCAGTTCCTTTCCCATCGTCATTGAGTCAACATATCGGGCCAATAACCATTCTTAAAATATGAACTTGTTGTTTTACATATGGTCTTGCAATTTGGTCTTCTCCAAGGAAAGGAGAATTAGTTGCTTGGGAATAAGGTGGTATAGCATTAACATTGGTCCACATTGGTCTAGATGTCCTAGAATCACCACACCTACCCATCCTTTGCTCATGATAATCACAATCCTTAATTAAATGAAATTTACTTCTACACATAAAACATGTCTTCTGTTTAGAAGATTTATTCAAACCAAAAGATGTTCTATTACAAGCTGAAGTATTCAAACCAAAACCATGAAAGAATTGTTTTAACAGATATTATTATGCAAAGAATTAAAAGCAAGTCTTGAGAGGCAAATGTCTTGGAAGAGGATTCCTTGGCTGACAACAATGACATGCTTATTGGTAGTCTTGGAGTGCTTGGTGGGGTGAGACTTGGGAAGGTCAGACTTGTCATTTGAATCACACTCTGTAGACCCTTGCTGGAGGACTTCCTTTGTTAACACAAGAGACAAAGTCATTAGAAGAAGAATCGGAGTGCAGCAAGTCTTTTGACTTTTGCCATAGAGATGATGTGATCCATCAAAGTCAACATTTATGGAAAGGTCAATGGGCATGTGCTCACCTCTAATAGGTCCACGTCTGACATGTAGAGCACCTTCTTTCACAAAATTAGCTAGGCCTGCGGTGTAGATTTAGTGTGTCATCTAGCTTCTAACCCTACATACTTATTAAAGCCTAATCCTATAGAAGTATTTGGAGTTTGACTAGCATAGATGTGACTAGCTAACTTATTTCCATTTAACAACCATTCGTTATGCCTAGCAATTTCCTCATCTAGTTTCACTTTTAGCTCTAGATTTTTCGACACTATGCGCTCTTACTGAATATTTTAACTCATTCTTAGCACATTCAAGATCCCTTTCCAACACACTTATTTTCTCATCATAAGCTATTTGATTCTTCTGAAACCAAACCTTTTTTCTTTCTAGTGTTTTTAAAGCACTTTTATGCTTCAAACTTCTACAAAGTATTCATTATATTTAGGTTTCAAAATATCATAAGCTTCTTTTAGTTCATTATATCGCTCACTACAACCAAACAACGGTTTTGTACACGAGATGCCCATCAAGGCAATCTGATCATGCCTATCCTCGAAGTACAGACTTGCAATCAAACCAACATTATCAATGTCAAGACCATTATTCTTTTCACCGCTCATATTGCTTCAGTCCACATTCTTTGTCAAGAGTGACCAAAGTGCTGATCCTTTGAAGTTCCGAGCTCCCTCGATTCTGGCGATAAGTAAAGTATCTCGTCTCATCACCGACTTTTCTGTCTTTGCTCTCGGAAGTGACCCATCTGTTGACATGTGAAGCATTTGACATTCCTTTTGTCAAACCTTGCCGGATCTCTTCCTTGAAAGCCAAACCTCGGCACTGCTCAAAATTCTTGATATCCATGGATATCATAGCCACCTGCTACTTCAGCTTCATCTCTTCCATCTCGGTGGATCCACGATCTAAATCCTCATAGGCCGTTCTGGCGAGGATCATAATCAGCAAAGAAGGATCAAGCACATCTTCCATTATACCTCCATATTTAGAACTTGATGGAGTGGTAGTGTAAGATGATGATGAGTAAGTTGGACTTGGACCATGACTCATCTTAGGGGTAGAGGCTCCAATGAATGTTGTGTGACTAGCGGTGAGATGATCTAAAAGGACTTCTTACATCATGTTCAAGAGCTTTAAGTTTGTTGTATAGCTCATCAAAAGTAAGCATATCCAAACCACCTTTTGCTTTTAAAGCAATGCTCACTTGTAGCGAGGATGAGGTAAAGACCTCAAGAACTTAGAATTACAATCATCATTATCGGCTTTACTGCAGTTGATTTATGGACTTAAAATCTTGTGAAACTTATCATAGCCCTTGTGAATTCCTTCTTCTTCAGAGATTTGAAAGTCTTGGCCATTGTCTAGCATGGACTTTCTCATTCTCCTAGACTCCTCATTCCCACGAACTTAGCCTTAATTGCTAACCATATGTCCTTGGCATCTTGCATGAAGTGAAAATCACTCAAGTGATCCTCGGGAATAGCTTGAAGAAGAATGGTTTTAACCTTGGTTTCTCTCTGAACCGCCGGTAACTCTTGGCAGTTTTGGGAGGAACATAAGTCATCTTACAGTAGCATCGTGGTAGTTTTCTTCAAATTATTTCCCTTGACACTATCTCCCATAGATTCCAATCAATGTTGGAGATCCGGTTGCATTTTCATCGAAGATCATACTCCTCCCTTTTTAGGTAAGGAAACTTAGCATTCTTTGTTAGAGACTTAGGTGTTGCGGATGGGTGGTGTTTTGGTTGTTGGTGATTCGGCATCAACGTCGATCGAGCATGGATGAGTTTTGTTTTGGTTGTATTGGTGTTTAGAAAAACACATCCTTAGTATCGTAGAGACTCTCACGAGGCTCACATACCACTTGTTGAAAATAAGACCTTGATAGATCTTGAGCCGTAGATCGTTAGTATACTTTGTAATCACAAACAAACTAAAAGAAAATCTCTACAACTTGTATACTTTAGCGGAATATAAACACAGTATAAAACCGGATAACTAAGAACTCTTTGATCCTCTATGGATCGTTATATTAATAAATTGTTTAAGCACACATACATAATACATTCTATTGTGTTCCTTTTATAGACAAGGAACCCTAACTTCTTTTCTAAAAAGATAACTATGAAACTAAATAAGATATACACAATCACTTCCTAATAAAGCTCATGTATATCCTAACCAATTCTAGAATATACGAGGAATACTCTTTCCGGAAACAAACTACTAATATTACTTCACATAATCATGTCTTGGCCGAATCCACTACACTTGTGAGAATCCATCGCCAGCGTTATCATCATAATTCATACTTCACATAATTCCCAACATCACCAACTATTTTCATAGTTGACCCGTTTTTCTCTCATGCATTTCAGGTGATCGTTAGTAAAGCTTTTCTACAGGTCTTGCATGTGAAGTTTTCACTTGTCACTACAAATCGTTATGTAATAAAAGCAAATATTTTGGAATCTAAACTTTGTAATATATTTAGATGTGGCTAAAAATTTACAGTATTGTAATGGTGTACTCTTTCTTTTTTGAATCTTAGCGTTGGTATGTTTCTATTATCTTGTGCTTATATTTCCTTTCCGTTACACCCCTGCGTGTTTCCGCCTCCGTGAGTGTGACATGGGGTAAAGATTCACTATCCTCATTGAATATCAAAAGTGGATTATCTAAATTTAGAGTAAATTCATAATCGAAATCAAGCAGAGGAATAGTAGATGTCATATTGAAAGGTTGCTTAGACACCCTTGGGATTGGAACAAGGTCATCACTATCCTCAAGAGGATTGAATTCATCTTCCTTGTTCCCGTTAATAAGGTATCTGAAGAACCTTTAATAAGATGATCGATCTCCGGAATGATCATTTGAAATGTCACGAGGTGGAGAATTATAGTTAAAAGGCATATCACACATATTATTGAAGATACCCTTAGACTCACTTGGGATTGGGACAAGTTTCTCAACATAGGCGATTCCGTTTCCGTAAAGCTGGGAGTATCGTCCCTCATACTTAGAGAGTTAACTGGCTCTTAGTGCGATTCGGTGACAAAATCAAGAAAGCATGTAAGCCAAAAGCTGTTTGTTCTAATACAAATGTTTTCATTCTAATGATTCTTTAGAATATTTGTATTATACATAATTTCAGTAACATTGTTTCAAAATGAATGGGACTAAAATTTTTGAAAATCAATCGGACTCAATTTTTTCATAATTTTTTCACTCAATCCATGACAGGTCATGATTGAGGTGATTCAAATTTCATATTTTCAAACGATATTTTAATAAATAAGTCCACTTGTAAGTTATAAAGTGGTGAAAAATGTTTTGTTGTTAAACATTCGATTAATATGATCTTTTGAATTTATACTCAAAGATCTTTCAAAATGAAAATTTTATTTTTACTTAAAGATCTCTCAAATCTATCATACGACACTAACTTACTCTCCCCAAAGAGAAAGTGAGGGCGACAAAATGTTCCCTATCAGTAAATATTAAAATAGAGCCACATCTTTCCCCAAAATGTTTCTTAATTTTTTAAATCAATTGGGATCAGAAATCTAAAAAGGTTTGAAATTTTTGATCGGAGGAGAGATTGTGATTTAAATCTCAAATCTGATAAAATTGTGATTGTTTTAGAGACTCAAGCAAGCACTCCTTCCCCCATGTGCTAAATTATTTCAAAAACCAACGTACATCTTGAGGGGGAGCATTTATAAAAGATCAAAAAAATTGATGTACAAACGCTTTGATATTATATCACAAGTACCTTGATTGGCTTTTCAAAATTGTTTTCCAATTGGTTTCAAAGCGAAAAGAGCGATACCATAAGAACGACCATTTTATTTAATGAATAGTGAGTTATAAGAATGGTAAGGTTAGGTATTAGTTCCCACGCTCCCACCAAAGCCGGAGGGATCTACCCAAGGACCATCCACTAGATGGCGTGAAGTCCTTACGTATGATGATGAAAAAGGAGAAAAGTGAGAATAAGGGAAGAGTGCCGTGAGATAGAGCTAGATCGGAACAAACCCAACAAGGTTCTAATTATGAAATCTTGGTAAGCACTGAAGGGGTTGAAGAATGAAAAAAAAATGAAAAGGAAAAGGCTGAAAAGAAATAGCCCTCCAATAATTCAACCTTAGGGCAGAAAATGGGTTCAATACATATGCTACGGGTGGTTACCAAGGTAATGCCGGTATTGAAGACAAGACGGCATGGACCTAGTGACGCTTATACTAAACTTCCCTACTCAAGTTCTCTTAAAAGGACTAGTTTCATTCTCGAGGCACATAACCTATCAAATTTCTCTTTGAGATGGTTGATATTGAAAAAGGAGACCCTCTCCCTATTCTCCGCTTAGGAAACCAAAATACACTATTGAGTCTAGAGCTAAGAGATCATCCACATATTTAATTAGGACTCACAATTCATGAAGACTTGCTATTTCACACAATGTGTAAAGTAAGAATATATATATGAGTCCTACGCGATTATCCTTGTGGTATTTCCGAACATCGAGTGATATGTAAAGTATTCACAATGAAGATGGAAATCCTTCTAGAGCCAACATCAAACAAGCTCTTGGTGGGTGACATGTGAGATACTTCATGGATCAAACTTGTGACAACTAGAAAGAAATGATGGGGCGATTAACTCTTGAATAAACCTTGTTCCGTGAAATGGATTGACTCATGCTTTTGGAAAACCTTTCGATGTGCTCAACAATTATTTTTCTAGCACATCATCAGATAATTCTTTTTTAAGAAAAAGTATTTATGATTGAAACTTGATTTTTCTCATAAAATTTTTTCAAGTGTGCAAAACTCTCTCTTAGCAATAGCGAGTGTTTTCAAATCAAATTCTATCAATGGGTGAATCTCAATTCATTCCTCACTCAGGTCGCTATCTACTTTGAGACATTCTAGTGTGAGATGGCTAGCTCAAGCCGCTAAACCCATCAGGAGATTCTTGAGAATTCTACCTCGGCCATTATTTATCGCGATCTTGAACCGTGGTCCTTGCAACCCTATTCAACAAAAAAGTGAACAAAGACAATTTCAGATGTTTTATTTCCAATTATTGTTTGTATGAACATCTTATAGTTGCGGTGATGGAAATTAAAAGTCAATCTATAACCACAAGCTTCACACATCACACTTCACGTTTAAAGAAATCATGATAATCTAGAGACCAAAGCAATGCTTCCTCAACTCACGATACAAATATCATGTCGGTCTAGAAGTCAAATATCACATAGAGGCGATACAGCGGAGGATGATCCCGAGATCACCAAGTCATGGAACATTCAAAGACCTCCACTGGAAGTTGCAAAGTATGCGGACTTTGAAGAATCAAAGACTATGAGCTACAATACAAAGAACATGTAATAGAATGCTAGACTTCAAAATGTATTATCTATATGTAAATGAGGTAACCTCCACTTGGCGGATATTTTTTAGGATTTAGTAAATCCAGAAGTTAAAAGACTTCGGTCACCTCAATTATTTGTTAGCATTAGAAAGCTCGTAGTCTTAGTCATTTAATCATTAGAAGTAGTTAGTTAAGTAACAAGTGGAGCCAGGATCGAGGTCTTTACACACTATATACGATCGGTAGGAGGTGTATTTTGTAAAAACTATAAATACCCTCTACCTCCCAAGGTAGAGGTAGAGCTTCTAATACAAATTGAACCGAGATGGAACTAAGTTCCCATCCCTTCACTTTCTCTCTCTAAAACCTTCATCCATATTCGAACCATATAACTTGTGCTATTGTGTTTATGATAACCAATATCTATGATGCGATTGCATTTTACTTTGCCATTCATTTAGTGCTTATATGTATGTATTAATGATATATCTTGATTCTTTGGAGCATGATAAATCGAGTGATGTAATTTATTTCATATGATTTATGTACGGATTTTGAATAAACGACTCAAAGTGAGCAGATTTATGTTTGTGTGAAATGTTAATTAAGCGAATTTGGGCTTGGTTTAGGCTTAGGAGTTAGTTAGGCCCAATGATAAGAAATTAAGGGTTCGTTTGGTGTTTAATAGGTTTAGGGATTGGGCTTAGGTGTTAACAAGGTCCATTAAGTGTTATTAAATTCATTTTGGCATTTTAGGCCCAATATGAGAAATGTGGGAACGGGGTGTGGGGAGGTTGTGAGTGTGTTGTGTTGTTGTGGCGAATCAAAGCACGGTCTTGATTTGTACATGATCTAAAATATCATGGTATGTTTGTGAGCTTTCGTTTCAGGAAAATGAGAATCATACAACATATATTGATTTGTTGTTGCAATCTTAAGAAAAAGTTTTAAATTTTGCCTAAAAATGGGGTGTGAATAGTAGTCACGTAGTTAATCCTTGATTAATGTTTATTAATAACGGGGATTTTTATAGGATGTTACAGTACCTACGGTCATTCAAATTCCATCCCGGAATTTAAGTTTGAGGTGATTGGTAGGTGTTGTTTACGGGAACAAGTGTGGGTATTTGGTAGCGAATTTGATAACATTCCCAAGTATACACCGGGTTCTTTGTTAGAGTTCCATCGAACTTTACTTGATGGGGATGGGATTGCATTTTAGCTTTTCACTTCCCTATCCGTAATCTTTTAGTGGAATCATAATAGATTAGATCGGATACTTCTTTAAGTTTGACCACGTGAAAGACATTGTACTTTCTAAGAGCTCCTCTGAAAGCTCTAGTTTATAAGCCACTGGGCCAATCCTTTCTAGGATTTTGAATGGTCCAGGTTTAACTATCCATGCTCCAAAGCGCCTTTGTTCTAGGGGGATATACTCTCAACATGACTTTGTCTCCTATTTGACCCAACCAGCGGGGATCTACACTTTTGTCCATACAATGCTTCAAATGGAGCTTCCTTATCTTTGGCATGATAGCTATTGTTTATGCGAGAACTACCTTAGCGACAAGTGTTATCACAAACTTTTCCAAAATCAATCACACATGCTATCG
>OU343223.1:179724034-180064082 GCA_910596185.1 Chrysanthemum makinoi
ATACTTTGAAAATGATTATGATTTTGCTATCTTTGGATTCACTATATTCATTATTCGATATTGTTTATAGTGATTATGATTTTGCTTTGCTCATATACATATTCTATTGGCTTTTTGAAGCTTCGGCCGAAGCTCTTTCTTCTTCCGGTGAATCTAAACATTGGAAGTCGGGTTTTGCTTTGGGACGAGTGCATAGTGGACTTACCTTAGAGATTTTAGCTTGATCTTATGATGCCATTTAAGACTTTATTGTTTCATATTTTTGTTGAGCTTATTTTCCGCTTCGGGACCTATGTATTGAAGTCATGTTGACTTGAATTATTCCGCATTTATGTTAAGACTTCTTTTGGAGATTTATGTTTGCTTTGATATGACACCATTACTTGTGATTCCTTTACCCTTGTCGGGTTGGGGCGTTACATGAATCCTTCCAAATAGAATACCCTTACCATCTCGGAGAATGAGAATCAAACAAGACTTGAAGATCACCCAATAAATATAAACCGTAAACCCTGGTGAATGAATAGTTTAATATCGAGTAACATGTTCATACTGACATCTTCAAATCATGTCTATCCACCAAATGAAAGATTTCCTTCAAGTTGAATCGTATAGAAGAATTATCCAATCGATAAATAGTATTAAACTTCCGCCTATCCAATTGATCAATCACAAATGTGTTCCTTCAAGAAAAACATCAATGATTCTACTTTAATAAAAGTTGACTCATCGCCCTGAGATCTAAAGGATATGCTTGGAAAGATGTTTCTAGCTAGTCTCCGAGATCTTCTAAGGAACGAAGTTTCCTTTTAGTCATCCTTTTATTACTCAATGTATCACCCAAATTATTGATAGATTCAACACTAGAAGTGAGGAACGGAAGAAATAGTAGAAGGTTCGTGAGATAAAACCATATCGATGAACTTTTCTCCTCAACATCATTATTAACTAGAGAACTTAATTTTGGTGCCACAAAGATCAAAATTATCTACAATCTCAACTGTCTTGGGTCTCTTTGCTTTAGAAACATCAGACGTATTATCAATCCGTCAATGTAGAAAGTAAGAACCGGATAAAGCTAAGATTTGCTTCATTGACATGCCAAGGTTTATCACGAGTACTATGATTCTTCATAATCCTCTCATATGAGCCTCTTAGACTCACGCCATTGGTTTTTCCTTTTGCTTTATTCCTTTGAGCAACAATAGCATTCCTCTTTCTAGCCGCTTCTAGCTTCTTTTTGTTTTCCAAGAGCTACCATTTGAGCCACAAAATTCTCATATCATAGGTCACACCTAAAATACGTTTAGCAAGATTAGAATCGGATGCACCTTGATTAGTATAGGCATCCCATTGAGCATCGTGAATCGTAGGAAATAATTCATCAAGCTCTAGTTGTCTCTCTATAGACAAATTAGAATCGCATCGAGCATGAAGAAATTCAGCCCTTGCGACTCTTCGCATATTTTCATAATCAACAAACATCCTAGCTTGAGCGACCTTTCTTCTTGGACACGGTCTGAACCAATCCTTCATCAATCACATTTTCCTTTCCTTTGTCAGAAGGTTCAATAGTATTTGAATCATTTGAGGAATATGCACAAAAGATCTTCTAAGAAACACGTTGAAAATGCTTCAACAGTGTAGAAAATACTTCAACATTAGAATCCAAGTTAAAAATTTCGCCAACAAGAAACACTTTAGAATCATCTGTTGAAGGTTGAGAACTTGATGATTCTTGGACAAATGAAGCTTGACCATGTTCAGTGACAACATCCTCCATTGAACATGGCACACACATCACGCACACTTTGTCCCTTTGGCTTCGAGATTCCTTATTCAAAGATAGTCTTTTCCTTTAGTATATCGAATAGGTTCCTTTTCTTTGAAGATTCGTGACAATATGAGAAGAAACATGAGTTGTTAGATGCGCATCAACCAAAATTCCTAGTGATGCAATTTGAGTATCTTCTTGCTCCTCATCGAAGAAACCAAATTCTCCTTTTGCCCCTTTTCCAAGTTGTTCCTCAAGTTCTTAACTTGATTCGCGAATTCCACAATCTTACTACCAAGAGTAGACTTGGTCTCTGCAAGCTCCTCCTTGAGATCGGCCACCTCACACGCATACTGTTCACTAGAGCATATATCGATGTAAGTGTAATAGGGTCCTCGGCTCACCAGTGATTGCTCGTGGTAATGGAGCATCATTGGGCCTTCGGAAGAAACATCAACATGCTCAATGAATGAAACATTATCATCAACCGGATCTCTAACAGACTAGAGTAGGCAACCTATTAAGAGTCAGGTCTCAACCTCATCATGAGGATCCTGTGTAGGTGGTGGACTAGATCTAGGTGATGGAGTGGACAAAGGTTTTTGAGAGTAACAAGATGTGCTTTAGCGGCATTAGAAGGGCCTTCATCTATTGTCACCTGATGGATTCCCATCATTCAACGCAAGATAGTAGAGGTGGAGAACCAACAACATTCCTTCTTCCCAGATTCATTGCTCACGAGGCAACATAGCCCTAGCAAAGGATGATGTGCCCCATACTTAGTCCTCATTGAGCAAATAGTTTAGCGCTTAAAGCTCCTATGGGATAAAAGGATTGGGCTTGTGTGGTAATGTCTAAAATTATCTGAAGAAACCTAGGGTACATCAAAAACTTATGCTTTTTCTTATCTATATTTTCAACCATATTATCAAAAATATACTTAGAGAAATTATAAGTCAAACCCTAAGAAAGACAAACAATACCACATCCCGTACATGTAGAAAATTGATCCCATACTCCAGATTTATTGCTCATACATTGAAGCAAGGTGTGAACCAAAAACCTCCACATAGGACACTGGCGATTCTTCAACCACATATCAATCCTTTCACCCTGATATCCAATAGCTCTTAGTCCAGCAAGAATGTCCACCGCATTAGAATGCGAAACCCCATTTTCATCATCCAAATGAAGTTGTCTGCTTATCAGCTCCTCTGTCACCACATGCTCTGTTTTAGGTCAATCATTGCAACAATCTCTGTATCACTCCGTTTGGTAGCAGTCGCCCAAAATTGAGTAACCAACGATTCATATATAGCATTCGGAGAATGTGTTAAAGCATAATGAATCTTGTATGGTAAGTAAGAATTCTACCATTGGTCTATACAACTCATCCCCCTTAGCTGTTCCTAGAAAGGCGACTTTATTATGATCATGTTTGAATTGAAGTGCCATGAGAAAAATCGTAAGTTAGGATTAAGATTCACACAAGTGAACGTGTTTTGAATGTGAGTAATGAGGGAAACTTTTAATTTGAGACGAAGATATGCGACTAGAGAATAAGTATGCAGTTTCCCAATTTTGGTCAAATGTTGACCAGCTTGACGATGTCCTGCTACTTTTCCCCAAATTTAACTTTCAACTTCGGTAGAAACACTAATCAATCTGCTGAAGAATACTAATCAGCAGAAACAGATCACGTATTCAAGAAGCTTCAGTAAATATCTTTTTACTGTTTCACCCACACGCATTAAATCTCATTAAGTCTTGAAACTGTCTATAAAACAATCCCAATGCACACATAACTCTTCATGAAAAACCCCAAATATCATCACAAACCCTAATTTCACCAATGTTCCAAAATTAACCACAATCAACCATGAGTACTAAACCTGAGATTATAGATCTCACTACATCATCCTCATCATCATCATCATCATCAAGCGATGATCCAAAACCCCCGCTTCATTACTTTCCTCGACCATATCCACGACCAAGTAAATCACCCTTTCTCCCTTCTTTAGAAGATGATAGTGTAGTGAATCCAAGTGAATCTCCGATGATTCGATGACTCATATAAGGAGAGAACATCTTACTCCCAACCTTCACACCTCGAGCCTCAACGAAGCCACGAGGAGCTAGAAATCCTCCACTACCTAAGGATAGAGAGGTGGTTCTGGTCTTTGCACGCACCAGTTTTTGGTGCATCATCACACATCGTATAAAGGAAGTGCCTAGGATGGTGGATGGATTGCATTTTGGTTGAAATCAGTAGATGAATCACAAAGGACATATTATTTTTCTTCATCATCATGTGTGGTCATCGTCATCTTCATCGTTTTCATCAATCCATCCTTCCCATTTTGATCCTTAGCTTCCTCCTCATTAAATGTCATGCATATCCGACCATCAAGATAGAAGGAATGGGTGGTTATGGAAGTCCTGATAAATGCATATCCAACATCTAGTGTGAAAGATGTGAGCAATCATGCATATCCAACGGCCTGTTAGATGTTGGAATAGATGATATAAACAAGATTCGGATTAGTAGATCATGTATAGCTCTTTTCTTGTAATTGCATTTGATGTTGATTGTACTCTGTAAGCTGTAAGTTGTAAACTGTTTCTCGAATGAATGAATGAACAATTTGCTTCAGTACTTAGCTTCGTTAAACATTGTAACTTCAGTACATTGTCTTCAGTGGAAACAAATAACTCACTTCAGCACTTTGAATTCAGTAGAAACAAGCTTTAACAACCATGGTAAATTCCAACTCGAATATCCAATCTGCAAAACATAACAAACACAGAGAAACACACAAACCAAACAAAGACAAAAAAACTATCATTACATTATCTTGTTAGTGTTAGTGAACAAAATCAACAAAAAGTATACACATAAATCAAACCAATTTACATAAAAGAATGCAAAGTGTACACAAATCCTCCCCTGAGGCCTATGCCTCCCCTTAAACTTTGCAGTTAAGGGTTAAGCATACCAATATGGACCGCAAGGTGTTGAAACCTTGGTCCATCAAAAGCTTTTGTTAACAAATCTGCCACATTATCATCAGTGTGAATTTTAACCACTTTTATCAAATGCCTGATTTCAATATGTTTTGTTCGACTGTGAAAAACTGGATTTTTAACAATGCATATGGCACTTTGATTATCAATAAAAATTGTTGTGTTCATGAAGTTATACCCATAATCCAACAATTGATTTTGTATCCAAAGAACCTTTCCACAGCAATTTGCAAGCAGCAACGCACTGCTCAAGCCCCGATAGATGAGGTAGCCACAATAGTCTGTTTCTTGCATTGCCAAGAAATCAATCTCTTTCCAAGGAATTGGCAACCTCCAATAGTGGACCGTCTATCCGATTTGCACCAGCATAGTCACTATCACTATATGCTTCCAGCTTAAATGGAGATTCTTTGGGTACCAAAGGCCTAAATGAGGTTGGCCTTTGAGGTACTTAAAGATCTTCTTAACAACATTGAGATGGGAAGTAAGTGGAGTAACTTGATGTCGAGAACAAACACTCACAGAAAAAGTAATATCAGGCCGTGAAGTCATCAAATACATCAAAGAACCAATCATAGATCTCAGAAGATGTACATTC
Organism: Chrysanthemum makinoi; assembly: GCA_910596185.1. Taxonomy (NCBI): domain Eukaryota; kingdom Viridiplantae; phylum Streptophyta; class Magnoliopsida; order Asterales; family Asteraceae; genus Chrysanthemum; species Chrysanthemum makinoi. Next base: position 179,729,434 of record OU343223.1, read on the forward strand.
ACAGGTGGATCTATTTCATTGTTGATCTTTGACTTTGGAGCTTCATAAGGTGTAGTGGCAATCCTTACACTCTCCATACCAAACTTCTTTAAGATGTCCCTCACATATTTGTCCTGACCGATAAAGATACCATCAGGTTTCTGCTGAACTTGGAGACCTAAAAGAAAGTCATTTCTCCCATTGCACTCATTTGAAACTCTCCCTTCATAAGCTCCTCAAACTCCCTGCACCAAGCTTCTTTTGTGAATCCAAAAATAATGTCATCCACATACACTTGCACAAGAATAATATCTGTGGAATTCTTCTTAAGGAAAAGAGTCTTATCAATCGCACCTCTTCGATAACCATGCTTCAGCAGAAATGTTGAAAGCCTAGCATACCAAGCTCTGGGTTTCTGATGTAGTCCATAGAGGGCTTTGACTACCTTGTAAACATGATTAGGATGATCTGGGTCCTCAAATCGTTTAGGTTGAGTGACATAAACCTCCTCTTCTATTTCACCATACAGGAAGGCTCCTTTAACATCCATCTGATATACCATAAAACCCATATAGGATGCATAAGCCAAGAAAATCCGTATGGCCTCAACTCTTGCCACAGGTGCAAACACTTCATCATAATCAATCCCTCCTCTTGTCTATAACCCTGAGCAACCAATCTTGCTTTGTTTTTAATCACAACACCTCTTGCATCTCTCTTATTTTTCAGAATCCATTTAGTTCCAATTGCATACTTGCCATCAGGTAGTGGTACCGATATCCAAACTTGCTGATTTTGAAATTGTTGCATCTCTTCCTGCATTGCCTCAAGCCAACTTGAATCTTCAAGAGCCTGAGTAACACTGGTTGGTTCCACTTGAGAAAGAAAACAAGCAAACAGACAATGTTCATAGTCTGTGTGATTGTCTCTTTGTTGATCTGAGACATAAGAGATAAAAGCCACTTGACCATATTTAGAACTTGCCACAATAACCCTTGTTTTAACAGGTGCATTAGGATCACCAATAATATTTGACTGTGGATGATTATTGTGAATCCTTTTAGTAGCAGTGGTGTTGACTTCAATGGAAGAATCAAGATTAGTCATAGTAGGTTCAAAATCAGTGTCATAAGAAGGTGAGGTGAAGATTCCAGCTTTGGGTTGATGATTACCAAGATCTGAGGGTCTTGGAAAACGAGTATAAGGATCTCCAAATTCTGTGGACACTCTAGTAGAAATAGGAGTAGAAACAAAGCATAGCCTTCGCAGAATTGGTAGGAGAAAGAGAAGCACATTCGGCTGAAACTTTGATGTTTCTACTGATTGCTTCATTGGCACTCTCCTCAGCATTCCTTCCAGCTTCTAAATTAGCTGCATACTCCTGTGTCTTTAGCCTAGCAAGGTCCTCTGCATAATTAGATTCGTCTTCACTCTCATCAGAAGTAACTTTGGAAGTGTCACCTGTAAAATTGTTAGGAGAGAAAGAAGGCACTACAATGGGTTGTTCATCATCTTCAAACTCACTGTCAGAATCAGCATCCAGGGTATCTGCACAGTTAGTGGGAGACTCTTGAGTACTTGCATTTTGATTAGCCATATGTCTAGAATAACCCAAATAATCAGTTAAGTAATCAAGGTCAAATAACCAAACATGACCCTCGCCCTGAACATTAGGCTTGTCTTCTAGAAACCTCAGGTTCAATGTCCTCTATCTTCTTGCGAGATAAATTGTAAACTCAGACGCCTTACTATGAGCAATATCCCACAATATAACCATCATCGGCAGGTTTTCTCATCAAATTTGCCCAATGGATCACTTGTATTCAGAATGGTCACTTGACACAAAAGGTTTAAGGTAATGAATAGTAGGAACTTTCCCATAGAGAAGTTCATATGGTGTTTTGAAGTGGGGTCTAGTAATGGACACTCTATTCAGTACATAACAAGCTGTGCCAACAGCTTCAGTCCAAAACATGGTGTGGTAGCTTAGAGTCTGCCAGCATTGATCTTGCAGCCTCTATTAAGGTCCTATTTTTTCTTTCTGCCACCCCATTTTGTTGTGGGGTTCTTGGAGTGCTATAGTCCTTTTTTATCCCTTTAGACCTGCAGAGTTCTATAAGAATAGCATTCTTGAACTCTGTCCCATTATCACACCGAATACCTTTAACCTTTTGTTCAACCTTTCTCAATAAGTGTAATGAATTCTTTCAGCACTGGATATGTTTCATCTTTTGTCCTTAGAAAGAATACCCAACAAAATACTTTTGATCAATGCTTCTCACTTGAGTTGGACCAAACAGATCTATATGAAGCAACTGAAGAGGTTCAGAAATAATGCTCACAGCAGTAACAACTTTGTATGAGGCTCTATGTTGCTTTCCCTTGTTGCAGGCAAAACAGTTATGCTCATTTGTAAAGACTTTGGAAGGAAGACCTTCAACAAGACCCAGTTTAGAGAGCTTGTTTATGGTCTTGAAGTTGACATGGGCCATCCTCCTATGCCATTTGGTAGACTCATCCAAGGATGATTTTGCCACCAAACAAGTTAAATCACCTTCTGGTTTAACATCAGTTAAGTTGAATATATGAAGATTGTGATTCCGAGGAACTTTCAGCAGAATTGAAGTCTCTTCGGAGTTTGAAGTCTTTAGATAGCACAAGACATTCATCCTCTGTGAAGAGTACATTGTTCTTGGTGTCACGTGATTTGTGAGACGAGAACAAATTGAAGTGTTGGAGTTCCTTGACATAGTATACATTCTCAAAATCCAGTTGAGGTGTTTTGATGGTCCCTTTCCCAGTAATTCTTCCATCACTTCCTCCAAATGTTACATTGCCTCCTCCTTCAATTGATACAAAGTTATGCATCATATCCCTGTTTCCTGACATACTTCTGGAACAACCATTATCAACAATGCCAACATCTTTATGCTTAAGAGGATGATTCTACAACAACAAAATTATACAAAATATTAGTAAACTATAGAGGCTCAAGTCATTGCCGACTTGAACCCCTTGTGGATCATATGAATTATGCCATGCGATGTATAAGATCCACTATTGTTCTTGGGTTTCCATTGAAATTTAGGTCCCTTTTTATTCCAAGAAAAACCTGCTGAGGACTTGAGCAGATATCCCAGTTCCCTTCCCATCTCATTGAGTCAACATATCCAGGCCAATAACCATTCTTAAAATATGAACTTGTTGTTTTTACATATGGTCTTGCAACTGGTCTTATCCAAGGAAAAGGAGAATTAGTTGCTTGTGGAACATAAGGCGGTATAGCATTAACATTGGTCCACATTAGTCTAGATGTCCTAGAATCACCACACCTACCCATCCTTTGCTCATGATAATCACAATCCTTAATTAAATGAAATTTAATTCTACACATAAAACATGTCTTCTGTTTAGAAGATTTATTCAAACCAAAAGATGTTCTATTACAAGCAGAAGTATTCAAACCAAAACCATGAAAAGAATTGTTTGTAACAGTATTATTATGCAAAGAATTAAAAAGCAAGTCTTCAGAGGCAAATGTCTTGGAAAAGGATTCCTTGGCAGCAACAATGTCATGCTTATGGGTAGTCTTGGGTGCAGGCAGGGGTGAAGACTTGGGAAGGTCAGACTTGTCATTTGAATCACACTTTGTAGACCCTTGCTCGGAGGACTTGTCACTGTTAACACAAGAGACAAAGTCATTAGAAGAAGAATCAGGGTCTGGCAAGTCTTTTGACTTTTTGCCATAGAGATGATGTGATCCATCAAAGTCAACATTTATGGAAAGGTCAATGGGCATGTGCTCACCTCTAATAGGTCCAACGCATGTAGAGCACCTTCTTTCACAAAATTAGCTAGGCTCACTGGTGTAGATTTCGCGTGTGTCATCCCTAGCTTCTAACCCTACATACTTATTAAAGCCTAATCCTATAGAAGTATTTGGAGTTTGACTAGCATAGATGTGACTCGCTAACTTATTTCCATTTAACAACCATTCGTTATGCCTAGCAATTTCAATATCTAGTTTCTCTTTTAGCTCTAGATTTTCTGACACTACATCTGCTCTCAACTTCTCTGAATATTTTAACTCATTCTTAGCACATTCAAGATCCCTTTCCAACACACTTATTTTCTCATCATAAGCTATTTGATTCTTCTGAAACCAAACCTTTTGTCTTTCTAGTGTTTTAAAGCCCTGCTTATATGCTTCAACTTCTACAAAGTATTCATTATATTTAGGTTTCAAAATATCATAAGCTTCTTTGAGTTCATTATAACGCTCACTACAACCAAACAAACAGTTTTGTACCTCAGAGATGCCCATCAAGGCAATCTGATCATGACTATCCTCTCAAGTACGACTTGCAATCAAACCAACATTATCAATGTCAAGACCATTATTCTTTTTCCTGCTCATGTTGCGCCCAATCCACATTGTGCCAAGAGTGACCAAAGTGGCGATCCCTTTGAAGTTCAGCGTCCCTCCGATTCTGCCGATAAGTAGAGTATCTCGTCTCATCACCAGTTTTCCTGTCTTTGCACTCTCTAGAGAAGTGACCCATCTGTTGACATGTGAAGCATTTGACCTTCCTTTTGTCAAACCTCGCTGGATCTCTTCCTTGAAAGCCAAACCTTCACGCCAGCTTTGCGCTCAAAATTCTTGATATCCATAGACAGCATAGCCACCGCCACTTCAGCTTCATCTCTTCCATCTCCAGTGGATCCACCTGATCTAAATCCTCATAGGCCGCCTCGCCGAGGATCATAATCAGCAAAGAAGGATCCAAGCACATCTTCCATGATACCTCCAGATTTAGAACTTGATGGAGTGGTAGTGTAAGATGATGATGAGTAAGTTGGACTTGGACCATGACTCATCTTAGGGGTAGAGGCTCCAACGAATGTTGTGTGACTAGCAGTACATGATGATCTAAAAGGACTTCTTACATCATGTTCAAGAGCTTTAAGTTTGTTGTATAGCTCATCAAAAGTAAGCATATCCAAACCACCTTTTGCTTTTAAAGCAATGCTCACTTGTAGCCAGGATGAAGGTAAAGACCTCAAGAACTTAGAATTGCAATCATCATTATCTGCTTTGCTCAGCTGATTTAACCGACTTAAAATCTTGTGAAACTTGTCATAGCCCTTATGAATTCCTTCCTCTTCAGAGATTTGAAAGTCTTGAAACTGTTGTCTAAGCATGGACTTTCTCATTCTCCTAGACTCCTCATTCCCACCGAACTTCGCCTTAATTGCTAACCATATGTCGTTGGCATCTTGCATGAAGTGAAAATCACTCAAGTGATCCTCGGGAATAGCTTGAAGAAGAATGGTTTTAACCTTGGTTTCTCTCGAACCGCCAAGAACTCTTCAGTAGTTTTGGGAGGAACATAAGTCATCTTACCAGTAGCATCGGTGGTAGTTTACTTCAAATTATTTCCCTTCAGCACTATCTCCCATAGATTCCAATCAATGTTGGAGATCCAGTTCTGCATTTTCATCGCCCAAAGGTCATACTCCTCCCTTTTTAGGTAAGGAAACTTAGCATTGCTGTTAGAGAGACTTAGGTGTTGCAGATGGGTGGTGTTTTGGTTGTTGGTGATATCAGCATCAACGCGATCCGTGCATGGTGAGTTTTGTTTTGGTTGTATTGGTGTTTAGAAAAACCTGTCCTTAGTATCGTAGAGACTCTCACGAGGCTCTGATACCACTTGTTGAAAACTGTAAGACCTTGATAGATCTTGAGCTTCGTAGATCGTTAGTATCGCTTTTGTAATCACAAACAAACTAAAAGAAAATCTCTACAACTTGTATTCTTTAGCGGAATATAAACACAAGTATAAAAAACAGATAACTAAGAACTCTTTGATCCTCTATGGATCGTTATATTAATAAATTGTTTAAGCACACATACATAATACATTCTATTGTGTTCCTTTTATAGACAAGGAACCCTAACTTCTTTTCTAAGAAACGTATAACTATGAAACTAAATAAGATATACACAATCACTTCCTCATAAAGCTCATGTATATCCTAACTAATTCTAGAATATACGAAATACTCTTTCAGCGGAAACAAACTACGACTAATATTACTTCAGCATAATCAGGTCTTCAGCAGAATCCAGCTATACTTTAGCAGAATCCATCGGCAGTAATATCATCATGATTCATACTTCACATAATTCCCAACATCACCAACTATTTTCATAGTTGACCCGTTTTTCTCTCATGCATTTTAGGTGATCGTTAGTAAGCTTTTCTACCAGGTCTTGCATAATGAAGTTTTCACTTGTCACTACAAATCGTTATGTAATAAAACACAATATTTTGGAATCTAAACTTTGTAATATATTTGCCGATGTCGGCTAAACTGGTATTGTAATGGTGTACTCTTTCTTTTGAATCTTAACGTTGGTATGTTCTATTATCTTGTGCTTATGTTCCTTTCCGTTACACCTCGTGTTTCCGCCTCCGGCGAGGGTGTGACATCAGGTAAAGATTCACTATCCTCATTCTGAATATCAAAGAGTGGATTATCTAAATTTAGAGTAAATTCATAATCGAAATCAAACAGAGGATTAATGAACGTCATATAGGAAGGTTGCTCAGACATCCTTGGGATCGGAAAAAGGTCATCACTATCCTCAAGAGGATTAAATTCATCTTCCTTGTTCCCCATTAATAAGGTACCTGAAGATCCTTTAATAAGATGATCGATCTCAGAATGGTCATGCGAAATGTCACGAGGAGGAGAATTATCGTTAAAAGGCATATCACACATATTATCGAAGATACCCTCGGACTCACTTAGGATTGGTACAAGGTTCTCTACACTAGACGATTCCGTTTCCAGAATAATGCTAAGATGCTCGTCCCTCATACTTAGAGAGTTAACGGGCTCTTCGGGTGCGATTTCAGCTGACAAAATCAAGAAAGCATGTCGCCAAAAAGACGGCTGTTCTAATACAAATGTTTTTCATTCTAATGATTCTTTAGAATAATATTTGTATTATACATGGTGGTAACATTGTTTCAAAATGAATCGGACTAAAATTTTTTGAAAATCAATCGGACTCAATTTTTCATAATTTCTTTTCACTCAATCCATGACTTGGGTCATCGATTGAGGGGGAGAGTGATTTCAAATTTCATATTTTCAAACGATATTTCATCAAATGAGTCCACTTTGTAAGTTATAAAGTGGTGAAAAAATGTTTTTGTTGTTAGCTGTCAGTGTATGATCTTTCGTTATACTCAAAGATCTTTCAAAATGAAAATTTTATTTTTACTTAAAGATCTCTCAAATCTATCATACCTGACACTAACACTCTCCCTCAGAAAGTGAGGGGGAGCGACAAAATGTTCCTTATCGGTAAATATTAAAATAGAGCCACATCTTTCCCCAATTTTTTTCTAAATTATTTAAATCAATTGGGATCACAAATCTCAAAAGGATTGAAATTTTTGATCGGAGGAGAGATTGTGATTTAAATCTCAAATCTGATAAAATTGTGATTGTTTTAGAGACTCAAGCAAGCACTCCTTCCCCCATGTGCTAAATTATTTCAAAAACCAACGTACATCTTGAGGGGGAGCATTTATAAAAGATCAAAAAAATTGATGTACAAACGCTTTGATATTATATCACAAGTACCTTGATTGGCTTTTCAAAATTGTTTTCCAATTGGTTTCAAGGCGAAAAGAACAGTACCATAAGAACGACCATTTTATTTAATGAATAGTGAGTTATAAGAATGGTAAGGTTAGGTATTAGTTCCCACGCTCCCACCAAAGCCGGAGGGATCTACCCAAGGACCATCCACTAGATAGCGTAGAAGTCCTTACGTATGATGAAAAAAGGAGAAAAGTGAGAATAAGGGAAGAGTGCCGACTGAGATAGAGCTAGGACTGGAACAAACCCAACAAGGTTCTAATTATGAAATCTTGGTAAGCACTGAAGGGGTTGAAGAATGAAAAAAAAATGAAAAGGAAAAGGCTGAAAAGAAATAGCCCTCCAATAATTCAACCTTAGGGCAGAAAATGGGTTCAATACATATGCTACGGGTGGTTACCAAGGTAATGCCGGTATTGAAGACAAGACGGCATGGACCTAGTGACGTACTATACTAAACTTCCCAGCTACTCAAGTTCTCTTAAAAGGACTAGTTTCATTCTGACGGGGAACCGACATAACCTATCGAATTTCTCTTTGAGATGGTTGATATTGAAAAAGGAGACCCTCTCCCTATTCTCCGCTTAGGAAACCAAAATACACTATTGAGTCTAGAGCTAAGAGATCATCCACATATTTAATTAGGACTCACAATTCATGAAGACTTGCTATTTCACACAATGTGTAAAGTAAGAATATATATATTGAGAGTCCTATGCATTATCCTTGTGGTATTTCCAGAACATCTGAGTGATATGTAAAGTATTCACAATGAAGATGGAAATCCTTCTTGAGCCAACATCAAACAAGCTCTTGGTGGGTGACATGTGAGATACTTCATGGATCAAACTTGTGACAACTAGAAAGAAATGATGGGGCGATTAACTCTTGAATAATCCTTGTTCCAGGAAATGGATTGACTCATGCTTTTGGAAAACCTTTCGATGTGCTCAACAATTATTTTTCTAGCACATCGACTACGCGTTAATTCTTTTTAAAGAAAAAAGTATTTATGATTAAAACTTGATTTTTCTCATAAAATTTTTTCAGTATTGCAAAAACTCTCTCTTTAGCAATACGCGAGTGTTTTTCAAATCAAATTCTTATCAATGAGTGAATCTCAATTCACTGGTTCACTCACTCCATGCTATCTACTTTGAGACATTCTAGTGTGAGAATGGCTAGCTCAAGCTGCGAAACCCTGTCAAGGAGATTCTTCAGAATTCTACCTGATCACAGGCAGTATTTATACTGATCAACGAGGAACCGTGGTCCTTGCAACCCTATTCAACAAAAGTGAACAAAGACACGCTCGTATGTTTTATTTCCAATTATTGTTTGTATGAACATCTTATAGTTGCAGCTGATGGAAATTAAGAAGTCAATCTATAACCACAAGCTCACACATCACACTCACGTTTAAAGAAATCATGATAATCTAGAGACCTAAAGCAATGCTTCCTCAACTCTGATACAAATATCATGTCGGTCTAGAAGTCACAATATCACATAGAGGCGATACAACAGAGGATGATCCTGAGATCACCAAGTCATGGAACATTCAAAGACCTCCACTGGAAGTACAAAGTATGCAGACTTTGAAGAATCAAAGACTATGAGCTACAATACAAAGAACATGTAATAGAATGCTAGACTTCAAAATGTATTATCTATATGTAAATGAGGTAACCTCCCTTAGGCGGATATTTTTAGGATTTAGTAAATCCAGAAGTTAAAAGACTCGGTCACCTCGAGTATTTGTTAGCATTAGAAAGCTCGTAGTCTTAGTCATTTAATCATTAGAAGTAGTTAGTTAAGTAACACCGTGGAGGACGGACGGGTCTTTACACACTATATACCTGATCCACAGCCCGTAGGAGGTGTATTTTGTAAAAACTATAAATACCCTCTACCTCCCAAGGTAGAGGGTAGAGCTTCATAATACAAATTCAAATCGAGATGGAACTAGAAGTTCCCATCCCTTCACTTTCTCTCTCTAAAACCTTCATCCATATTCGAACCATATAACTTGTGCTTTGTGTGTTTATGATAACCAATATCTAACAGTGCGATTGCATTTTACTTTGCCATTCATTTAGTGCTTATATGTATGTATTAATGATATATACTGATTCTTTGGAGCATGATAAATCGAGTGATGTAATTTATTTCATATGATTTATGTACGGATTTTGAATAAACGACTCAAAGTGAACGAGATTTATGTTTGTGTGAAATGTTAATTAACTGAATTTGGGCTTGGTTTAGGCTTAGGAGTTAGTTAGGCCCAATGATAAGAAATTAAGGGTTCGTTTGGTGTTTAATAGGTTTAGGGATTGGGCTTAGGTGTTAACAAGGTCCATTAAGTGTTATTAAATTCATTTTGGCATTTTAGGCCCAATATGAGAAATGTGGGAACCAGGGGGTGTGGGGGGGGGGGTTGTGAGTGTGTTGTGTTGTTGTGGCGAATCAAAGCATACCAGTGTTTGATTTGTACATGATCTAAAATATCATGGTATGTTTGTGAGCTCGTTTCAAGGAAAATGAGAATCATACAACATATATTGATTTGTTGTTGCACAGTGTAAGAAAAAGTTTTAAATTTTGCCTAAAAATGGGGGTGTGAATAGTAGTACGTAGTTAATCCTTGATTAATGTTTATTAATAACTGGGGATTTTTTATAGGATGTTACAGTACCTACCCGTCATTCAAATTCCATCCGGGAATTTAAGTTTGAGGTGATTGGTAGGTGTTGTTTACGGGAACAAGTGTGGGTATTTGGCGCGAATTTGATCTTCACATTCCCAAGTATACTCGGGTTCTTTGTTAGAGTTCCATCGAACTTTAACGATGGGGATGCGGTTCTGTTTTAGCTGTTTCACTTCCCTATCCGTAATCTTTTAGTGGAATCATAATAGATTCGTCGGATAAGAAATTCTTTAAGTTTGACACGTGAAAGACATTGTGCACTCTACTGAGCTCCTCTGAAAGCTCTAGTTTATAAGCCACTGGGCCAATCCTTTCTAGGATTTTGAATGGTCCAATGTACCAGGGGTTTAACTATCCATGCTTTCCAAAGCGCACTGTCCCTTTCTAGGTGGATACTCTCAACATGACTTTGTCTCCTATTTCGGCCCAACCAACAGGGGATCTACACTTTTGTCCATACAATGCTTCAAATGGAGCTTCCTTAATACTGGCATGATAGCTATTGTTGTACGAGAACTCTGCCAACGACAAGTGTTTATCCTAAACTTTTCCAAAATCAATCACACATGCTATCAGCATGTCTTCCAAAGTTTGAATTGTTTTGTCACTCTGCCCATCAGTTTGGGGGTGCTATGCGGTGCTCATATCTAGGCTAGTGCCCAAGGCTTTTGGCAATGACTGTCAAAATCTGGAAGTGAATCGAGTATCTCTATATGAAATAATAGAGATAGGTACCCAATGTTGGGTCACTATTTCTTTCAAATATAGTTGCGCGAGTGTGCTCATTTCACAAGTTTCTCGGATAGGTAGAAAATGAGCAGACTTTGTGAGTCGATCAACAATAACACAGATGGTGTCTAATCCGGTGGATGTCTTTGGGATTTTGGTGATGAAGTCCATTCTAATTCGTTCCCATTTCCATACTGGAAGATCGGGCTATGTGAGTAATCTTGATGGCCTCTGGCATTCTGCCTTTACTCTGGAACAAGTCAAGCACTTTCTGACATACTCACCGATGTCGGCCTTCATAATTGGCTACCAATAGAGTTTCTTAAGATCCTGATACATCTTGTCAGAACTGGGGTGGATGGAATACTTTGACTTGTGGGATTCATGCATGATAAGGTCTCGTCTACCTCCGTAGAGTGGAACCCAACTTCTTTCCATAAAACATAGCATTTCGTATGATCTTTTCACAAGACCATTCTCACTTTCGGGTATGTTGTAAATCTTTTCACTGTGTCGGTTCTCTTCTATAAGGGCTTCAAACTGTGATTTGAGGATTTGTTATGGGAGTGGTGAGCAAATCATCATTCCTAACGATCGAACTCGGAGGTGTTTAATACCCTCCTATCGGCTTAAAGCATCAGCCACAACATTCGCTTTCCTTGGGTGATAGCGAATTTTACAATCGTAATCATTGAGCAGCTCTGTCCATCGACGTTGCCTTATATTTAACTCCTTCTGATCAAGAATGTGTTGCATACTCTTGTGGTCTGTGAATACAGTACACTTGGTGCCGTACATGTAGTGTCTCCATATCTTAAGAACAAATACTACTGCTCCGAACTTCAGATCATGAGTGGTGTAGTTTTCTTCGTTCTTTTTGAGTTGTCGAGAAGCATAGGCTATTACTTTTCTCCTTTGCATTAGCACTGCACCTAAACCATGGTACGATACATCACAATACACTATTAAATCTTCACTTCCTTTGGGTAGTGATAAGATGGGCGCTTCACAAAGATTTTTCTTCAAGAGTTGGAAAGCTGTCTCTTATTTCTCTCCCCATTCATACTTCTTGTTTTTCTGCGTCAATTCTGTTAAAGGCTTTGCGATCCTTGAAAAACCTTCGATGAACCTTCTGTAATAACCAGCCAGTCCTAGAAATTGTCGAATTTCTGTAGGGTTGGTAGGGGAAGCCCATTCTTTCACTGTTTGATCTTGGCTGGATCTACGTGAATGCCTCGACTGTTGATGATATGCCCAAGAAATTGGACATTCTGGATCCAAAAATGACATTTGGAGAACTCAGCATACAATTTTTTTGTTTTAAGCAATTCTAAGATGATTCTCAGGTGTTCAGCATGTTCTTCTTGAATGCGGGAGTAGATGAGGATATCATCTATGAACACGATCACGAACTTATCTAAGTACAGTTTGCATACTCGGTTCATCAAATCCATGAATACTGCAGGTGCGTTGGTCAAACCAAATGGCATCACTTGAAATTCTTAATGACCATAGCGTGTTATGAAAGCAGTTTTGGGGATATCTTCTTCTCAAACTCTCAGTTGGTGATATCCTAACCCTAAGTCAATCTTCGAGTAAATGCTCAAACGTTGTAACTAATCGAATAAGTCATCGATCCTTGGTAGTGGATACCGATTCTTTACTGTAAGTTTGTTCAACTCTCTGTAGTTGATACACATTCAGAATGATTCGTCTTTATTTTAAACTAACAACACTTGAGCTCCCTAGGGTGATGAACTCGGTCGAATGAATCCTTTATCTAACAGTTCTTTCAACTGTTTAGACAACTCTTCCATCTCGGATGGTGTTAACCTATAAGGTGGTTTAGCCACTGCTGCCGCTCCTGGCACTAAGTCAATCTGAAACTATACTTGACGAACATGCGGTAGGCCTGGTAGATCTTCTGGAAATACTTTCGGAAGATCTTTGACTAGATGCACATCTTCAAGTTGCTTTTCTCCCGACTTATTTTCCATCACTAGAACCATAAATACTTGACAACCCTCATTTATGTACTTCAATGTTCGGATGAATGAGATAATGCCAAATGGGGACTTGCTTCGGTCTCCTTGGACAATAAGAGTTCCATTGTCTAGAGGAATATGGACGATTTTCTCATCGCAAACTATTCTGGCACGGTGTTGGGATAGCCAATCCATATCAATAACAATGCCAAAACTACCTAGTTGGATAGGCATGAGGTCGATAAGGAAAGGTCTGTTGTGTAAGATTATAGTACAACCTCGAATTACGGTGTTAGTGCCTATTATGATCCCATTAGCTATTTCGACTTCATAGGTGATGTCTAACTTAGTTGGAGAAATGTTTAATAGAGAAGCAAAGGAAGTGGACACAAAGCTCTTATCGGCACCTGAATCAAATAAAACTTTGGCACTTAGATGATTAATTAAAAATATACTCGTGACAACATTAGGGTCTCGTGGTGCATTTCCATCTCCTAGTGCATACACTCTTGCATGAGCGGAGTTGTTAGGATCAGCACTTAGTATGGGAATACTAAGGAACAAACTGAATCATCATCTATAAAAGCATTGTTAGAGTAAATTTTTCTACATTCATTAAGTTCTCTTCCGAAACACACGTTAAAAATTTCATCTTTCACAAAATTTGGAGTTTAACAACTTTCTCTACATGCATCAAGTTCTCTTCTGAAACACTCATTTTTAAAATTTTCATTTTTCACAACAGTTGGAGTTTAACAACTTTCTCTACATGCATCATGTTCTCTTCTGAAACACTCATTATTAAAATTCTCTCTACAATCCAGATACAACACAAAAAGAACCATCACAATCATAAGTATCATCACAACATGTCTGAATACAATCCACAACACACATGAATGTGAGATAACAACCATAGAAGTATAAATCAACATCAATATATAGTAAAATCCACAACCATAACATAACGTTAATAAACTTGATCTGTTTATGTTACATGACAAAACGTTGCAAGGTCTCTTAATAAGTTACATAGAGTAGACTGGATGCCTGAAAACTATAGAAGGTACGATCTATGTCTAACTGTCACACCCCCAAAATATCGCAGCGGAACGACAGTGTCATTGGGGTGTAACGTCATAGCACAAAGTATGGATACAGAAAACGACCTCTATAATGAGACGTTTTGAAAGGTTTACCATTCGATAAATAAGTTAAAGTTTACACCACGAGAATTCACAAAGTTTGATAATACACAAAGAGTTTACAAAACATGTCGAATGGTAATAGTTAAAAGCATAAGACTTCAATGTATGCCATGCGACCCAAAAGCTCCATGAAATGCTATCACCTTAAGACCTGAGATAAACATGCTAAAAAGTGTCAACACAAAGGTTGGTGAGTTCATAAGTTTGTAATTGCATGATCTAAAATACTTTGAGAAATGTTCACACAGCAAAGGCATTGTAAATCCACTCAGTTCCAAGTTCCGCCCATACAAAACTTGCAACCTGTGTGTTCACAACCCACTGCCTAAAATAGAATGACAATCATGAATATACGCATTAAAGTAGTTAAAAGTATAAAGGTCACCACAAGGGTCTTCCAACAACTCGTGTTGGGATGTTCCTCCAACGCTCACGTTGGGATGTATCCATAAAAATGGCCTTCCAACATATGAATGCTGGGATGTTCCTCCAACTACTCACGTTGGGCTGTATCCAAATTAATGGCCTTCCAACATATAAATATTGGGATGTTTGTTTAAGTCTAGTCGCAACACGCACCAAGTCTAAAGTATAAGTAATATTGTTTAGCAATAGAGTTTAAATGTTTTGATAAATAAGCATGTATCTCGCCCCAAGTAGTTTATAAGAATTTAAACGAGTAAAAGCGGGTATGAACTCACCTGATGTGGTTGATATGCTAACAAAATGAAGTGCTCGAAAGTGAGACTCGGAAACTATCCGCGACCTAGAATAAATGTTATGATATGTAATGAGTTGCAATGTAATGTTATGCATGCACTTGATATGTTATTTATACCATTTACGAGTTTTGAAAATATTACTCGACGTCGAAAAATACTCTTTTGACGCCTTGACCAAACAAAATCACTTTACATGTTTATACGTCAAAATGTCATCCTATAATGGTTTTATAATGATTTTTGGTGAAATTACCACTTTTCGTCGCAAAACAATGTCGTCGGAAAAATCATGAAATCAACAAAAATGGCTTTGGAAAACTAGTCGTAAAACGGTACACGTTGATCGTTAGAGAACGAAATCGACGGTTATGGAAAGTTTGTATCGATATCTAAAAGTTTCAGTTCAGGAGTTTTCGTCCAAAAGGTCTCGAACATAAAGATAATAAGGGTTAAAGATGGTGGTTTTGGCTAATTGAGTGCAGAAAATTAGTTACGGCAAGTTTATGAAAAAGTGCATATCTTTATCGTTTCAAATCCGTTTTCTACGTTTAATATGTCCTTAGCTTCGTATCGAAGTAAATTAATATATTTTTGAGAAGTCGAAATAATTTGTGAAGCTTAAGGCTCGTTTTTGACTCGAAATAACTAAAAACATGTTGCTGAAATTTCTGAAAAATAATATATTTCGTCGTCAAACTTGTAAAATCCATAACTTCTTCGTTATAAGTCCGTTTTATTCCGTTCAAGCGGCCACGGATTCGTTTTAAAGTATATTTTCTAAAAATCAAGGCCAAAAGTCGTGCCTACTGTCGGATTTTCCAGAAAAGCAAAACAAGGACAGAACATAAAATATAGTTATCGAAAATAGTTTTTCTCGGACAAAACCTATTCTAATCCCTTCAAATCAACTCCAAAACTAATCTAATCCTACCATACACCTTCTTAGGGTGTCATGGGTTCCTAATCACCATCAAGACCAAAGAATAACTTGGGAGTAATTATAGGATGACCATAAGTATATAAATAACTTAAAAATCATAAGAAAATGGTATAAATCACAATACTTGCATATAAGCTCCAAAATGATAAGAAACATATGAAATGAAAGAGGAAACATAAAAATGATGAAAACATGCTTACTAGAGAAATGAAGAGGTGTAGGTAACAAGGATTAACTTAAATATCCTTGGTTTTTATTTCAAAACCATAAAAAGGATATAATCTAGGTTGAAATAACACTTGATTTTAGCAAAAATATTGATCCCTTGCTCTTGTTGTTGTGTGACCGGTTCTTGAAGCCAAGAAAGAAGAGAGAAAAACTTGTTTAACACTTTTGAGACTATGTGAATGAATGAGTAAGAATTGTCAAGTAAGACTTTTAAAGACTTGTGAATTATTAGAAAGAAAACATAAACCATACATCATTTATGTGACACCCTCCCCTTGGCCGGTTTTTGGGGGAGGGTTGTCTCCAATTATATTTTTTTTTTTTTTTAAAACTTGTATAAATATATTTTGTTTGTAAGACTTTGATAATTTGTAAAGTAAATGTAAGTTAAATGAGTGTAAAAGTAAATGGTAGAATTTTTTGTACAAGTAACTTTTTAGTAAATCAAGATAGGTTGTATTGAGGTGATAAAAATTGTAAAAATACTTTCCTTGTGAAAATTGAGTGATAAAATAATTATCGTAAGATTTTAAGAAAACCGACGTAATAATTAAACGTTAACGATTAAAATACCAAATAAATTTGAAACACTAGGAAAACTAAAAATATAGTTTTTACAAACTAAATGAGAGTTTAAAAATACCTCGGGATCATTTTTGAAAGTAACGGATTAAATGTACAAAATAAAAACTCACGCGATAAAGATTTTTAAACATAAAAATTACGCGTTGCAAGTGAAAATGAAATGTCGTGAATGCACTAATGAGATGCACATGATGCCAATGAAATGTAGACTAATCATAGTCCATATGAAATGTACGTGATGTTATGATCATGAATTCGCCGCTAAACCTTTAAGGTTACGCGAATTTGAAACAAGCAAACCAAGTTACGATAAATGTTGAAATTGTGAAACGTGAATTGTATTGAGAAAAGGCTGGAATTGAGAATTGTGACATTCTTCCTCGATAGAAGAATCGCGTCCTCGCGATTCAATCGATGATACATAAGGTTCTACCCTAAGGTTTCGCGAAATCAAGTGCATGGTCAAAGTGTTTATGTCAAAACTTACGCGTCTAGGTTTCTTATCTAATGAGACTCACTGAATCTGAATAATACGGTGGATCACTTAATGGTCTAGGAAAAACGTACCAGTTACGCATTGTGGGCTTCCTCAGTCCCTATATAAAATGCTCGACCTCGAGGTGGACTGATATTGAGTACAGGGTTCGGGTTATTTCCTTCAATTGCCATAGCTAGATGAGCTTGTATCGGCGGCTTATTCAACTGAGGACAATTATTCCGGAAGTGATTCGGGCTGTTACATTCAAAGCAAGTCTTTTGATTATTCCTCATGTTGCCCGTGTTAACCGTTGTTGTTGGTCTTGCACGCTCTCTACACTGGCTTGAAAAATGATTCGACTGATTGCATATTGTACATAAGCGGCAGGGCTTGGTCTTCGGGTGATGATAAGCACACTTAGCACATTTGGGATGCGTACCCGCATACTCTCTTTGTTCAGTACCGGTTGCCACAAAAACTCTTGCCCTTTTGTTGTTTGCTACCACGTCTATCTGCTTATTCGACCCACTTGCTTCCTTCCTCTTATCACTGCTCTTCAACGTACCATTTCTAACCATCTCGTCTGTCAGGGTTCCTGCCCTCAGTATCGCACTTTGTATTGTAGATGGCTCAGTTGTTTTCACGGTTCCACGGATTTCAGGTACAAGACCATATATGTACCTCGAGATTCTCTTGGACTCAGGGGTAACTAGATGAGGAACTAGTCTGGCTAACTCATGAAATCGGTCAGTGTAGGCTGCGTGACCAGCCCCTATCATAGAGTGGTGATAAAATTCATCTTCCAATTTCTGCATTTCATTGTCCGGACAGTACTCCTCTTTCAGTAACTCCTTAAATTCGTCCCATGTCATACCTATGGCTGCCTCTCTGCCTCTAGCTTGTAGCTGTGTGTTCCACCATGTCAATGCCTTTCCTGATAGCAAGCAAGCCGCATACTTCACCCTCTGATTTGTGGCACAGTTGCTGATGTCGATCACTGCCTCAGTCTTCTCTACCCATCGAGTATACGCCAAAGCACCTCCTATACCATCAAATTCCACAGGTTTGCATGCCGAAAATTCCTTATATGTGCATCCAATTCTGTTGTTGTTGTTGTTGGTATTGTTGTTGTTGTTACTGCCAGCTACATTGTTGGTGTCGCCAGTACCGTTCCCGTTTCCGTGGTTTCCCGAGTTATTCATATGATTTCCAACTTGTGTGACAATAGTGGGAAGCAAGATTTGAAGTTGTTGAGCAATGATGGCGGCAAAGTCAGGGTTTCCGCCAGTGTTGTTGTCGTTGTTACCCATGTCGCTACCGCCTCCTCTACCTCCACGTCCACCTGTCATTCCTCCTCTCGGTGCCGCACCACCTCGACCAGAACTGCGTGTTACCCTCTTTGGTGCCATTATCTCTGCAAGGGAAAGAACCGTTGAATTCCCAATGTCTATACTTAACGTCCTCATATATAATACCACGCCACAAATTGGTTCCTAAGGTGTCCACACCGATCTACGTATGCGTGGTCGCATATGTCCACGTGAGTTGTGACGCATTTATAATTATGTTGGCCACCATAATTATAATTGCTTCATTTCACACGTGTACATACCACCAAGCATACATGTCCCGGCGATTGGTGTTACTTAAATAGGTAGCCAGTCTATCATCCGATTCTAAACAGTGAAGGAGGGAATTAGGGTAGGTATCTAGGAAGAGTCGCACTTAGTGTATAGGAAATTCCGTTAGATGCTAAAGTCACTATGAGGTTTAGTCGCCAGCAATTCCCAAAGTATCCTCAAGAGAACTCCCATCCTCGGGCAAAGTCATCAAATCTATCCAGCTTTATAGTAACACTTATTTAGCTCGATCTCGCATCTCATCAAACAAGAACTGTCACGAGATCAAGTTAGATAAGTGCTCGTTACTGAGCTCCATATCTTTGATGACCCAACTAGATTTTGGGACTCCCCTATTGGTACAAGGAAACTACGCTATCTAATGAGGTGGTTCTAGAAGGAATACTTAAGAAAACACATGCGCACGAAAAGTGTGTAAGGCAATAGGAAACGAAAGGATCGACGTGAGAGCGGTTATAGTCTAGGAAATAAAATGCAACCTAGTTCTCTATAACCAAGTCTCTGATACCAATCTGTCACACCCCCCAAAATATCGCAGCGGAACGACAGTGTCATTGGGGTGTAACGTCATAGCACAAAGTATGGATACAGAAAACGACCTCTATAATGAGACGTTTTGAAAGGTTTACCATTCGATAAATAAGTTAAAGTTTACACCACGAGAATTCACAAAGTTTGATAATACACAAAGAGTTTACAAAACATGTCGAATGGTAATAGTTAAAAGCATAAGACTTCAATGTATGCCATGCGACCCAAAAGCTCCATGAAATGCTATCACCTTAAGACCTGAGATAAACATGCTAAAAAGTGTCAACACAAAGGTTGGTGAGTTCATAAGTTTGTAATTGCATGATCTAAAATACTTTGAGAAATGTTCACCACAAAGGCATTGTAAATCCACTCAGTTCCAGTTCCCCATACAAAACTTGCAACCTGTGTGTTCACAACCCACTGCCTAAAATAGAATGACAATCATGAATATACGCATTAAAGTAGTTAAAAGTATAAAGGTCACCACAAGGTCTTCCAACAACTCGTGTTGGGATGTTCCTCCAACGCTCACGTTGGGATGTATCCATAAAAATGGCCTTCCAACATATGAATGCTGGGATGTTCCTCCAACTACTCACGTTGGGCTGTATCCAAATTAATGGCCTTCCAACATATAAATATTGGGATGTTTGTTTAAGTCTAGTCGCAACACGCACCAAGTCTAAAGTATAAGTAATATTGTTTAGCAATAGAGTTTAAATGTTTTGATAAATAAGCATGTATCTCGCCCCAAATAGTTTATAAGAATTTAAACGAGTAAAAGCGGGGTATGAACTCACCTGATGTGGTTGATATGCTAACAAAATGAAGTGCTCGAAAGTGAGACTCGGAAACTATCCGCGACCTAGAATAAATGTTATGATATGTAATGAGTTGCAATGTAATGTTATGCATGCACTTGATATGTTATTTATACCATTTACGAGTTTTGAAAATATTACTCGACGTCGAAAAATACTCTTTTGACGCCTTGACCAAACAAAAATCACTTTACATGTTTTTACGTCAAAATGTCATCCTATAATGGTTTTATAATGATTTTTGGTGAAATTACCACTTTTCGTCGCAAAACAATGTCGTCGGAAAAATCATGAAATCAACAAAAATGGCTTTGGAAAACTAGTCGTAAAACGGTACACGTTGATCGTTAGAGAACGAAATCGACGGTTTTGGAAAGTTTGTATCGATATCTAAAAGTTTCAGTTCAGGAGTTTTCGTCCAAAAGGTCTCGAACATAAAGATAATAAGGGTTAAAGATGGTGGTTTTTGGCTAATTGAGTGCAGAAAATTAGTTACGGCAAGTTTATGAAAAAGTGCATATCTTTATCGTTTCAAATCCGTTTTCTACGTTTAATATGTCCTTAGCTTCGTATCGAAGTAAATTAATATATTTTTGAGAAGTCGAAATAATTTGTGAAGCTTAAGGCTCGTTTTTGACTCGAAATAACTAAAAACATGTTGCTGAAATTTCTGAAAAATAATATATTTCGTCGTCAAACTTGTAAAATCCATAACTTCTTCGTTATAAGTCCGTTTTTATCCGTTCAAGCGGCCACGGATTCGTTTTAAAGTATATTTTCTAAAAATCAAGGCCAAAAAGTCGTGCCTACTGTCGGATTTTCCAGAAAAGCAAAACAAGGACAGAACATAAAATATAGTTATCGAAAATAGTTTTTCTCGGACAAAACCTATTCTAATCCCTTCAAATCAACTCCAAAACTAATCTAATCCTACCATACACCTTCTTAGGGTGTCATGGGTTCCTAATCACCATCAAGACCAAAGAATAACTTGGGAGTAATTATAGGATGACCATAAGTATATAAATAACTTAAAAATCATAAGAAAATGGTATAAATCACAATACTTGCATATAAGCTCCAAAAATGATAAGAAACATATGAAATGAAAGAGGAAACATAAAAATGATGAAAACATGCTTACTAGAGAAATGAAGAGGTGTAGGTAACAAGGATTAACTTAAATATCCTTGGTTTTTATTTCAAAACCATAAAAAGGATATAATCTAGGTTGAAATAACACTTGATTTTAGCAAAAATATTGATCCCTTGCTCTTGTTGTTGTGACGGTTCTTGAAGCCAAGAAAGAAGAGAGAAAAACTTGTTTAACACTTTTGAGACTATGTGAATGAATGAGTAAGAATTGTCAAGTAAGACTTTTAAAGACTTGTGAATTATTAGAAAGAAAACATAAACCATACATCATTTATGTGACACCCTCCCCTTGGCCGGTTTTTGGGGGAGGGTTGTCTCCAATTATATTTTTTTTTTTTTTTTTAAAACTTGTATAAATATATTTTGTTTGTAAGACTTTGATAATTTGTAAAGTAAATGTAAGTTAAATGAGTGTAAAAGTAAATGGTAGAATTTTTTGTACAAGTAACTTTTTAGTAAATCAAGATAGGTTGTATTGAGGTGATAAAAATTGTAAAAATACTTTCCTTGTGAAAATTGAGTGATAAAATAATTATCGTAAGATTTTAAGAAAACCGACGTAATAATTAAACGTTAACGATTAAAATACCAAATAAATTTGAAACACTAGGAAAACTAAAAATATAGTTTTTACAAACTAAATGAGAGTTTAAAAATACCTCGGGATCATTTTTGAAAGTAACGGATTAAATGTACAAAATAAAAACTCACGCGATAAAGATTTTTAAACATAAAAATTACGCGTTGCAAGTGAAAATGAAATGTCGTGAATGCACTAATGAGATGCACATGATGCCAATGAAATGTAGACTAATCATAGTCCATATGAAATGTACGTGATGTTATGATCATGAATTCGCCGCTAAACCTTTAAGGTTACGCGAATTTGAAACAAGCAAACCAAGTTACGATAAATGTTGAAA
This sequence comes from Chrysanthemum makinoi, assembly GCA_910596185.1. NCBI lineage: Eukaryota > Viridiplantae > Streptophyta > Magnoliopsida > Asterales > Asteraceae > Chrysanthemum > Chrysanthemum makinoi. The sequence goes on from OU343223.1 coordinate 179,751,748, forward strand.
TTGTGAAACGTGAATTGTATTGAGAAAAGGCTGGAATTTGAGAATTGTGACACTAACTCCTAGGAGTCTACTCTGTAATGCCTGTTGTCTGGCTCGTACATCTGAAATGAGTGCCTCTAGTGCCTCTAGGGCATCTATCCGCCCTGCATGATAGTGGTAGGTGCGGGGCCTACCACTGCTCTAGAAGACTCACCGGTCTCGTAGACCCTTCCTGTCGGGAAGAACCCTGATGGGAACGACATTTATGAAGAAGTGCGGGACAATGCATCTTCTGGTGGTAAGGTGGGAGGTGTTCCTAGCGAGGTGCTAGAGGATAAGTTTGAGTAACCACATTGAAGAGGTGGTGCGACCTAACTACTGGCGGCGAAGGTGACACTGGTGGTGATATACCATGTTTAGGAGAAAAGGGTGGTGATGCTCTAAATATATCCAAAGGTGATGTGGGTGATGATGGTGCAACAAGGCCTCTGGGTGCTTGAATGATTTTGAGAGGAGTGTGTATCCTGACAGGACCATTTGGATGTCTCCGAAATGGCCTCATAAATGGTTCAGGCTCATCGGGCCAGAGGACCCTGACTCGTCGGCCTCTGAAGACCTGTGGTGGTGGTGGTGTAGGTGGGGAAGTCTTAGCTCTTGGTGTAGGTGTCCATTCCCAAGTTTAGGCAATCCGATCATCTGAAGATTGGGATCTAGGGTTGCCAGTCGATACTATGGGTGATATTGGGGAAGTAGGGAGAATTTCTGCGCAAGGTGCGAGTAACCACTACCGGGATTCCAAGTACTGATCATGTGTCAGTGGGGAAGAAATATGTGCCTGCCTAGCTTGCACATATGGGTCGTTTAGTAAGGGTGTATATGTCACTGTGAATGACACTACAGGAGTAGGAACTACTTCACCCTCCTCAAAGGGTTCCGTTTCACTAGAACAAACTCTCGACATAGCAAGGGTCAATGTAGTTTGGGGTATCGGGTTCATAAACGGTTCGGGTTCATAGGGCCAGAGAACCCTGACTCGACGGCCTCTGAAGACATGGGGTGGTGGTGGTGTAGGTGGGGAAGTCTCTGCTCTTGGTGCAGGTGTCCATTCCTAAGTTTAGGCCATCTGATCATCTGAAGATGGGGAACTAGGGTTGCCAGTCGATACTATGGGTGATATTGGGGGAGTAGGGAGAGTTTCTGCGCTAGGTGCGGGTAACCACTGCTGGGATTCCAAGTACTGATCATGTGTCAATGTGGAAGAAATATGTGCCTGCCTAGCATGCACATATGGGTCGTTTTGGTAAGGGTGTATATGTTTGCACTATGAATGACACTGCAGGAGTAGGAACTACTTCACCCTCCTCAAAGGGTTCCGTTTCACTAGACCAAACTATAGACATAGCAGGGGTCAATGTAGTGTGGGGTATCGGGGACATAGTAGAGGATAGGGTGTCTTCGATATCTGCCTCTGATGAGGAGGAGGTGTGTTATGGAGAAGACATAGTACTATAATAACCCAATCATTAGTAAATATAAACTTATATAAATATGCAAACTTTGTTAAGCGATAATCCGGGGGTGTTGTGTTTGCAACATCCTTAGCAAGGTGTTGTAAGTACATAGGCGCGGAGGGCTCAAGGGATGCGGTGAAAACTGATCCATTTCGAAAAACGTAATTATAGTCCAGTGTTTAAAATACACTTGGTTCTCTATAATTCTGCCTCTGATACCAATCTGTAACACCCCCAAAATTTCATAATCACAGGGAAAGACTAATTTGGGGTATTACGTAGAGGATCACAGTTATAATCATAGAAAAAGACTCGAAATAGACGTTTTTAAATGTCATTATTAATTCAATTCAAATGCGAAAGCGTTTTCAATGTTTAGCAAAATAAAAATGACAATAGTGTTTGGGATGACTAATAAATTTATGTTTACACCAATGACGCATGGTCAAAATTCCCACTCCGTGCCTTAATTCCTGCTTCAATTACCTGAGATAAACATGATAAAAAGTCAATAAAATTGTTGAGTGAATCCATAGTGTTTATGTTAATAATCATTTGAACGCAAAGTGAATTGTTCTGAAATAAATCAATATGTATATTGCCATAAGTCTCATGAACACAACATTAACTAGTGTGATAAGGGGTGCCTTCGGGGTAGGAGCTTGCCATTCTCCTAGTATAAGTCAAATAAAGTCTATTTGGCTATCAATCTGGCTAACACAAGTTTATCTATCCAGCTCGCTCAAATGGGTTTGTCAACTTCCAATAGATCTATTCACAATATTCGCGTTCACTCGCAAGTGATTAAGGTTCATGATATGAGGGGCTTTATAGGGACAACATTGTGTCTTATGCAATCACATTTAGGATAGCATAAATAAAAATACTTGTGTTATGTTTGTAGCATGTATCTCCCGACGGGTTTGTAAAACATATAAAATGTGCGACTATGAACTCACCTTGGTTGGGGGTATGTGTAGATAAGAAAGTGATATCAAGTTCAACTTGGAAACCGCTCCAACACACAACCTGAATAATAGTGAATAACTCGGGTTTTTCCTTGATGGGTTTCATATGCTTAAAATGCCTAAAGACGCAAAATAATACTTGGCGATCTCATTAATATAGGCTTCATGTATCATCAGTGTGGGTATGTAAATTCATAATATTATTGGGTGTACCTTTAAGTTATGAGAAGTTTACATTTTTAACTTTTACGGGGATTATTTACATTTTCAGTCCCTATACTTTGGTAAAATTAAACTTTTGGCCCAAGTATTCAAATGTGTTCATTATCATTAATGATTTCCAATTATTCACCCTTTTTACCTTCTAGTTATCAAAATGATGGTTTTGATATATGTTTATGAAATATTACAAATTTAGTCCTTTAACTTTATTTTTTTATACTTTTACCATATATATTACAAAAATGACATTTTATCACCCTTGGTTATTAAATAACCTTATATTACAATAATGGCAGTTTTGACACCCTTTTATGTACATTTACATAATTAGTCCTTTAACTTTACAAAATTTATATTTTTAGTCCTTTGTTAACAAAAAGTAATATTTTAGTACTCATTGTATACAAATATTCAAAAATACCCTTAGTTTACTAAAAATGCTATTTTAACCTCAATTTTATCCATTTCGCAATTTTAGTCCTTGTATTTACATATTTTGCAAAAGTAGTCCTTTTCCATTCAAAATGTACATTTCAAGTCCATTTACTTCCAAATTTACATATTTGACTCAAAATCATCTATAGATTCTGTTTATACCCTCAAATTACTGATTAGACAGTTTCAACCCTTATGTTTCGAAAATGACAGTTTCGACCCATCTAGTTTACATAATTTGCATTTTTAGTCCAAAATACATGTTTAGCTTGTGACTTCATTTCTTTTAGCTTATTATACTTCCAGAAGCTTATATGAGCTTCTATAGTATCTTATTTGTCGATATTATCTTATTTTGAGATATTGGGCCTTACGGTTTCAACTAAGGCCCAATAACGTTTTTAGTGGCCCAATAGACTTGGAGCTTGGTAGGCTTCCTTATGAGCTTATAATAGACCAGTTTCAATTTACATTATAGCTTATAAAACGCTTAAAACCAAACTTCTTATTGAGAGCTTATGGGCCTTAGGCCCGTTAAGTGTTGTTTATGGTTTGGGAATCGGTTGCGATAAGCTTAGGCTTCGATCTTGTAAAAGCTATCAAACAAGATCATTAGGGTAACTTATATGCATGCCTTGTTTGTTTAGTGCATGGAGAAATGGGTCTAACAGTTTGTTTGGTGTTGGGTACGTTTGAATATGGTTTTACAAGACCATTTTACATGTCAAAACTGTCTCGTTATGGATATAAATACTTAGGCAGTTTGATAACATCAAATTATCCCGAATATTAAGTGTCAATTTCCACCGTTAATGCTTGTAATTTATATCATTTATATGGTTTACGCTTGTTTTCCATTATATTCCACTTTCAGGTAAATTACGAGCATTGGAGCTAAAGAGACGCGGAATTCGAGAGTTTATTGAAGATTTATCATAGTATGCTCACTTTGAAGAAGTTACGGCGTAACTCCTCTCTCACATTACGCCGTAACTAAAGCGTGGCTCCGAAAACCAACTTAACAGAAGATTATGGCGTAACTCTATCCAAGATTACGACGTAACCATATTAGGTCAAATGAGGTTCCGCGCCGTTGACAATTACGCCATAACTCATGCTACAACTACGGCTTAACCTAGATTTATTGAAGATACGGCGTAACTCCTTCCTTAGGTTACGCCGTAACTAGCATTATTAGTGCAATTTAAGAATAATTTTATGTTACGGCGTCACTCTTTTAATAGTTACACCGTAACCAGATCTGGCCTATAAATACCCCACGATTTCCAGCATTTGAAAGCATCCAATTTCACACACAACAATCAGAGAACATGAGAAGAAGTCAAAGGCAGATATAGAGGAGCATACGGAGCTATCTCCAACGGAGAAATCACTCCCCTACGATAAGCATTAGCTTTTCATCTTTTCTTTACTTTTGATTCATGTATTTCGTAACATTAAACGTTGAATTGATTTGTATGGTTAATATGAGCGGCTAAGAACCTCTTGGTGTTGGCCTAGTTATGATTCCTTAATTGTTTTGTTTGCATTTACATTGCTTTCGTATAATTATTTCTATGTGTATGCATGCATAGTTTATTGGTAGCTACCCTTCTTTCGGTAGTTTTGAATGGCGGTTGAGGCTAGTTGCTTAGGAGATATGACCAACTGACCCTAAGTGAGTAGACTGAGACAGGAAGGGTAAGATATGACCAACTGACAACCCTTTCTACTTGTGCGATTTGACCAACTGATCACATACCGTTTGGATGAACTTAAGAAGTAAGGGGTGAGTGTTTAAGTTGATAGCGCCAGGGCACTAACTATTATAAATCTAGCATGTAGCGGAACTTAATGACTTGGCCTAGGGGACCAGGAACAACTGGACTTATGAGGGGACACCTGACTTCTCCAGTGGTACCCTTTGCTGATAGGTTAGGACGAAATGACCAAATGATGTCCTCTCTACTTTGACCCCACCTGTAGTAATTGGAAGTAATTAGACGTAAACACTACTAGTAAGGATGAGTAACTAGGTTAGCACCACTCTTCTCTATTGATCACATCCTTTGCCTTCATTTGCTTTAGTAGTTAATTAGTTAATTCCTTATCGAAATCATATTAAAATCTGTGACACCTATACTTAGTATTAATCCACACACATAACTCTTGGGACGACCTCGATTTTACCGAATACTACACTACACACGACCGGGTACACTGCCCGTTAGTGCATTAGGGTATACCATAGGTATTACGAGACTTATAAATATTAAAACCTGGTCAGTAAAACCTGCATCAAGTTTTTGGCGCCGCTGCCGGGGAGTTATATTAGGATTTCTATTAAGTCTTTCATTTTTGTTTTGTTTTAAAATTCTCACGATCTCTTTTCAAGTTTTCAGGTACCATGGAAGTTGTTAACATTGATGACCTCACTCTTGAGGAATATTTGGCATTGACAAGAGAAGAACAAGGACCAGGGATTTTAGACCGGCCATCGCAGAAGATTCTCAATTCGAAATCAAACCTCAATTTATAAGGGAGTTGCGTGCAAACCCTTTCTCAGGAAGCATTACCAATGATGCTCATGAGCATATACATAACGTGGAATACATTGTCAGCCTATTCAAAATTCCTAGAGTCTCAAATGATGTTGTTATGTTGCGTGTGTTCCCTATTTCTCTCACTGGAGCTGCTAAAAGATGGGTTAATCGATTACCTGCCGGAACAGTCAACACCTGGCCTCTCCTAAAAAAGTATTTCATTCAAAGATACTGTCCTCCATCCAAGACTATTAAGCAATTAGAAGAAATCCATATCTTCAAGAAAGAGGGCGATGAAACGTTGTACCAAGCATGGGAAAGGTATAACGAATTATTATACAAGTGCCCTACTCACGACCTTAACAGCCAACATAAGGTGAACGTCTTTTACAATGGTCTGAACATCTCCTCAAGGCAAATGATTGATTCTCGGGGACCAATACCTGGAATGACTCCAACATTGGCTCTGGAAACTATTCAAAAGATGGCTGACCACTCTCATAAGTGGCACAATGGGGGAAGCAATCGAAGTAAGAATGGAAATATGGAAGGCCTTGCATCAATAAACAACAAATTAGAAAGTCTCGGAAGAGACATGAAAAAGCTCAAGGAAAATGTGCATTCCATACAAGTTGAACGAATTGGACACAATGGAGCTCTCCCTACTAAGGAATGCCCCTCCAACGAGAAAGTTAAAAGCATTGAAGAAGTAAAATATGGAGGTGGAAGTCCCTTCAACGGATACAATGGTAACGGGGCCAGGTACCGAGAAAAGTCCCCAGGGTTCTATACAAGAGTCAACAACAATCCTCCTAGACCAAGCCTTGAAGAAATAATGCATAAGCATATCGAGGAATCTACAAAGAAAGACGATAGACTCAAAGAATGAATGGTCAAGGTAAAAGAAGACACCAACATGAACTTGCGAAACCAAGACGCCGAAATTAAAAACCTCGAAACCTAAATTTGGCAATTAGCTAAAAACCTCAGTAATGACAAAGCCATTGCCTGAAAACCCATATTTACACAAGATAAACCGAAGAAAGAGCAATGCACCTCTTCTGTCACCAATGATCTATCCGGGATTAACTACCTTAAAGAAGATGATAAATCAGAAGACGACGAGGACCTGCCAAGCCAACTTCCTGAGAAACAACAATATCAGGAAAGTTTTCTTCTTCCATGCACTATCGGTAATCTTAAAAATCCAGCATTGGCTGATTTGGGGGCTGGGGTAAACCTGATTTCTACCACTTTGTTTGGTAAAATAAAACTTACCAATTTAAAAGAAACAACAATGATGATAGAAATTGTTGATTCCTCTAAAGCTGTACTGATGATGTACCCTCCGAACAGCTCGAAGGACACTCCTCCGAGACGTGTCGAAGCCCTTCTATTTGAAGGCCCAAGTTAGGTCTCCAGAATATTCATAGGCGTCAAACCATTCGTAAGCACGAAGGTTACCTACGGGGAATTCGCCATTCGAAGTCGTAAGCCCTTCGGAGTATGGTTGACGAAGAAGTAACGGATAGGAAAACCTCGAAGCCTATTCCAGAAATTAGCCCTGCTTTCATTGAGGCAAACATCGAAGCCTTAGAGTCTTTACTGAGGGCTCATAAGAGGCAAGTTCGCAACACTGAAATGCAAAGGGAACTGGAATATTCCAGTGAAGAATATGATGAAGAGATTGAGGTAGATGAGAGGCCTCGACCGATTAACAAGGGGCGTTCAGCCTTACGAAATGGTTCTCCTTCCATAAGAAGGCCTAATGGAAGGACTGTGGGTTTTGAAGAAGGTCCCGGGGGAGATCCGGGAAGAAGGGAAAGAGTGCAAGGTGAAAGAAGGGGTGAGAACTCTAATAGAGGAAGCAACCCAGTAGGGAACGGAGGGGTAAACCTACCTCCTCTCCTAGCTGCCCACTTAGGAAGAGAAGGGATAGGGGCTCCGATACCCCCATCATATGTCTCGATTGTTGGAGGCCCTCCTCCATACTCGGGGATGAATCAGTTACCCCCTCCGGGAATGAACCCTTACCTACCTGCTCAAACCTATAACACCTACCCTCTGAATGGTTCTCTCCCCAACCAGAATTACCAAAAATGCCCTATGGACACGTTCCTACACAGTCGATGGATGGAAACCCTTCGTATCAACCTTCTACAGTATACCCTGCATACACACAAACATTTCCTAACCTGTATAACCCTACACATGTTTATCCGCCTCCGTATAACCCTTACTATGCCGAAGCCTCTAGAGCTTGCACACCTTAGGTGAAGTGGATCGAAGACTACCCTCTACCTGACGGTGTGAAGATGCCCACTCACATAGGCACCTACGATAGGAAAGGCGACCCTGATAACTTCCTACACTTGTTCGAAGGCGCTATCAAGATGCAGAAGTGGGTCATGCCCGTAGCGTGCCACATATTCACCTACACACTCAGAGACTATGCAAGAATATGGTGGAATGGACAGAAGTTGGGGAGCATTGTAAGTCTAGACGACCTTAAGGCTAAGTTCCGATCACACTTTAGCCAACAAAATAAGTACACCAAGTCCCATCTAGCCGTGCATACCATCAAACAAAGGGACAACGAAAGCACAAGGGCCTTTGTTACAAGGTATACCGATGAAACTTTGCAAATTCTAGGTTTCCATGAGGATAAGAGGATCTCTGGTTTTGTACATGGCCTTCAGACTCGAAGCTTGGTGGAATTCCTGTCCATCGATCTTCCTATCACTTACAAGGCACTGATGGAGAAGACTTACACTTGGATTGAGTCTAAAGAAGTAGCAGCAAACGGGGCTCCGATAGAGCAAAAGGAAGCTTCTGACAAGTTCTCTAGAGGGTCCTCCCGGGAAGGATCCAAGAATAAGAAGAAGAACAGAGACCGCTTCACTCCGTACAACAAAGGCTTGAATCATGGACTCTTGGCAAACTTGGTCAAATCTCCCAGGGAGATTCTGGCTACCGAGAAAGCCGCAAAGTCCTTCGATCCACCACCTCGTATATCAGCGCGAAAGAAAGCCAGGGACATGTCAAAGTATTGCCACTTTCACGAAGACCATGGGCATGACACAGACAGCTGCAGGGAGCTGAAGAAGCAGATCGAAGAGGGGGTACGATCTGCACAATTAGCACACCTGGTTAAAGGCATTTAGAAGGGAAAAGACAAGTTCTCCGATACCCAACTGGGTGAATGGAAGGGGAACAAAAAGCAGGCTACCCCTACAGAGGCTCCGATACTATTGGTGCATAGGCATGATCCAACCTTGAAACGGAAAGAAGCGAGATGGGGAGCGGAAGCGTAGGAGGCCGATAACCTTCCCTTCCATCCTGGCGGACACCTTCGACTGACCCCGTGGTCATCAAGGTACGGGTCTCAAACATGGAAGTAAATCGAGCGTATATGGATTGTGGAAGCTTATGCGAGATTATTTACGAGCATTGTTTCCTAAAGCTCAAGTCATCCATACAATCACGAAGGGTAGACTCAAAGACACCTCAGGTAGGATTCTCCGACGAGCACTCATGGCCCCTTGGAGAAGTACCGTTGGAAATCACCATAGGCGAAGGCCCCTTATCCCGCACGGAGACACTCACCTTCGTAATAGTCAGGTCAGATTCTCCTTATAATTTGTTAATAGGGAGAACAGCTATGCAAAAGATGGGCATTGTTGTTTCCACCATACATGCTGCCATTAAGTTCCAAACCCCCTTTGGAGTAGGAACTGTTCATTCCAATTATAGGGCGGATAAGGGTGTATATGGTGTCAGGAGGATCAAAGAAGAATCAGAGGAGCCTCCGATAGCAATTCTCAGCTGCACGGATGCCGAAGAGCGAGTTGTAGTTAACCCTAGCTACCCTGAACGAACGGTGGTAAAAGGAAAGAAACTCCCGGCGAATTTCAAGGCGAAGCTTACAGAACTATTGCGGACTAACCTTGATATTTTTGCTTGGAAATATTCTGACACGACAGGGGTCCCAAGAACATTGCTGATAGACGGACAGCCCTTCGGCACGGAGCATAAACTCAATGAGTACAAACATATTGAGCCAATAAAATAGAAAACAAGGAGCCTAGCCCCCGAAAGAAACGCTACAGCCTACAAAGAAGTTGATGAACTGACACAAGTAGACATTCTAAGGGAAGTTAAATACCAAACCTGGGTGGCCAACCCAGTAATGGTTAAAAAGAGCGACGGAGGGTGGCGCATGTGCGTTGACTTCACTGACATCAATAAAGCATGCCCAAAGGAGTGCTACCCCTACTCGAAATTGACTGGAAGGTAGAATCCTTGGCAGGCTTCCGGCTAAAATGCTTCCTAGATGATTATAAAGGGTATCATCAGATCCAGATGGCAAAGGAGGACGAGGAAAAGACAGCCTTCTACACAAGAAAAGGTGTCTACTATTACAGGAAAATCCCCTTCGGATTGAAGAACGCAGGGGCAACATACCAACGTCTCATGGATAAAGCCTTTAATAAATAGATAGGCATAAATCTCGAAGAATACGTTGACGACATGGTTATTAAAAGCAAGATGGAGGAGGACTTAATCCTTGAAGTTCAAGAAACCTTCGACCAGCTACGGGCGATTAACATGAAGTTGAACCCTAAAAAATGCTCCTTCGGTGTCGAAGAGGGGCAGTTTCTAGGGCATTTGATCACTAAGCAGGGGATAAAGGCTAATCCCTCCAAGGTCAAGGCAATTACGGATCCCCAAGCTCCTAAATGCTTAAAATATGTGCAAAGTCTGAATGGGAAGCTAGCTGCTCTAAGTCGATTTTTGTCGAAGGGGCTGACAGATCCCTACTGTTCTTCAAAACACTTAAAGGATGCGTTGATAAGAAGACTTTTCAGTGGAGTCAGGACACAGAAGCTGCTTTTTTTCAGAAGATGAAGGAGTTCATTGAACTCCTTCCAACACTTACAACCCCAATCAAAGGCGAAGTGTTGTTCATGTACTTAGCATCCTCAATGGAGAGCATTAGTGCAGTCATTATGGCATAACGAGACAAGTGACATATCCCCATTTACTTTGTCAGCAGGGTCTTGCAGGGGCAGAGATCAACTATCCAACATTGGAGAAGTTAATAGTAGCTCTAATCTACGTAGCAAGGAGGCTCTGGCGATACTTCCAGGCCCATCCGATCACAGTCTTAACCAATAAGCCACTCAAACAGATCTTGTCGAAGCCTAAAAATTCTGGAAGGGTGGCTAAATGGGTTATTGAACTGGGGGAGCATGAAATAGATTTCAAGGGTCGAAACTTTATTAAAGGGCAAATTCTCGCAGACTTCTTGGCAGAGACGCCTTCCGAGCCAGACGCAGAAAAGGAAGAGCCCAAAGCTAAAATCACTAAAGTAAAGGATGACTGGAAACTTTATATAGACGGAGCATCAAGCTCCGATAGTTCTGGAGCAGGCCTAATGCTAGTCAGTCTTGATGGGAAGGAGCATACATATGCTCTTCGTTTCGAGTTTGAGGCCACAAACAATGAAGCAGAGTATGAAGCCCTATTAGCAGGCCTCCGATTAGCTAAAGACATGGAGGTCAAAGCTCTTGCCATTTTCATTGATTCTCAATTGGTAGCCAACCAAGTGACAGGCTCCTATGAGGCAAGGCATCCCGTCATCAAACATTACTTGGAAAAAACAAAGGAGATGTTGGAGAGCTTCGATTCTTACACTATTCAACATGTCTGTAGGAATCAGAACAAGAAGGCAGATGCACTGAGCAAGCTAGCCTCTATGGCCTTCGCTCATCTCACCAAAGAAGTACTTGTCGAAGTCCTACCTGAAAGGTCCATCATTCGCAAGGAAGTTACGGACGTGGTTCATGAAGAAGGAGAGATATGGATGATTCCCATCAGGGAGTATTTGATGAGTGGTCTTCTCCTTGAAGATCCCAAACTAGCAAGGAAAATACGGGTTCAGTATCCACAGTACCGGCTAATGGGGGAAACCCTGTATAGAAGGTCATTTCTATCACCTTGGATAAGATGTGTGGGATACAAACAGGCTACGAGCACTATCGCTGAAGTACACGAAGGATCCTGCGGTCTCCATGCATGGCCCCGCTCAGTTGTCTCGAAGATAATGAAGTTGGGCTATTACTGGCCTTCGATGCACGGGGATGCGGCAGAAATCATTCTTACACTCAAACGTTCCCAAGATGCCGAAGCAGGACATGACAAGTGTGACATCCGCATGGCCCTTCTCCCAGTGGGGAATGGACATCGTAGGACCTATGCTTGTGGCTCCTGGAGGAGTCAAATTCTTGCTGGTGGCAATCGATTACTTTACTAAGTGGGTAGAGGCTAAACCTTTAGCTTCCGTTACGGGGAGACAGATCGAGAAGTTTGTGTGGGAGCACATTGTGTGCAGATTCGGTGTGCCCCACATCATCATATCCGACAATGAAAAGCAGTTTGCTGAAGGAGTCTTCTACGACTTCTGTCAAGGGCTCAACATAAAGCAGTCTTGGACATCCGTCTCCCATCCACAAGGTAACGAACAGGTGGAGGTTACAAAGAGAGACATCATCAAAGGGATCGAGAAAAGGCTGGGACGAACTCACCATGGATGGGTAGATGAACTCCCCTAAGTACTATGGGCTCATCGGATACACCCTAAGTCAAGCAATGGTGAAACCCCCTTCAGCCTAACATACGGAAGCGAAACGAAGCGGTCATCCCTTCAGAACTAAGTGTACACACGGAACGTGTGGCAACGTATGATGCCTCCCAAAATGATGAAAGGATCAGGGAAAACCTTGACCTACTAGAAGAAAGAAGAGAGATAGCCTCCATCCGAGAAGCCATGCACAAGCATAAGATCGAAGGCTACTATAACAAAAGGGTCAGGCCTTCCACCTTCAAGCCTGGGGAATATGTGCTACACCTCAACAGTGCAAGTAAAGCAGAATACCAGGGAAAGCTAGGACCTACTTGGGAAGGACCCTACATGAAAGCTGAGCCCTACGACAATGGTGTTAGGTTCCCATATTCATAACACAAGCATCAATATAATAAATAAAGAAGAGAAAGGATCGGTTGAACAAAGACAAACACACACATATGGTATATGAGAAGAGTATGAATTAATTGAACAACCAACCCTCAAGTGAGGGTTTACAAGCATTATTTATAGGAAGGAACTAGGGCAACATGCAAGTTCCCTTCCTTTCCTTTATGGGCTTGGGCCAAGGCTCGTGGGCTTTCTACATAAGCCTTGGCATGATTACTAACATAAAAGCCATATTAAGCTAACTATTACATATTAATTACTAACACTTGAATTCTAGTATAGGAGTGATTCCAACAATCTCCCCCTAAGTGTTAGTGATTGATGATATAAATGTTGTAGGTGCTGATGTAATAGTAGCTTTAACGTCTTCTGACATTCTTATTTTTTTTGTGAGAAGAAGTGTCTTGATTCGAACAATCTCCCCAGTGTAGAGAAATTGTTTCCTTTGAAGTATTCTGCTTTGACGTCATCATTTTCTTTGTTCTGTGATCTTTGTTCTTTGTGATGGTAGTGATAGTATGTTGTTGTTGTCTGCATCAGGTCAGCTCCATTGCTCCAGTGTCTCCATGTCTTTCTTTATCATGCTCACATGCTCTTTAACGTTGGATTTCAGTACTGATGTAGCTCTCTTAGTCTTTAAACTTTGTAGATTCTTTGACATTGATGAAGAATCATTATGACTTTGTGTTGCCTTTTGAGAGAACTTCCATTAGTGACGATGTTGGTATGAGCATGTGAAGAATCTGCACGATCAGTCCACTCCAGAGCTTCCATAAGAAGAAAAAATAAGAATGGTTAGTGATAAACGGATTCCAGCATTTACAAGTTTGAACTTCGAGAGTTTTAACAGCATAGTGTGAAAACAAAACTCTAATTCTCACAAAGGCCGTTCCTGAACTGGAGTCCCACAAGTGAGATAACGCGATATACTGAAGTACATCTGATTCAGATGAGTCGTTGAGGTACACGGCATCACCTCACGGCGTAGACCGTTTGAGACACACTAAGCGTAATCCACGGGGAGTTACCGAAGTGACCTCTTTTGTCGGGGTTGTTTGATGTTGACCTTGGCGGGAGTTTCCATTCAATCACTGAGGATCACAATTGTGAACCTCTCATAAATGTTCTCGATAGATTGCTAAGATCTGTGAAGGACACGATAATGTATCACTTGCGTCCTTATTGTTGAACGACAAGTGATAAAATGTCAAGTGTACCTAAGAGATCTTTTGATGAATCTCGTGGCTCTAGACTCAATAGTGCGCTTTGGTTTTCCTGAGCGGAGACTAGGAGAGGGTCTCCTTCTTCAATACCAGCAATCTCTAGGAGAAAGCCGATAGTTACGTTGGGTTCCTGTGAGAATGAAACAAGCTTCTGTTGAGAGAAACTTGAGTGGATAAGATGGTTTAGTGCATGCGCCACCTTGGGTCCATGGCGACTTTGATCTTCAATACGGTGTCATCAAATTACAACCAGTAGCATATGAATTGAACCGATTGTTGCGCCTAAGTTGAATAATCTGGAGGGCTATTTCTTTTCACCCTTTTCTTTGCTTTTCTTTTTAATTCTTCAACTCCTTCTTTCTCCAATTCTCATTTTCTCCTTTTTATAATCATACCTAAGGATTTCTAATTCTAACTATTGGTAGTGTTCTTGGGTAGATCCCTTCGGCTCTGGCGGATCATAGGACGGTTATTCCTAACCTTAATCACCTTATAACTCCATTGCCATAAAACCGATTTTCATGAAAATCTCTCAAAGTGGTTATGATTAAGAAACATTTTAATACCACTGTTGAGAGTTTAAGATTTTGCAGAGATACTCCCCCTCCACACGTGCTTAAGTATTTTGAAAGAAATTTGCATGGTGAGAGAAGAGCGTGCACTTTTGAATTGATCAACTCAAGATAGACAATCCCCTGCGAGACACGGTTATGTTGCATAGTTAAAGAGTTACATCGTCAGCTTTTAGGTGACAACTAGCTCTAGTAACTATCTTGAAGGTGTGGACAAGCCTCGAAAGGTTGTCAAACCCGTCAAAGTTCATGTCTACCAAGAGTTTCACGAATGGTACATTCTACTCGGAGAAGTCCTTTGCGAGACACGTTTACATCACTAGCGAACTAGCTTGAAATTATTACCCGTCCTGGACAAGTCTTTTCGAGTTTCTAACATTTGAGATCTCATCAATTCATTGGTTAAGTCTATAGCACAAAGATTTATTTGCAATTTCACAACATATTTATTATCACATAATTTTTCTCCCCCTAAAAAATGTCATATAAATGTTATTTTTGACAAAATTTTGATATCGAATATGTCCATTTCGAGTTTTGCGGGAAGATTACCACAAAGAAAAGTTTGTGAACAAAGTGTTTAATCAAATACTCCCCCTCAACAAGTGATATAAACTTTTGAGGTTTTGAAAAACATAAGGGGAAGTACTTTCGCTCCTTTTATAAGGATTGTGGCACTGAAGCGTACCACAGGGTCCTTTCCTTACAAGAACGGGTTGTACATTGTTATGTGTGCACAAGCCATTATGAATAAAATCACGCATCCAAATAGTTAATGAAAGAAACAGATCAAGGGGTACCAGGAGTCTCAGGTATTCCAGCAATAACTCCAGGAATGCGTACTGGACGTTGATAGCCTGTGAGAGAAATGTTGGGACGACCACCTACCAAACTCTCCAATGTTCTGAACTGGTCCCTTCTGAACAACCTTTCATCAATGCGAGTGATGATCCTCTTAACATCCCGTATTTCCTTAGAATTCCATCTCTTCTTCGACCCTATGCCTTCATGTATCTCCCTTAACCGATAAGCTAAACCATCCCTTACACTCTTCAGTGTATGATCCTCAAACTTATGAAGCTCTCTGCACGCCATCAAGCAGTTGTGGTGTAGTTCACTACGGTAGGCTACGCTGAATGATTTGCTGATGAGAGTGTATTGAGGAAGGTGGTTGATGTCAGGAAGGGCTAGCTGAGGTGTGGTGAGGTTGACACGTGTCTGATATGATTCCACGGAAAGTTGTAAGTCATCTACACGTTCCTGGATCACTATGCTTCTGATGAAGATGAGCAAAGACTTGATGTATTCACGTTGAATTTCTGTCTAGAATTGTCTCATTCTTCCCTGTACCTTGGCAAGATACAGATCTTCAATGTCGTTGAGAGACAAATTCTGAAAGTCTGCTTCACAGAAAACATAGTCTTCTTCGTCTTTTCTTTTGACCACGATTTTCTTGAGAAATGTGTAGTCCCATTTAGACGAGAGAGTGACATGCTTAACAGCAATGATCCCTTTATCACTAAACACTTCATGTGTAGAATTTTGAACCTGGCAGCTTTTATAGAAGATTCTTCGGTGTTCAGGCCAATGGTGAATCCCATAAAGCGCATCAATGTCATACTTCTCCACGTTGTTGGCAAACATATGAGAAGCCTTTTCTTCGATGGCTATGCAGTTGGAGTATATGGCTGCCAGGAACGGAAGTGTGAGTGATGTAGCGTATTTCTTTGACACATCGCTACCATGTAGAAGAAATTCCAGGTCATTGTTGAAGAAGTAGAGAAATGGAATTTTAGGTTGATCTAGTTGGCCAATTGTAGGTAGAGGTCCGGTGCATTGTAGTATGGAGCCT
The DNA here is from genome assembly GCA_910596185.1 of Chrysanthemum makinoi. NCBI lineage: Eukaryota > Viridiplantae > Streptophyta > Magnoliopsida > Asterales > Asteraceae > Chrysanthemum > Chrysanthemum makinoi. The sequence goes on from OU343223.1 coordinate 179,768,089, forward strand.
TGTCCTTTCTGGTGAAGTCAATGTTCGCTTCAGGGTTGAGCCAATCGATGTTGTTAGACATGGCTCGTGCTATGTTTTCTAGATGATATTCAACTTCAATAGCACTTTCTGAGCTGACTTTGAGCAGTTGAAAAGCGTCATTCTTGATGCATTTTAACTCGACTTGCTCATCTTCTTCACGAAACTTTTCTTGAAGGAACTTAGCATGCTCCAATGTTTGACCTTCTACCATATCTTGACCTTCAGGTAGGGAGGGAGTAGTATCAACAAGTGTAGAAAACGGTCGTATTCGGTGTCATCTTCGTCTAGCCATGAGACGACATCAGCCTTAGTCGTCTTCTTCTTCTTCTTTGGCCTAGATGATGATGCCGGTTTCTTTGCTGTGTCGGGAGAGGTGGGTTGTTGTCGGGGCTCAGGTATCTCTTAATCGTCACCACCAGTGTACTGGAAGTGATCATCGGTTTTCTCTGTCTGAGGTGGTAACTCAGAGTCCTGAGATTTATCAGCAGCAACAGAACTTGGTGGAGATCTTCTTTCGGTTGAAGTCCTTTGGGGTGGTGGTGGCTTGGATGAGGATTCTCCAGATTGTTTTGGACATTTTGGTGCAGAATCCTTGTCCTTGTCATCGTCATCTCTTGGTCGTTTAGGTTGACCTGCTGACTCTTTGCATGAAGACCTGAGTTGATAAGCTAGTAGACCCTCAAAGAATTTAGCTTCATCAAGTAAAAGTTGAGATCGTTTTGACATTTGCATCACCAATTTTGCAAGTAATTCAGCTTCAGAGAGATCAGGTTCTTTGGCCATTGTATGTTTAACCAATGCGACGATATTTGGAGTAAGTTGTCTGGAAAATAACTCCCTTGTCACACCAGGGACAGTGTCGAGAAGAAACTTGTGAGTATATTCTCTTGCCGTCTTCTCCATTTCCTTTTGGAAATCTCCTTTAATAAACTTCTAGATATGCACCCTTTCTTTCAACAACTCGTTTATCCCATTTTGAAGAAAGTTAATTCTGTCAGCAAGTTGATTCAGCTTTTTGTTGGTCACGTCTTTCTTCCTGACTTGCTTGACAATATTGACAATCTTTGTCTTAGCTCGGGATATCCAAGAGTTGGTTGGTTTCTTTACTGACTTGGAAGTGGATCTAGTTGTGCCTTTGGATGCTGGTGGAGATGAATGAGAGGATGAGTCTGATGACGATGAGATATGAGGAGACTCAGGATCCTTTGTTGGTTTAGAAGTTTCTTCTTTGAGCGTCTTTGGACTATCTAGAAGAAAATCATCATAATTGACTTCGTCATCTTTTCGGACTTGGCCAATTCTTCTGCCTTGATCTTGGCTTCTTCATCGGCTTTAGCTTGAGCTTCCATTGCTTTTGACTTAGCTGCGGCTTCAACATCTTCATCACGTTTCTTCTCGGACTTCTCCTTTTCTGGTTCCTCAAATTCATAGGTGATGGTATCCTCCAGTCGTTGTTGTTGTGGATCGTGGATGGTGGTACCAGTTCCCTTATCGGGTTGATTAACCGCATCAGGAACTGGTGTAGATAGTGCAGCACCACTTGACCCTCTGGGGCCACAATTTTGTTCCTTCACGAACTCTTTGGCAACGTGTTGGAGTCTGATATTCTTCACCTTTTTCCTATAATCTTTATCTAGTGGCTCTTCTTCCGAGCTTTCCTCTTCTTGCTCAAGCACTGGAGTTTTCCCTTTGCCTTTATCAGCTTTTGGACTAGGAGGTTTATCAGCTTTATCATCGGTTGGAGTTTCAGAGTAGAGGACCTCTTCATCCGATTCAGTTTCCTCAGAGCTTTCATCCGTTAGCTTTTGTTGTGGTTCAGGCTTCGGAATAGGAATGGCTTCCTTAGAAGGAACTTTCCTTTTAAGAGTATGTGACCTCTTAGGAAACTTTCTCTGGCTCTCAGTGCTTGTAACACTCCCCTGACCGCTCTCCCGGTTTTCCTAGTAGGTGTACCAGAGGACTTTTCGTCAAGAAAACCTACTTTGCCTTCATCAACCGCTACCAAATACCTTTTGTATGAATAAAGTTGTTTGACTTCATCAGTTAGAAGATAATCTGGCAGCACTGCACCTTGTTTCTTTGTTGTAGAGTCCTTAAATCTGACAGAGAGTGTGGGCTCATACAACACGGAGTGTTGTTTGGGGTCATTGAGTCTCAAGCTTTTTAAGGAAAGTCATCATATCGTCCCATATCAGAGCTTCAACTTCTATGTCTTTCTTGTTGACCAAAGCCCAAAATATTTGTAGTTCCATGAGCTTGGGATGCTCATGACCACTGTCACTTCCAGAAACGGATTTTGCAATGATTATGTAGAGGGTTCTCCATGGCTGGGGAATGTTCTTGAGGTCAACAGATGAGTGCTTTGTAATTACCCCGGTAGCTTCATCATAGCTGATGTCGACCATGAATTGGAGTACGACCTCTTCAGTTGGAGTGGCATTGAATTGACTAGGTTCGATGACAGGAATGAGAAGAATTGCCCTCAAATCTGCTGGTGTGATGGTGACTTGTTTGTTGTTAAGTGTCACCGTCACAGCATTTTGACCTTTGACCTTTTGCATTGTATGCCAGAATTGGTGAATGTAGATCTCCAGTATAGTAGCAGAGTTTGTGAGCATGTTCTGATAAGGGTGAGTCTTCAGAATATCCGTAGCAATCTGGCATGAAGACTCAGAACAAGAGAAGGTATCAAAATCAACTTTGAGCTTGTTCTTTCCGATTTTCATTGGATAACCATGAGGGAAGATATCTTCAACAGTGAGAACGTTTGGTGCTTCTACATTTTGCATTTGAGCGTCCATGTCGTGATCTGAAAGATATTTAGCCAAAAGAACCAACATATCGAAAGACATTATGTTAGTCAACAGTTGATTTTATTGTCTATTATTTGAATGTGATATGTCGATGATTGTTACGAGTCCAATGTCACTTGTTAGTCTAATAGTCCAAAGACGTCGTGATAAGTTTCGTGAGTTGGTTAACTTTGAGTTTTAAAGTCCAAGTTTTCACTTATTTTTCACAACTTATTAAACGTTTAAGCTTACTACTGACATTTTGGTTTCGTGGCGTTATGATTTATTTATTTACAAGTTTGCACGCGTAACAATTCAAAATTTTGGTGAAAACTAGGCTTAGGTGTAGATATTGCAAGCTTGTGCGTAAACAGGAGTGATTATACGCGTAAACGTAAGCTTATGCGTAGGTTCTTGACTTACGCATAAAAATATTACGCGTAGGAAAAGAGGGCCTTATGCGTAAAGCTTACGGCGTGGCGTATGTGGAACCTTACGCGTAAGGCTTACTCGTAAGAGTGAACCTTATGCGTAGAGGTTATGTTACGCATATCCTTCACAGGATACGCGTAGTCCCCATTGTAGAACCTAACGCGTAAAGGGTGCACGCGAAGATTTCTCTTACGCATAACATTCTACGCGTAAGGTGATCCTTATGCATAGATGTTCAAGTAACCTTGATTCTGAATTATTCACACGTAGAAACCTGAAATAGATTCATCATAACACCAATATTAACACATACATTCAATCTTTATCAGTTCTAAACATGGATACACATTCAAGCAGTTAAGCGTAAAAATTGGGTTACACGTAGACTTTAAACCCTAATGTTCAAATTTCTACGTGTAAGAGTTTTAGCCATAGGAATTGCACCAAACATTTTCTGGGATGTCTAAGAAGTCTAGTGAGTTATTTTATGCAAGTTTTAACATCAAAACCTATGTGAATCAAGAATACCCAAATTCTATGAACATAAACCCTAATTTTCAATTTAATCCTAATTAGTGTTTCTAGGTAAGTTCTAAGCTTAGATATGATCCATTCAACATGCAAGCAACATCAAACAACTATCTTTTTAACCAGAAACTCTCACATATGAAAACGCCCAAAATTATGCATAAACCCTAATATTCAAAATCAACCAATTCGTGTTTCTGGGTGAGTATTAATGATAAAAATGGTATCATTGAGATTATACAAACGTTTTGACACTATCATTTTAACCACAAACACTCAAACTTGATTAGGTGTTCATACGCTTATGCGTAGAAAACAAAATCAACCCTAGGTTAAAATCTAACCGTTGGTTTAAGAAATGATTCAAAACCCATGTTTAGATGATTACAAAGAACGTTTAACCACTTACAGATTGATGATCAAGAACACAGATTTGAAGATTGATTATTAGGCGTAGGATTTTGTTAGTTGAATAATAAATGTGAAGAGTTAATGAGGTTAGGTAGAGTATTTTGTTAAAAATACTTTGACATTTTAACACAATTAGTCCCTCCACCTTTACCATTTACATCCCATGCTCATAACTTCTATTTTGGTTACCAAATGAAGGATATTTGGAAAGAAATTTGACGACACTCCCCCTCGACTTAAGAAATAATGAAATTTTGCAAATTTAAGTCCGAGGAGTGTCAGTAAAACATAAATGTGACCACCATTATTAAAGAAACAACCGAGATGAGGTAACATGCAAGTACAAGGTTTTATGAAACCAAAAAATATTTACGTTCTCCCCCTCAACACTTGACATAGAAAAAAACTGAATTTTAAAATAGTAAAGTGTTGACGGAAGATTTATATTTGCCATGTTACAAGAAATATAGAAAGAAGAATATTTTTGTTGTTTTACCAGATTTTATATTTTCGTATTTTGTTTTTAAAAAAAATATTTACAAAAGATGTTTTAGTGTTTGAATGGTTTTAAGAATGTTTTAAAAGTTCATCCATTTCCTCTGGAGTCAAACACCGCATACCAATCCGGTGGACCAACTCATTAAACCTAGCGGGAGCTAAGGCTTTGGTGAGAAGATCTGCCAGTTGGTATTCAGTATCCACAAAGTATAATTCAACTGTACCCTTTTCCACGTGCTCCTTGATGAAATGATATCGAAGATCGATGTGCTTTGATTTTGAATGTTGAACGGAGTTGCACGAGATCGCAATAGCACTTCGATTGTCGCAGTACATCGGGATTTTGTCAAATATGTAACCATAGTCTTTGAGTTGTGTTCTCATCCAAATGACGTGAGCACAACACGCCGACATGGCTACATATTCTGCTTCTGTTGAGGACAACGATGTAAAATCCTGCTTCTTTGATTGCCATGAAACTAGTTTATCACCAAGAAATTGTAATGCTCCTGAAGTACTTTTCTGCGAGTCTAAGCAGCCTGCGTGATCAGCATCTGAAAAAGCTATTAGTTCCAAACTAGAATCCTTCGGATACCAGATCCCCAAGTTAATGGTTCCCTTGATATATCGGATGATTCTTTTAGCCTCGGAGAGGTGGGTTTCAGTTGGTCTCGACTGATAACGGGAGAAAATGTGACAACTCGTAATTTCAGGTCATTTTACAAACTTTAAAAGTTTCACTATTTCATCATTTATCGTAAACTACGTTTACGAGTATCAAATTCGGGTAACCTTAATGGTTTAGCTGCGAATTCATGAACATTTCATCAAGGACATTTCATATAGACTAGGTTTAGTCTACATATCATTAGCATCGTTATCATCATTTCAGTTCATGCTTGAATTTGCATTTTTCATTAAACGTTTATTTTCCTATTAAATAAACGCTATCGCGTAAACATTATTTTGAAACATTTTATCCGACACTTCCAAAAATTATTCTAATATATTTTTATACTCCTTTTAAGACTATAAAAATTATATTATTGGTTTACCCGATATTTTCAATTTATTTTGTATATAAATTGTTTTATTTATATATTTACGACGGTTTTCGTAAATTCAACACGATAATTATTATTTCACTCAATTCTTGCAAGAAATGTATTTTTATAATTTTTATGACTTCAATACATTTTATTTTGTTTCGTTAAAAATCTATTTTTAGTTAACGCTACAATTAATAAATACTTATATGTACAAATATACATTTACTTAACAAGTAATACACTTAATTATTAAAACTACTCAACCCCCCCCCCCCATTATACCCCATAACCGGCCACATCCCCCCTCCATGTCTCACCAAGTTTACAAAATAGCCTAACTAAGTGTACACATTTTTCTTTAACTAGATATTTGTATATATTAGAGTTCTAAGTTTTTGAAACACCTACAAACACATACTCAAGGTGAAATTTTGCAAGCTACTCTCTCTTCTCTTCACCCTTGTGGCCGGCCATACATAGAAACATGAAGAAACCATTATTTTTTTTCAAGTCCAAGTGATTATCAAGTTCATATAGTGATCTATGTTAAGGTTTTGAAATAAAAACCTATAGATTAATAAGGTTTTCATCACTTTCTTTCACATAAATCATTCAAGTAAGCATTTTATGGTCTTCATAACTCTTTCATATTTATCTTTATGTTATTTCATCATTTTTGCAAGAAAACATGCATGTTACATATGATCCATACCACTTTAATGGGTTTTTAGTACATATAATGAGTTTTAATTATCCAAATAATAATCTCTTGTGATATATCATTTTTGATGATGTCTAGGAACCCATGACACCCTAAGAAGGTGTATGGTAGGATTAGAATAGCTTCGGCGTTGGTTTGAATTGGTTATAATAGGTTTTGCGCGAGAAAAACTCATTTCGACAACTTTATTTAGAGGTCTGATCATATTTTGAAAGTCTGGAATTTTCGACAGTAAGAAAAATATTTTGGGCTAGATATTCAGAAAATACACTTTAAAACGAAAACCTGGCCGCTTGAACGGGTTAAAACGGAGCTATAACGAAGAAGATATGAATTTTTGAAGTTTGACGACGAAAACTATTTGTTTCAGAAAATTCAGCATGTATTCTCCACTTTTTACGAGTCAAAAATGGGTCTTAAGCGTTATGAAATGTGTCGATTTATCAAAAATATATAAGTTTACTTTGATATGAATTATGACAAAATATTTGGAGAACAAATTACTTGGAGAACAAAATATTTGGAGAACAAATTATTTGGAGAACAAAATGTTTAGAGAACAAACTATTTGGAGAACAAATTATTTGGAGAACTAATTTGGAGAACTAAATTAGAGTACTTTTTCTTATAAAAAATTATGTTTCTAGTAAAAGTAAGTTCGCCAAGCATATTTTCCAAAATGTCCAACCGTTCGTCAAGCGGAGTTGTAACGAATAAAATACGGTCACTTAAACTTTGCCGAAAACCACCCTTAAACAATATTTTGGATACAAGTACCATACTTTACCTATCTTTTTCTCCATGATCGAGACCTCTAGCATGAAAACTTAAATGCTAAAACTTTGAGATAATGATACAAGCTTCCCAAAACCGTTGAGTTCATTTCCTAACACTCGACATGCACCATTTTATGACTAGCTTTTCAAGGCTACTTAGTCACTTTCATGAAATTTTCAATAACACTATTTTACGACGAAAAGATATAATTTCACAATAAATCACTAAATGATTATCGTAGGATATCATTTCAACGTAAATACTTGTAAAGTATTTAATAACATGACGAGATGTCATAAATATATATTTCGACGATAAGTTATATTTTCAAAAACGTACAAGTGGTATAGATTACATGTGGATTTGCATGCACGACATTGTTTCATGATTTACCTTAGAACATATCATTCATAATAGGTCATGGTCAGAGGTTGCGCCTCATTTCAGTATTGCCATTATATCATCATAATCATTGCAACAGGTGAGTTTTCATAGCCCCGATTTATTCAAGTTTTTACTTTATTTCAAACCTACGTAGGAGAATACATTGCACATCATTTTTATTACGATACCAAGTATATCAAATTCATTACATTGCTTAAGTTACCTCATGCCAATTGAATGTCCCCATTATATAACATGAACCGTTAATTTCATAGAAGCGAGGGTGAGTGGATAGATCTATCGAGGGTGACTCTTCCATCCGGGTTGGTGGATTCCAACTGGTTAAACGGATGCATTTCATTTAATATCATTATTTGAGTTGTTTGGCAAACACTCTTTGGGGCTTAACATCATGATCAGTCTAGTTTCGGTGTCATGGACTTATAGCAATTGTAACATTTTTGTGATATATTTGTCATACATAATTTATACTTGTGGTAGTCGTATTAAACATTTTCAACAACTCTATGAACTCACTCAACCTTCGTGTTGACACTTTTAGCAATGTATTTTCAGGTAACTAAGGCATACACTTCATGGCATGCATGTGGACATATCATAGAGTCGCGGTGATGACGCGTCTTACATGGGATTTACACACTTTAAAAACATCGTTTGACTTGTACGAAACTTATTTTCCGCACATGTTGATTTTCATTTGGGAACTATACTTGTAAACTCTGATGGTTTTATTAAATCAAGCGATGTATCTTCCAAACGGCACTTTAGGTCGTTCAATATAACTGTTATTGTGATGCTATGACAGTCAACCCCCAGGAATTCCATTCCGCTGCAAAACAGGTAAATTGGGGGTGTGACAGCAAAGATATATGGCAAAAACAATATCAGGTCTGCTAGCTGTTACATACATGAGAGACCCAATGATACTTTGGTATTTGGTAGGGTCCACCAATTTCCTATGTAAATCAGCGTCTAGTTTCTTGGTATGTGCCATTGGTGTGGCATAGGTGTCACAGGTTTGCATTCCAAATTTGTTTAAAAGTTCAAGGGCATATTTGGACTGACTCAAGAAAATACCACGGGGTGATTGATGAACTTGCAGTCCTCGAAAGAACGTAAGTTCACCCATCATGGACATTTCAAAATGTTTTTTCATTAGTTTTGAAAAAGCGTTTGAGTATTTTAAATGTGTTGACCCAAAAAATGATGTCATCCACATAAATTTGAACGATTAAAATGTGTGCCCCGTGATATTGTATGAACAGTGTAGGATCGACCGAACCTTTTACGAAATTATTGGCGATAAGAAAGGATGATAACTTATCATACCACGCCCGAGGGGCTTCTTTGAGATCGTAGAGAGCTTTGTTCAGTTTGTAAACGTGGTTCGGGAACTCTGGATCAACGAATCCTTCTGGCTGACTGACATAAACCGTTTCTTTTAGTTGACCATTCAGAAAAGCAGTTTTGACGTCCATCTGAAAGACCATTATATTCATATGAGCCGCGAACGCGAGAAAGATCCGAACAGCCTCAAGACGAGCAACCGGAGCGAATGATTCTTCAAAGTCAATACCCTCTTCCTGTCTATAACCCTTAGCCACCAGACGTGACTTGTTTCTGATTATGTTCCCTTCAGCATCCAATTTGTTCTTCCAAATCCATTTGAGACCAATGACGAAGACCGCTATTGGTCTTTCAACCAATTCCCATACTTCAAGACGTTTAAACTGATTGAGTTCTTCCTGCATGGATTCAATCCAGTTGTCTTTGGTCATTGCGACTTTAATGTTTTTATGTTCAGATTAGCAGACAATGAGTGAATAAATGCAATGTTCACCATCTGTATGAAGACGTTGTCTTGTTATGACTGGTTGATTCGGGTTACCAATAATGTTCTCAAGAGGATGGTCTTTTGTCCAACGATGTGTCGAGGGTTGATGTTGGTATACATTGTGCAGATTTTAAGGATTCAAATGGCTTGTAGATGATTCCGCAACATCAGGTGCAGCAGTTTCATTAGCAAACGGGTTAAAGAACGCATTTGGATCAAAATCTGCAGGTGGGAGTACTTCATTGTTTAGAACATCATCAGCTGGTTCAGCGTCGTTGGAAGCGGTTTGTTCAACTGTTGTTGTAGAGTCAACTGGTGGTGCTTCCTCAACAGTAGTTGTTGTAGCAAGTGTATCAAGTATTGGAATATGATCAGCTTGAGCAGCGGAAACAGCGGATACACCTGGAGCACGTTCATCAATGTCATCACTAAACAGCGGAGCAAATAGCTTTTCCATTTATTGACGAGTAAGTTGGGGGCTTGGTTCAGCTGATGATGGGGTTTGAGGGAAGTTTAAATGGTTATGACCGGGTTCCAAGTTGTTATGCTCAGAAGCCATTTCAGTAAGCACATTGAAATTTTCATGAATCGTTTCCATAACCTGTTTTGTACGACGATTCCAGATCCGGTAACCTTTAGAATTGTCACAGTATCCAATAAAGACTCCAATGTCAGCTTTGGCTTTGAGTTTTCCAAAGTCATCACGATCATTATTCGGGTAGCAAAGGGATCCAAATACATGAAAGTGTTTGAGATTCGGTTTCGGTTGTGGATAAGCTCAAAAGGTGTTTTGTTGTGGCGTTTTGTAATCATTGAGCGATTCTGAGTGTAGCATGCAGTTTAGACGGCTTCAGCCCACAAGTAATCTGAAAGTTTAGCATTGATTAACATCGTTCGCGCTTCCACTAACGTTCGGTTTCGTCTTTCAACAACTCTGTTTGGTTCGAGTATACGTGAAATTGATGTTTGATGCTCAATTCCCACTTTCTCATAATATTCACGAAGAGTTTGATTCACAAATTCAGTTCCTTTGTCTGTTCACATTTTTCTGACGGTGTTCCGGAGGTGAACTTGAATTTTTGTGAGAAAGGTGATGATTATCTATGGAGTTTGATCTTTACTTCGAAGAAAATAAACCCAAGTCCATCTGGAATAGTCATCTACAATTACTAAGATGTAGCGTTTGCCATTGATCGTCTGCACGCGCATCAGACCACACAGATCCATGTGAATAAGCTGAAGCACATGCTGAGAGCTATGTTCCGCCTTTGAAGGAAAATGAGCACGAGTGCTTTTCCCTTGTTCACAAGCTGAGCAAAGGTGATCTTTAGAATACCGGAATCTCAGGAGACCTTCAACAATTTTGTATCGAGCAAGGTTGGTTATGGTTTGAAAGTTTAAATGTTAGAGACGTCGGTGCCATAGCCAAGATTTTGTTGAAGTTGCCTTTGAAAGTAGACAAATGGGAGATGAAGCAATCATGTCTTGCATTGATATTGTGTACAGACTTGAATTGCGAGTGCCAGACATAAGATCGTTTCCTTGTAGATCACGAATGAAACAAGTTTTCTCCCGAAAAGCGACTTCCAAATCTCCATCACAGAATTGACCAACAGAAAAGAGATTGTCACCAAGACCTTCCACATAATAAACCATGCTAATTTTGATGTTACCATTGATGTAATCTTCGTAGCCCATGACAGCTGCGAAGTGATCATTCCCGAATCTGACAGTGCCAATGAACTTTGCAATAATGTTTGATAACAGTTTGAGATTGCCTGTCATGTGTCGGGAACATCCGATATCAACAATCCAAAGGATGATCTGTATCACCTGCATTACAAACAGACGACACAGATGGAATAGAAGTAGATGTGAGTGGAAAACTAGAGGGGAGGGGGTTTAAATAGTTTTGCCGATTTTAAGTTGATTTCAAAAACTTTAGATTCGATGTTATGTGAAATCGTATGGATGTTGAGAACGTATAGATCTAATGATAATGCAAGCAAATAAATAAAGTTAAGGGATAGAAAAGACACAACCGATTTATAGTGGTTCCGCTACAAGGTCACCTTCCTTGCCTTACTCCACTCCCCGAGTCACCTACTCGAGAGTTCAAGCACTATGTCAACTAACTCCTTCACTTAGCGGAGAAGCCTTCACAACGTTGCTTACACTTTTTCCGGTACAAAGCTAGATACCGAGTCCGTAACACGGTGGATGAAACCAACACAACTATTACACAACAAATATGTGAAATATCAAATACAAGATCTTCGCTACAGAAATCTTGCGGAGCGACAAATCAATCAAGGACCCCTTGCTTGGATGACTTGTAGAATGCTCGTGATCTCGCCTTAGAGAAGGACCTATATGAAGATCACAAATAGAAAGAAAGAAGAACAACTCTCTAGATCAAGTGATCTATATGTTAGAAGAGAATGAGAGTGTATGAGAGATTTAGTAAGAAGAGGGGTGAGTTAGAATGAAGAAATGGCTCTCTATTTATAGGCAAATTTCTCCTCTGTTCCACGGATCCCACGGATCCCTTCCACTTGGGATCCGTGGTACGCTCCTCTTTGCCCATGGGTTTTTTGGTTATGGGTCATGGGTTATGGGTTGGTCCATGGGTTTTCTTTAGATTCAATGTATCTAAGTATACATTGTATCAAGTCTTCTTTGGTATGGGTTAAGATCCATGGGTTATGGTCCATGGGTTATGGTTTTTACCCATCCTAATAAACTATTACAACAAATGCTTAATTATTACATTTTTGTATTTAAATGGCTATATGTAAATGCTTTACAAAAATAACATGTATCCTTATAATTATACTTAAGATAACATTACATTTGTTATCAACAAAACACAAAGAGATCGCAAAATATTAATAAACGTTTTTACGGTTTATTTGTATTAACAATCTCCCCCTTTTTGTTGATGAAAAAACATAATGTTATGATGAATAAAACTTAAGAATATATGCGAGTTTTGAAAGCCCTAAGTTTTACTTCTTCTCTCCCTTTTTGTCGAAACAAAAAGTTAACCCTTGGAAGAAATAAACAAACTTCTAACTCCCCCTTGACGGTAGCCCCCCCTTATTTGGGGCGTCAAGTGAAGAAAAATAAAAATCCTACAAAAAGAAAGGTTAGTAACATGCTTATATAATCTTGTGGTTGCCGAGAATCAAGATTGGGAGCCAAGGTATGTAAACAAGGCCTTGTAATAAAACAACAAATTGTAGTGGTATGTATGCCACTTACAAGCATGTAAAAATAAGAACAAGACTTGTTCTTGAAAATGATTTCAAAAGAAAAATAATACTAAGAGTATAAAATAGTAGTAGTGATTCCTTCCATGCTTGCATAAGGTTATGGATGGAGGTTTTGATGAGTAATGGTATTGATGCGATCAAGGATGAGGTTGAGTATGAAACGCATTTCTTTCCTAACTTCTATTGCAATTTGCCTAGTGGATTGGCAATGTTCACAATGTAAATGATGTGGGTGATGAGTGCGGAAGTTTTCCGGCTTGTTTTGATTTGAGTTATGCGGAAGTTGTGGTGGAAAAATAGGAAAATATGGATCAATATCCGAAATGTTTGTAATAGATGTTCTTGTAATGTGATGGGAGCTAATGGTGGTGATGGTTCAAGACCTTGAAAGATAGTATTTGGAGATGTGGGTGGTGTTGAAAAGACTATTTCTTTTTGTCTAGGCTGTTTAAATCTTGTTGGAGTCTTAAGGAGTTCCAAAAGAGTGACTTTGGGTGGTGATGAAGTTGGTGTACTTGTTGGTGATGAGGGAGGTGCTATAATGGAAGCATCTTGTGGTGAGTTATTTGTTGAAGATGACTCATTTGAGGTTGGTTTTGCTAAACAACAAGATCGGATACTAATCCGTGCGGATATCCTAGCATTTGATTGTGGTATTTTGGATGGTGGAAGTACAAAGGTTTGGATATCATGATTGTTTGTACTAGATGATTCTCCTAAAGGGTTTTTGGATGACATGATGAAGTGTGTTTGTGATGGAGTATGCACGCATTTTGGGAGTTCTATATATAGAAAAACAAAGCATTGTAATGAATGCTTGACCCAAAATGTGGATTAAAATCTAATGATTAGATATGAATTCAAGGCATGTGATCATGAGAACACAAGCGTTAAAGAGCATACTCCCAAAAATGAAACAAAAGTGGATTTTTCATCCAAAGTGAAAAAATAGAAGTTGAAAACAGCTTCTGTTTCACTGATCCCACGGATCCTTCTCTTGAGGGATCCGTCTAGCATAAAGGCTGGGATCCGTGGGTCTGGTGATTCAGGCAACACAAAAATTTTCCTTTTGGAAACCTTTTTGCCTAGTGTGTGCCTATATGCAAACTATTTGGAGTTTCGGTTATCTCGACTCATAAAAAGAAATAGAAAATAAGCTAGAAGTATAAAACCATCCTATTGAGATAACCCGAAAACACATATTTAGTACATGAGTACGTAATTTTGTGTTATCAATGCTCCTAATTCATTGTTGCTTAAATGAATGTACCCGAAAACACATATTAGTTATGTGTCCCCTTTAGCATTCAAAAGACATGAGATGCAATGAAAACTGGTTTTTACTTTGTATTAATAATGAAAAATTGATTTGTCCTAGATGTGAGAAATTGCTTTTGTGAAATTGATACGGGAAGGTATCATCCTTTTAGAAAACATTGTGAAAGTAGGTTTTCTTTGAAAATGAAAAAAAATAAGAAAACTATAAGTGGAAAAACTCATCTTGGGTTTTGAAAATTCCCGTATTGTTTGTGAGTTGTGCGTGAAATAGAAATCCTAGACTCAGAAAGAAGAAGGCTAGTGTTTACATACCTTGTAGAGTCAAATAAGTTACGACGTTTGTTCCATTAGACCAAGACCAAGACGAAGTAGGTTGAATTGTTCCCGCTTCAACGGTTTGGTGAGGACGTCGGCTATGTTGTCTTCGGATGCTACCTTCTCAATAGAGATGTTCCCCTTTTGAACATTGTCTCTTAGGAAGTGATGACGAATCTCTATATGCTTTGTGCGAGAATGCAATACCGGATTCTTGCTTGAGTCGATGGCACCTTTGTTGTCACATAGGATGGCTATGTCGCTTAGATGGATGTCGTAGTCTACTAACGCTTGATTCATCCATAGTGCTTGTTGGCATGCTTTGCTGGTGGAGACGTACTCGGGTTCGGTTGTTGATATTGCAAGTGCCATTTGTTTCTTAGAAAACCAAGATGTTAAACAACATCCCATAAAAGTACATACCCCACTTGTACTTTTTCTATCAACGTAATCACCTGCATGGTCAGAATCTGCATAAACAATTGTTTCTACTTCCCTTAGGATACCATAATCCTAATTGTGTTGTACCCTTAATATATCTAAATATCCTTTTTACGGCTTCTAGGTGTGATGTTTTAGGGTCTTCTTGAAACCTAGCACATAAGCAAACACTAAACATGATATCCCGCCTACTTGCCGTGAGGTAGAGAAGGCTACCTATCATGCCACGATATTTAGTATTATCTACGGATTCTCCGTCTTCATCTTTTGTGAGTTTGGTGTCGGATGACATTGGAGTCCTAATTGGTTTTGACTCTTCTAGACCGAATTTCTTTAACATCTCCTTGATGTATTTAGATTGATTGAAGAAGATACCATCTTCTACTTGTTTTATTTGTAGACCAAGAAAGAAACTAAGTTCTCCCATCATACTCATCTCGAACTCGTCATGCATGATTTTAGAGAAATCATCACACATGTCTTGACAAGTGGATCCGAATATAATATCATCTACATATATTTGTACTATGATTATATGTGACTCTCTTTTCTTAGTAAAAGTGTGTTGTCAACTAACCCCATGGTGTAGTTGTGTTTAACTAGAAATGACTTGAGTCTATCATACCAAGCTTTTGGAGCTTGTTTAAGACCGTAAAGGGCTTTCTTTAATTTATACACATGTTTGGTTTTTCAAAATCAATGAAGCCGGAGGTTGAGCTACATATACTTCTTCATTTATGAAACCATTTAGAAAAGCGCTTTTGACATCCATTTGATAAAGCTTTAGATCATTAGCACAAGCATACGCAAGTATTCTTATAGACTCTAATCTAGCCACGGGGCGTAGGTCTCATCAAAGTCTATTCCCTCTTGTTGGTTATACCCTTGAGCAACGAGTCTAGCCTTGTTCCTAGACACTACTCCGTTTGCATCTAATTTGTTTTATAAACCCATTTGGTTCCTATTATGGTTTGATTACTAGGTGGAGGGACAAGTGTCCAAACATCATTAGAAACAAATTGATTTAGTTCTTCTTGCATAGCCATTACCCAACTTTCATCTTTTATGGCTTATTGTGTATTCTTAGGTTCTAAGGTTGAAATGAAACAAAACAAGCTAATTAGGTTTTGAACTTGAGACCTTAATGTTCGTTCGTTTAGTTTTCCTATGACTTTATCTACGGGGTGATCTTTGGACTCTTTAATGTTTATTATTTCATCACTTAGAGGTTCTTCTTCTTCACTTATCTTTTTCTTTATTACTATAGCTTCACTTTCTATAATCTCGACATCGACAAGAGGTGGAGAGGGTTTGGGTGGACTTTCATCAAATTTTATATTTAATGACTCTTCTACCTTCATTGTTTCTTTGTTTAATATGACGTAAGCTTTGCTATTTGGCGAGTAACCTAAAAAGATACCTTCGGTTGATTTAGGATCAAATTTTGTAAGGTAATCTTTAGTGTTAAGAATAAAACATTTACTACCAAAGACTCTAAAGTGATTTAACGTAGGCTTTTTGCCTCGGAGTAACTCATATGGAGTTTTTCCTAAGATTGGTCTAATCAAGACTCGATTGAGTATATACGAGAAGTATCAACGCATTACACCAAAACTTTTGAGGTATGGATTGTTCATTAAGCATGGTTCGACTCATTTCTTGTAGAGTTCTATTCTTTCTTTCTACTACCCCATTCGATTGTGGAGTGCGTGGAGCCGAGAAGTTGTGAGTAACATCATTAGCGTCACAAAAGCTCAATTGCACTTCATTATCGAATTCCCTACCATGATCCGTCCTAATAGACACTATGGGACTTCCTAGTTGTCTTTGGATCTTTTTGCTTAATATTTCAAAATAGTTAAAGGTTTCTATTTTGTTCTTTAAAACTTTTATTCATGTATACCTAGAGTAGTCATCCACTATTACCAAAGTGTAGTAGTTGCCTCCATAACTTTGGATAGCGGATGGACCAAATAAATCCATATGTAGTAATTCTAGACACCTAGTTGTGGACACCATGTTTTTAGCTTTATGACTCGAATGAGCTTGTTTTCCTACATTACAAGCATCACAAAATGATGTTCATATTTTAACTTAGGTAGGTCTCTTACTAGATCTTTGGATGATAGCGATTGAAGAAGTCGCATGTTGGCATGACCCAATCTTTGATGCCATAAGGTCGAAGTATCATCCATAGAGGTAAGACATAGTTTGTCTTTAGGTTCATTACCGATTTTAATGACATAGAATCCATGTTTCCTAATTCCTCTTCCTATGGTTATGCCATTTTTAAGTATCTTACTACCGGTTTCGGTAAAAAGTACATTGCACTTTTTATCACATATTTGTCCTATACTTAAGAGATTAAAGTTTAGGTTTTCTACGTGACACACATCGTTAATGGTTAGAGATTTGTTAGAAATCGTACCTTTACCGATGATTCTACTTTGCTATTTCCAAACACCACATTACCTCCATTTATGGATTCATATGTGGAGAATAGATCACTATTGCCGGTCATGCCTGCACCCGCTATCCTTGACCCATTCATCGGGGTCTAGGTCGACCTTTAAGCACACCTAAAACAATAATAAACTCAAAGTTTGGTCCCCATTTGTTCATGGGTCCATTAGTGTTAAACATTCCATTCATGTTAGACATGTATGGATAAGATGAATATGCATTCCATGGAGCAAAGTTTTGAAAAGGAAAACCGTTTTGCATGTTTTGATTCCATCCTATTTGATGGTTACTTTTCGGGTAAACGTTATTAGGTCTCCTAAGTGAGTTAGGTTTCGAAAAAGATGGAGCTTTGTTTCTTGTAAAAGTAGGATTATATTTTGGAGGTGGTTGTCTAGTGGTGACATGATTTGGTTTCTTTCTATTAACTATGACAAACTCAGTTCTAGATGAAGAAGCTACGTTATTGCTACTGTTTGCTACAGTAGATCCACGGATCCCTTTCTGTACACTAGCCGGTTCCTTTTTAGGGGATCCGTGGGATCCGCCACAACAGTGACTGGTTTTTCTAGTTCTTTAACAAATTTTGTTTCTTTAATTTCACTAGTTGATGGATCAAGTTGTTGACTACCTAGACCCTTTTGATTGTTACCGGTTTTAACGCTATCGAGTATTGTATCTAAAGTGTTCGTGCTCATTCTAGCAATTTTAAAATCTAAGTGATCCACTAGTGTTTGAAGTTGAACGCAAAGTTCACATTCAGCACTTGCTATTTTACCCTTCTCTAAACGTTTTAGTTTTGCTTTTAATTCAATGACTTCTTTATCTAAACGTTTATTTTGACTCTTTAAAAGCTTGTTTTTGTTAACTAGTTTTAAGCTAATATTGCATTGTTTATCATATTCATTATGCAATGAGTCGTCATCAAGTGATGAGCTACTATAGTATTCGTGACATACCTCGTCATTTGCCATGAGACAAATTTCTTCGACCTCCTCGTCGCTCATTCCCCATGTGCCGCTTACGAACGCCTTTTGATCATCCCGTTTGGGACACTTACTAATAAATTGGTTTGGGTCCTCAAATTTGAAGCAAGTACGATCATCCTTTGGCTTCTCGTCCTCTTTGCTTTTCCGAAAGCCTTTCTTATCGTCATACGGTTGTTTGACGTATCTACCCTTTCTTCTAAAGAACTTTTTAAAGTCCCTTACCGCCATAGCGTACTCTTCGTCGTCACTACTCGAAGATGAGTTCTCCTCATCGCTCCAAGCCTTTTTGGCTTTAAGGGCAAGAGATTTGTGTTTCTCTTTCACCTTTGAGGCTTCGGAATCTCTAGCAAGGACAAGCTCGTAGACTTGTCAAATCTTTTGACTCTTCGATTGACGTCACCTTGGATCTCCACTTCTATGGAAGTGCCCTTAGATATCTCCTAACATGGTAACGGCTAGAAAAAGATTAATCAAGTGCTTGTAAAGATGTAATAATAGTATTAAAGTTAGCAAATGAATGATCTATAGTTTCCTCATCTGATATTGAAAATTGTTCATATTGTTGAACAAATAAATCAATTTTATTATTTTTAACGTGTTGGTTGCCTTGATGAGTTACAACTAAAGAATTCCAAATTTCTTTAGAGGTTTTAAGCATAGAAATTCTTTCGAATTCCTTTTTCAGTAAAGCATTATATAAAACCATTTTTGCTTCACTATTTTTAGAAAGTTTTTCTTCATTTCATCGTTTAGTTTATCATGAGGTATGTGAACTAAATTTCCTTTATCATCATTTGAGGTAGCCTCAAAATCACCTTCAACAATAATGTACCAAAGATCAATATCTTTAGACTTCACATATGTTTCGAATCTATTTTTCCAATATATAAAACCATTAGTTTCAAGTAGTGGTGGTCGTTGCATAGATTGCCCTTCCTTATAATTTTCAAAACCCATAGTGATCGAAAAGTTTTTAAAATACAATTTTATTTTAAAACTTTTATAAACTTAGCTCTTGATGCCAATTGTGGAAAACTAGAAGGGGGGGTTGAATAGTTTTGCCGATTTTAAGTTGATTTCAAAAACTTTAGATTCGATGTTATGTGAAATCGTATGGATGTTGAGAACGTATAGATCTAATGATAATGCAAGCAAATAAATAAAGTTAAGGGATAGAAAAGACACAACCGATTTATAGTGGTTCGGCTACAAGGTCACCTTCCTTGTCCTACTCCACTCCTCGAGTCACCTACTCGAGAGTTCAAGCACTATCTCAACAAACTCCTTCACTTGGCGGAGAAGCCTTCACAACGTTGCTTACACTTTTTCCGGTACAAAGCTAGATACCGAGTCCGTAACACGGTGGACCAAACCAACACAACTATTAGACAACAAATATGTGAAATATCAAATACAAGATCTTCGCTACAGAAATCTTGCGGAGTGACAAATCAATCAAGGACCTCTTGCTTGGATGACTTGTAGAATGCTCGTGATCTCGCCTTAGAGAAGGACCTATATGAGGATCAAAAATAGAAAGAAAGAAGAACAACTCTCTAGATCAAGTGATCTATATGTTAGAAGAGAATGAGAGTGTATGAGAGATTTAGTAAGAAGAGGGGTGAGTTAGAATGAAGAAATGGCTCTCTATTTATTGGCAAATTTCTCCTATGTTCCACGGATCCCTTCCACTTGGGATCCGTCTAGTGTAATCCTAGGGATCCGTGGTACGCTCCTCTTTGCCCATGGTTTTTTTGGTTATAGGTCATGGGTTATGGGTTGGTCCATGGGTTTTCTTTAGATTCAATGTATCTAAGTATACATTGTATCAAGTCTTCTTTGGTATGGGTTAAGATCCATGGGTTATGGTCCATGGGTTATGGTTTTTACCCATCCTAATAAACTATTACAACAAATGCTTAATTATTACATTTTTTTATTTAAATGGCTATATGTAAATGCTTTACAAAAATAACATGTATCCTTATAATTATACTTAAGATAACATTACATTTTTTATCAACAAAACACACAGAGATCGCAAAATATTAATAAACGTTTTTACGGTTTATTTGTATTAACATTGTGGAACCCGAAGGGTTAGAGGGTTCCGGGGCAGTTATATTAGATACACATATATCAATGATTTTAGGTATCAAGTTAAATCCTAGTGTATTATGTAACCATTTCTGCCATCTCCAACTAGTCTTTGCTTTAGTCTTAGTGAATGCACTAGGTGGTACTACATTCCTTGGAGGTGATACTGGAACTACAGGGACATCAATGCGTTTCTTAGAATCTAAAAAGGGCGGTTTACCAAGCACAGACTTAGAAGCATTAGTGGGCCTAGAGGTATTCCGTTTTATATGATTCCGCATACGGTTCAAGATAGCCTTAGCAACACACTTATCATGACAACCAGAGAACATGCTTTTATGACAACCAACACAAGAAGCTTCAAACATAACATTTAAATTACTTAAAGGTTCAGCATGCGTTACAACACTTTTTCCATTACATTTTTAAGACGCAATATCTAAAGTGGGTGCAACCTGAGTTTTATTCGAAGTCCTAAGGTGTTCTTCTACTTCAGCATTCTTTATTGATCTTTTCTTAGGTCAAAACCTCCTATTCTTGTATTGCTCCTAGGCTATGAAGTGCAGACGTTGGGAAAAGAGGCAAATATTCCTGTTTCAGTAGAGGGAAGCACATTAGTATCTTGTGGTTTGTCATTAGGCAATGAAAGTGACACTTTTTCTAAGTGTTACAGTTGCAAGTTTCTTAATGTTACTAAGGTTAACTTGTTCATACTTTCCTAACTTCTCTTGTAACTCAATGTTAGTGTGCAACAGATCTTGATTTTCAGAACGAAGATTTCCAGAAAAGTTCATGACTTCTTTAGTGTGTGCAAGATAATGATCAAGTTCGTTTGATGCTTCATCACGAGTTTGTTTGAGTAAATAAAATATGACACCATATTCCTTTTTAACTTTTGAAAGTTCTTGTTCATATTTCGAGATTTGACATTTTAAAGACGCGTTTTGATCATCCAGTTGCTCAGGTTTTGACTTAAAGGTTTTGCTTGCAATCGAAGCGATTTTGTTTTGCCAAGCGAGTTCACGAGAATGACAATCTTTTTGACACCATTGAAGACGACGTTTTGCATTTGAAAGCTCGTTTATCAGTTGTTCATTTTCAACTTTTAAAGACTCGATCTGAGGCACATTATTAGTATTCTCAACAATTTCAACAGAATCAACAGAATCAGCAGAGATATAATCAGATGCATATGATAAAGAATGGAATAACACAACATTATGGATATCAGCACAGATAACATCTTCCAAGAGTCGATCAACATCTTTTCTCAACATTTTCTTTTTACGTTTTGTATTTGAAATCGATGTTTCTATTTTCTCGAAAATGATTTTCATCAGTCCAAGTTCCTTATGAAAGTCCCTTTCCCAATACAATGAACATTTTTTCAAATTTTTAACATGAGGTAAAATTCTTTTCTAAAAAATATCTCTTTATTCTCGCGCCTAAGGCGATTGAAAATGTTCAACTTTTATTTCAGAATGAAATTCAATCTCACGTTCTAAAAGTTTGATGTCAGAAGTAAAAATGTCAAAATATCTAAGAATTTGACGATTTTCGGGTATTGATTTTACTTCACTAAGTGAAGGTAAAGGACCATTAATTTGTGCATAATTTGGTTGGGGACCAACATTTGAAGACTCGGACTTAGGTGTGATAACCCAAGGTGTGTTAGAAGTATCCTTTTGTTCGACGAAAGTGACAGCCTTTGAATAGTTAAATGGTTTGTTAAAAACAACATTTGCTAATTTTGATCGACTCTCGTCTTCTGCATCTAATTCCTCTTGACGATGATATTCAACAACACTCATAACAGAGTCATCAATTTTGTATTTTGCACTGGAAACTTCAGGATTTGGTTTGAATGCTTTGTTTGAAAGCTTTGGTTTGTAATCAGCAAGATTCGGCCCAAATCCATTTGGATTGGGTTTTAAAGTAAACTTTTGAATAGTTGTGATTGACTCACCATGTTTATAAACAACATTTCGAACTCTTTGAGTTTGTTTTGTAAGCCGACAATTTCTTCAAGATGGTCATTTATTCGTTTCGTTGAATGCTTTTTGTATGCAGAGAACTGTTTTTGACAAGTTAACAGCTCAGCCTTGGCTTTTTGAGTTTCCAAAGTAAGAGTGTTAAGTTGTTTTTTATGTTCATGTTTCATTTGTTCTATTTGAGACAACAAATCATTCTTCGATGCGGCTAGATCCCGAATATGTCGTTCTAAAGATTTTTCGTTTTGGTGTGATTTAGCAAAAGCGGCTTGAAAACCTTGTTCACGTTTTTCTTGAGTTTTGAAAAAATTAAGTTGCCTTTTTAAGCATTCAATATCCCTGGTTAATAGTGCATTTTTACTGTGTAATTGCTGATTGGTTGCACGACATTCATCCATTTGGGATTGATAATTGTTAAGTAAGAGGTCAATATCTGGATTAGGCAAAGGTTCAGCGTGTTCAATGTAAGTCACAACATGATCGTTATTCAGATCCTTAAGTATAACTATGGAGTCAATTTGAGTATCAAAGGTAGCCATAAGGTCATCTTGATCATCAAATGTAACTACAGGGTCTAGTTGAGAATCGTCAGAATGAGATGTGGACGGCTCATGTGGAACATTCTGAGCCTCGTCGGATTCAGATGTTGGCTGAGATATTAGATCAGTGATGAATATGGTTTGTTCGGGTACCTGAGACAAGCCATCAGTGTCATACACTGGGCCTATGTCACTCATGTGGAGAGCTTGTATTTGTGCCATCAACATCACTGCTGCATTAGCCTGCAAGTCCTCCATATCATCATCTGAGTCTGCATCCGCCATAAAGCTCTTCTTTGGTTGTGAGGGTTCCACCAGCTTCATCATTAAGAGCCAAATGTAAAGCCTCCTTGTGATAAGCACTGCCTCTAGTCCTCGGCTTTGGGCATGCATTAGCCAGGTGACCCTTCTCTTTACAACTGTAGCAATGAAGACCATTTATCCCATTTGGAGCATTCCCCTGTTCAACCACTTGAGCTCTCTGTTGTTGTGGAGCACCCATGTTATTCCTTCCCATAGCATTAAACCCTTGTCCACCTCCCATCTGACGACCATAATTACGATTCTGAACTTCAACTCGTCCATTGTTTACAACAGCCTGATTCCTTGTGTTTGATGAGGAACGAATGCGATTGTTGGATTTGTTTGTATATCGGCCAAAGGCTTTAGCAATCATAACAAATCCTTGTTGCAACGCATCAAAAGCATCGGAGTCCTCATTAGCTTCACTGTAAAGTGCTTGATCATTGTTGTTGTTGTATGGAACCAATTTATTTTGTTGAGATGGTTGTTGTGACGGATCATATGGTGTAATTGTTGTAGTTGGTTGAGGAGCGGATTGAGTAGCGGGTTGAGGAGGATAACTAGTTTGAGCCCACAAAGTAAGTTGTTGATTGTTTGGAAGTGACGGTGGAGTCGGGAGTCCACGGATAGCCCTTTGTTTGTCAACTTCTTTTTTGTGAGGCTTCAAATAGTCGTACAACAATTCGTATGAAAATGACATACTTCTCCTAATCAGGAACGAGACTACTTAGGAACTTAGTGTTGACGGAAATTCTTGGCATGAGGATGTTGTGTTTTTCCAAATCATTGATAATGTCAGAGAATCGATGATGATAAGACTCTAATGTCTCTCCTGGTTCAATCATGAAGTGTTCATAAGCCAAGTAAATTTTGGATTCCATATCCTCTTGATTGAGTTCAGCGCCTTCCATGAGAAGATGAATATCTTCCCACATTGCTTTTGCAGTCTTTTGAGTATCAACACTTTGAAGGATTGGATTGGGTAGTCCTAAAAGGATATATTGCATTGCTAGCTCATCGCCGAAATGTAGAAATTCATCACCCGAAAGGTCAGCAACAGTTGCAATGTTTGTGAGATCATCTCTTGGTGGAATAGCATTTGGATTTCCAGGGGTAACGACAATAGGCATCTGAAATGGACCTTCCAAGATGACCTTCTTTAAGAACTTTCCATGTGGCTTCTTTTGATCACAAAACCTAAAGAACCTAATCACCCATTGATCATAATTTCCGGGAGTGAGCATTGGAGGTCTATCAAGTGATCCTGCCTCATGAATGGATTGTTGGCTACTTAAAGCTTCACACATCTTTGCAAACCACGTCGGTTCCTTCATAGTATTCCTTGATGGATGTTGATTGTAAACGTTTGTGTAAGGTTGTACATGAAGACTAGGTGGTGGTTGAACCATTTAAGGTGGAATTGCTCCTTGTTGAGGATAATGTTGTTGATTAAATTGTTGTTGATAAATTTGTTGTTGTTGATTGAATTGTTGATGTTGTGGACTTAGTTGTTGTTGTTGTTGTTGAGTATACGTATAAGGAAAGTAGTTAGAGTATGGTGGTTGAGACATGTTGAAAACTTGTGTTGTAAAATGGATCTTTGTAGTCAAATGAAACGTTGTTGATGAAGTTTCCAGCGAGAAACCACGTAAGGCAAAGTAATGCTGCGCAAAAACACCAAACGACTGAAAAATGATATTTACAGCTTACGCTAGAATTGAGAAACAAGGTTTTGATAGAGGTATAGAGGTATTATGTGAGGGTGTATAAAATGAGACCAGCGTAAGGGCGTGTTTCGGATGAGTAATAAGGTTTTTACTGATAGAGGTCAGGTGGGCAACTTTCTGATTTTATGTTGCTTTCTAAACGTTTTTGGTTTGTCCGAATTGGTGTAAGGATTATTTTAGCGTGTCCGGTGGTACTTTTGTGTTTTGGTCTAACGAGATTGTGGTGTTACTATCTGTTCTTATTTCTTTTCGATGCAAGCCATTGCTTCAATCAGCTTGTTTTCTCGGTTAATGGGGGAGGCCTAAAGGTCACTTTTCCTACCTTAGTCGCTTTTCCTACCTGCTTTTTCCCTTGTGGTTTTACTTGGGGTAAAGGAGGTGATTTCCTTTAGTCGACTGTATTGGTTGGTTGGATTGTTGGCACTCCTCAGTATTGTTGGTTTGGATTGTTGGAGGCTTTCTTATGCTATAATGATGAATGGATGAAGATCTCTTATGCTCTTGGCTTGTGTGGAATCTATACTTTCAATTTAGACTTGTGGATTGCATGTATTGTGATGGTTTGGGCATTTAATTATGTCCCAATGATTAAGAATCTGGCGCTATCTTTTTCTATATGTATTTTGATTCCTAGTTTTGTCTTGTTTTGTTTCATTTTGTAATTTGTATTCCAGTTTTGTTTTGGTGGATGTTTTTTGTCTAGGCCATTACTTGCTCCCAACAAGAGGTTTTGTGCTTGGCGTTTGTTGCTGCTTGGTGTTTGTTGTTTCCTGTGCCTGTTTGGGTGCAGTCCTTAATAATATTTACCTTTAAGGAAAAAAAAAAGAATTGAGAAACACTAAGATTAGGCGTAAATTGAAAGTTAGGCGTAGAAAGCTTATTCGTAGGATTAGCTTATGCGTAAGACAAGGAAGAAAAATCTTTGCGAGAGTTCTACGCATAAGTTTGAGCTTATGCGTAAAATTAGGTTTTGCCCAAAAATCCTTTACACTATCACAGTGTAAATGATATCCAAAGTCGAAGTGTTTTCAGGCTTATCCAAGCAAGAAAATACTGAGTAAGCCACGAAATCTGAAGATCAAACCACGGATGAGTTACGCGTAAGATTAGGGTTTTCTTACGCGTAGAAATTAACCAAAATTGATTTCTGCCCAAAGATGTTTCTAAACCAGATTTTTGTGATGAAACAGCTTCAATATCACCAAAATAACACAAAAGTGTGAAACTTGATGATCCAAAACTTGTTAACACGTTATGCGTAGAAGTAACCACACGTTTAAAACCAAGCTTAAAATCAATGAAATATACATAAAGTTCAAAACTTTTTGCCAAAAACAGATATTTTAACACCTAATAACGTTGAAAGTACAAGAATCTTGGATTTGAAAGTGTAAAAAATGAGGTTTTATGCGTATCAAAGTTTCTAAACAGAGACTTACGCGTAGAACAAAAAAACTTCAAAAACAAAAACAACTTTTCACCCAACTATTTGGCGAATGATACCACTGTTAGGTTCCCATATTCATAACACAAGCATTAATATAAGAAATAAAGAAGAGAAAGGATCGGTTGAACAAAGACAAACACACACGTAAGGTATATAAGAAGAGTTATGTGACAACTCGTAATTTCAGGTCATTTTACAAAATTTGAAAATTTCACTATTCATCTCGGGAATTTACTATTCACCAGTTACTATTCAAAATTTTACTATTCACTGTTTTCGAAGTCGAAGTAATATTCTGAGAACGTATTTCAAAATTTTACAATTCATGAAACACTATTCATTCCCGGAGAAAAATCACTATTCATGCTTCACTATTCATCATTTAACGTAAACTAGGTTTACGAGTATCAAATACGCGTAACCGTAAGGGTTTAGCTGCGTATTCATGAAAAATCATTGAGGACATTTCATATAGACTAGATTTAGTTTACATATCATTAGTAACGTCATCAACATATTAGTTCATGCATGAATTTGCATATTTCATTAAACGTTTATTTTCTTATTAACTAAACGTTATCGCATCGCATAATCATTTATTTTAAATATTTGATCCGACACTTTCAAAAATTATCCTAGTATATTTTTATACTCATTTTAATACTATAAAAATTATATTATTAGTTTACCCGATGTTTTCAATTTATTTTGTATATAAATTGTTACATATATTTATTTACGACGGTTTTCGTAAATTCAATTCGATAATTATTATTCCACTCAATTCTTGTAAAAAAATGAATTTTTATAATTTTTATGACTTCGATATATTTTATTTTGTTCCGTAAAAATCGATTTCTAGCCAACGTTACACTAAATAATACAACTTTTACTCACAAAATAAACACATCACTCCTTTCTTTTTCTTATCATTGTCGACAAAGACAATGACACAACAATATTTGATAAAAATCTTTCAATAGTCTTCCACCTATACACTTGTAGATAGGACATTTGTTTCACTTTTAATTATATACTCATTCATAGACAATTGAAAAGGAAATGAAAAGCTCTCTTCTTTCTTTTTTTTTCCTTGTGGTGAACGGCCAAACCATGAAACATGAAGAAACCATTATTTTTTTTCAAGCTTCAAGTATTTCACAAGTTCATGTATTAATCTAGTTAAGGTTTTGAAATAAAAACCTCAAGATTATTAAGTATACTTTGCTCAAAAATTCATAATCATTCAAGTAAGCATTTCGTGATCATTTTTACTCTTTCATAATATTCATGAGTTATTTGTATCATTCTAGTAAAAATCATGCAAGTTTCATGTGTATCTCTATACCACTTTTAATGTTTTTAGTACTTGTAATTAGTATATACTATCCTATAATTTATCCTTTGAAACATATCATTTTTGATGATGTCTAGGAACCCATGACACCCTAAGAAGGGGTATGGTAGGTTTAGAATAGCTTTGGCGTTGGTTTGAAGAGGTTAGAATAAGTATTACACGAGAAAAATCCATTTCGACAACAATATATAAAGGTCTGATCATTTTTGCTAATTCTGGAATTTTCGACAGTAAGCAAAATATTTTGGGCTATATACTCGGAAAATATACTTTAAAACGAAAACGTGGCCGCTTGAACAGATTAAAACGGAGCTATAACGAAGAAGTTATGAATTTTTGAAGTTTGACGACGAAAACTATTTGTTTAAGAAAATTCAGCATGCTGTCTCGACTTTTTACGAGTCAAAAATGAGTCTTAAGCGTTGTTAAATGTGCCGACTTATCAAAAATATATTAGTATATGTTATTACGATTCCGAGGACATATAAAACGTAGAAAACGGACTTATAACGATTAAATTACACGTGTTAAAATAAGGTTGACGTAACTATTTTCACAAGTATAACATATATATTTCCTTTTAGCAAAAACTAGTTGTCGCTAGTGACCATGTTGAGGGTCATTTTTAACATCGATGGAGTACTTTTTGGAAAACGATGTCTTCTAGTAAAAGTAAGTTCACCTAGCCTATTTTCTAAAATGTCCAACCATTCATCAAACAGAGTTGTAATGAATAAAATACGGTCACTCAAACTTTGCCGAAAACAACCCTTAAACAATATTTTTGGTACAAGTACCCTACTTCACCTGTGTTTTTCTCCATGATCGAGACCTCTATGATGAAAATTTAAAAGCTAAGACTTTTAGATAATGCTACAAGCTTTCCAAAACCGTTGAGTTTTTTTCCTAACACTCGAATTCACTATTTTACGACTAGCTTTTCGAGGCCATTTAGTCACTTTCATGAATTGTCAAATTATATTGTTTTGCGATGAAAAACTATAATTTCTTGATAAATCACTAAACGACTATCGTAGGATGTTGTTTCCACGTAAATACTTGTAAAGTATTTTGTAACTTGATAAGATGTCATAAACATATATTTCGACGATAAACTCTATTTTCAAAACTGCACAAGTGGTATAGATTACATGTGGATTTGCATGCACGACATTGTTTCATGACTTACATTAGAACATATCATTCATATTAGGTTGCAGATAGAGATTGCACCTCTTTTCAGTGTACTCACTTTTGTCATCATAAACATTGCATCAGGTGAGTTCCCATAGCCCCATTTTCAATTGTTTTAATGCTTTTATTAAACTCTTTGGGGGAGATACATGCTCAACTATTTTTATGACATTCATGACTATTTGCAAACTATATGTTTATCTTAACTGAATGTTTAGTCATACGAAGTAACAGTTTTACCATACTTAGAATTTCTATATCATAAACCATCGAGCTAAATGTCTTGGTATAATCATTGAGCTAAATGTCTTGGTATAATCATTGAGCTAAAGGTCTTGGTATAATCATTGAGCTAAATGTCTTGGTATAATCATCGAGCTAAATGTCTTGGTATAATCATTGAGCTAAAGGTCTTGGTATAATCATTGAGCTAAATGTCTTGGTATAATCATCGAGCTAAATGTCTTGGTATAATCATTGAGCTAAAGGTCTTGGTATAATCATTGAGCTAAAGGTCTTGGTATTATCATTGAGCTAAATGTCTTGGTATAATCATTGAACTAAATGTCTTGGTATGATCATGAACTAATGGTCTTCGAATTATTTGAAACAACACTCATATGTGTTATATCAATTGAATATTGATAGATTAAGTAATGTACTGTTATGTGAATTCATTTGACATTATGCGTTTGAACATAAACTATACATATTTTGGCAATGGGTTGTAAACACACAGGTTGCAAGTTTTGTATGGACGGAACTTGGAACTGAGTGGATTTGCAATGCCTTTGTTGAATGAACATTCTTTAAAGGCTTTACATTTCAACACAAACTCTATGAACTCACTCAACCTTTGTGTTGACACTTTTTAGCATGTTTTATCTCAGGTATCTAAGGCATTCACTTCATGGCATGCATATGGACATATCATAGTGTCGCGGAGACGACGCGTCTCACTTGGGTTTATAAACTTTAAAACATCGTTTGGCTTGTAACAAACTTATTTCCGCACAAGTTGATTTTCATTTGGGACCTATACTTTGTAAACTCTGATTATTTTATTAAATCAAACGATGTATTTTCCAAACGACACTTTAGGTCGTTCAATATAACTGTGATTGTGATGCTATGACAGTCAACCCTCAGGAATTCCATTCCGCTGCAAAACAGGTAATTTGGGGGTGTGACAAGTTATGCGTAGAGTATAAATGAATTGAACAACCAACCCTCAAGTGAGGGTTTGCAAGCATTATTTATAGGAAGGAACTAGGGCAACATACAAGTTCCCTTCCTTTCCTTTATGGGCTCGGGCTAAGGCTCATGGGCTTTCTACATAAGCCTTGGCATGATTACTAACATAAAAGCCATATTAACCTAACTATTACATATTAATTACTAACACTTGAATTCTAGTTTAGGACTGATTCCAATTACCGGAGCCTACAAATTGGCCACTCTTCTCGGAGAACCCATCGACAGGACATGGAATGGTACGAACCTTCAAAAGTTCTACGTTTAAGAAGAACTTTTACTTTTTCATTCTTGTAATTAGAAGCTTCTTAAGGGAAAGCAAACATTATTGGTAGTTGTCTTAGTTTTCATTTCAAAAATGATGTAATCCTCTCTACCAATTCAATGATAAATAAGACATTTCCCACAAATCTCTTGCTTCATTTCTTAAACACAAAGATTTGTTCAACCAAGTCATTTATGATTTTCAATGTTGAATAAAAGTGCATATGGCGTAACGAACGCCTCATCACTTAAGCCTATCAAAACATTCACATTAACTCTCCTAGTAGTCTTTGGCACTTGTGAAAATATAAACAAAGTCATGCTACTTAAAGGATTAGAGATAGAGTGGGTCACGACCCTCTGTCAATGATCAAATTTGGTCATTATATTCTTGGTTTTGAAATTTACACACAATGAGGTTGTTTAACCTTAGGATGTAAAAGTTAAGCGTCGGAAAAATGGCGTAAGAGAAGTTCACAAGACAAAAAACAAATAATAGCTAAGTGTGCAGAGGTACTCCCCCACTCTATGTCATTCAAAATGAGGGCTAGTGCCCTTGTACCTGCATAAGGATCCTAAGCCCCATTTAAGTTGTCTTTGGCCTAGGCTATACATCACAAATATTAAAATTGTTTGAGGAACCAGACAAGCATCATAAAGTAACATAAAATTGTCTTAGAAAGGGTACATGCCACCATTGAAACCAAATCACTGCCAACATGGCAGCCTTCACTCTTGCTTCTTGAGAGATGGAGTTGGAGATGGTTGAACTGAGGTAGGCTTGGTAGAGAACGTCTTTTTGGTAGGAGTCGCAGGCTTGATCTTGCGAGGCTTCTTTGAGAGGAGGTCTTCCAGGGGTGCCATAGGATCTTTGGTAGCTTCAGCCAGGAAGGAGTACTATGAGGTTGCAAACACATTTCCTGCATCATCGTATTCAGCTTCCGATGTGGGACGGTAGCACTCAATCTTGGAGAGGTCTACGGGTTTACTTGTTTTAGCAGCCTCCTCCAAAGCCAAGCACCGTTCATGAAAGATATCTGCTTTGATGAACTTCCACATTTGTGCTCCCAACTCATCACTATGGTAGAGTTCCATGGCTATATATGGCAACACCTTAGATACGACCTCCGCACGGTCCTTTTGCAGCATCTTGTACCTCATCTGCAAGCCATCAACCTCCTCCCTTAGCTTCACTTCGGCCTCTCCAAGCCTAGCCCTCTCACTCTCCAAACCGGCACACTTCGCTTCGAGCTGATAACCTTAGCCTCTTCCAACTTGAGCTTGCCACATTCAGCTGTCAGTTGGGCTATCTTTTCACGAAGGTCTTGGACAAGCGTATTCTTCTCAACATCCCTCTCAATCTCGTCACATTTAGCCTCCAGCTCGGCATACTCTCGGTCCCTGTGCTTTTCTCTTTCAAGCATGACATCCATCTCTTGTCTCGCCTTGGTGACTGCCCTGAGTAGTTCCCTGGTCCGACCATTTAGATGGTTGTCCAACACTGCCTGCCTAGCAACACTCTTATCGTGTAGATCACAAACCCCTTCAATGGACATGTTGTCCAACAATCATTTCCACTTAGAAGGGGTAACATGATCCACAATACGGTGGGAGGACAGAGCATTAGGAAGCTCCTTAGTATCTGGAAGGCCTGCGACTAATACAGTGTACAAGAGTTCAGTTACTTATCATAATTATCAATTCATGTATTTAAAAAGGGAACATTGTTTACCATGCATTTCCACAGTCTCATCCGGCAGCTCAAAGGCAGATTTCACAATCTTTTTGCCCTCAGCACTCTTCTGTCTCACTGCCCTGGATCCGGAGGCTGGAAGGGGATTTTTCCTCTTGTTGGTAGACTTAATTGCCTTTCTTGCTGTTCCTTTTCTGCTCTTCAGTCTGTCAGCTATCCCAGTGGAGCCTGTAACCTAGACATCCTCCTCTGCAGGATCATCTGAGTCAGCCACATTCTCAGCCAGTTGGGAGGGACTCTCCAACGCCGCTTGTGGGGGTGTTGTGGCAACAGGCTCTGGTTGCGGGGTGTCTACATCATTGTTGTTGACAGATGTAGAAGGTGATCCAACACCGTAGGACTCTTCGGCCTTCTCAGCGAGAATGAAGCTCAAGTCTTCATCCAAATCTTGGTACATAAAGTTCCTGAATGACATTTCTGCAAAAATGAAACAAGAAAAAATAAATATCAGTGCTACATTGGTCCTACTTGAATAGAAGTAGAAAAACATACTTTGTCCATGGTACATGATAATAGGCTTGTTAGGAGACCCCTCCCAGCTCTGGGCAATCCCATCCATGTACAAGATTGGCTCGGGGAACACTTGCACATCAACAGGATATCTAGCCAAATGCTGATAGCATGGATCCCTTCGCACCTCATATGGCAAGGGGTCATTATATCATTTTGCATCAAACATGTACTGCTTACTCAACAACTTCGGATAGTTGGGGGGGATAATAGTGTTTTGCACATAGAAAAAGCTGCCCTTCCAAGCTGTTATCTTGGTGTACACCCTCCCAAACAGGTTTGGCACATCCCCTTCTGGCCTTTTAGCTTAGGTTAACTAGTTACCCCCAGGATACAAGTTCCAAAAACCCCTTAACACCTTTAGAGTTGGTTCATAGCCATATGCTTTACACATTACTTTGAATATGGTCAGTTTGGCTAAACCAAATGGGTTGAACCTAGAGATATGCACCTTGTAATATTGCATTAGCTCTAAAATAAGCGGGTGAAGTGGAATCCTAAGGTTGGAATGGCTAAATGCATGAGTGTATAACCATACGAAACCTTTTGGAGCATCAAAGATACCCTGATTAGACTTGGGCAACATGATTTATACTCTTGTGGGATGGGGTAATCAGCTAGATGGTCCTGTAAGTCTTGTGCATTTAATGTACATTTTTGCTGTTTAATAACAAACTTTGAATCCATAGCTATTTTAGACAAGGAGAAGTATTTACCTTTGTTTCGAAGTTGTGGGCGATCAAAAGTGTGTTGATTGAAAAAGAAGAAGGAGAGAGTAAATGTTTTAGGGTTTCAACTACCTCCCTTTAAATACTCTTTTTTACCATCTTCTAAACCGCACACGTGTCCATGGGATTAGCTTTATCCGAATTTCAAACGTTTTTAAAATTTAAAATAGTCTTTTTGGTCACCGGGTAAAGTGGGGATTTGTGATCCCTGTAGCGGGCAGCCAAAGAGGTTAGTTAGCATTAAATGCGTTAGTTAGGCGCATAGTTATCTCCTAAGCGATAAGTTAAGCAGCGAGAGAAATTTTTTTTTATTTTTTTTTATTATTTTTTTTGCAGGATGAAGTCGAAAGCAATGCCTCTTCGCTCATATGCATCACTTTTGACTGGGGGGCTTGATGATGTACCCTCCGAACAGCTCGAAGGACACTCCTCCGAGACGTGTCGAAGCCCTTCTATTCGAAGGCCCAAGTTAGGTCTCCAGAATATTCATAGGCGTCAAACCATTCGTAAGCACGAAGGTTACCTACGGGGAATTCGCCATTCGAAGCCCTAAGCCCTTCGGGGTATGGTTGATGAAGAAGTAACGGATAAGAGAACCAACTGACTTGGTGAAACCCACGATCTCCCTCTCTTTCCTGGCTTCCTCGCCAAGTTTGAGAACGTGGGTCACTAAGCCCTAGCGGTTACCCACAAACATGGGACGCCCCCATGATCTCCGACATTCATGCAGAAGTGCCCCTAACCCTATTTCTTCCACAATAAATAGGTTGGACGGGCAATGGATTAGGGTAAACTCATTTCACACTCATCTCTTTACTTACACACACTTATACAACCATAACTCATACTTACTCCACGCCGGAGGTGGTTCGCAGGGTCCTACCCCTGCGTAATCACTTAACGTAGTGTCTTCGTATTTCTTATTCTCAGGTTGTTAGGAATTAGAAAATTCATTCATTAAAGTGTCGGTCACCTCAATTATATGTAATCGTTAGAGAGCTCGTAGTCGTAGTCAAGTTATATTAATAAGTAGTTAGTTAAGTAACACCATGGAGGACGGACGGGTCTTTACCCACTGTATGCCTGATCCACAGCCCGTAGGTGGCGTTTATTGTAAGACACTATAAATACCCTCTACCTCCCAAGGTAGAGGGTTGGAGCTTCAATACCATTTTTCTTTGTTTCACATAGTTCCCAACTCTCTTCCATTTCTCTCTCTAGAACTCTCTCTCTCTAACATTTATAAACGCCTCATGTGATTATGGTTTGATGTGTTTGTGAAAATCCTATATCTTACAATTGGTATCAAGAGCCATGGTTTGGTCACTCATCTTTCATGCTCTTTGTTTTGGTGGATTTCATAAGGTTTTTGGGGTTATAAGTGGTTAGGAGAGTTTGAATCATTTGGTCAATTTCTAGTGTTAAAGTTTGAATTTTGATTGTACTTTTGTGTTTAGGATCATCATATGTGTTTAGGTTTTGAATTGAA
Source organism: Chrysanthemum makinoi (assembly GCA_910596185.1). Classification (NCBI taxonomy): domain Eukaryota; kingdom Viridiplantae; phylum Streptophyta; class Magnoliopsida; order Asterales; family Asteraceae; genus Chrysanthemum; species Chrysanthemum makinoi. The sequence continues at coordinate 179,802,968 of OU343223.1, forward strand.
AGGCTTGAATCATTGTGGTTTAGCTGTTTTTGATTGATAAAGTGGTTTTTTTCAAATATTGTACGAAGCGAGTTGAGCTACGGTGTTTAGTTTCTTGGAAGCGAGTTGCTTTGTTATTGGAAGCGAGTTGGTTTAAGCGACTTGGCTATTAAGCGAGTTGTATTAGCAGCGATTTGGTATATGCGACTTAGCTATTAAGCGAGTTGATTCTTTAAGCGACTTGGCTATTAAGCGAGTTGTATTGTCAGCGAGTTGGTTTAAGCGACTTGGTGGTTAAGCGAGTTGTCTCTGTATTAGGCTTGGCTATTTAGCGAGTTGATTCTTTAAGCGACTTGAGCTTTAAGCGAATTGTCTTTTAAGCGAGTTAATTGTCTAGCGAGTTGATACCAAAGTGAGTTGACTGTTTAGCTACTTGTCTATTGAGACTTGTCACTTCTTCGTGCTACATTTTTACGGTTGTTCTTTTGGTTTAGTAAAATCCCGTGAAAGAATCAATTTCCCGGTTTAATCCAAGAATAGTAAAATCCCGTAGAACTTATAATCATGTCTAACAATGTGCCTACTATCGTTTCTTCTGTAGCTGAGGACGTTCAAGCAACTGGATCAGATACTCGTCCACCTATGCTTGACAGAACTGATTATGACTCATGGGCTCAACGAATCAGGTTGTACTGTTTGGGAAAGGAAAATGGGGTTAACATTCTCTTACCCCACATACTAACAGTCTGCACACCAACAATGAAATCAGAACTGCATCCAATCTTCACAATCATGCTATTGTCAGAGATGGAAAGGTTATGGTACAACCAGTTCAAGGAAGGTAGTATGAACACGGAAGAGGTGGAGTAGGTGGAGGGTATGTGGCTAATAAGAATTGTGGAAGAAATACCAATCAGGGACAAGTAAAGCCAATTAAGTGCTACAACTGTGGTGGTGATGGACACATTGCAAGGAACTGCACATCTCCAAAACGCCCTCAAAATGCAGAATACTTCAGAGACAAGATGTTGCTTGTGCAAGCTCAGGACAATGGTGCTGTTTTGGATGAAGAGGAGTTGTTATTTCTTGATGAGGGGAATGCTAAGACATATGATGTAGATGTGGATGTGCAGCCAATTCAGGAAATAGGTCACAATCATCAAAATGTCTTTCAAGTTGCCGATTGTGATGCATATGACTCTGATGTCGATGATGAACCTACTGCCCAGACAATCTTCATGGCTAGCATTTCTCCAATGGTCTCTCCAAAGGTCTCATCATCAAAGCAAGTTGGTCCATCCAAAGAATCAATCATCTCAGAGGTATTAAAATTATATGATGAAGTTGATGAGCAAAAGATACATGACAAAATCCAATCACATGAAACTTGTGAAACATAAATTGTTAATATGGGTAATAGTAATATTGTCCCATATGATCAATACGTGATCCAAAGTGAAAGTGTGATTGAACCAAGTGATGCATCTTCTACAGTCAATGATGACTATGTTTTTAATGAATACACTCCATGTGCCCCTGATGATTCTGTAATCTCTGAACTTAATGCCTATAAAGAACAAGTTGCCATTTATGAATAACGCGCTAAGTTTGAGTTAACCCCTCGTGAGCAGGAAATGGATGACCAAATGCGTACAATTATTAGAAAAAGTAACTTTAGGGAAGAAATATTAAAACAAGAGCTAGACTCCTTGAAAGAAAAGCTTAATAAAATGGCTAAGCAAAAACAAGAACTTCAAGAAAATGTGAAAGTGCTTAAGCAGGAATTTAATGCTCAGGAATTAAAACTTTTAAATGAATTTTCCAACCTAAAAACTTTGAAAAACAAACTTGAAAACAAATTGTACATACAAGGAAACACCATTCAGACTGCTCACATGATCATTAAGCATAGAGTTCTAAGTGACAAACATAGTGTTGCATTAGTTGATGAACCAAACCCTGAGGCTTGTATGAAAGCGAGAGAAGCACAGAAAGTAATTTATGATGGCAATGAAATCCTTAAGCCTAGACGTAAAACCTAGTTGCTGAGAATACTGAGGAAGATAGGCAGTTAGAAGAAGTCACTAGAAAGAAATTGGATGAAAAACTTAAGAGCCCTTCAGGCATAGAAAAGAAAATCAGTTATAAAACACCCAACTATGCTAAGGATAATTGGATTGCATTTAACAAGCTTAGACCTCAAACACAGCTGACCCCTGAACAAGTGTTCTAGAAAAAGGATATGGACATGAAAAAAGCTGATGAGTTTGTTGAACAGAATCCCCCATGTAGAAGAATGGTTCCTGCCACTGTATATCCCCCCAATACACCAATGCATTTAGTTCCTAGATCTATTCCCACCAAGAGCAAGACCTTAATCAGTCAGTATGTTATTTATCAATTATTTGTTGATTTTGAGAAGACATGTAAGAAAAGGATCACACCTACTGGGATAACTGAAGGGGAGAGGAGTTTTGAGCAAACGAAAGAATGCTATTTAACTGAGGTCATGCCTTTCTTTAAACAATTAAAAGGTCAATTTGAGAGTCTTAAAAAGGGAATGGATTCAGATATTAAAGAAATGGAAAAGGAATTTGATGCAATGATAGTTGAGGTCAATGACTATGAGCGAGAATTAAAATATAATGAGATTGAGAGGAAGAACTTGCATACCTTAAATGAGAATCTGATTTCTGAATGTATCACTCAAGATGTGTTTTACACTGCCACGAATTATTCAATTAATGCATCTCAATTTCATGAATTATCTGTTGCTCTAAAAGTCTCCCATGATCGTGTCATTGAGCTTGAGAAAACTAACTCTAAATTGCATGAGAAAGTTGAACGGGATGATCATGATAACCTGGTGAAACAGTTTTCTAAATTGGAAGTTGAGCATCTTGCTTTGCAATTAAAATATCAACATCTAAAAGAAAATGTTAAAACCTCAAATACCAAGACATCCATGGATGCTTCTGAATTTGATGCAGTTTTTGAAATCAGCAAACGTGATGAACAGATTCGAGCTCATTGTAACACGATCAAAAAAATGAGAACCTGAATTTCACAATTAAAGGGTGAAAAGAACAATGTGACTGGCTCCCAAATGCCTCCTCCTTTAAATTCTCAGTGTTCTCAAACTTTTCATGTTCAAAACTTGGTTAATGTTTTACAAAAGGAAAATGAGAGTTTTCTAGAAGAAAATGAAAAAGTGAAACTACACTTTAAAGAGTTATATGATTCAATGAAAGTCACTCGTGTTTTACAAAAGGAAATTGAGAATCTGAGGAGTCAGGTAAAAGGGAAAATGCCACTTGTCTTTAATGAGAATGTTGCATCAAAGTCATCTGCTGACTGTAAATATACTGTGACTGTTAAATACATTCCTCCTCATCTTAGAAATAATGAACTGGCATTTCATAACTATTTCGTTCATCTTAAGGATAGTCTAGAATGTCTCCGTGAAATTGTAGAGGAGGATTTCATAAACAAGCCCCTTGATAGTGAAATTAGGTTTGCTTGCATTCAGGCCAAACGATCTCAAGAGCTGTTAGAATGCTTAAGAGCAACATGCCCTAAATCCAATGGTAAGAAGGATAAAATAGTTGTGCCTTGTTCTATGCCTGATTTTAAGAATGCCAATCTTGATATGCCTCACTCAGTGCCTAAAGTTAAGCATGTAAGCTTCAATGTGCCTTCAAGTAGTTCAGATCCCAGCACTTCTAAACCTAAAATGCAAGAGGGAGCAAAACCAACTAATGTTCCCATTCCCTCTACAGGAGTAAAAAGTGACACCAAAGCGAGCAGGTCAAAGCCTCAACGCAATACAGAGCAAGATAGGACCTCGAAAGCTAAGAGTAATCAATGGAGGAAAGTAGAAGACCACCCTAGGAACTTTAAGTTGGAATTAAATAAAACAAATCGTGTTGATTCTAGTATTAGCTTTAAGCGTAATATAATTAATTCGAATTCTACTACTACTTGCAAAACATGTAATGAATGTTTGATTTCTGGTGTTTATCATGAATGTGCTGTGAATGATATGAGTAATGCTATTAAATGCCCTGTTAAGATTGTTAATGCCAAAAATCAAGCTAAGAAGGCTAGAAAGCAATGGCGGAAGAAGGTTAGAAAACATTGGAAACCCACAGGAAGGAAATTTTGTAACATAGGTTATCAGTGGATACCTACTGGCCGCAAATTCAATCTTAATGATATGTGCCCTAAATTATCTAGATCAATGCCCATTAGTAAATGGATGCCTACTGGTAGAACTATTCCTTTAAGAAGTCAACATACTTTGAATAGGTGAAATATAGACACTAGCACTGCATCTATCCCTGATGATTCCATTGTTTCTACTTCTGATGTGGGTGTTCAATCACTGTTACTAACCAAATGGAACCTATTATTACATGGGGATCCCAATTATCCTGTTATCCATTCTTGTCTGTGTTCAATTGCAGATCGTTCAAATCGTTCTGTGGTACCTGGACTCAGGTTGTTCCAAGCATATGACTGGAGACCGGTCACGGCTCATGAACTTTGTGAGTAAATTCATCGGGACTGTTAGATTCGGAAATGATCATTTCGGTGCAATTATGGGTTATGGAGACTATGTTGTTGGTGATAGTGTTATCTCCAGGGTATATTACGTTGAAGGTCTTGGTCATAACTTATTCTCTGTCTGTCAATTCTGTGATTCTGATCTAGAAGTGGCCTTCAGAAAACATACTTGTTTCGTTAGAGAACTTGATGGTAGAGAACTTTTAAGAGGAACACGTGGTTCAAATCTATACACCATCTCTATCGAAGATATGATGAAGTCTTCTCCAATCTGCTTGTTGTCAAAGGATTCGAAAACAAAGTCATGGTTATGGCATCGTCGTCTAAATCACCTGAACTTTGGCACCATAAATGATCTCTCCAGAAAGGACTTAGTAATAGGCTTACCTAGACTAAAGTATGAAAAGGATCATCTTTGTTCAGCATGCCAATTGGGAAAAAGCAAGAAGTATGCCCACAAACCTAAACCTACAAACTCAGTTATGGAAGTTCTTCATACCATTCACATGGATTTATGTGGACCCATGAGAGTGCAGAATATTTACGGGAAGAAATATGTGTTAGTTGTGGTTGATGATTACTCTCGATTTACTTGGGTCAAGTTCTTAAGGACAAAGGATGAAACTCCAGATATCATCATCAAACATATCAAACAGCTGCAGGTTCAACTTAACAAAACTGTCAGAATCATCCGAACAGATAATGGAACTGAGTTTGTTAACAAAGAACTTAGTGAGTTTTATGAAAGTATTGGAATCAATCATCAAAGAAGTGTTCCACGAACTCCTCAACAGAACGGTGTAGTTGAAAGACAAAATTGAACTTTTGTGGAAGCCGCTAGAACAATGTTGATTTACTCAAAGGTTCCAATGTTTCTCTGGGCTGAAGCCATTGCCACTGCATGCTACACTCAAAATCGATCCCTTATTCACACTTCTCATGAAAAAACTCCATATGAACTTGTCCACAATCGAAAACCTAATCTTTCATTCCTTCGTGTGTTTGGTGAATTGTGTAATCCAATTAATGAGGGTCAAGACTTAGGAAAACTTAAAGCTAAAGCAGACATTGGAGTATTTGTAGGATATTCACCAAGCAAAAAAGGATACCGAATCTACAAGAAAAGAACCCGAAATATCATGGAAACAATTCACGTTACGTTCGATGAGCTGACCGGTTAAATGGCTCCAGGAGAACCCAGTTCTGGACCCGCATCACAAACTTCATCAAGTAGTCCCATCAGTTCTACTCTTGTACATGATTCTTCGCCAGCAACTCCTTATGTACCTCCTTTAGAAGATGATTTGAAGAAATTATTTGATCCAATGTTTGATGAACACTATGAGCCAATTGCTAATGATCTGTCAATTCCATCAACAGAGGCTGCTCCTAGCCCTGTCAATGAAGTTAACCCTTCAGTTTCTATGTCATTAAGTCAAGAAGTGCCTGCTGCTGATCACTCTGTCTCATCAACAAATCATCAATCATCGAGTGTACATCATGGAATTGTGTCTGGCACCTTTGATGGAGATAATCCCTTTGCTACTCTTGAAGATGCCCCTTTTGAAAACATATTTGTTCTTGAATCATCATCAGAACCACATGAACACCTTAGAAAATGGACACATGATCATCCATTGGATAACATCATTGGAAATCCCTCTCGTCCAGTATCCACTCGCAAACAACTTGCAACAGATGCCTTATGGTGCTTCTTCAACTCTGTACTATCCAAGATCGCACCAAAAGACGTTAAAACTGCAATGAATGAAGACAGCTGGTTCAATGCCATGCGAGAAGAAATTCATGAGTTCGATCGCCTAGATGTATGGGAATTAGTACCTGCTCCAGACTGTGCTATGATCATTGCTCTAAAGTGGATCTTCAAAGTAAAACTTGATGAGCATGGTGATGTATTAAAGAACAAGGCTCGATTGGTTTCAAAAGGATACCATCAAGAGGAGGGTATTGATTTTGAAGAATCATTTGCTCCAGTTGCTCGTATCGAGGCAATCAGAATCTTCTTGGCTAATGCAGCAAGTAAGAACATGGTAGTCTATCAGATGGATGTAAAGACAGCTTTTCTTAACGGAGATCTTAAAGAAGTGGTATAGGTCAGCCAACCTGAAGGTTTTGTGAGTCTAGAGCATCCTACTCATGTCTATCGCTTGAAGAAGGCTCTTTACGGTTTGAAGCAAGCTCCAAGGGCATGGTATGATACGCTATCAATGTTTCTTCTATCTACTGGATTCAGTAAAGGAGCAGTTGATCCGACATTGTTCACTAGAAAGTCAGGAAAACATTTAATTCACGTTCAAATCTATGTTGATGATATTATTTTTGCCTTGACTGACCCCAATGAATGTGACTGTTTTCCTAAGGAGATGGGCTCCAAATTTCAAATGTCAATGATGGGACAAATGTCAATTTTCTTGGGATTACAAATTTCACAAAGTCCCGGAGGCTTTTTTATTAATCAATCTAAATATGCAAATGAAATTTTAAAGAAATTTGGATTTGACACTTGTGACACCGTTGACACTCCCATGGTGGAACGTACCAAACTGGATGGGGACCACTTAGGGATCATGGTAGATCAAATGAAATATCGAAGTATGATTGGATCCCTGATGTATCTCACAACCAGTAGACCTGATATTCTGTTTGTTGTATGCATGTGTGCTAGATACCAGGCTAAGCCTACCAAAAAGCACCTTGAAGCGATTAAACGGGTCTTTCGGTATCTCCAAGGAACCATGGGACTTTGGTACCCGAAGGACACTGGTATGTCACTAACAGCCTATGCAGATGTTGTTGAAAACTAGCAGACCTTGATAGATCTTGAGCTTCGTAGATCGTTAGTATTGCTTATGTAATCACAAACAAACTAAAAGATAATCTCTACAACTTGTATTCTTAGGCGGAATATAAACACAAGTATAAATCACAGATAACTAAGAACTCTTTGAACCTCTATGGATCGTTATATTAATAACTTGTAAACGTCTAGTACATACTTCATTCTATTGTGTTCCTTTTATAGGCAAGGAACCCTAACTTGTTCTCTAAGAAACGTAAAACTAAATAAGATATACACAATCACTTCCTAATAAAGCTTATGCATATCCTAACTAACTATAGAAAATACGAAATAACTATATCCACAGAATCAAACTAATAACAATATAACTTCAGTAGAACTATGTCTTCGGCAGAATCCATACACTTCAGTAGAATCCATTCAGCATAATCTTCAGCATAATTCGTACTTCACATAATTCCTAACAATCCTCCCCTAAACTGGAATTCGACTTGGTTAAGTTCCAGTTTCTTGATAGATCTTTAATATTGCAACATTAGAGGATTGTACTCGAACATCATTAGCAAATAATCAAAACAAAAACATCTCTTTGATGAATACACTCTGAAACTCCAGATCTTTGCAGCAACAAATGACAACATGTACATCAAAACATATTAGTTTCATACTATTCTCATCACATCCAGGTGTGTTAACTCCTGTGAGAGGTGAATCATTGAAAATAATGGATTTGATGTCTCTTTACCAATAGCCATCACTACTGGAGTAGCCAAATGTTTAAGTTCGAAAACTATGGTACACTGATAACCATCTGATTTATTAGCAAACCAGCAACCATATAAACGGATTTGAAATGTCTTTACCTGTAGCTGTTTGCTCAGGACTAGTCAATTCATAAAATTGGTGAACTGATTACCAAATATGGTATTCCACTGCCTTTACCACAAGCCATATACATGTGGGCTAGTCAATTCTTGGATTCCAAAAAGGAATAAACCATGGTGAATTGATGACCATACAACACTCAGCAATTAAGCATGGGTAGTTTCAAACCCTATGATTTTGAGCAAACTATTACAGCTATCAACAGATTTGATGTGTCTTTACCAAAGCTGTACCCTTTGGACTAGCCAACTCTTTGACATACGCAAGGTACATCTGGTGAGTTAATAACCATCATGAATATACAACAAACCTGCAAGAAAAGTTAGTAAAAACCAATTTTTTTTTAACTAAGAAACAAATAAACAAATATTACAAACATTACAAACTATACAAATTACCACAATCAAGATGAGGTACCATGTTGCAGAAGCTGATTCTTAATAACTCCAACACATTGTTCAGCATCCAACTTATCATACCCAATCGGATCTGGAGGAATTTCCAGTTTCTGTCTAAGCATTCTTTCCATAAGCCTCTTAGATAATGGATAAGTTCTCTCAGAAAACATACATACAGTAATACCACCCTTTGTCTCAACCACATGCACACGAGGTAGAGGATAAAATCTCCAAGAAGCAACCTGCCACAAGTGAGAGTTCTGCCAAATAAAATATCCTTTACCATCAGGAGATTGAGAATCAAACAGAACATGAAGATCTCCCAATAAATATAATCCAGAACCCTGTGGTGTATTATAATGGTAATACTTATTGACAAGGGTATACAATGTAACAAAATCTGCCCTGTGTACCAAATGCAATATCTCCTTCAAAAAGTTGAACTGCATAGTGGTTTGATCCAAACGGTGAATCATATTAAGTTCATCCTCTTACAATGACCAATTAACCAAAACATCATGAGATCCTTCAGGAAAAACATCAGAAGATCCCTCTTTAATAAATGTTGATGCAGCAGCTTTGAGATCCAAAGAACTAACCTTTGAAGATTCCTTAACCTTAGATGTATGTGTCCCAACTGATTTCACAGATCTCCATAGAGAACCAGATCTTCTTTTAGCCATTCTTTTCTTCCTCCTACCTGGTATATAAATGTCTGAAGATGGTATAGGTTCTTCAGTAACATCTTTAATATGTGTGGAAGAAATAGAATCAGCCTGCATTGGAGCAACACCATGTAAGGCATACATCTTCTCAGCTACTGCTCTGGCCTTTTTAGCTTTAGCTGCCTTTATTTCAGCTTGACAACTCAACTCTTTTCCAACTTTGTCAATAGGAGCAACCTTAGGTACTGCTTCAGAAGATGATGGTCCAGATGAAACAACATAAGGTTCAGCTGATTGAACTTGAGCAACTGAAGGAATAGCTTCAGTAGATACTTCAGAAGCAACAACAGAAGTACTTGACTTTGGAACATGAGCCTCAAAAGAATCTACAATTTCAACTATCCTTGGTCTTTTGGATTTAGGAGCATCTGAATCATCAGCAATTCTTTTCAAAGTAGATGCAGAAGCAGGACTAGATGAAGTAAACTTCATAATCTTATTATAACGACTGAGTAACTCAGCATCAGGTAAAGCCTTAACCTGCTTCATAGTCATACCAGAGTTATATAGAGTGCAACTCTGATTTTTCACTACTTTCCTCATATAATCTTTCTTCTGAGCTGCAGTTTGTGGTCTCTCTCTCTTAGCTTTGTTCTTTTGAGCTTGAATAGCTTTCCTTTTTGCCACAGCTGCTTTCTTCTTTTGTTGTCCAAGAGCCATCATTTGAGCCACAAAATCATCACTATCAAAATCTGCTCCCAAAATACTTTGAGCAAGAGTAGGATCTGATGCAGCTTGACTAATACATTCATCCCATTTAGCATCAGGCATCTGAGTAGCTAAATCATCCAATTCTTTGCGTCTCTCAGGAGGCAAATTTGAAGTAGACTCAGCTGCAAGCTGTTTAGCCAAATCCTCACTTTTCTTTCTTTGTGCACATTCATCTAACATTCTTTCTTGCTCTTTCAACTCTTCCTCACTTACTAGACCTGTACCAAGCTCTGCATCAATCAGTATTTCTTTCTCTGGAGCAATAGACTTTGCAGCAGAACTAGTTTGAGGAATATCCATAGGAGGAACTTCAGAAGAAACTCCCAACTTAGCAACAGAAAAAACAGGTTGAGACAATTCTTCAACAGGTGTTGAAAATACTTCAGCATTAGGATCCAAATGAAAACTTCTTCCAGCAACAAATACTGCAGGATTATCTGCTGAAGGTAGAGAACTTGGTTGATCTTGTACAACTGAAGCTTGACCATGTACAGAAACAACATCCTCCATTGAAACATCAGCAGTTACATCATCAACATTTGGCTCTTTTGAAGTTTCAGTGGATACCTTATTCAGATATTGTCTTCTCCTTTTTCTAGCAAATCGAACAGGTTCCTTTTTCTTGGAAGATGCAGCAGCAACATGAGGAGAAACAGGAGTCTTTTGAGCAACATCAGCCAAAATCTTAAGAGGATTATCCTCTTGCTCTTCATCAGAAGAAACCACTAGTCTCCTTTTGGAATGATGCCCAATTTGATCTTCCAAACTTTTAACTTTATTCCTCAGCTCCACAATCTCATTGCCAAGAGAAGATTTAGTCTCAGAAAGTTCCTTTTTGAGCTCAGCAACCTCACCTGCATACCTGTTCACTAGAGCAAAGACAGATGTAAGTGTAACAGGGTCCTCAGTTCCACCAACTGATTGCTCAGTGGTAATGGGAACTTCATTGGACCTTTCAGGAGAAATATGAACATGCTCTAAATTAGGAGATCCTTCATCAAATTGGTTCCTAATAGGACTAGGTGTGGGCAGTCTATCAGTTTCATGCTCAACTTCAGTAAGAGTAACTTGAGTAGATGGTGGACTAGGACTAGGTCTAGGTGAAGGTATAGATGAAGGTAGGTCAGGAGAAACATTAGATGCTTCAGCAGTTGTAGAAGGGCCCTCATCAATGGCAACTGAAGGATTACCATCAGCAGTAACATTGGTAGAAGGTATATTATTAACAACATTATCCTCATCAGCAGCCTCATTCCCCTGAGGCAACATAGCTACTAGTAAAGGATAATGTGTCCCCTCAAATTTAGTTTTCATAGAAGCAAATAATTTAGCAGATAAAGCTCCTATGGGATAAAAGGCTTGGGTTTGGGTAGTAGTGTCTAAAATTATTTGCAAAAACCTAGGGTACATTAAAAACTTGTTCTTTTTCTTAGTTATATTCTCAACCATATTATCAAAAATAAACCTAGAAAAATTATAAGTTAAACCCTGAGATAGACATATAATACCACATCCCAATTGAGTAGAAAATTGGTCCCATCCTCCTGATTTATTGCTTAAACACTGAAGCAATGTATGAACCAAAAACCTCCAAATAGGACAAAGCTGATTCTTTAACCACATGTCAGTCCTTGTTCCTTGATATCCAATCGCTCTTAGCCCATTAAGTACCACTGCAGCATTAGAATGATAAACCCCATTCTCATCATCCAATCGAAGTCGACTTCTGATCAACTCCTCTGTCACAACATACTCTCCATCATCAATCCGAGCCATAATCTCTGTTTCACTCCTTTTTGAAGTAGTTGCCCAAAATTGAGTAACCAACGATTCATATATAGCATTAGGAGAATGAGTTAAAGCGTAATGAATCTTGGACCTCTTTAAGAACTCCACCATTGGTTTATACAGATCATCACCCTTAGCCGTTCCCAGAAAAGCAACTTTATTATGATCGTGCTTGAATTGAAGCGCCATGAGGACTTTAGATAAAGAGTTACGATTCAATCAACTAAAGGTGTGTTTGAATCGAATAAAGAGGGAATCAGTTATGATTAGACAAATATATGCGAATAGGTTATATGTAGAAATTTCCCAAATTGTGGTCAAATATATTAAGTTGTTGACCAGCGCTGACGTGTAATGCAACCTTTTACCCAATTCTAATTCCAAATTCGGCAGAAAAAATAGTCAATCTGCTGAAGTGATACAATCAGCAGAAGCAATTCACGTATTCAAGAAGCTTCAGTAAATATCTTTTTACTGTTTCACCCAACTCGCATTAATTCTCAGTAAGCCTTGAACCCGTCTATAAAATAAACCCCAATGCACTCTTAACTCTCATCAATTACCCCCAATTTTCATCACAAACCCTAAATTCATCACAAGCCACAATCAACCACAATTAACCATGAATACTAAACCAGAGATTGTAAATCCAACCTCTTCTTCATCATCTAGTGATTTCCTTCAGTTCTTTCCATATCCATATGAGCCACGACCATTGAAATCCCCATTTCTCAGTTCTTCAGATGATGATAGTGTAGTGAATCCAAGTGAATCTTCTGATGACTCTGATGGGTCCACTAAGAAGGAAACATCTTACTCCCAACGTCCAGCACCTCAACCTCAACAAAGGCCTCGTGCCGAAAGAGAGGTTGTGCTTGCTCTCCCTGCACCATGTTTTGGTGCTTCATCACATATCGTATAAGGGAAGGGCTTAAGGAAGGTGGATGGATTGCTTTTTGGTGAAACCAAGTAGATGAAGCACATAAGACACGTGTGGTCATCTTCATCATCATCGTTTTCATCAATCCATTCTCCCCATTTTGATCCTTAGTTTCTTCGTTGTACCGGTCATGCATATCCAGCCATCGAGATAGAAGGAATGGGTGGTCATGCAAGACATCACAAACGCATATCCAGCAGCTGGAATAGAAGATATGAGAGATCATGCATATCCAACAGCTGTTGGAATAGATGATATGAACTAGTGTTTAGAATAGGTTTAGTAGTCCTTGTATTTCCATTTGAAGTTGATTGTACTCTGTAAGCTATAAGCTGTAAACTGTTTCTCTAATGAATGAACAATGACCTTCAGTACTTCTCTTGAATGAACACTTTCACTTCAGTACTTTCTCTTCAGTGGAAACAAATTGCTCACTTCAGTACATTGATTTCAGAAGAAACAACCTTCAAAGATTACTTGACCATTTTTCATTTGACCAATAATGATGAACTTCAACTTTATAAGGCAAACTGTAAAACAAAACAAACAGAGCAACACACAAACCAAACAAAGACAAACAAACTATCATTACATTAGCTGGTTAGTGTTAGAAAACAGAATATCCAAAAAATACAAAATTACATAAAAATATGCAAAGTGTACACAAATCCTCCCCTGAGGCATATGCCTCCCCTGAGGCCTATGCCTCCCCTTAAACTTTGCAGTTAAGGGTTAAGCATACCAATATGGACCAAAAGGTGTTGAAACCTTGGTCCATCAAAAGCCTTAGTTAACAAATCTGCCACATTATCATTCGTGTGAATTTTAACCACTTTTATCAAATGTTTGTCATATGCATCTCTTATAAAGTGGTGCCTGATTTCAATATGTTTCGTTCCACTGTGAAAAACTGGATTTTTAACAATGCATATGGTACTTTGATTATCAATAAAAATTGTTGTGTTCATGAAGTTATACCCATAATCCAACAATTGATTTTGTATCCAAAGAACCTGTCCACAGCAATTTGCAGCAGCAACGTACTCTGCTTCATTAGATGAGGTAGCCACAATAGTCTGTTTCTTGCATTGCCAAGAAATCAATCGTTTTCCAAGGAATTGGCAACCTCCAGTGGTGGAACTCCTATCCAGATTTGCACCAGCATAGTCACTATCACTATACGCTTCCAGCTTAAATGGAGATTCTTTTAGGTACCAAAGGCCTAGTTGAGGTTGGCCTTTGAGGTACTTAAAGATCTTCTTGACAGCATTGAGATGGGAAGTAAGTGGAGTAACTTGATGTCGAGAACAAACACTCACTGCAAAAGTAATATCAGGCCTTGAAGCTGTTAGATACATTAAAGAACCAATCATAGATCTATATAGATGAACATTCACTGGTGGATCTACTTCAGTGTTGGTCTTTGTCTTTGGAGCTTCATAAGGTGTAGTGGCAGTCCTTACACTCTCCATACCAAACTTTTTCAAGATGTCCCTCACATATTTGTCCTGACTGATAAAGATACCATCAGGTTTCTGCTGAACTTGGAGACCCAAAAAGAAAGTCAACTCCCCCATAGCACTCATCTGAAACTCTCCCTTCATAAGTTCCTCAAACTCCCTGCACCAAGCTTCCTTTGTGGATCCAAAAATAATGTCATCCACATACACTTGCACAAGAATAATGTCTGTGGAATTCTTCGTAAGGAAAAGAGTCTTATCAATTGCACCTCTTCTATAACCATGCTTCAGCAGAAATGTTGAAAGCCTAGCATACCAAGCTCTGGGTGCCTGATGTAGTCCATAGAGAGCTTTGACTACCTTGTAAACATGATTAGGATGATCTGGGTCTTCAAATCCTTTAGGTTGAGTGACATAAACCTCCTCTTCTATTTCACCATACAGAAAAGCACCTTTAACATCCATTTGATACACCATAAATCCCATTTAAGATGCATAAGCCAAGAATACCCGTATGGCCTCAACTCTAGCCACAGGTGCAAACACATCATCATAATCAATCCCCTCCTCTTGTCTATACCCCTGAGCAACCAATCTTGCTTTGTTTTTAATGACCACACCTCGTGCATCTCTCTTATTCTTTAGAATCCATTTAGTACCAATTGCATACATGCCATCAGGTAGTGGTACCAATATCCAAACTTGCTGATTTTGAAATTGTTGCATCTCTTCCTGCATTGCCTCAAGCCAACTTGAGTCTTCAAGAGCCTGAGTAACACTGGTTGGTTCCACTTGAGAAAGAAAACAAGCAAACAGACAATGTTCATAGTCTGTGTGATTGTCTCTTTGCTGATTTGAGACATAAGAGATAAAAGCCACTTGACCATATTTAGAACTTGCCACAGTACCCCTTGTTCTAACAGGTGCATTAGGATCACCAATAATATTTGACTGTGGATGAGTATTGTGAATCCTTTTCGTAGCAATGGTGTTGACTTCAATGGAGGAATCAAGATTAGTCACAGTAGGTTCAAAATCAGTGTCATAGGAAGGTGAGGTGAAGATTCCAGCTTTAGGTTGATGATGACCAAGATCTGAAGGTTTGGGAAAACGTGTATAAGGTTCTCCAAAGTCTGTTGACACTCTAGTGGAAATAGGAGTAGAAACAGCATGTCTTTCAGCAGAATTGGTGATGTTAGGAGAAACAGGATCACTTTCAGCAGAATTGATGTTTCCACTGATTTCTTCACTAGCACTCTCCTCAGCATTCCTCTCAGCATCTAGATTAGCTGCATACTCTTGTTTCTTCAGCCTAGCAATGTCCTCAGCATAATGTGATTCATCTTCACTCTCATCAGTATAATCTCTAGAAGTGTCACCTGCAAAATTGTTAGGGGAGAAAGAAGGAACTACAATGGGTTGTTCATCATCTTCAAACTCACTGTCAGAATCAGCATCCATAGTACCTGCACTGTTAGTTGGAGACTCTTGAGTACCTGCATGTTGGTTAGCCATATGTCTAGAATAACCCAAATAATCAGTTAAGTAATCAAGGTCAAAAGACCAAACATGACCCTGTCCTTGAACATTAGGCTTGTCTTCTAGAAACCTCAGGTTCAATGTCTCCTCAATCTTCTTAGCAGATAAATTGTAAACCCTGTACGCCTTACTATGAGCAGAATATCCCACAATATAACCATCATCAGCTTTTTCATCAAATTTACCCAATGGATCACTTGTATTCAGAATGGTCACTTGACAGCCAAAAGGTTTAAGGTAATGAATAGTAGGAACTTTCCCATAGAGAAGCTCATATGGTGTTTTGAAGTGTGGTCTAGTAATGGACACTCTATTCAGTACATAACAAGCTGTGCCAACAACTTCAGTCCAAAACATGGTGGGTAGCTTAGAGTCTGCCAGCATTGATCTTGCAGCTTCTATTAAGGTCCTATTTTTTCTTTCTGCCACCCCATTTTGTTGTGGGGTTCTTGGAGTGCTATAGTCCGTTTTTATCCCTTTTGACCTACAGAGTTCAATAAGTATAGCATTCTTGAACTCTGTCCCATTATCAATAAGGGTAATTAAGTCTTTCAACACTGGAGATGTTTCATCTTTGGTCCTTAGAAAGAATACCCAACAAAATTTGCTATAACCATCCGTGATAACCAGACAAAAATACTTTTGATCAATGCTTCTAACTTGAGTTGGACCAAACAGATCCATATGAAGCAGCTGAAGAGGTTCAGAAATAATGATCACAGCAGTAACAACTTTGTATGAGGCTCTGTGTTGCTTTCCTTTGTTGCAGGCAACACAGTTATGATCATGTGTGAAGACTTTGGAAGGAAGACCTTCAACAAGACCCAGTTTAGAGAGCTTGTTTATGGTCTTGAAGTTGACATGGTCCATCCTCCTATGCCATTTGGTAGACTCATCCAAGGATGCTTTAGCCACCAAACAAGTTAAGTCACCTTCTGGTTTAACATCAGTTAAGTTGAATGTATAAAGATTGTGATTTCGAGGAACTTTCAACAGAATTGAAGTTTCTTTTGGGAGTTTGAAGTCTTTAGATAGCACAAGACATTCATCCTCTGTGAAGAGTACTTTGTTCTTGGTGTCACAGATTTGTGAGACTGAGAACAAATTGAAGTGTTGGAGTTCCTTGACATAGTATACACTCAAAGTCCAGTTGAGGTGTTTTGATGGTCCCTTTCCCAGTAATTCTACCATCACTTCCTCCAAAGGTTACATTGCCTCCTCCTTCAATTGGTACAAAGTTATGCATCATATCCCTGTTTCCTGACATACTTCTTGAAAAACCACTATCAACAATGCCAACATCTTTATGCTTAAGAGGATGATTCTACAACAACAAAAAATTATACAAAATATTAGAACACTATGGAGGCTCAAGTCATTGCTGACTTGAACCTGCCTTGTGGATCATATGAGTTATGCCATGCAGATGTATAAGATCCACTATTGTTCTTGGGTTTCCATTGAAATTTAGGTCCCTTTTTATTCCAAGAACAACCTGCAGAGGACTTGACAGCAGTATCCCAGTACCCTTTCCCATCAGTCATAGAGTCAACATATCCAGGCCAATAACCATTCTTAAAATATGAACTTGTTGGTTGTACATATGGTCTTGCAACTGGTCTTCTCCAAGAAAAAGGAGAATTAGTATAAGTTGCTTGTTGAACATAAGGTGGTATAGCATTAACATTGGTCCACATTGGTCTAGATGTCCTAGAATCACCAAACCTACCCATCCTTTGCTCATGATAATCACAATCCTTAATTAAATGAAATTTACTTCCACACACAAAACATGTCTTATGTTTAGAAGATTTATTCAAACCAAAAGTTGTTCTATTACAAGCAGAAGTATTCAAACCAAAACCATGAAAAGAATTGTTTTTAACAGTATTATTATGCAAAGAATTAAAAAGTAAGTCTTCAGAGGCAACTGTCTTGGAAGAGGATTCCTTGGCAGCAACTCTGACATGCTTATTGGTAGTCTTGGGTGCAGGCAGGGGTGAAGACTTGGGAAGGTCAGACTTGTCATTTGAATCACACTCTGTGGACCCTTGCTCGGAGGACTTGTCACTGTTAACACAAGAGACAAAGTCATTAGAAGAAGTATCAGGGTCTGGTAAGTCATTTGACTTTTTGCCATAGAGATGATGTGATCCATCAAAGTCAACAGTAATGGAAAGGTCAATGGGCATGTGCTCACCTTTAATAGGTCCACGTACAGCATGTAGGGCACCTTCTTTCACAAAATTAGCTAGGCCTGCTGATGTAGATTTGCGTGTGTCGTCCCTAGCTTCTAATCCTAAATACTTCTTAAAGCCTAAACCTATAGAAATATTTGGTGTTTGACTAGCATATATGTGACTAGCTAACTTGTTTCCATTTAATAACCATTCTTTATGCCTAGAAATTTCTTCATCTAGTTTTCTCTTTAGCTCTAGGTTTTCAGATACTACATCTGCTCTTAATTTCTCAGATCTTTTTAATTCATTTTTAGCACATTCGAGATCCCTTTCTAACACACTTATCTTCTCATCATAAGCTATTTGATTCTTCTGAAACCAAACCTTTTGTCTTTCTAGTGTTTTTAAAGCATGTTTATAAGCTTCAACTTCTACAAAGCATTCATTATATTTAGGTTTCAAAATATCATAAGCTTCTTTGAGTTCATTATAACGCTCACTACAACCAAACAAACAGTTTTGTACCTGAGAGATGCCCATCAAGGCAATCTGATCATGCCTATCCTCTGAAGTACAGCTTGCAATCAAACCAACATTATCAATAACAGGACTATCATTATTTTCCTGCTCATGTTGCTTCCAGTCCACATTGGTGTCAAGAGTGACCAAAGCTGCTGATCCCTTTGAAGTTCCAGCCTCCCTTTGATTCTGTTGATAAGTAGAGTATCTCGTCTCATCACCAGCTTTCCTATCTTTGCACTCTTTGGAGAAGTGACCCATCTGTTGACATGTGAAGCACTTGACCTTCCTTTTATCAAACCTCACTGGATCTCTTCCTTGGAAGCCAAACCTTCTGCCAGCTTTGCGCTCAAACCTCTTGATATCCATGGACAGCATAGCCACCTGCCACTTCAGCTTCATCTCTTCCATCTCCAGTGGATCCACCTGATCGAAATCCTCATAGGCAAGTTCCTGCTGAGGATCATAATCAGCAAAGAAGGATCCAAGCACATCTTCCATTATACCTCCAGATTGAGAACTTGATGGAGTGGTAGTGTAAGATGATGATGAGTAAGTTGGACTTGGACCATAACTCATCTTAGGGGTAGAGGCTCCAACGAATGCTGTGTGACTTGCAGTAGATGATGATCTAAAAGGACTTCTTACATCATGTTCAAGAGCTTTAAGTTTGTTGTACAGCTCATCAAAAGTAAGCATATCCAAACCACCTTTAGCTTTTAAAGCAATGCTCACTTGTAGCCAGGATTGAGGTAAAGACCTCAAAAACTTAGAATTACAATCATCATTATCTGGCTTTGCCTGCAGCTGATTTAACTGACTTAAAATCTTGTGAAACTTGTCATAGCCCTTGTGAATTCCTTCCTCTTCAGAGATTTGAAAATCTTGAAACTGTTGTCTCAGCATGGACTTTCTCATTCTCCTAGACTCCTCATTCCCACCGAACTTCACCTTAATTGCTAACCATATGTCCCTAGCATCTTGCATGAAGTGAAAATCACTCAAGTGATCCTCAGGAATAGCTTGAAGAAGAATTGTTTTAACCTTGGTTTCTCTCTGAACCGCCAGTAACTCTTCAGCAGATTTGGGAGGAACATAAGTCATCTTACCCTCAGCATCTACGGTAGTTTTCTTCAAACTGTTTCCCTTCTTCACTATCTCCCATAGATTCCAATCAATGTTGGAGATCCAGTTTGCAATCTTCATCGCCCAAAGATCATACTCCTCCCTTTTTAGGTAAGGAAACTTAGCATTGCTGTTAGAGAGACTTAGTTGTTGCAGATGGGTGGAGTTTTGGCTGTTGGTGATTTCGACATCAACGTCTGATCCAGGCATGGTGAGTTTTGTTTTGGTTGTATGGGTGTTTAGAAAAACCTGTTCTTAGTATCGTAGAGACTCTAACCTGGCTCTGATACCACTTGTTGAAAACTAGCAGACCTTGATAGATCTTGAGCTTCGTAGATCGTTAGTATTGCTTATGTAATCACAAACAAACTAAAAGATAATCTCTACAACTTGTATTCTTAAGCGAAATATAAACACAAGTATAAATCACAGATAACTAAGAACTCTTTGATCCTCTATGGATCGTTATATTAATAACTTGTAAACGTCTAGTACATACTTCATTCTATTGTGTTCCTTTTATAGACAAGGAACCCTAACTTGTTCTCTAAGAAACGTAAAACTAAATAAGATATACACAATCACTTCCTAATAAAGCTTATGCATATCCTAACTAACTATAGAAAATACGGAATAACTATATCCGCAGAATCAAACTAATAACAATATAACTTCAGTAGAACTATGTCTTCGGCAGAATCCATACACTTCAGTAGAATCCACTCAGCATAATCTTCAGCATAATTCGTACTTCACATAATTCCCAACAGATGCTGACCATGCAGGTTGTCAAGATACACGTCGAAGTACATCTGGAGGTGCCCAGTTTTTGGGTGATAAGCTTGTGAGCTAGTCTTCAAAGAAACAAATGAGTACTTCTCTATCCTCTACAGAGGCTGAATACATAGCTATGTCATCTTGTTGTGCTCAAATCCTATGGATGAGATCCCAATTATCTGACTATGGCTTTGAATTCAACAAAATCCCTCTGTATTGTGATAACAAAAGTGCAATTGCTCTCTCTTGCAACAACGTTCAACATTCAAGAGCAATGCACATCGACATTCGACATCATTTCATTCGGGAACAAGTGGAAAAAGGTGTGGTAGAACTCTATTTTGTGAGGTCTGAATACCAGTTAGCAGACATCTTCACCAAAGCTCTTCCTAGAGAACGTTTTGAGTTTATCCTTCCACGACTTGGTCTAAAGAGTCTTCAACCGGAAACACTCAAACGCCTTCAAGAGGAAGACGAGGAGTAAAAGGTCTTTCTTCATCTATTTCTTGTATATATTTATTCAAAAAGCAAAATACAAAATTATAAAACCCACAAAAGAAAATAGAAAAATATGAAACTTCAAAAATCCATAAAAAATTGAAAAACTCAAAAAATTCCAAAAAATATTGTCTTTTTGTCATGTTTTTCTTAATTCGATAACATCTACGGACTTTGTGTTGACCTTCAAAGAATGTCACGGGTTTTTAGATGTTCTTCGAATGTACACAAATTGCTTAAATATATATATATATATATATATATATATATATATATATATATATATATATATATATATATATATATATATATATATATATATATATATATATATATATATATATATATATATAGAATGCGGTTAAAATGAAAAGTTTCTTATAATGGAAAAAATGAGAAGGTATGTGGAGGTGACATGTGTCACTTTTGCCACATCACCATGCCATGTCATGTGACATGTGTCACCCCCACCACCACCCACCCACCCAGAAAAAAAAATTTTTTCCCGCCAAAAAAAAAAATTTTTGGCAAAAAAAAATTTTTCCCCGCCAAAATTTATTACTGCATCACAATCATAATTGTGATGCAGTAATTTATAACCTTAATGCACTAAAATCATGATTATGATGCAGTAAATTTATAACCGTGATGCAGTAACTTATAACCTTAATGCACTAATAAGTTTTGGTGCATCTTTATTATAAGTTACTGCATCATAGTTAATAGTTCAGTGCATCAACTATGATGCACTAAAATCAAGGTTATAACCTTAAATGCACTAAAATCATAACTGTGATGCAGTAACTTTATAATTGTGATGCAGTAATTTATAACCTTAATGCACTAAAATCATAATTATGACGCAGTAACTTATAACCTTAATGCACTAATAAGTTTTGGTGCATCTTTATTATAAGTTACTGCATCATAGTTAATAGTTAAGTGCATCAACTATGATGCACTAAAATCAAGGTTATAACCTTAATGCACTAAAATCATGATTGTGATGCAGTAACTTTATAACTGTGATGCAGTAATTTATAACATTAATGCACTAAAATCATGATTGTGATGCTGTAACTTTATAACTGTGATGCAGTAAAAAAAAATTTGCGAGGAAATTTTTGCGGGGTGGGGAAAAAAAATTTTGCCCAAAAAATTTTTTTTTCGGGGGGGGGGGGGGGGGGGGGGGGGTTGTGGGGAATGGTGATGTGGCATGATGATGTGGCAAAGGTGACACATGTCACCTCCACATGCCTTATAATAAACCAAACCTATATATATATATATATATATATATATATGAGAAAAATGGATGGTTTATTGTCATTTCAGGCAGTAACCCATTTTAAAAGTAAAGAACAGAGCCATGCTTAATCTTATTTTTCAAATCTCATGCTCTGATTCTTAAAACAAATGTTTGTCACCAAAAAGACAAATGTTTTCTTTCCAAATATTTTTCCGTCTAATGATTCTTCTGAAAAATATTTGTCATCTAATGAAAACAAAATTGTTTTGAAAATACCTCGTACTCTATCCATTTTTGAAAATCATCTGGGCTTATCTTTGTCAAAATCTCTAAAACTCAATCAACAACTCATGTCATTGATTGCGGGGGAGAATGATTTCAATTCAATCAAATAGGTTATTTTTCAAACAATTGGCACGTAAAAGAGCAAGGTCTACTTTTGGATAATCAAAATGAACAATGTTTTATACAAGTGGTTCAAGACCTTGGCTATTGTTATGTTTTCAAAAGATATTTATGCATGAGTGGTCAATGGAGTTTAAAGTCTCAAAATCTAATTCTTATCAGTTAAAATGTCTTTCAAAAGCAGGTCACTATTCTCCTCAAAAGCTCTCAAAATTTAATTTAAATCAATAGAGATCACAACTCTCAAAGGATTTGAAAATTGTGATCGGGGGAGAATTTGTGATTTAAATTGGATTTAAACTGATAATTTGATAAATGGTTTTATACGTGATTAACAAGCTCTCCTCACTGCATGTGCCAAACGATTTCAAATTTTCCATGCACATGTTAAGGGGAAGCATTTATATCAAACCAAAATGGATTAAAACATGATTGATTTGTCTCTAAGTGCAGGTTTTCCCTAATATGTGCTAAACAATTTCAAAATCAGATGTACATATTGAGGGGGAGCAAATTTTTGAAAACCACATTCTTTCCCGAAAATATCTTCAACTGTATTGCAACACTTATTTTGATCGGGAAAGTAATGTCGATATTTTTAGAAAATATTTATCAAAGAAGTGAATTCTTCCTCTTGCCTCCATGTGCCAAAATGATTTCAAACATATGATGCACATGTTGAGGGGGAGCCGTTTTCTAAAATATCAAAAACAATTCACGTACAAAATGTTTTGATCATGTATCACAAGTACTTGGATTGATTTTCAAATGGTTTTCAATTGGTTCCAATGGCTGACGAACAATACCAAAAAGACCGACCAAATTTACTTTATGTATGGTGATATAAGGATGGTTAGGTTAGGTATTCGTTCCCACAATCCTGCCAGAGCCGGAGGGATCTATCCAGGGACAATCCACTAGATAGTGTAGAAGTCCTTAGGTATGATGATAAAAGGAGTAAAGTGCGATATGGGAAGAGTGCGGACTGAGATAGAGCTAGAACTGGAATAAACCCAACAAGGTTCTAGTCATGAAGTCTCGGTAAGCACTGAAGGGGTTGAAGAATGAAAAAGAAATGAATAAGAAAAGGGTGAAAAGAAATAGCCCTCCATTATTTCAACCTTAGGGCAGAAACCGGGTTCAATTCATATGCTACTGGTGTTTACCAAGGTAACACCGGTATTGAAGACAAGACGTCATGGACCCAGTGACGCACTGCACTACATCTTCCTAAGCCACTCAAGTTCCTCTTAAAAGGGCTTGTTTCATCCTCACAGGGGAACCTACATTATATATCGACTTTCTCTTAGAGACGGTTGATATTGAAGAAGGAGCCAAATGTGCACAATTGAGTCTAGAGCCACGAGATCATCAATAAATCTCATTAAGGACACAATCAATGAAGACTCTCTGTTTCACACAATGTGGAAAGAGAGAATATACTTTTTGAGTCCTACGAATTATCCTTGTGGTATTGCCAGAACATCTGAGTGATATGCAAACATATTCACAATGAAGATGGAAAGCCTTCTAGAGCCAACATCAAACAACCTATTGGTAGGTGGCATGTGAGATCTATCCAATAGATCAACCATGTGACAACTGAACAGAAACAATGGGGCAATTCAAATTTTTGAATCAATCCTGGTTCAGGTTATGGATTGACGGATACCTTTGAAAAACCGGTCGTTGTGCTTAAAACTCTTTTCTCTAGCACATCGACTGTGTATTAATATTTCAAAAATAAAAGGTGTTTATGATTGATAATTGATTTTCTTTAAAACCTTCGTTGTATTGCAAAAACACTTTATTTTGAGCAGTACTCGATTGTTTTTCAAATCTCTTTTCATCAATCAGTGAATCTCAAATTCGCTGGTTCACTCACTCCGTGGTGTCTTCTTTGAGATGTTCCGGTTTGAGAACAGCTAGAGCAGCTGCGAAACCCTGTCAAGGAGATTCTTCGGAATTATATCTGATCACAGGCAGTACTTGTACTGATCAATGGTGAACCGTGGGCCGTGTGCCTCAATTCAACGAAAGTGATCAAAGACACTTCCGTGCACTTTATTGCTAACTGTTGTATGCAGGTACACCCGACGTTTGCAGCTGATCAGAATCAAGAGGTCAATTCATAGCCGCATGCTCACACAACACATTCATCTTTAAAGAAATCATGATAAAAGCATCAACGACTCTGATATTCTCACTCCATGCTTCTGCTACGCTGCTGCAAATATCATGAATCAACTAAAGCTTCCGCTACTCTGATAAGAAGAAATCATGGTCCAGAATGTGAGTATGTCGGTCCACTGTCACAACGTCACATAATGTCAACACCACAATGGAAGAGTCAGAGATTTATGCAAGCTGATGATCTCAAAGCTGGCTCAAAACTCATCATCACATGGATCAGTTAAAGACCTCCACTTGAATTCTCCAAACATGCAAAACATGAAGAATCAAAGACTACGTGCTACTGAGCAAAGAACTTAAACAAGAATTCAAGAACAATCTCAATGTAATATTTTTTTGTATTCTGTGTAATTTGAGGTGACCTCCCTTAGGGGGAGATTGTTAGGAATTAGAAAATTTAGTCATTAAAGTGCCGGTCACCTCAATTATATGTAATCTTTAGAAAGCTCGTAGTCGTAGTCAAGTTATATTAATAAGTAGTTAGTTAAGTAACACCGTGGAGGACCGACGGGTCTTTACCCACTGTATGCCTGATCCACAGCACGTAGGTGGCATTTATTGTAAGACACTATAAATACCCTCTACCTCCCAAGGTAGAGGGTTGGAGCTTCAATACCAGTTTTCTTTGTTTTACATAGTTCCCAACTCTCTTCCATTTCTCTCTCTAGAACTCTCTCTCTCTAACATTTATAAACGCCTCATATGATTATGGTTTGATGTGTTTGTGAAAATCCTATATCTTACACAGGTGAAAGACAATATTGGCTGGAACATACACCCCTCATACCTTTGATCATCATCGAAGCGTGGTAGTGCAATTTATTGTACCATCATGTACCAAGGGGAGTAGTTAATAATGTCCTCCTTAAAATTGGAAAATTCCTTTTTCCCACTGATTTTGTGGTTATTGATATGGGAAAACGGGAGACTTACAACTTAATTGTCGGAAGACCATTTCTTGCCACTTGTCGTGCAGAAATTAAGGTCTTTGAAAAACAAATTTCTTTGAGAACTGAAAAAGAACGAATAACTTTCAGCATGAAACAAAAATTAAACCCAAAATTAGAAGTTTCAAATATAGTTGATGTTGTTAATATTCAATCGCTCGATCCACTTTGTGTTATAATCCTAGTACTAACAATGGTGGAGAAAATGTTGATAGTTGTGAGCAGGAACAGGAAAAGACTGTCCAGGTCGAGGGTATTAAGGAAGCTCCGGATCCTTACAAACATTACTGCAACCCTATATTAACAGAAGATAACGAATCAATCAAAGCATGGCCCTCATGTAACCCTTTTCATGAATTTTGTAATGGAAGAGTGGATGAATGGACGTGCCCTCACGAGATTGAGAGATACGATATTAAATTCAAAAAATTGTCCTTTGAAGATTGGTACGAAGTAAGATTTGGAGACTCGGAAATTAATATGAGATTGGTAAAACAACTAAAATGCAATTACGATAACTATCAACTTGTTGATGCAATAACCAATGACGAAAGATCAAACATGAGTACAACAATTGGTCCTATAGCTGAAGGTGACGACTATGGGAAGTCATGTTTAACGTTTAATGAGTGGCTCTTATAAAAATTTGGAACATGTAGCATCGAAAACACAGCAAAGAAAAAAGTTTTTATCGAATTGATGAATGATTGCCACCAACTTGTAGAAGAAGTTGGCCAAGTCCAAAGGCCACCATAAAGCCCCAAGGCTTTGAGTCTAACTTAAAGACTCATAAATAAAGAAAATTGCTCTTTCGGGAGACAACCCGAATTATCCCTTTCTTTTTTTTTTCCATTTCTGTTGGGTTTTGTGTTTTTAACCATTTTTGCAGGAAACGAAGAAAAGCTACTGCTGCAGCATGCTGATCTGAACAGAGTTACGGCGTAACTCATTCTCATGGTTACGCCGTAACTGGCCCCTTGCAGCAGAACTTCAGATGCACTACCAATTACGGCGTAATCCCATCTCAGTGGTTACGCGTAGCTACACTTTTGCAGTGTATGCTAGGTTTTGCCTAGTTACAGCGTACTCCTTTCTGGAGTTATGACGGAACCATCCTCTGCATTACTTCTTTCATTTTAAACACAATAACCTTGTATTAGTCTTTTAAATGAACTTTGTCGGTATGTTCCCTGTTAGACCTCACGAGACTACACTCGTCCACTTGGGACACCAAGTGGTTTAAAAGGTTTGTTGCATGCGCTAAATACAACCGTTATTCCTACGAAAGTGAGTTAGGTTTATTTTTATTTTTTCATTTTTTTCTTTTTAGAATTATGCTTTTCGGTAGTGTGATTTCAGGGAATGAAGTTTGCTCATGGATGCTTATGCGAAGGCACGACTCTCTTTCGTGGGCCTTCTTTCTTTTTAAAGCAAATTTCAGGGAAGTTCTCGCTCTAATTCTACTTTTCTCTTCACCTTTATTTAACGCTTAGTACAAAAGGGACTTTGTACATTTCAAGTGGGGGGACGGTAGTAGAATTGTCTCTTGAACTTTATTTTGCCCTCGTTTTTCTAGTTTATTTTGAAAAAAATATTCCATTTTTAAAAATTTTGACATGTTTTTCTTAACCTAACTAGATTAAACCTTAGCCGAGCACATATAACCCTTGATATTTTATGGTGAGCTTAGCCTTATCCGTTTCTAAAATTTTACCCTAAATCCACCAAATTATGAGTGTGCCGGTAGCTTGTAAACTTTAGAACTTGGCCTTTTCATCATTTTAAGACCATAGACGAGGATTGTTGAGTTAGATCGATATATTTGTACTTTTCAGTTTAAGAGGACAGTATTATAGGATTATCACCCAAATAGCCTACTATTGTGTGTCTATCGATTAGTCACCTCGACTTCTCGAACCCCATGTGAAACCCTTTTGTTGCACTCACCTTTAGTGCAAGATACCCCTAGATACACCCATCTGAGCCATTCCTTTCATTTTGTTAACCCAATATATTGTTTCGTTACACCCTTACACCTTAGCCTACCCTGTAGTCTTCGTTTGTGATTGGGAAGTCATCATTTTCCTAAGTCCGAGGTTCAAGTGGAAAGGTTCGGGAACCACGCTTTCGTCGACGACATATTCTTAAAGATCATTGAAGACCCCCGAATTCCCATTGTTCATCTCAAGTGGGGGATGTTATATTTATTTGTTCTTGTTATGAATAAAAAAAAAGTTATGTATTTGTTATTCAGTTGATTGTAAAGTGCAATGTTATAAGCACTTAATTATGAGCTTAATTTAGATTTAGTATCGAGGAGGCCACCTCGGTCACATTTGAAGATTGGAGTTGGTAATTGCGCCAACAGTTGGAGAAAAGGTAGTGTGCCCATCATGACGTCCTCTAATGACACATCTACCTAGTATATCATGATCCGGTTTCTTAACTTTCGAAACTTGAACTTTGGGTGGATGGTAAGTGGTGATGACTTAGTTATGTATTTAGACTATTTGCTTGATTTTTATTTTACACCATTTATATATCCCATGTCTTATCCTACCCTTTAGTCATGAAGCGTGTCTAAATGATGCAGCGAGCAATCTTTAGTGTCTTGGCCATGGATTTGGTCATGTATCATTGATTTTGTCCACTTCACCATGACATGTTAGTAGTGACAAATCACCCTTAACCTTTGTCGTGTCTACCCATATTGCCTTCGAGAATTGTTTAGTCCTTAACTCTAGTGGTGGAGATTTGAGTAACCGCCAAGCTTATGCTAGAATACATGCTATGACTTTGCGATTGAGTGGTCACCCCGAAATTGACACTAAGAATAGTTAAGAGATTTGAGTGTTTTGTTCCCATTTCGTGAGGTGTTCGGCTTTGTTTCATTCTAGCATAAGGGATTTGTAAACTTATATTTTTTCCAGGAAATGGGAGATATCATTTTAGGAATCTATCTAATAAGGTCTACTTGAGATAAAGTAAAGTTCAAGTGGGGGGATATTTGATAATATCAAATTATCCTGAATATTAAGTGTCAATTTCCCCCGATAATGCTTGTAATTTATATCATTTATATGGATTTACGCTTGTTTTCCATTATATTTCACTTTCAGGTAAATTACAAGCATTGGAGCTAAAGAGACGCGGAATTGGAGAGTTTATTGAAGATTTATCATAGTATGCTCACTTTGAAGAAGTTACGGTGTAACTCTTCTCTCACATTATGCCGTAACTAAAGCGTGGCTCAGAAAACCAACTTAAAAGAAGATTACGGCGTAACTCTATCCAAGATTACGATGTAACCGTATTAGGTCAAATGAGGTTTCGCGCCGCTGATAATTACGCCGTAACTCATGCTACAACTACGGCGTAACCAAAATTTATTGAAGATATATGTTACGGTGTAACTCTTTTAATGCGATAATTACGCCGTAACTCCTTCCTTAGGTTACGCCGTAACCAGCATTATTAGTGCGATTTATGAAGAATTATATGTTACGGTGTAACTCTTTTAATAGTTACGCCGTAACCAGATCTGGCCTATAAATACCCCACGATTTCCAGCATTTGAAAGCATCCATTTCACACCAATGTCAGAGAATGTGAGAAAAATCGAAGCAGATTTAGAGAGCATACGGGCTATCTCCAAGGGAGAAATCACTCCCCTACGATAAGCATTAGTATTTTATCTTTTATTTACTTTGATTCATGTATTTCGTAACATTAAACAATGAATTGATTTGTATGGTTAATATGAGCGGCTAACCATCTCTTGGTGCTGGCCTAGTTATGATTCCTTAATTGTTTTGTTTGCGTTTACATTGCTTTCGGTAGTTTTGAATGGCGGTAGAGGCTAGTTGCTTAGGAGATATGACCAACTGACCCTAAGTGAGTAGACTGAGACGGGAAGGGTAAGATTTGACTAACTGACGACCTTTTGTACTTGTGCGATTTGACCAACTGATCACCTACCGTTTGGATGAACTTAAGAAGTAAGGGGCGGGTGTTTAAGTTGCTAGCGCCCGGGCACTAACTATTATAAATCTAGCATGTAGCGGAACTTAATGACTTGGCTTAGGAGACCAGGAACAACTGGATTTATGAGGGGACACCTGACTTCTCCGGTGCCTGGCTGATGGGTTAGGACGAAGCTGACCAAATGCTTTCCTCTCGACTTTCACCCCACCTGAAGTAATTGGAAGTAACTAGACGTAAACACTACTAGTAAGGATGAGTAACTAGGTTAGCACCACTCTTGTCTATTGATCACATCCTTTGCCTTCATTTGCTTTAGTAGTTAATTAGTTAATTCCTTATCGAAATCATATTAAAATCTGTGACACCTAGACTTAGTAATAATCCACACGCATAGCTCTTGGGATGACCTCAGTTTTACCGAATACTACACTACACACGACAGGGTACACTGCCCGTTAGTGCCTTAGGGTATACCATAGGTATTACGAGACTTATAAATATTAAAACCTGGTCAGTAAAACCTGCATCACAGTTTTCTTGTGTTGTTTCAAGTGGCTTATGGAATGTGTAATACAATGTGTTTATGTGTTGTTGTAAGTTGGTAACAAGTGTATAACTCATTCTTAGCTATATAAAGATTTAAGTGATCATATTTACTAGGTTTTATCTTAACTAGACTTAGCAAATAAAAATAGAAAGCTTAACGTGATTCAACCGGTTATAAAGCAACTTAAGTATTCAAAATTTAGCTAAGTGTTGCAAGTGAACTTACAATACCACAAATGGGTGGGTAGAACGTGATTGTGGGACAAGGAAAGGTCGTGAGGACTTTGTAACTCATTTTTTGGTACTCCTATGATTTGAGTGAGACCTTGGGAAGGCTTGAACATGCTTGGGATCACTTGGTACCTGGATTGGTTCTTCTGGACATGATCATAAGAACAAAAGAGGACATTGGTTGTTTTGCTTGGATGTTCAAGTGTTTACGTAAAGGAGTAAGTGTTGGGATATGAAAGTGCTGAAGATATCAAAGTCTTGAAGATATCAAAATCTTGTAAGTTGCAAAATCTTGGAAGAAGTTAAAGACTCAAAGTCTTGTTAAAGACAAAGTCAAAAGTCTTGCAATATGAAGTCAAAGTCTTGCAAGAACAAAGAAGCTGTTATATTAGTTTATGGAAAGAATTGTATTCTATGTTTAGATTACTTGTCATACAAGGTTATCAATTGTAAACCGACTAGGATATCCTTGAGCCTATAAAAGGACTCCTAGATTGGCATTAGAGATATGACTTACGATTTTAGAATTAGAGTTTTAGAGAAAAGTTCGATTATCTTAGAGTTGTATTAAGAGTATCTGCATAATGCGATTTAGAGTTTATAATAAAGGTTATTCTTCTTAGCTTTGTTAAGTAAATTCAGCGTACTAATAAAGATTACTTTCGGTGTTTCTTTGTTAATAACTTAGGATTTATCCGGGGTTATTAAACCTTAACAAGCTAGTTAAGTTAGTTTGATTAAAGTATATCGATCCAACAAGTGGTATAAGAGCTTGTGTGGAAACTTCGACTAGGAAGAAACCTTACTTCAACTATATTCAAGATGTCGTGAAGGCTGTTCCACCACCCTCAATCACCTCACTCGAATTCCAATAATCAAGAAGGAGAATATGACCTCATCTGTGTATGAAGATGAGGCGATTACATTGCCATCACAGACCATGCTCTTTGGAATGTTATTGTGAATGGGAATGAAGTTGCATCAGACCCCATTGATATTCTGGACAACCAAAAGGCACCTAAACTGTATTACAGCAGCAACCTTAAGGAATCAAGAGAAGGCACTCAATATTCTCTTATCGCCATTCAGGATGGTCATCTTCTCAAATTTCATGATGCAAAGATGCTAAGCAACTCGGGCTGCTCTCAAGACCGATTTGGAGGAATGAAGCCTCTAAAAATGCGCGATGCGAAATTTGCTAAAAAACAGTTTGAAACTTTCACGGTTGGTGAAGAGAGAGTCTTGATCTTTGCATATGATAGGTTTAGAATCTCTACGAAAATGTTGGAGCTATACAAGGCGAAGTATGGTTGAAGATGCTAATTTGAAGTTTCTAAGGAGTTTGCCATCCTCATGGCATGTGATTGCTACAATGATAAGAGGACAACAAGGTTTGGATGTCATGGACTTTGATGATCTATATCATCAACTTAAGGTGTATGAGCATGAGATGAGTGGTCAAACAAGTTCTAAGTCTCACATTATTGCTTTTCTATCATGCGAGAAGAAGGCGGTACTTCTAAAAAGTACTGCTTCTCCTCAAATCTTGTTTCTCAAAGAATGCTGTCTATACACCCTTCATATGTTCAGCAGGTCCACCAACTACCACTATGGCCTCAAATGAAGCTATGTGCTCCTTCTTTGCACAACAAGCTAGTTTATCACTATGAAGAAGATCTAGCTACAGTTGAAGAAGATGCACTTGAAGAAATTGATATCCGGTGGCAAGTTGCTATGATCACTGCAAGAATCAAAAAGTACATGAAGAAGCAGGGCAAAAGCATTGATTTCAAACCAAAGCAGGGCATAACTTTTGACAAATCTAAAATTGAATGCTTCAATTGTCAAAGGCAGTCACTTTGCAAGAGAGTGCGGGTTTGCTAAGTATCAAGCAAGCAGGACATCTGAAAAGCCAAAACTTGAGCTTAAGGAAATTCCCATTACTAAAACAAAGGCTTTGGTTGCTCAAGAGAAGTTATCGAGAAGTTGGTAGGTGAAGAGTTTGATGATGAACCGTGACTTCTTGTATGGTAGCGATGGAAGATGAAGTTGAAGCCAGTGGAAGCATTGACCGAGCTGATGCTTTTGATGAAGTATCGAACATCTTTGCTTTGGAATCGATGATGGCTTTGGAAGATTTGGCTGGAGCAAGGAAAGTGAAGATGATCTGTTCAACTTCGCATTGGTGGCTACTTCACCAAATCAATCTCCTATCTCCGAGGTATGCTCAAATTGCTATGATTTTTATCATAAATTACTTAGCAGTTATGTGATTGAGAGAGGTAATTGTGTTAAGGCTAGAGTGAGGTAGCGGGTTATCAAATAACCTTAGAATCTATGGAAGCCAAAATTTTAGCACATGAAACTAATGAAGTAGCTTGGGTTGAAAAATATGCACAAGGATTACGGTTAAAGCTTAGTGAATGGAAATTAAAGCTGTAAAATGCTTTGAAATTGAGAAATTAACTAAGGAAAGAGATGATTTGTTAGCTAAGTTTCTTTGCTTGGGGTGAAGCTGGTTTGTCACATGTTTCTTATGTTCAAAAGCGACAAGAGCTTATCTTAAAAGCTGGATTAGGTTTTGGAATGGATTTTAGTAAGATAGAAGAAAACCAATCTAGTAATCGGGATGAAGGTGAGTATGAGGATATAACCACTAGTGATGAAGAACTCATTAATTATGTAGATACATCTAGTAATGATGGTTTATTAAGTGACTCACCTCTGCATATAAGAAGCTAATGATTATCATCTTTGTTCCACATCCCTGGCATTCATCAACCCCTTAGGCCTGATGTTTCTCGTTTTGGGATTGACAGTCTAGAGTTTAGGAAAAAGCTAGTTGCTAAATCTAGGTGCGAGACACCCAAAAAGCTGTTGAAAGCGGTGTTCAAAATCAAGCGGTACCTTTAAATCAAAGTCTTGCTTCAAGCGATACCTTCTTCAAAATCTTTTCAAAAGCGATCTTGCTAAACCTTTTTGGGATAATTTTGGGCAAAACAAGTTTAATCACTCACCAAGAAGGCAAAATAATTTTGGGCATGTATGGGTGAAGCTGTGTTTTGTGTGTTTCAGTCCTACTCATCTAATTAAGGATTGTGAACATCACTCAAAATACCTTAGAAAATTTCCAAAGAACGGGGCGCCAACCGAAACCTAGAGAGTACAAACCGGTTTGGACTAATTCAAATAGGGTTAATCACGAAACTTCACATCGGATCATAGATACCCACAGCGGTGAAGACCTTGATATCTCACGATACTTTCCAAAAATTGTTAAC
Organism: Chrysanthemum makinoi; assembly: GCA_910596185.1. Classification (NCBI taxonomy): domain Eukaryota; kingdom Viridiplantae; phylum Streptophyta; class Magnoliopsida; order Asterales; family Asteraceae; genus Chrysanthemum; species Chrysanthemum makinoi. The sequence continues at coordinate 179,836,715 of OU343223.1, forward strand.
TCAGTACTTTCACAAAGTCTTTCGAGACAAAACAAGGTACTGATCACAATACTTGGTATAGAAATTCTAGCCAATCTCACTATCAACCTAGAAGGTTTTCCAATTCACATAGGAGATTTAGATCAGAGGAACCAAGTGTTAAAAAGGAATGGGTTAAAAGGAAAGTATCAGTAGAGAGACAAAGCAAGACGTTCAACAAAAAGTGAATCAGATGTTTGTGTGACACAAGAAAATGCTAAAAATATGGTGAAAGAGATTTATGTCTGAAAAACCGAAAGTTTGAAAATCCACATGCTAAAAATCAAAAGATAATTTTGGATCATCATTTGAAAGATAGTGGGAATTACATTCTCAAAGAATTTGAGTTTGTAACTCCACAAGGGGAACACAAGTCAGGAATGGCTTGGGTTCCTAAAAGTTTCTAACTCTTTTCTTTATGTGCAGGCAACCCAGAAGAGGAGCTTAAAGATCATCTTATTGTGGATAGTGGTTGCCTCGGAAGTATGACAGAGACAAAGAGATCTGTCGATTTTAGGAAGTTTAGTGGAGGAAAAGTTGCATTTGGGAATGATCCCAATGGAGGAAGGATTACTGGGAAAGGAACAATTAAAACTGGAAGAATCGATTTTGAAAATGTCGGATATGTGAAGGAGCTTAAGTTCAACTTGTTGTCAGTCTCTCAAATTTGTGATAAACAGCATCCCGTGTTATTCAGCGACACAGAATGTCTCATTCTTTCCTCGACTTTAAACTCTTGATGATGACTTGGTAGTACTTAGAGTACCAAGGACAAATGATGTGTATAGTTTAGACATGAAGAGTCTACATTCATATGGCAGAGCCACATGTTTGGTGGCTAAAGCAACATCTGAAGAGGCACATCAATGGCATAGAAGATTGGGCCATGTTAATTTCAAGAATATCAACAAGCTGGTCAAAGGCAATTTAGTTAGAGGTCTACCTTCAAAGACTTACAAGAATGATCAATCATGTTTGGCATGCAAGAAGGGTACACAACACAAAGCTTCTGCAAAGAAGCTTGAGGAAAGAACTATTAGAGAACCATTGGAGCCATTACATATGGATTTATTTGGACTGTCTCGTGGCAAGTTTAAATAAGAAAAAGTATTGTTTGGTTGTTACTGATGATTGTAGTAGATTCAGTTGGGTTTTCTTTTGGGGTTTTAAAGATGATACTTTTGATGCTATCCGAGACGATTATTGCTCTTGAAAACCAATTGAGACTCAAGGTTAGAGGTATTAGATGTGACAATGGAACTGAATTCAAGAACAAACTTATGGATGAATTTTGTGCAAACAAAGGCATAAAAAGGGAGTTTAGTATTGCAAGAACACCACAAAAGAATGGTGTTGCAGAAAGGAAGAATAGGACTTTGATTGAAGCAGCAAGAACAATGTTTGCAGATTCTCACCTACCTATTCAGCCAGCGTTAAGAGTAGTATCTTGCTTGTTATGTACTTAACTGAGTCTCACCACTAAACCACAGATGAAGACACCCTATGAATTGCCGATGGGCACTAAACCCAACATTCGTTTTATGAAACCCTTTGGATGCCCTCTTACTATTTTAAACACTATTGATAATCTGGGAAGTTTGATGGCAAGTCAGAAGAAGGATACTTATTGGGTTATTGCACTAACAGGAAAGGCTTTAGAGTATACAACAAAGTTACTAAGAAGGTTCAAGATTGTCTTCATGTTGAGTTTTTAGAAGATCAAGACAATGAGAAAGGTAAAGGTCCTGATTGGATGTTTGATCTTGAGATTTTATCTCCTTCAATGAATTATGTTCCTGTGAGAGAAGAAAATCAACCTATGCACAATGAAGAAGATATCCAATATGTTGTTCATAATGTTCATATTAGACCGATCTTTGTTCCTGCTAAAGATTCTGTAAGTTCAAACCAAAAGTACTTTGTTCCTAAGCAAAATCGTTTCTTCAAAACAAAGTCTTGTTGTCCCACAATCTTCATTATCTGGCGAGGATCAATCTATTCAAGAGGAACTTAATCAGATGCTTCTTCAAGATGTTTTAGCACATTCTTACACGATGAACAAAGGAGAGCTTATGAAGAGGCAAAGAAGAAGAACAAGACTGCAGAGTTCTCTTACGGTACTTTGGACGACTTTTGAACAAAATCTTCTTTGCACACATGATACTTTAGATGATCTAGATGATCATACCATGCACGGATTAGAAGATCGATGATGAATTTGAAGATGAAGGTATTTTCCCAAATTCCAATGAAGGTGCCGATGTTACTAATTTAGATGATAATTATGAAGTTCCACAGTCTCCAAACTTAAGAACTCATAAGGATCATCCTTCTGATCAAATCATTGGTCCTTCTACTTCTGGAGTGCTTACTAGACACAAAGCTAAGGGTTTCACAAAACCTCACAATGCTTTACTTAGCTTTGTGTATAAACAAAACAGGCTGAATCATAAGGACCATCAAAACTGTTTATTTACTTGTTTCATCTCTCAAGAGGAACCCAAGAATATTGCTCAAGCTTTGACTAAAGAAAGCTGGGTTGAAGCTATGCGGGAAGAACTTCTTCAATTTAAACTTCAAGAAGTTTGGGTTTTATGTGATCTTCCGGATGGGAAGAGAGTTATTGGAACCAAAGTGGGTTTTAGAGTTAAAAGAGATGAAAGAGGCAATGTTATCAAAAACAAGGCAAGGTTAGTTGCTCGGGGTTATAGACAGGAGGAAGGGGTAGATTATGATGAGGTATTTGCTCCTGTAGCAAGAATAGAAGCTATTAGAATATTTCTTGCCTTTGCTTCTTATATGGGCTTTCAAGTTTACCAGATGGATGTTAAAAGTGCCTTTTTATATGGAAAGATTACAGAGGAAGTTTATGTCAAACAACCTCCCGGTTTTGAAGATCCTAAACATCCAAACAAAGTCTACAAGGTTGTTAAGGCTCTTTATGGCCTTCATCATGCACCTAGAGCTTGGTATGAGAGACTCTCCACATTCTTATTGCAACATGGATATAGAAGGGGAGCTATTGACAAGACTTTGTTTATCAAGAGAGACAAGAAAGATATCATGTTAGTTCAAGTTTATGTTGATGATATCATCTTTGGGGCTACCAAACAGTCCATAGTTAAGGAGTTTGAGCGGTGATCAAAAGAATTTCAAATGAGTTCAATGGGAGAGTTGACTTTCTTTTAGGACTTCAGAGTTAAGCGATCAAAGGAAGGTATTTTTATCACCAAGACAAGTATGTTCTTGACATACTTAAGAAATTCAATTTTGATGATATGAAGGTCATTTACTACACCTATTAAATCTATCAATTCATTGGGTAAAGATGAAGATGGACACCCTGTTGAAGTCAAGCTTTATAGATCAATGATTGGTTCTCTTATGTATCTTATGCATCCGGGCCCGATATCATGTTTGCGGTAAAGTTTGTCTATGTGCAAGATATCAAGTCTCACCAAAGATCTCTCACATGAATGCAGTTAAAAGAGTTTTCTGTTATTTGAAACAACAACCTAAGTTGGGGTTGTGGTATCCTAAAGAGTCACCTTTTCACTTAGAAGCTTTTTTAGATAGTGACTATGCTGGTGATAATTATGATAGAAGATCCACAACTGGTGGATGCCAATATCTTGGAAGAAGGCTAGTGTCCTGGCAATGCAAAAAGCAGACAATTGCGGCAACATCATCTACTGGCTGAATATGTAGCTGCGCAAGTTGTTGTGGTCAAGTTTTGTGGATGAGAATCAACTCTTGGACTATGGGTTCAATTTCAAAAATACTCCTATCAATATTGATAATGAGAGTACAATTTGTATTGTTAAGAATCCTGTGTATCATTCCAAGACAAAGCATATTCAGATTAGGCATCACTTTATCGGAGATTGTTATGAGCATAGGCTCATCAATGTAGTTAAGGTTCACACGGATGACAATGTAGTTGATTTACTCACAAAAGGTTTTGATGTGTCACGATTCAATCACTTGGTCGTGAGCATTGGAATGATTAACTACTAAGCTTTGTTTAAGGGGAGGACTATAGGGTGTTAGTATAGTCCCTGTATTGCTTGATGGGGAGGATGCTTGTTGATACTTAGTTTATATGAAGAATTTTGGCAAAGTATTGTTTTTCCGAAAGTACCTTGCTTGGAAAGTCTTGCTTGGGAAAATCTTGCTTATGTGGAAAGTATCTTGTTTGTCGTATTAAAGTACCGTTCCAACGGTAATATTGATGGGTAATTGATAATAACGGTAACTTTGTTATTATAGGCTGTGATTTTTTAAATCCTACCTATAAATAACTACTTTCCGATTTTCCCTCTCATATTATTACTTTACATCTTTTCCATACTTATCTCCTGATCACCATCTCTTTATTCTTCGATAAAATCTTTCTTGTGCTCACTTATTCAACAATGGCGAATCGTTTAACTGTTTCAAAGCACAATATGGTGGCTAACTTGGACAAGACTGAGGCTTAATATAGCTTTTATGATATTGTTGATTATCTTCTTGGGTGCCTATTAGTTATGCTCTTTTAGTTGAACCGGATGTTATTGAACCATGGATTCAAGAATTTTGGGCTAATGCTAGAGATAACATGGAGGAGGATGAATTTTATATTAGATCTACAATGATTCTTTGGACGGACTATCAAGATTACCGAAGCCTCTATTCGAGAAGATTTATTATTTGGAGATGAAGATGGGGCTATTCGATTTGACAAACAACTAATTTGGGATACTTTTAGGAATCTTGGTTATGAAGGATCTTTAACAGAACAAACATTCAAGAAAGCATTATTCTGTCCTCAATGGAAGTTTTGATTCATGTACTGCTTCATTGCATAAGTTCTAAAAGTACTTCTTGGGAGCAGTTTGGGTCTAATATAGCATCTGGAGTGGTTGGACTAGCTACCTTGAGAGTGTTTAATTTTTCAAAGCTTATTTTGGATGGGATGCTATCACATATATCCTCTCGGTCAAAATGGCTGATGTACCCAAGGTTTGTCTGTTTTCTTAAACAAGCAATTGGTCGATGTTCCAAAACCTCGCGCTTTGTTACTGTTATTGTGCAACAAGCCAAAATATTTACATTTATGGCTAGGCGAAGTGCTTTGTTCAGAGGTGGAGATATTCCATTAACTTCTACAATGATGGAAGTTATTCAAGCTGCACGTAATGACGCCGAGAGTGATGAAAGTGAAGGTCTGCGTTTCTCCAAGATCGCTTCACAGTACGCTTTCACAAGGTCTGCATCTGAAAGTCTTTGCTTCCATTGAAGGTACCGTGCATCTTTAAAGCGGCAATCGCTTCTCCAAGCCCGAGGTTCAAGCAGAGATTGAAAGAACACCTATTCCATCTCCACAACATTCTGCTATGCTTTCAAGAACATTCACATCTTCATGGTGATGATCATACTATTCCTCGTGAAGGTTTGACTTTAGATAATTATTCTTTGACAAGGGAGCTAGTTAGGTTGAACAAAACTGTTGAGTCTCAAGCTAAAGCGCTTTAGGAAGTTGAGGACGAGGTATGTTTGGTTGAGAAATTTTATTAAACCCTATATTCAAGGTTTCAATTTATGGGTTATAGAGGAAAACAATCGTCGTAAACAACTTCGAAAGGAATTCAAACGAAGAAGTTTCCTAAATCATCTTCTATCAACTTGGGGAGGAATTTAGCAAAGGAAAATTTGAAAGAAGATGTTACCAAGAAGAAAGAATCTGTATAAGTAAAGATTATTTCGTGATTCGAGGAACAGAAGAAGAAGTGCAAGTTCAAAGTAATCGATGTTCAAGGTACTAACGTTCAAGTGTTGAGGTTCAAGAACATCAAAGTGAATGATTTTCATGATACATCTAGGCAAGAAGTAATAACTCTAAGGGTATTGAATTTTGAAGAAGAAGCTGGTCCTTCTACATTTGTTATAGAAGAAGAGAAGGAAGCCACATTCATACCTATTCATTACGCTAGTGATGATGAAGTAATTGCTACAATAATAGATTTATCACAACCAAGAGGAGGGGTTACTATTAGAGATGTACAAGAAGAAGAACAACCAAGAGCTTCTCAAACAGTCATTGATCCTAAAGACAAAGGGAAAGGTATTCTGGTTGAAACAAAGAAAAAGAAACTCACTTTAGCTGAACTTAGAGCAATTGAAGTTGCTAGGAATGAAGTGCACTAGAAAAGTTCAAGAAGAATTAGATGCTCAAGATAGAAAAGAACAGGAAGCTCAAGAAGCTCAATAGAAAAGCGACTCAAAAGGTGCAAGATATATTAGATGTCGCCGTTGAAACTCTTGAACCTTTACAAGTCCCTACACCTTAGATTTATGCCAAGAAGACCTAATTTAGCTAAGGACGGGAATGCTATGATGGCTTATCTGAAAAGTCAAGGGTATAAAGGATTACATAAGTTTAATTATCTTGAGATGAAAAGATTATATGATCTTTGCTAGGGAGGATTATAAGAAGAAGAATGTTAGGCATCAAAGATTTTAGAAAGAAGCTACCTGAAACCCAAAGAAAAGTTTAAAGAGAAAAAGAAAAGGTTCTGAGATGTTGAGTTTTCAAAGAAAGAAAAGGTTGAATTAAGATCTGAGACTAGTGATGAATTGAAGAATTATCTCGAAGTGGTAGATTTTGATTATACAAAGGAAGATGATAACATGAAGATGAAGATCAAAGATCGAGTGTTTTAAAGTTGTGAAATCCAAGAATGAAGAATACATGATTTTTCATAAAGAAGATGAAAGCTTCAAAGTTTTCAAAGGCTATGGATTTCTGCATATTATAGATAGAGTACACCTATTCTACTTATATCATGTTGTGAAGGCTTATTTTGAAAATAATCCATTGGAAGGGATTGGTTTGGTTTTACATGGTGATCTCATAACTATATGGGAAAGCGAAGAAGAGAGCGATGATATCTGGAAGAATCAAGAAAGTCAGGGAAATAGTTTTACCGGAGATTCTTTGAAGAATCTAGAGTTCATGTTTTGGAGCTAGAAAATGGAACAATGATACACATGTTTGCAGACAGAAGATATCCTCTCACAGTTGAGCTCATGAGAAGAATGCTAGAGCATGAATTGGAAGTAGAAGAGGATAATGAAACTGCTTGCATGGTTATCAACTTGTTTATAAACCGGACTACCATTGCTGAGGATGATCAATAACTGGTATGAATTTTATTTGAATAAATACTTTTGATATATCGATACTTTTATTCAAAGTATCATCGTCGACAAGATACTTTCATCAAAGTATTGTTATTTGAACTAAACCAGTTAAATAAATTTTAGAAGAAACCTTTTTGCTAAGTAATAAATATTTTGAACTAAAGGTTGAATAAATGGGTTTTGTGATGATAACATCAATAGGTTATCAATCCACCATGGTTACAAAAGGATTGACTAATCCATGAGCAAACGGCTCTGGTAAAGATATATCAAATCCGATTTTAGTTGACAACTTGCTAATAAGTTGGATGGTAATCAACTCACCATATCAGATAATGTGAAGAGTTGGCTAGCCCACAAGAAAATGGCTTGTGGTAAAGGCCGTGGAAAAACCATTATTGGTAATTAGTTCACCATTAGATAGAAGAACTAACTAGTCCGAAGGGTACAAACTTTGGTAAAGACAAAACAAATCTGTTGATAGTGGTGGTTTGCTAAAAATCATATGGTTATCAATGTACCATGGTCTTACACACCAAAACATTTGGCTACTCCAGAGATAATGGCTTTTGTAAAGAGTTCTAAATCCATTAATTTTTCAATGATTCACTTGAAAGTGATGAGAATAGTATGCAACTTAAACTGAATTACTGTACAAATTGTCATATGTTCTTTCGTGTTCGAAAAGATGGAGCTTCTTTGGATCTTTGCAGTAAAGAGAACAATTCTAAGAGATACTTTGACAAGAACAGATGTTACAGAGATAAAAGCTTAAAGACTAAGAAACAATCCGGTTTTAAAAGATGAAGTTGTTAAAGATATATTCACAAAGGAACTTGAAGTCAAACAAGTAGAATTCAAGTTAGGGGAGGATTGTTGGGATATGAAAGTGTCAAGATATCAAAGTACCTGAAGATATCAAAGTATCAAGTTGCAAAGAAATCTTGGAAGAAGTTAAAGACTCAAATCTTTTAAAGACAAAGTCAAAGTACTGCAATATGAAGTCAAAGTACTGCAAGAACAAAAGAACTGTTATATTAGTTTATGGAAAGAATTGTATTCTATGTTTAGATTACTTGTCATACAAGGTTATCAATTGTAAACCGACTAGGATATCCTTGAGCCTATAAAAGGACTCCTAGATTGGCATTAGAGATATGACTTACGATTTTAGAATTAGAGTTTTAGAGAAAGTTCGATTATCTTAGATTTGTATTAGAGTATCCATAATAAGCAGATTTAGAGTTTATAATAAAAGGTTATTCTTCTTAGCTTTGTTAAGTAAATTCCGCGTACTTAATAAAGATTACTCAGTGTTTCTTTGTTAATAACTTAGGATTTATCCGAGGTTATTAAACCTTAACAAGCTAGTTAAGTTAGTTTGATTAAAGTATATCGATCCAACAGTAAGTATGTGTGGGAGTAGATATTTTGAAAAGCGAAAAGTTGGGTGAGACAAAAGGAATATGGTAGAGGATAATGGATGAGGGGGGAGGTAGTATAGGTCCCAGGGGAACTTGAGAGTATTGCAAATAGGATACACAAATGTATATGATTTATAATGTCTCGATCGGGTGTTTGTGACTAAGCATACTTTCTAGAAACCGACCCTTGTATTAGTTTTTTGTACTAGGAGCTTAGGCAACATAGTAATGTGTTATAAGTTATGTTTTGAGGAATAGGGAGGTTTGTACAAAGGTTCGTTTGGTGCTAGAAATATCAAAGGGTCCAAAATGAGTTTTAACGTGTCGAATTATGTTATGGGGGCATATGGAAGTCGAGAAATACTTGTGAGATCATATAACATAGTTAGGAAATCATTTTGAGTGATTAGAAGCACTTAAGAATAAGTTTGTAATGTTTTGGATTAGGTTTGGGTCATTTGGGCGTTTTCATGTAAGCTCCCGGAAAATTTCATTGTACTTAAAGCCTTAATCAGAAATTAAGCACGATTTAAATCATCATGAAATTTTCTAAACATCACATTTGCATATCATTTGGCATATGCATGATCAACGCAACTTGAGCGTTCATAAATATACCGTTGTGATCAGAACAAAATTCCCCACGATCCTGATAATCTTAAAATACGTAACGAATCCGTAAAAATTTGTAAAAATACAAAATAAATTAAAATAAAAATGTAATAAATTCGAATTGGGCCTCGGAACTTATTGGAATTTATACCACCTCACCACCCAACCCGACATGTTATTAAGCCTCGTAAACAAACCAAGCCCACCTATATTTCTGTCATTGGGCCTGGTCCCAAATCGAGCCCACTGACATTGTTAATAGGCCTTGGGCCTAACCAATTCACACGACCCAACGTATTAGCCCAACTCGTTTAACTCATTTCTTGGGCCTAACCATCTTACACGTTCCAACCTAATAGCCGCACGCATCTCTTATATTTCTTTGGGCCTAGCCAACGAGCCCAACACCCATTACATGTGATTAGCAAAACTTGCACATATGAGATAATTGTTTCCCTTGGAAAGACTTGTAACCGGTCGAGTAAAAAGAGAACAAAACCAAACTCAAAAACTAAAACTTCTACCTTGGATCCTAACCATGTCGTGTAAATGAGGACAAGAGGAGACAAAGAAAAATGTTTAGCCACCCATAACACAATATTATAATGCTCTAAACCTGCCCAATACCTTTGACCATCACTTGGACTTCTTAAACCTTTGGGTAATACATTTGTTTAGGAAAGAAATGATAAGACTTGACTTTGGCATGCCCATATACTCGACTACGCATCCCACGCCTAAGACCAAGTTCAAAGCATACACATGTCTATTGTCGCTAATACTAGGTGAACTAGGATTAAATAAATGTTAAGAACCATACTTGTTCCCTTTTAAAAACACACGACACACACACATTACTAACCATATTACTCACACTCAATACCAACTCAAGGAGGAGGAAGGGTATCGAAAAAGGGTTAAACACTAAGGAAGCTTGGGTAAAACACTAGTTCGGGTAATATTATAAGGAGAACAAGGGGTTCTCGTTGGTCACTTCTTCGCTCACTTCCACCGCGATATCATCACCACTCATTTTAGTGTAGTAAGTCCTCAAATCATTTCCATTTCATTTTTCTCGCTATTACTTACACCGATTATCACCGTTTAACGGTTTATGCTTCATTTCAAAATCAACTCGTATGATAATGATGTTATAGCTTAACAAGACACATCGTCACACGCTAACACCTGGTCTAAAATGTTGAGAACACATCACAAACCTATAATGAGCTTTCGACCTTAAAACCAACGCGAATCGTTATTGGGCCTAAAGCCCAATCGCTAATTTTAACTGGCCATTATAACGGTTCTAAGTAAAGCCCAACCCGGCCCAATATGATAAAAATATGCTAATAAGCTAAAGAAATAAGCTAGGAATAAGTTTGTACTAGTTACACAAAGTTTTCATCTTTCTAAAAAGTATTCGGACCTAATGCGCAAATATTTTAGTCCTTGGGTTGAAATTGAAACAATTTCAAAAGATAAAGGATTGGTTTATACGTAAAATATTTCGCATGAAAAGTACAAGGGTTGTTATGGTCATTTTCGAAAGTATAGAAACCACGTGCATGCGCACGTATAAAACCACAAGGACCAGTTATGTAATTAGCCTAAACTAGTCATAATAAGAACTTTTGGGTGGAAAGTGTTAAATTGGAAAAGTTGACGTCTAAACGTATAAAAGTAAACTTGGGAATTTGTTTTAGAAAAGCAGCTTTACTAATGGTAAAACTCGTTAAACCTAATGTTTTGGTATAAAAAATATAATCGGGTATAAAGTGTCATTTTCAAACTTGGAGGACTAAACTCATACTTTTCTTAGTAACTTGAGGTAAAAGTGTAAATTCGAAAAGTTTAGAAAAACTTATAATCTTATCGAAATTCAGTGTAAAAATGAGTATTTTGATCATATGAGTATATTATATTCTGGATATAGATAAACATATTTCCTATATGAATATATATATATATATATATATATATATATATATATATGTATATATATATATGTATACATATTATTAGGAAATAATTATATATATATATATATATATATGTGTGTGTGTGTGTGTTTGTGTGTGTGAAATCCAATAAAACACACGGGAAATCTAAACAAGTTAAAATACTCAACAAACCTATCAAGATCACAACGAGGGGAAAAATATTTCACTTATGCGTAAGTAAGGATCATTAAATAAGGCAATGTAGCAAGTAAATTAACTTAAAACATTAAGCACGCACGCACACTATTGAATTGGACAATCCAATGACCTATTGAATAAGAATATTCAATGCTCTATTATTTTGGTCGCGAACCAAAATATTCATCATACGAGACTTCGCCATGTCATCATTTTTAGGTTTCGCTTTGGAACTCGCTACATTGTGCTTGATCTGTTTGTGCTTGTTCATATCATCAAGGTGAGTTCATAGCCTCGCTTTTAATTTATTTTTGCAAAACCCCGCGAGCAGGAGATACAAGCTCTAAACTAGAACACAAGGTTTTTCATAAATGTTCACGCTCTTTGATTATTGGTACTGCCTAAGTATTTAGCCATAAGTCCTCGATCATCAACCATTAGTCACCGCGAGTGAACGAGATATGAATAGTACTATGGGGATTAACGACCCCATTTCTAAGTTATAGAGAAATAACAGACCTTATTTGAATTTCTTTAGGTAATTTGCTATTACCTCCTTTGGGGCACACTCGTTACCGGTAATTCGTGTATGCAGTTGAGTCTTGTGCATGAGCTTTACATAATAATCAGTGAATTTTCCTTATGATATTGTTAGTTTACAAAGATCATGCTCTATACTTTGTGTTCAACTTATTTTAAACCTATGGATTTCACTCAACAATTTTTGTTGACCTTTCTAAGCATGTTATCTCGTAATCTCGTGAAGATTATGACCAAAGGCGAGGGGCATGGCAAGGCTTATCTAATGGTGTAAAACATAAAGTTGTCATTTCTTTCAAACTCATGATCTTTCTTTTGGGAAAAACACTTGACCAATTTACAACGTTTTGTAACAACTATGAGTTTTCGAAGAATGATAACTACTTTTAATAAAACATCTCTTTCGAGTTGTTTTCTATAATTATTGACTATAATCTCCATTCGAGTAACACCCGAATTAGTCTTCCGCTGTCATTAAGATTTTCGGGGGTGTTACAGATTGGCATCAGAGCCAAGGTTATAGAGAACCAAAGATTTAAAAAAAAAAAAAAAAACATTTAGACTATAACCGCACTTTTAAAACGGGACTATTTTACACCACCGCTTTATGCCCTTCTGTCATCGCTTCTATGCATTATGATTGATGCATCACTAGATCATAAGCTAATTGCATTCATTTTAGTTAGGCATGGAGATTTGCTTGGCAAATATGCGTAGCTAACTAAAATTTTGTTAATCATATTATTTGGCATTTTACTTATATTATTTCATGTGTTGTTACAGTACCATGTCTGCTTCCCACCCGGTTGTTTTGTCCTCAGACACTATGTCCTCTACAACTGTCAATATGCCAGCTCATTCCAAATTCCAAATATACTAGCCACTATTTCGCATAGACTGAACCTTTTGAGGAAGGTGAAGTCGCTCAACTCCTACTGCTCCAACCTATGATTGCTCGCTCAAGAGCACAATGCTTTGCTACTAGGACCTTAGATCAAGATACGAGTCAAGCAATGGCTACCGCTTTAGATGTCGCATGGATGATGGATCATCCGTCATCCGAGACCGACTCTCGCCATCGACTCTTGAGTATCATCCTCTTTTACCGATCATGCCGTCGGCAGACGGAGGATCCGTGGTTCTTAAGCTTATGAGCCCGAGCCGCTTGGATTGCCTTATAGACCGGCCGTAAGAGTGCATCAATATGCATACCGCTAGGAAGCATGCGATCCATCACTATGACTCATGTGATACCATCATCTCCACCATCATCTGGAGTCAAATACCATCTACTGGGCCATCACCGCCATAACCAATGCTCCACCTACTACTACCTCACGACCACTGCCACCTACTATATTCTACCATCAGACCACCAATGTTCCTGTTTCATCACCGTCTACAAAGAGATTACCTCTATTGGATAATTTCAGTGAGCCATCCTTACCGCTTTGCATTAAGTGTTATCCACCATCATTATCTGATCCGCATGCCTACTGGGCGAGTGACGTTGAGACCGGACCAAGGAAGAAGGCCGATGCTAGGCGATGGTCATTCTTGATACCACTACTTCATCGCTTGGAGAGAAGAGAGGAGCACCGAAGTTCATTCGAGCTTGGAGAGAGCTCAACCACTGCGCCCAACTCTAGTTCTACCGTTATCGGTGAGCCTCGCACCACACCATTCCTCTATTGGCTACTTAGACTCGTTAGACACTAAGACCGATTGAGTGAGCTCTGGCGCACATTATGATGAGATTCCGCCGGTTAGGATAGAAAGCTTGGAGGAGAGATCGAGAACCCGTGATAGGTCGTTGTTCCATTGAGATTGTGTTTGACATGATGAGCGTGACAGATTGTGGAGGCCAGATAGGCCATGACCATATTGACCTGGCAGGCTTGAGACTACCACTGCTGAGATGCTAGTACTTTAAGAGACAATCAGCCTTAGGCCGAGAGAGCCTTGAGAGCCTTGCACTGAAGCTTGCATCCGGCCATGCTCATTATACACCGCTATCTAGATGAGAGGATTGATGACCTCGAAGAGAGATCGAGCACGGGAGCGCAGATCCAAGATTTGACACCATGGTTGAGGAGATTCGCCCACATCATGATGACGATCGCCGGAGATGCGTAGATTCTAGTCATCATTATTTTAGTATGTATCATAAAGCCGCCATACGAGGCATTAAGGCTTGTATCCTTTTGGTTTGTAACTATGGAACAAGAATTATGATGTTGTAACTTGTGGTTGTGAAAATTTACTATGTAATGATGTATTCTATGTATCCTATGGTTGTATTTCTTATATTCTTGTGTTGTGATATTATTCATCAGTAATGTATGCCAAACCAATCCTTATGTCCTTATATATATATGTTATGATTTTGTTGAGAAAAATCATGATTCACTTGTTGCTCTTCATAACGATATCATATCATTGATTTAAAGTGGTGATCTTGACTATTATGATATTTATAATGGGGGTTTTTGCATATATATCCTTCCGAAAATGTAAAATTGCATATATATCCAAAGCATGCATAAAAACCATTGTAATATGTGCATAAAAAACTTGTACAAAGGATATATATAAGCAATTATTCACTTTGGGAGGGATATATATGCATTTTTTCCTTTATAATGTGTAATCACTTTTATTATCAATCGATGATTTCTTAATCTTGGTGTTTATTTCTTGGTAATTTTAGAAAAATGGTCAAGAAGAAAGCTACCTCATCCACCATCACACCCGTAGCTGTTCGTAAATTGGTCATTGTTAGGCCACAAGGTTTACCACACAAGCTTATATAAGAGATAGAGAGGCGATTGAACAAGATACCAAACACACACACACGATATAGTGAACACGGTTATGCGTAGAGCATATGTGAAAGGAATAACTTGAACAATCAACCTTCAAATGAAGGTTTACATAAGGTATTTATAGGCAAGGAGCTAGGGCAACACTCCTACTCTTCCCTTTCTCCTATGGGCTTGGGCCTAAGCTCATGGGCCTTCTACATAAGCTTAAGGCTAATAACAAACATAAAGGCCATACTAAGCTAACTATTACATATGAGTAACTAACACTTGAATAAGGTTTAGGAGTGATTCCAACAATCTCCCTCAAGTGTTATTACATATGAGTAACAAACACTCAAGTGTTGGTGATGAAAACGGTGAAGGCGTTGATGTAATAGTAGCTTTGACGCCTTTCTCTACATTCTTCTTCTTGTGAGAAGAATTGCCTTGATTTGAACAATCTCCCCAATGTAGAGAGATAGTTTACTTTGAACGGTTATGCTTTGACGTCATCATTAACCTTGTTCTTTGATCATTGTTCTTTGTGGTGAAACTGATAGTATGTTGTTGTTCGCATCAAGTCCTCAGTGCCTCAAACCGCTTGACGCCGCTACGGTAATCTCCACGCCGTTCTTCAACATGCTCACACGCTCTTTGACGCTGGAATTCAAGATCTTGATGGAGTTCTTTAAGTCTTTAACTTTGTAGATTCTCTGTAGAACGAAGAATCATTAAATTTGTGTTGCTTTAGGATAGAACTTCCATTAGTGATGATGATGTTGTGGTATGAGAAGAATGCGCACGATCATTCCGCTCCACGACTTCCATAAGAAGAAAACATTTAAACGGTTAGTAATAAGCGCTGCTGATTCGGCACTTACAAGTTTGAACTTCGAGAGTTTTAACAAAGATAGTGTGAAAACACAACTCTAATTCTTACAAAGGCCGCTTCCTGATCGAGTCCCACAAGTGAGATAACACGATGTATCGAAGTACACCACGATTCAGATGAGTCGAGGTATCAACCAAGCATCACCTCATGGCAGATTGTAATCGCTTGAGACCACTAAGCGCAATCCACGGAGTTCGGGTTTAACCTCACGGCCGTCGAGACGCTTTAATGTTGACCCCTGGCGGGAGTTTCCATTCATTCACCGAGGATCACAAATGTGAACCTCTCATAAATGTTCTCGACAGATTGCTAAGATCTGTGAAGGACTCAATATGAACCAGTGATAACCTTATTGTTGATCATCAAATGATTAAATGTCAAGTGTACCTAAGAGATCTTTTGATGAATCTCGTGGCTCTAGACTCAATTTGTGCGTTTTGGTTTCTCTTTGGCGTGAGGCTAGGAGAGGGTCCATTTCTTCAATACCAAAGAATCTCTAAGAGAAAGCCGATAGTTTATGTAGGGTTCCCGTGAGAATGAAACAAGCTCAAGTAAGAGAAACTTGAGTGGATAAGAAGGTTTAGTGCATGCGTGCCACCGGGTCCATGACGACTTTTTACTCCATAATACGTCACAAAGTGACAACCAAGAGTATATGAATTGAACCCGTGTATGCCCTAAGTTGAATAATCTAGAGGGCTATATCTTTTCACCCTTTTTTGCATTTCTTTTTAATTCTTCAACTCCTTCTTTCTCCGATTCTCATTTTCTCCTTTTTACAATCATACCTAAGGACTTCTAAATACTAACTATTTGTGGTGTCCTGGGTAGATCCCCGTCACACCCCAAATTACGGTTTTGCAAATGGAATTGAATACCTTGGGGAGGACTGTCATAGCATCAAAGTTACAGTTATATCGAACGACCTAAAGTGTCGTTTAGAAAATACATCATTTGATTAAGTAAAATAATCGAGTTTACAAATGTAGGTCCCAAATGAAAATCAATGTATGCGGAAATAGGTTTGATACAAGCCAAACGATGTTTTAAAATGTATAAATCCCATGTGAGACGCTACGTCACCACGACTCTATGATGTGTCCATATGCATGCCATGAAGTGAATGCCTTAGATACATGAGATAAAACATGCTAAAAGTGTCAACACAAAGGTTGGTGAGTTCATAGAGTTTGGTTAACAAGTAAAGCCTTTCAAAAATTGTTCATGCGAAAGCAAAGGCATTGTAAATCCACTCTAGCCCAAGTTCGCCATACAAAACTTGCAACCTGTGTGTTTACAACCCACTGCTAAAAATAGAATTGTCAATCTTGTTTGTAAGTAGGACATAGGTGCATACGATATATACATGTACTTAATGCAAAGAATCACAACCAACTGAACCTCTTGGCAAGTCTAAATTGTTTGTACCGCTTCATTGAATAACAGATTATATTCACCCCAGTTCGCCATCAAGGACCCAAGGGTGGGGCGCCACCGATAGTACTATCAATACCTTCTAGCCCCAGGAGTTAACCGCCAGATTGTAAAGTTTGTATGTTGATGCATAATTGAAAACTAGTTTAGCACATTAAGGCATATATCGCAATAAACCACACATAATGTCCAAAGTGTATAAGAAGTATATTGTAACACAATTGTATAAATGGCTTGAGTATTCGCAAGAGTGAAACAAGTATTTAAGCATGTATCTCCCCCAAAATAGTTTGTAAGAATTTAAACGAGTATTAAAGTTTGATGCGCAAACAAAGTAAGCTTAAATCACACAAGCGCGCTTGTGAATGGCGGACCGTGAACAAATTTTAAACCGCTGTAAGCACTAAATCAATGAAGAACTGAGTATAGGGTCTCCCGTCGTTATGTCCCAAATGAGCTATGCAATGGATCAATCAACGAGTAGTGATCGAGAAGTTTGAACGAAAAGGGAATATAATTTGATTATTATAACTACGTAAATATCAAACAAACACAAAGGCTAAAATGCAATGCTAAAGGAAATTAAAAAGATAAAACCTATTAAATAAACGCTATCACTATAATTAAAATGATGTTTTTGTTTTTATGTTTTATAAACCAATTAAAATCTACGCGACGCATAAATTAAAAAGTGAAACTAAAGCAATATTGACCCTAAAAATATGAAAATGATGTTTTTACAAACCTAATGATAAAAGAAAATATTTATAAAAAGAAAAAATTATTTTAAAACTAATTATCTAATTAAAACTATTTTAACTATTAACTATTAATCTAAAATACAAGAAAATAGGGAATAAAGCTAGAAAAATAAAATTATGAAATGGAAAAGTCTAAAATATCAAAATAGAATTTTCAAAACTATTTTTGTATTTTTCTGATTATTTTTCTATTTTCTAAGAATTTTAAACTATTAAAAACTAATTAAATTACTAAAAATTACAAAATGAACTATGAAAAATCTGTAAAATTACTTTTTTTACTTTTCATATTTATCTAAACCTAAGAAAAATGAAAACTTATATTTTGGACCTTTTCAAATTTTTTGTATTAAAAGCTAATTAAAAGTGCTTAAAAACTAATAAAAATCAAGAAAAATAGCAACATGACTTAGAAAAATATGAAAAATTCAGAAAAACTCTAAAATTATAATCTAATTCTGAGAAAAATATAAAAAAAAATTCAGTGCTTATATGGAGAAATATAGAACTTCTGTCGTGTGGAAGAGTCGCTTGAAATAAGCACTTGATAAGCCAAAAGCTCACCAAAAGCTACCACACTGATAAAGAAGCTATAATAAGCTAAATTAACCAAAATGCTATGAGTTCCAACAAACTAATACCACTGATATGCAAGATACAATAGAATTGATGTTTTGAGATTTTGCTTAAAAACACAAAGGGTTTGGTACCAACTTCAGCCACAAAATAAGCAATCCAATAAGCTAGAGATTAGGAACAATAACTTGGAACCTATACTAGACCTGGGTGAGACCAAGTGCAAAAAATTCAGACCATATGGAGCTATGATAAGCTCTGTACAAGCTATGCAAAACCTCGCCAAGCCTCAGGCAGTTAGCATTCATGCACCGCATTGCAAGCACTTAACAACACCTAAAAGAAAAGCTTTTTAGAGCTTTCAAAATTTATAAAATTCCACTAAAATGGTGACAAGAAAGAACACCAACTGAAGTTTTCAGAACAACTAGTTTCACTAAATAAGACTAAAAATTGAGATTATGAAAATTCTTTGTAGTTTGGCTCAAAACATTTTTGCCAATTTTTTGACTTTTGAAGAAACTTGAACAGTTGACTTTTATGAAGTTTAATTCGAATTTAAGGACTGATCTAGGTGTATATTGATGAAAGGAAGTTAACAAAAGCTTTGTTTATGACTTTTAAACACAAAATAGATGATTTGCTCTTTAAAAATCCAACAATGGAACCTCGTTGGATGCAAATGATATAGATTTTGACTTTATTGGATCACAGTGCACACAAGTAAGACGATATGTAGTCTAATAGGACTAAACAAACCTCAAACAACAAAAACCCAACACCGAATACTCCTCTAACACCTTTTAGACTATAAATCCAAACACCCTTTTCTAGATGCTTTTTGCAATTAAGTTGAACTAAATACTAAGCAAACTAGAATTAATGATCAAATTAAGTGTGGTTAACCAAGATACAACTTATTTGTGATTTGAACCAGCCTATAGTTGCCAAAACAGATAATGCAAAGAAATTCAAAATTTCACTTATAAGGGTCCAAACCACAATGGTTAGCCATTCTTTGAAACAATGGACCACTAACCTAACCAAACCCCTATCCTAGCTCAATATCAACCCCCTTCCATGTCTGCTTCACCCCTTTGACCATTTCCATTGCCAATTTGGACCTGCTTGACTTTCTTTGACCAAAGTCCCAACTTGCTAGAAACTACAATGTAAGCTTATAGAAAGTTATGTGAAGCTTGTATAAGCTTATTACTACTGAGAAATGAGCTTTTTGAAGCTTGTAAACAAGACTTAGACTTGGAATTTTGCAACAAAGGACATAAACTGAGGATTATATCATTAAACCAAATTGGTACTTGGAATGAGTTTCAATACATTTAAATACTTAAAGTTGATACAATTTAACAAAACATTACAAGTTTTACACTAAGTTAAAGCTTTTACATAAAAAACGACATTTAAAGATTAAAATAAACTAGCGTACTCTTTTCTATGCTTCCCAATGCATCTTTTATAATCCAATCTCTTTCGCTCTCTCCTCTGAATCTTTCCCATCAATCCTAGCCATTGATTTGCTCAAAATGATCTCAACCGCTTAAATGAGCTTTTAGGCCATTTTTCCTTTTGACAGTTGGAGAGTTGAGATGGTGGGCATTAAATGCTTTTGAGTTCAGTGGAGGTGGGGAACAAGAGAAGATATTGCGAGCCGGGTAGAATGTGGTGAGAGGATTGCGCATAGGGGAGGGAAAACAGGAAAGGGGATGATGGGTCATGGTTTGACTTATCTATTATTTGACCGTGATATTATATCGGGGGGGGTCCAAAATTGATTATGACAGGGGTCAAACGGGTGCAGTGGTCCAAATTGGTTTAAATAACAAGGACTATTGTTGTACTTTCTCAAAATGAGGGATCTATCCCGCCAATTCTCAAGTTATTCAGGGACCACAAGTGACAACCTTCAAAAGTAAAGAGGACCAAACTTGCCATTTTGCAATTTCCAAAATACCGCCAAATTTGAAACTCTCAAGGACCAATTTTGTAATTTTCTCAAACTTTGACATTTTTCACCAAAGGACTAAATTTGACAACTTATGATTTTAAAAGGACCTTTGGTGATTTTATTTTTGAAATTATGTGCTCGTGGACTGCTTTTTGACAACTTTGAAACTCTGGGGATCGAAACCGCCAAATCAAGCAAACTTTGCTCATTTTTCATCTGATTTTAAACATTTTGCATCTGAAACATATAAAATGCAATTTTGAGATATTTTTTGTATTTTGATGCATTTCAGCATTTTAAACGCTTGCGCCCGATTGAACAAAAATGATGAGTATTTACACACTCATCAATACCCCACACTAAACTATTGCTAGTCCCTAGCAATCTTTTGAGAAAAACTTAATGGATTTGCATCTCTTTACCAAAAGCCATTACTTCTTGAGTAGCCAAATGTTTACCAAAGCAAGCAACCATGGTACACCGAGCAACCATCCGATTTATTGGCAAATCATAAAACCATATAACGGATTTGATGTGTTCTTACCGTAAGTCGCATTCCTTTCCGACTAGCCAACTCTTAGATAAATTATCGTAATTATTGGTGAGTCAATACCAATTATGGTTTTTCCATCACTTACCACAAGCCATAACCTTTGTGGCTAGCCAACTCTTCACTTTTTTAGGACATGGCGAGTTGAGAACCATACAATTTTGGGCAAATTGCAAGCCATATAAACGGATTTGAGAAATCTTTACCAAAGAGCCGTTTGCTCGGATTAGCCAACTTTTGTTTATTAGACAAGGCGGACCGATAATCAAAATGAGTAAAACAAAACACTTACTCCAAAAAATTTTGGCCAAAAAACGGGAATCATGGATAATTACATGATAAAATTCGTGAGAATTTCACTTAGAAATGAATATTGCCCTCAATATTCAAAGTACCGGCGTTGCGTCAAACATAGAACGAAAAGGGAAATACTACTACCATTATTTAGAAAGAAGATTTTGAGAAGACTTATATACAACAACATAAGCAACCCCACACTAGGGTGGTAGAAAATAGAAAGAAGTCGAAATATGGGTGAAACCATATGGCATGCCATCGCTTTTGATTCCTCGAAGTCGCTAGCTTGACCATCCCGCATTCATTTGTTCATGGGGAAAGTTTGTAAGTCCGGGACAACCATGGATGGGATGTCCTCTCCAAAGTAATGCTTCACTCGATGACCATTCACTTTAAAATTAGGACCATCGGGTTGAGATAACTCAATGGTGCCATAAGGATAAACCTTAGCGATGGTAAATGGTCCGCACCAACGGACCGGAAGCTTCCCGAGAAAATCTTCAATCTTGAATTGAAAAGAAGGACTCGATCACCAACGCTGAAAACGCCGTTCTTGATTTTGAGTCATGAATCTTCTTTGTCTTTGTTTATAGATCAAAGAGTTTCGAAGCTTGATCACGGAGTTCATTTAATTCATTCATTTGAACTCTTCCGATGATCACCACTGTCTCAATATTAAGTTAGCATGCTTCAAGGCCCAAGATGCCTTGTGCTCAGCTCAACCGGAGATGACATGCCTTCCCGTGAACAAGCTTGTATGGAGGCACCCGATGGGTGTTTTGTAAGCCGCACGGAAGGCCCGTGAGTGCGCCATCTAGCTTATCCGACCAAGAGGCACCTTTCACCAACCGCCCTCTCAAGAATTTTATCCCTCATAGAAACTTCCACTTGCCCACTTGGTTCGGGGTACGCTAGAGAGAGTACCGGTGAGTTACACCATACTTTTGCATGACTCTTGCAAATTGGTCATCAAGAGAAATGCGCACTACCATCAATGACATGGCTCGCGAGTTCCAAACCTAGCAAATAGAGATTTCAAGAATTTCTAACTACAACCGCATCGCTGGTGGGTAAAGCCTTAGCCAACCCATTTGACAAGTAGTCAACCACCACCTAGTATGTACTTATTCCCGTGAGAAGAAGGAATGGCCCCATAAAGTCAATGCCCCGTATGTCAAAAATCTCACACACTTGAATAGCTTAAGGCATTTCATTCCTTTGCGAGATATTCCCGGACGCGACAAGCATCATAGGTTTTGACGAATTCATGGGCATCCTTATAGATCGGGCCAATAGAACTGGAATCAAACACCTTCTTGGCGTGTAGTTGGGGCTATGATGTCCCCCAAGAGGTCCGTAATGGCAAGCCTTGAGAATGTCAATAGCTTCCTCGACCATACACACATCGCCGATGACTTGATCCGGGCATGTATTTTTAAACAAGTAGGGGTCGCCCCATAAAATAATGTTTCACATCTTTAAAGAATTTATTTTTCCGCTGAGACGACATCCCTTTCACCACAAAGTTACCCGCATGGTAATTTGCAAAGTCATCAAACCATGGGGTAGAAGCCGCCTCCACGTAAAAGAAACCATATTGAGTGTTTCGAGAGGAAATGTTTCATTTATTTCTTTTTTCTCAAACACATCCTCGTGAGGGTTTTGAATGGAAAGATGATCGCAGCCGTGTTCTCGCCTCTTTTTTATCACTAATGATGATATCGAATTTTGTAGAGGAGAACCCAACGAGCAATCTCTACAGATCTTGTTTTGCAAAGAGATATTCGAGCCGAAGTGATCCGTGATACACCACGCATTTGGTCAAGATAAGGTATGGTCAAACTTTCAAACGCATACACCACAAACTAATAATTCTTTTTCCGTGAGTGGTGTAATGGGTCCAGCTTCACCATAGTTTTGCTTACAGAGTGGATTGGCCGAAAATGCTTGGTTTTGTCAGCCCCAACACCGCACCATAGCAAAATCACTTGCATCGCACATGAGCTCAAGGGTAAATCCCCACGGGGCAACTAGAATGGGTGCTTCCGCAGTTTTTCTTAAGTGCTCAAAAGCTTCGATGCACTCAGAGAGAAAGATAAAAGGAGCATCTTTTTCGAGAAGATGGGTCATAAGTCGAAGCGATTTTAGAGAAATCTTGAATGAATCGACGATAAAACCCTAAGCATGACCTAGAAACCTTCTAATACTTGACTTAGTAGATGAGGTAATTTAGCAATAACATCAACTTTTGCTCTATCAACATCAATCCCATTCTTAGAAATCTTATGGCCAAGGACTATGCTCTTGGACTATAAAGGCTCTTCTCCAGCTAGACATAGATTGCGTCTTTCACCGCTTTTAACATTGTTCAAATCGGGAGAGACATGTATGAAAACGGTCCCCAATGACCGAGAAGTCATCCATAAACACTCCATAGTTTCCCATCATGTGGGAAAATTGCCATCATACATCTTGAACGTGCCAGAGCATTACATAAGCCAAAAGCATACGCCTATAGGCAAACGCCCCGCATGGGCGGTGAATGTGGTTTTCTTGATCCGGATCACCGGGATTCGAAGTAACCCGAGAAACCATCGAGGAAACAATAGTACTCGCCTCAATCTCTCAAGCATCCGGGTCCATGAAGGGTGAGGAATCTTCTTAACGCGGCTTCGCTTAACTTACGATAGTCAATACACACACGCCATCTCAACCAATCGAGTTGGAATTAACTCGCTTTTTCATTTTACAACAAGAATGCCAACCCTTTTAGAACGCATGGATTGCTAACCCAAGGACTATCGAGATCTAAACTGCATCAAGAAGTTTGAGAACCTCTTGTTTGATAACCTCGTGAATCTTAGGATTCAATTCTTCCTGACTTTGGACCGCCGGCTTGAAGTCATCCTCCATTAAGATTTTGTGAGTACAAAATTCGTGGTTGATACCCTTAATATCGAGAGTTTCCAAGCAATTGCTTGCTTGTGTGACTTCAAGACCTTTATGAGAGCGCTTTCCTCCTCGCCAAGTTTTAGCAATTATGACTGTAATTTATCATCACCGCCCAAGAATGCATACTCAAGATGGGGAGGTAGGTCTTAAGTTCAACCTCTGAAATTCTTCAAGAGAAGTTTGTACCATTTGATTTCTCAATCGATCTCTTTCGAGGGAGTGAAGGTAATGGATCTTCATTAAGCAATTGCTCAAGATAAAGAATATCCCTCCAATCATACACACCATCAATTCCAAAGGAATTGATTCATCAAGAGTCGTAAATGCCGATCTCTTCCAGTAAGGAAGTCACCCTCAAACGGAGGAGAGAAGGGAAGAGTCAAGAATGATAGTCGAGAAGATGTGGTGGAATTCCCACCCACGTAACTATGAAGATAACCAAGAACTTTGAGATCCTCCAAGCAATGTCAATTAAATCGACTCGATTAACTCGATTCAAGATTATACTTGAGGAGTACCTCAAGTCCGACGAGGTTAAAAGTAATGCTCGCTAATTTACACGTAGGAGTGATCTCTTGCTCAAACACATCAATAAAAGCACGCCCGCCCCTAAAATCCCCGCCCAACAATGAGGGAACTCGAGGGTCGCAGATCGAAATCAACGACCACAAAGTCACTGAAAATGGAACTTTTCCTTACTAATACACCTCAGGCGATGCCAAGAGGATTAGATAGAACGATTCCGCAAGCTCAAGAAGTAGGAATAAGTTCTAAGAGAAAGTCGAGTAAGGCATCACTTGATGTTGCACCAAGATCGGCAGGGCAAGCATCAATCATCCTGTGAAAACACAAGGAAGAAGAAATTTTCCGATCTCCTAGTTTCGAAGCTTTTTAACAAGATAGCCGGCAATTCTCATTCAAAGGAGTCTTAGCCATTTCAAATAGCTTTTCTTTGTTGCTCAACATGTGTTTCAGAGTAGATGCAAACTTGGGCATTAACATGATGGCATCCGCTGCTTATGTCAAAGTGAAGCTCTTGGAAAATTTGAAAGAATTTTTCCATTTGATGACTAGCTTTCTCACGGAGCTTTTGCTCATGTAAACGCCAGGGATAAGGAATAAGATTTGGATTGATTCTCAACAGAGCTACGTGAGGTTCAAAACAACTCCTTGATTTGACTTGGACCACTGGAGGTTGACCACCGGTTGGACGCGCTGCACTTCGTGGACTCAATAATGCACCTTGTCCGCGTTTCCTTGGTAACTTGACTTATTACCAGGTGGAGGAGGCATTTGAGTCGAGGTCCATTGTGTTTTGAGGTTCGCTTCCATTACCTTCTGATAGAAGAAGCAGAAGAGGTAGTAGGAACAAAGGTCCAAAGATATGAAGCACCACTGGTTGGATCGCTTTGCATCGCCTCGGATTAGCTTATCGTGTTGCTAGGTAGAGTACCAGCCCGAGGGTCGATCATTTAGAGACTTGATGTCGCAACTGGGCCGACCAACAACCGACATTCATTTCCTCTGGATTTCATGAATTGTTTCAACAACTCATCGATGATGGTCCAGCTTGGAACAATGGCTTGATTTGCACAGAAAATTTCGCCTCTATTGTTGGATTACCTGATTGTGAAAAATTTGATTATTGCATATGAAAATACTCCTTGGTTGAAATTTCCCACTGGTTTCTATTGAAATTCTTGATGTTGGAAAATGATTCGATTTTGAAAACCGCTGTTTTGATTGAAATTACCTTGGTTTTGAAAACCTTGGTTTGGTCTATTCGATTTTGATACGGCCATTGGAAACCGAGGTCCGAGTAGTGAGGACGGTGGTTCGGGCCCATGAGCACGATATTGATTTCTCCTTGATTAGACATCCCTACCACAAAGATATTAAAAGGGTTACCATCGTGGCCATACAAGCTATAGCATGGGGCCACCACAGTAAATACGATTTCCACTTTCTTAACTCAGAGGCTAAGTTTTGTGAAAAGAGACTTTTCTTTTGGTTGAGAGAACCAAAGCTTGATAGCCCGTGAGTTTATCAATCTTAGCATCTTGCTAGACCGACTACCTGCCATGAAGAAGAAGCAGCGACCAACACCGACTTGGGAAACAAACCGGCTTGCTTCGTGCAGTGCGGACTTTAGACTTGTTTTCGATTATCGCTAAAGCTTCTTTGACAGTTTTGCTTAGGAAATTTCCTCCCGCGGAGGAATTGAGCGAATCTTGATCAGATTGACTCACTCCATTGTAGAAAGTATCGAGTTGCATCAACTCTGAGAAACCGTGGTGAGGACATTTGCATAAGCAATTCCTTGAAACGATCCACGATTCATGAAGGATTCATCAAACTTCTGAGTGAACTTGATGATTTCATTTTTAAGACTCGTGGTCTTGGAAGGTCGATAGAATTCATTCACAAATTTCTTCACCGCATCTTCCCATGTCTCTATTGATTTAGGGGGTTGCTTTTCAAGCCAAATCCGAGCTTGCCCCTCAAGAGAAAACGGAATGTAGAAGCTTAACAAAGATCGTAAGGGACATTCTTATACTTGATGGTAGATGCAATCTTGTTAAACCATCTTATATGATCATGAGGATCATCCCGCCAAAACCAGAGAACTGATTTGAAGTTACAAGATTCAGTAACCCGGTCTTGAGTTCAAAGTTTTCAGCCACGATGGTCGGGTATAACGATAGCATCTCCATACCCGTCGATGGGTGCCTGGAGAAGCTCACACATAGGAATTTCATCCGCCATGATAGCGGAAGAAGTGTGAACATTCCGGATCTCGATCCGACTGATGGAGCAGAAAGTCTACTTAACACGCCTTCTTGGAATCTTGATAAGCTCACGAAATGGGCTTACATATCTAGAAGAGCGAAAGTAATATACACAAGAGTTAACTCTAAGGAAACTCAGAGTTAAGGAGAGAAATGGAATTATGAAGACGTTTGTAAAAATGGTGGTGTGAGAAGAATCTTTATGGGTTTTCTGGTTCTCAAACGTCGATATCACAACAAAATCAATTAACACAAAATCGAGGCAAAACAACATTGAACTTAACCAATAATCCAAGATGAATGGCTTCTTTGAAAAAGGTACACCAATCACAAGGACACAAAGGCAAGTTTTATATCTTTAGTTCGGAAACTTATTATGGTCGCACGCTCCAGCTAGGTAGTGCAATGCCTTGGTTTATGTGCGGTGGTAATCTTTAAGTTGTTATTATTAAAGAAAACGACGAATCTTTTTATATTTTTATTTTTGATACATATATAGAAACAAAAGGAAAATATTTTTGTGTTTTATAATGCTTTTGGTTGTTTTGGGTTTTGGATTTTTAGAAGAAAATATGGATATATATATATATACAGAGATGGATGATATAAACAAAGAGTGAGGATTCAAACAACTAATCTGCCATAACGGAAGATAGATCAACAGATACACAGCATCGGCGCCAAAATTTGATGCGCTAAAACAAATAAGCTAAATCACACAAGCCCGCCACTTGTGAATGGCGGACCGTAACCAGCTTAAAACTGCTTAAGCACGAAATCAATGAAGAACTGAGGAGTATAGGGTCTCCCCGTCGTTATGTCCCAAATGAAGCTATGCAATGGATCAATCAACGAGTAGTGATCGGAAGTTTGAACGTAAAAGGGAATATGATTTGATTATTATAACTACAGAAATATCAAACAAACACAAAGGATAAAATGCAATGCTAAAGGAAATTAAAAAGATAAAACCTATTAAATAAACGCTATCACTATAATTAAAATGATGTTTTTGTTTTTATGTTTTTATAAAACTGAATTAAAAATCTACGCGACGTACAAATTAAAAAGTGAAACTAAAGCAATATTGACCCTAAAAATATGAAAATGATGTTTTTACAAACCTAATGATAAAAGAAAATTTATAAAAAAGAAAATTATTTTTAAAACTAATTATCTAATTAAAAACTATTTTTAACTATTAACTATTAATCTAAAATACAAGAAAATAGGGAATAAAGCTAGAAAAATAAAATTATGAAATGGAAAAGTCTAAAATATCAAAATAGAATTTTCAAAACTATTTTTGTATTTTTCTGATTATTTTTCTATTTTCTAGGAATTTTAAACTATTAAAAACTAATTAAATTACTAAAAATTACAAAATGAACTATGAAAAATCTGGAAAATTACTTTTTTTACTTTTTATATTTATCTAAACCTAAGAAAAATGAAAACTTATATTTTTGGACCTTTTCTGAATTTTTGTATTAAAAGCTAATTAAAAGTGCTTAAAAACTAATAAAAATCAAGAAAAATAGCAACATGACTTAGAAAAATATGAAAAATTCAGAAAAACTCTAAAATTATAATCTAAATCTGAGAAAAATATAAAAACAGGTGCTTGTATGGAGAAATATAGAACTCAAGCTGGAAGTGTCGCTTGAAATAAGCACTTGATAAGCCAAAAGCTCACCAAAAGCTACCACACTGATAAAGAAGCTATAATAAGCTAAATTAACCAAAATGCTATGAGTTCCAACAAACTAATACCACTGATATGCAAGATACAAATGTAATTGATGTTTTGAGATTTTTGCTTAAACACAGTGTTGGGTACCAACTTGTACTCACAAAATAAGCAATCCAATAAGCTAGAAATTAGGAACAATAACTTGGAACCTATACTAGACCTGGGTGAGACCAAGTGCACCAAAATTCAGACCATATGGAGCTATGATAAGCTCTGTACAAGCTATGCAAAACCTGCTCAAGCCCCTGCAAGGACACAAGAATGCATTACAGTCCTGCACAGGGCACTTAACACCTAAAAGAAAAGCTTTTTTAGAGCTTTCAAAAATTTATAAAATTCCACTAAAATGGTGATAAGAAAGAACACCAACCTGAAGTTTTCGTAACAACTAGTTTCACTAAATAAGACTAAAAATTGAGATTATGAAAATTCTTTGTAGTTTGCTCAAAACGTGACTTTTGCCAATTTTTTGACTTTTGAAGAAACTTGAACAAATTGACTTTTTATGAAGTTTAATTCGAATTTAAGGACTGATCTAGGTGTATATTGATGAAAGGAAGTTAACAAAAGCTTTGTTTATGACTTTTAAACACAAAATAGATGATTTGCTCTTTAAAAATCCAACAAAGTGAACCCGTTGGATGCAAATGATATAGATTTTGACTTTATTGGATCACGTGCACAAGTAAGACAGATATGAGTCTAATAGGACTAAAAAAACCTCAAACAACAAAAACCTAACACTAATACTCCTCTGTAACACCTTTTAGACTATAAATCCAAACACCCTTTTCTGATAGACTGTTTTGCAATTAAGTTGAACTAAATACTAAGCAAACTAGAATTAATGATCAAATTAAGTGTGGTTAACCAAGATACAACTTATTTGACAGATTTGAACCAGCCTTATAGTCCCAAAACAAGATAATGCAAAGAAATTCAAAATTTCACTTACAAGGGTCCAAACCACAATGGTTAGCCATTACTGAAACAATGGACCACTAACCTAACCAAACCCCTATCCTAGCTCAATATCAACCCCCTTCCATGTCTGCTTCACCCCTTTGACCATTTCCATTGCCAATTTGACCCTGTTGACTTTTTGACCAAAGTCCCAACTTGCTAGAAACTACAATGTAAGCTTATAGAAAGTTATGTGAAGCTTGTATAAGCTTATTAATACTGAGAAATGAGCTTTTTGAAGCTTGTAAACAAGACTTAGACTTGGAATTTTGCAACAAAGGACATAAACCTGAGGATTATATCATTAAACTGAAATTGGTACTTGGAATGAGTTTCAATACATTTAAATACTTAAAGTTGATACAATTTAACAAAACATTACAAGTTTTACACTAAGTTAAAGCTTTTACATAAAAAACGACATTTAAAGATTAAAAAATAAACTAGCGACTTTTCTATGCTTCCCAATGCATCTTTTTATAATCCAATCTCTTTGCCTCTCTCCTCTGAATATTTCCCAACAATCTAAGCCATTAGATTTGCTCAAAATGATCTCAACCGCTTAAATGAGCTTCTTTTGGCCATTTTTCCTTTTGACAGTTGGAGAGTTGAGATGGTGGGCATTAAATGCTTTTGGAGTTTGGTGGAGGTGGGGGAACAGGAGAAGATATTGCGAGCTGTGCCGGGTGGAATGGTGAGAGGATTTTACAGCAATGGGGGAGGGAAAACAGGAAAGGGGATGGCGGGGTTGGGTGGTTTGACTTATCTGTTATTTGACTAGATATTATATCAAGGGGTCCAAATTGATTATGATAGGGGTCAAATGGGTGCAAGGGTCCAAATTGGTTTAAATAACAAGGACTATTGTTGTACTTTCTGAAAATAGAGGGATCTATTCTGCCAATTCTGCCAAGTTATTCTAAGGGACCACAAGTGACAACCTTCAAAAGTAAGAGGACCAAACTTGCCATTTTGCAATTTCCAGGGCCATTTTCGCCAAATTTGAAACTTGAAGGACCAATTTTGTAATTTTCTCAAACTTTTGACATTTTTCACCAAAGGACTAAATTTGACAACTTATGATTTTAAAAGGACCTTTGGTGATTTTTCTTTTGAAATTATGTTTCGTGGACTGTTTTGACAACTTTTGAAACGGGGACTGAAACTCGCCAAATCTGCAAACTTTGCTCATTTTTCATCTGATTTTAAACATTTTGCATCTGAAACATATAAAATGCACTTTTGAGATATTTTCAGTATTTTGATGCATTTCTGAGCATTTTTAAACGTTTTGCAGTTCAGATTTGACCAAAAATGATGAGTATTTACACACTCATCAGTGGGGTATGAACTCACCGTGATATGTAAGAGTTTAAAGTACTCATAAAAGTAATGAAAATAGTTTGAGCATGTATCTCCCCAAAAGTAATGAACTGTATAAAGTAGGGGCTATGAAACTCGCGGTAATCAAGAAACGCTAGAGTATTTGTGAAAGTAAATGAAAATAGTTTGAGTAATGTATCTCCCAAAGAGTTTGTAAGACAAATAAGTAATAGAAAGTAGGGCTACGAACTCACCTGGTGTGATTGGTATGCTAACAAAATGAAGTGCAAGAAAATGAGGCTCGGAAACTATCCTAATCTAAAATGAATGATATGATGTAATGTTGTGCATGCATTTCGTATGTTATTTATACCATTTGCGAGTTTTGAAAATAATACTTTTCACTAAAAAAATACTCTTTGACGCCTTGACCATTCTAAATTACTTTACAAGTATTTACGTCAAAATGTCATCCTACAATGGTTTTGTAATGATGTATAGTGAAATTATTTCCTCACTTTCGTCAGAAACAATGTCGTCGGAAATTTCATAAAATTGGCGACAAAAATGGTTCAAAAAACTAGTCGTAACGTTCCGTGCACGTCGATCGTTAGAAAACGAACTCGACGGTTTTGGAAAGTTTGTATTAAAATCTAAAAGTTTCAGTTCAGAGTTTTCGCTTTCATAAAGGTCTCGAACATAAAGATAATAAGGGTTAAAGATGGTGATTTTGTCTAATGTTGTGTAAAAATGAGTTTCTGCAAAGTTTAAGCAATCGTAATTAATTTGACATACAACCCGCTATACAAACGGTTGGTCGCTTTGAAAATATGCTTGGTGATCTCGATTTTATTAGAAGACATTTCGCTCCAAAAAAAGTTCCACATCATAGTTAAAAAAAGCCTCCAACATGGTCGTTTCAGCTATCGTAACACTTGTCTCGTAAAATAATATAGTTTTTCTAGTAAATAATAGTTACGGCAATTTTATGAAAACGCGTATATCTTGTCGTTTCAATCCGCTTTCTACGTATAATACGTCCTTAGCTTCGTATCGAAGTATACTAATATATTTTTGATAAGTCGAATTAATTTGTGAAGCTTAAGGCTCGTTTTTGACTCGCACAAACCAAAACACTTGCTTGAAATTTCAGAAAAATATATATTTCGTTGTCAAACTTGTAAAATTCATAACTTCTTCGTTTTAACTCCGTTTTAATCCGTTCAAGCGGCCACGGATTCGTTTTAAAGTATATTTTCTAAATATCAAGGCCAAAAATTCGTGCCTACTGTCGGATTTTTCAGAAAAACAAAATAAGGACAGACCACTATATATACTTGTCGGAAAATAGTTTTTCGTACAAAACCTATTCCAATCCTTCAAATCAACTCCAAAGCTAATCTAACTCTACCATACCTTCTTAGGGTGTCATGGGTTCCTAGACATCATCAAGACCAATATATACCAAGGGGATAATTATAGGATGACCTTATATATATAACTCTAAAAATCATGTAAAAATGGTATAAATCAACATAAGTCTTGCATGTTTGCTATGAAAGTGATAAAATACATATGTAATGATAAAGAAAAGATGAAAATGATAGAAAATATGCTTACAAGTTATAATGATGATGGTGTAAGTGAAGTAAAGGGTTTAACTTAACACCCTAGGTTTTTATTTCAAAACCTATTAAAGAGTGTTTCTAGATTGTAACACTTGATCTTGTAAAATTTTTGATGATCCTTCTTATCTCCTTTAGGTGGCCGGTTTATTAGAGTAGAATCAAGAGAGAGGAAACTTTTTACTTAATAGAATTATTTGAGATAGAATGAAGTGAATGAAGTGTTGGAGTGTATATCTATACTATCAGAACATAATACCACTACATTTATTGTTACCTCTCCCTCATGAACCGTTTTTGGGGGATATTTGTCAACATAATATATATTTTGGTTTTGTATATATAATATATAAATGTGTAAGTAAATGGTATAGGTAATAATAACTTGTAAAGTTGTATATACATTTGAGCATATAAGGTAGTTTTAGCTCAAAATACATTTTAAACGGATCCAAGTAATGTATTGAGGCCATATAAATTGTAAAAATACCTTTCTTGTAAAATTTTGAGTGATATAATAATTACGTGTGGGTTTTTAAGAAAACGTCGTTAATAATATAAATTTAACGATTTATATACAAAATAAATTTAAAACACTAGGTAACCTCAAAATATAGTTTTTATAAACCTAAATGTAAGATAAAAATATGTCGGGATCATTTTGTGGAAGTAACGGATAAATTTCAAAATAACCACACGCGATAACGTTTATTTAATATAAAATTTAACGCGTTTAATGTGAAATCAATTCGTGATGAACTAACATGATGCAAATGATACTAGAAATGTAGACTACACTTAGTCATATGAATGTTCGTGATGATATGATCTGAATTCGCACGCTAAACCCTTAAGGTTACGCTGAATTTCTTGAACACCAAACCTAGTTTACGATAAATTTTGAATGTGAAGATTAATTGTTTTGAGAAATGACCAAAAATTGAGAATTGTGACAATCCCTCCGGCTCTGGCGGATCATAGGACGGTTATTCCTAACCTTAGTCACCTTATAACTCCATGACTAACCTATGTTGCCATAAAAACCACTGTTGTGAAAAATCTCTCAAAGTGTTTGTGAATGAAAACATTTTAGTACCACTGTTGAGATAATTTTGCATAAATACTCCCCCTCCACATGTGCTTAAGAGTTTTAACGGTTAAAATGCACAGTGAGGAAAGAGCGCGCACATTTTGAATTGATTCACTCAAGATAGACAATCCCCCGCGAGACACGGTTACGTGGCATAGTTAAAGAGTTGCATTGTCAGCTTTTAGGTGACGACTAGCTCTAATAACTACCTTGAAGGTGTAGACAATCCTCGAAAGGTCGTCAAACCCGTCAAAGTTCATGTTTATCAAGAGTTTCTCGAATGGTACATTCTACTCAGACAAGTCATTTGCGAGACACGTTTACATCACTAGCGAACTAGCTTGAAATTATTACCCGTCCCGACAAGTTTTCGAGTTACTAACAGTTAAGCATCGTCAATCTTGGTTAAGTCTGAGCACAAAGATTCATTAGCATTTACACAACATATTTCTTATCACATATTTTCTCCCCCTCAAAAATGGCATATTAAAGTGTTATTTTTGAAAAGTTGAGAATAAATATGACCATTTCGAGTGTTGCGGGAAGAATGACTACTGAGAACAATTTTTGAACAAAGTTTTGATTCAAGTACTCCCCCTCAACGAGTGATATAAACGGTTGAGGTTTTGAAAATCATAAGGGAAAGTACTTGTTCTTTTGAGCAAAACCTTGAAAAGTGAAAGGTTTGATAGGTTTTACTCAAAAGTAAGAAGCTTTCGCTCCTTTTATAAGGATTGTGGCACTGAAGCGTACCACAGGGTCCTTTATTTACAAGTACGGGTTGTACACTGTAATGTGTGCACAAGCCATTGACATAATTAATCAAACATCCAAAATGATATGAAGAAAACAAGTCAAGGGGTAACAGGAAGTGCAGTGATGTTCCCAGGAGTGTGCACAGGGCGTTGAAATCCGGTTATGTTTCTCCTGGGTCGACCACCGACATAACTCTCCAATCGTCTGAACTGATCCCTTCGAACAACCGTTCATCAATCATTGTGATGATCCGTCTCACATCCCTCCTTTCCTGAGAATTCCAGCGCTTTGGAGACCCAATTTTCTGGCGTATATCCTTCAACCTGTATGCCAATCCATCCCTAACCAGCTTCAAAGTATGATCCCGAACTTGTGGAGTTCGCTACACGCCATTAAGCAGTTTTTTTGAAGTTCACTACGGTAAACAACGCCGAAAGGTTTGCTGATGAGTGTATATTGAGATAGCTGGTTGATATCGGGAAGATCAAGCTTTGGAGGAGTGAAGTTGACACGCGTCTGATAAGATTCAACAGCCAGCTGGAGATCTTCTACCCGTTCCTTGATGACAATCCGTCTTATGAAGATGAGAAGTGACTTGATAATTTACGTGTACTGCAGTTGAGAATTGTCTCATGCGACCCTGTACCTTGGCAAGGTACATGTCTTCGATGTCATTGAGAGACAAATTCTCAAAGTCAGCCTCAGAGAAAGCATAGTCCCGTTCATCTTGTCGTTTGACTACGATCTTCTTTAGGAATGTGTAGTCCCACTTAGAACTATGCACAGCATGTTGAGACTTCTGAACCTGACAGCTTCTATAGTAGATTCGTCGGCGTTCTGGCCAGTGATGAATCCCATACAATGCATCTCGGGCGTATGCCTCCACTGTGTTGGAGAACAAGTGATTGGCACGTTCCTCAATGGCTATGCAGTTTGAATAGACAGCTGCTGGGAATGGAAGTGTCAACGACGTAGCATATTTTCTTGAATCATCATCACCGTGTATAAGAAATCCAGTCTTTGTTGAAGAAGTATCTGAAAGGAATCCTTGGTTCAGCTGGTTGTCCAAGTGTTGGTAGAGGTTTGGTCCAATCGGTGTAGTATGGAGGGTTGTCCCTTTGTGTGAAGTCAATGTTTGCTTCCGGGTTGAGCCAATCCATTTGTTAGACATAGCTCGAGCAATGTTTTCGAGGTGATATTCGACCTCGAGGGCACTTTCAGAGCTGTCTTTTAGAAGTTGAAATGCTTCATTTTTGATTCGCTTCAGCTCATATTTCGTCATTTTCTTCACATGGAACTTTTCTTGCAGAATTTTGCATGCTCCAATGTAGAACCGTCTACCAAATTCTGACCTTCTTCAGGGTAGGGAGTGTTGTTAACAAGGTTAGCAAACCATTCAAATTCCTCTGTTTTATCGTCATCTAGCCATGATACGACGTCAGTTTGAGGCGTCTTCTTCTTTTTCGAAGGCCTAGATGATGATTCTGGTTTCTGAACTTGTTTGGGAGAGGTGGGTTGTTGTAGGGGCTCAAGGACCTCTTCATCGTCACCACCCGTATACTCAAAGTGATCATCGGTTTTCTGAGTCGGGGGTGGTAACTCGGAATCGTCCTGAGGTTTTTCAGTAGAAGAACGAGGAGGAGATTTTTGTTGAACAGGAGGCCGTTGTGGAGGAGGTTGCATCAAAGAAGATTCACCAGAATGCTTCTGACGTTTAGGTGCAGAGTCTTTATCCTTATCCTTGTCTTCATCGTCTCTAGGACGTTTAGACCTTTCAGCTTCAAATCTACAAGCTTCTTGAAGTTGGTAGTCCAGCAATGCTTGAAACAACTTTCCTTCATCAGAAGTAAATGTCCCAGATCGTGCAGACATTTGTGTGACAAGCTTGGCCACCAATTCATTAACCGCGAAAACTATCGGATCGGTTGGATTGATTGTGACGGTTAAGGGCGTTGATCGAATAGTTTGCTTGGCGATCTGCATGAGATTTGGATAAAGTTGTTTGGTGAACAACTCCTTTGTGACTTTAGGAACGTACTCCAGAAGGTACTTTTTCGTGTAGCCTTCGATCATTTCGTTCAGTTCCTCTTGACGGTGATTTTCATGAATTCCTGAACAAACTTCCTTTCTCCTTTTATCTTTTCATGCTCGTCATACATATGCTGTATGTGATCAGCAAAGAAATTTAGCTTTTTGTTGAGCACGTTTTTATTTCTGACTTGTTTGACAGCTTTGGTAATCCTTCATGAGCTTGAGAAATCCAAGATTTAGATGGTTTCTTCACGGATTTGGATGATGATTTGGTTGACTTCTTTGATGGTGGTGGCGAGGAGTGAGAAGACGAATTTGATGATGAAGAGATATGAGGAGACTCTGGATCCTTCGGAGGTTCAGAGGTTTCTTCCTTTGATCGCGCAGGACTATCTAGAAGAAACGTATCATAATCAACATCTTGATCTTTTTCGGACTTCTCAGTTTCCGGTTCCTCAACCTCATATTCGATAGTATCCTCCACAAGCTTTTGTTGTTGCATAAGAGTGGTGGCACCAGCTCCCTTATCGGGTTGATTAACCGCATCAGGAGAAGGTTCAGAGTGGGCAACACCACTTGATCCTCCGGGACCACCCATTTGGTCTTTAGCAAATTCTTCAGCTTTTTGAAGGTGTCTAACGATATTAAACTTCTTCCTGTATGATATATCCAGTTGCTCTTTTTCTTCATATGAGCTTTCATCATACGGTACAAGTACAGGAGTCTTCCCCTTTTCTTTGTCAGCTGGCGGACTTGGAGGTTTAGCTACTGAAGGAGGTGTTACGGTTGCAGATTCAGAGTAGGTAATCTCTTCATCTGTGTCAGTACCTTCAGAGCTTTCGTCCACAAGCTTTCTTTGCGGTTCAGGTGTGGGAATAGGTTCAGCTTCCTTTACGGGAACAATCCTTTTACGAGGAGGATTCCTTTTGGGAAGCTTCCTATAAATATCTGTACTTGTAACACTTCCAGCACTGCCTCTTCTGGTCCTTCGAGTAGGTGTACCAGAAGATTTTTCATCCAGATGACCAACTTTGCCTTCTTTTACGGCTAACCGATACCTTTTATATGTTTCAAGCTTTTTGATTTCGGTGGTTAGAAGGTGATCAGGTAAAACCGAACCCTGTTTCTTTGTTGACGATTCTTTGATTCTGACAGATAGTATGGGTTCAGTCAATATGTCGTGATTATCTGGGTCATTGAGCCTCATGGGTATATCAAGATGAAGTCAAGTGCTCTCTGGATCAACAGTTTGGTGTATCTGACATAGGGAATCTTGGAGCCAAGCTTCTTGTGAAATACCATCATGTCCTCCCATATCAATGCTTCGATTTCAATGTCCTTCTTGTTGATCAACGACCAGAAAATTTGAAGTTCCATGAGCTTGGGATGCTCATAGCCACTGTCACGACCGGAGACCGATTTGGTGATGATCATGTAGAGTGTTCTCCATGGTTGAGGAATATTCTTCAGCTCTACGTGAGAGTGCTTAGTAATGATTCCTGAAGCTTCATCATAACCAATATCTATTAAGAATTTCAGAACTATCTCTTCAGTAGGGGTAGCAAAGAAGTCGGTTGGAGCGATGTCAGGAATGATGAGAACAGCCCGTAAGTCAGCAGGAGTGATAGTGACTTGTTTGTGATTAAGTGTCACATTCACTGCACTTTGACCAGTGATCCTCTGCATAGAATCCCAGAATTGTTGAATGTAGACCTCTGGAACTGTGGCAGAGTGTGAGAGCATGTTCTGGTAGGGATGATTCCTGAGAATATCCACAACAATCAAGCAGGAAGATTCTGAGCAAGTGAGGGTATCAAAGTCAACCCTAAGGTTGTTCTTTCCAATCTTTCTCGGATAACCCTCGGGAAAGATATCAGCAATTGTAAGAACTTCTGATGCATCCACAATCATTTGTTTAGCCATGTCGTGATCTGAAATAACATTAGCCAAAAGAACCAACATATCGAAAGACATAGTGTTAGTCAACAGAAGGTCTTATTGTCTAGCTATTGAATGTACAGTGTCAATGATTGTTACGAGTCCTAAGTCACTTGTTTGTTCAATAGTTCAATGATGTCGTGAAATTTTTCGTGAGTTAGTTAACTTTAAGTTTTAAAGTTTATGTTATCACTTATTGTTCACAACATATCAAACGATTAATTTTATTAGTAACATTATTGGATTCGTGACGTTATGATTAGTTTATTTACAAGTTTGTACACGTAACAATTCATTATGAAGGTCAAATCAGGCTTAAGCGTAGTTTTGGCAAAGTTAAGCGTAAGCAGTGATGATATACGCGTAGACGATAGCTTACGCGTAGGATCCAACTTACGCTAAGAAATGTTACGCGTAGGAAAAGGGGACCTTATGCGTAGAGCTTACGCGTAGGCGTATATAAAACCTTACGCGTAGGCTTACTCGTAAGAGTAGACCTTATGCGTAGAGGTCACTGTTTACGCATATCCTTCACAGGATACGCGTAGTCCCATTGTAGAACCTTACGCGTAATGGTTATGCGTAGAATTATTCTTACGCATAACTTGACTACGCGTAGGTAATCCTTATGCGTAGAGTTGCAAATGACCTTGATTCTGAATATTTTAGCGTAGCAAAGCCTGAAATAAGTTCATCAAAACATCAGAGTTAACACAAAACATCATTTTATCAACAAATTATGGCATGAACATTCATAACACAGTTACGCGTAGAAAGTCATACGCGTAGGTCAAATCCCTAAGGGTTAAGATTTACGGTTTATAATTTCTAGCCATGGGAATTGCACCAAATAAATTCTGGTAGTTCTAAGATGTGTTGAGAGTCTATAAACCAAGTTATAACATCTAACTCGTTGTGAATCAAATTTACCCAAAGTTATGAACATTAAACCCTAACTTCAAATTGACAAACAGTTAGTGTTTCTGGGTGGTTAACAACCATGGAAATCATCAATTCAACCTCATATGACCATAACCTAACAATCTTTTAGACCAAAACACTTCACATTTGGAAAAACCCAAATCGACTCATGAACCCTAATTTTCAAAATCGTTAGTAAGTGTTCTGGGTGGGTTTAATGGTTAAAATGATATCCTTGATGTATTAGAAGCATTTTGACACTATCCATTTAACCAAAAACACACACATAATGATTATGTGTTCATACGCTTATGCGTAGAACACATAATCACGCGTAATTTTTAGCCGTAGGATTTGCATGAAATTAAAAACCTAGCTTAAAACATGTTAAGAGATCGTAAACCACTTACAAATGATGATCAAAACAACGGATTTCTTGGTTCAATCTTAGGCGTAGGATAGTATTTTGTGGTATTAAATGTGAAGTAAAAAGTAGGTGGAGGTGTTTTATAAAAATAACTTTAACATTTTGACAGTTTTGGTCCCTCCACCTTTTTCTTTTTCATACAAAGCCTTTTAACTTCCATTTTGGTTACCAAACAAAGATTTTAAGAAAGAAACTTTGACGACACTCCCCTTCAACTTAATAAATGATGAAAGGTTATAAATTTTAGTCCGAGGAGTGTCAGTTTAACCAGAAAAGTTCACCACTATTGATAAAAGAAACAACCGAGATAAGATAACATGCAAGTACACGGATGATTTGAGACGGTTAAGTATTAATTTTCTCCCCCTCAACACTAGATCAAAAAAATATTGAATTTTGAAAGATTATAGAGTTGACGGAAGAAACGTACTTGCAATGTTGAAAGAAAATAGATAGAAGAATATTTTTGTTGTTTTATCAGGTTTTATACTTTTGTATTTTGTTTTTGAAAAGATATTTACAAAAGAGATTTTGGTGTTTGACAGGTTTTTAAGACTGTTTTAGGAGGTCATCCCATTCCTCTTGAGTCAAACACCGCATACCAATCCGGTGGACCAACTCATTAAACCTAGCGGGAGGCAAGGCTTTGGTGAGAAGATCTGCCAATTGGTATTCTGTACCCACAAAATATAATTCAACAGCACCCTGTTCCACGTGGTCCTTGATGAAATGATATCGAAGATCGATGTGCTTTGATTTCGAGTGCTGAACTGAGTTGCACGAGATTGCAATGGCACTCCGATTGTCGCAGTACATCGGGATTCTGTCAAATACGTAACCATAGTCTTTGAGTTGTGTTCTCATCCATATGACTTGAGCACAACATGCGGACATGGCTACATATTCTGCTTCGGTTGAGGACAGCGATGTACAATCCTGCTTCTTCGATTGCCATGACACCAGTTTATCACCAAGAAATTGTAAAGCTCCTGAAGTACTTTTCCGTGAGTCTAAGCATCCTGCGTGGTCAGCGTCTGAAAAAGCGATTAGTTCAAAACCAGAATCCTTCGGATACCAGATCCCCAAGTTAATGGTTCCCTTTATGTATCGGAGGATTCTTTTAGCCTCAGAGAGGTGGTATTCAGTTGGTCGCGACGATAACCGAGAGCAAAGATACGGCAAAGACAATATCAGGTCTGCTAGCTGTTAGATACATGAGAGACCCAATAATACTACGGTATTTTGTAGGGTCCACCAATTTCCCATGTAAATCAGCGTCTAGCTTCTTGGTATGAGCCATTGGTGTGGCATAGGTGTCACAGGTTTTCATTCCAAATTTGTTTAACAATTCAAGGGCATATTTGGACTGACTCAAGAAAATACCACGGGGTGATTGATGAACTTGCAGTCCAAGAAAGAATGTGAGTTCACCCATCATGGACATTTCAAAATTTTTCTTCATTAGTTTTGCAAAAGCGATTGAAAACTTTTTATGTGTAGAGCCAAAAATGATGTCATCCACGTAAATTTGAACAATTAAGATATGTTCCCCGTGATATTGTATAAAAGAGTTGGGTCAACCGAACCTTTGGTGAAATTATTAGCAATGAGGAAGGATGATAGCTTATCGTACCATGCTCGAGGAGCTTGTTTGAGACCATACAGAGCTTTGTTCAGTTTGTAGACGTGATTCGGAAACTCAGGATCAACGAATCCATCTGGTTGGCTGACATAAACCGTTTCTTTAAGTTGTCCATTGAGAAACGCAGTTTTGACATCCATCTGATAGACCGTCATATTCATATGAGCCGCGAACGCTAGAAATATCCGAACAGCCTCAAGACGAGCAACCGGAGAAAAAGATTCTTCAAAGTCAATACCCTCTTCCAGACGATAACCCTTAGCCACTAGACGTGACTTATTTTTCTAACATTTCCTTCAGTATCCAATTTGTTTTTCCAAATCCATTTGAGACCAATGACGTAGACCCCTGTTGGTCTTTCAACCAGTTCCCATACTTCAAGACGTTTGAATTGGTTGAGTTCTTCTTGCATGGATTCAATCCAGTTGTCTTTTGTCATTGCGTCTTTGATGTTTTTAGGTTCAGATTGGCCGACAGTGAGTGCATAAATGCAATGTTCACCGTCTGTGTGAAGACGTTGTCTTGTAACGACTGGTTGATTCGGGTTGCCAATAATGTTTTCCAGAGGATGGTCTTTCGTCCATCTATGTGTGGAGGGTTGATGTTGATATACATTGTGCAGATTCTGAGGATTCAAATTGTTTGTTGAAGATTCCGCGACATCTGGTGCAGCAGTCTCGTTAGCAAACGGGTTGAAGAACGCATTTGGATCAAAATCTGCAGGTGGGGGTACTACATTCAGAATATCATCAGCAGCTTCATCATTGTTGGAAGCGGTTTGTTCAACTGTTGTGGTGGAGTCAACTGGTGTAGGTGCATCTACAACAGTAGTTGTTGTAGCAGGTGTACCAGGTAAAAGAGTATTATCAGGTTGAGCAACGGAAACAGCGGATACACCTGGAGCACGTTCATCAATATCGTCGCTGAACAGCGGAGCAAATAACCTTTCCATTTGTTGACGAGTAAGTCGGGGGCTTTGTGCAGCTGATGATGGGGTTTGGGGGAAGTTTAAGCGGTTGTGACCGGGTTCTAAGCTGTTATACTCAGAAGCCATTTCCGTAAGTTCATCGAAATGAGCATGAATCGTTTCCATCACCTGTTTTGTACGACGATTCCAGATTCGGAAACCTTTGGAATTATCACAGTATCCGATAAAGACTCCAATGTCAGCTTTGGCTGTGAGCTTTCCAAAGTCATCACGATCATTATTCGGATAGCAAAGAGATCCAAATACATGAAAGTGTTTTATATTCGGTTTTCTGTTATGGACGAGCTCGAAAGGTGTTTTGTTGTGGCGTTTTGTAATCATAGAACGGTTTTGAGTATAGCATGCAGTAGATACAGCTTCTGCCCATAAGTAATCTGGAAGTTTAGCATTGATTAGCATTGTTCTTGCAGCTTCCACTAACGTTCGGTTTCGTCTTTCGACAATTCCGTTTTGTTCTGGTGTACGTGCAATAGATGTCTGATGCTGAATTCCCTCTTTCTCATAAAATTCACGAAGAGTTTGATTAACAAATTCAGTGCCTTTATCTGTTTTGATTAGTCGAACGGTGTTTCGTAGCTGAACTTGTATTTTCGTGAGAAAGGTGATGATCATTTGTGGAGCTTGATCTTTGCTTCGAAGAAAGTAGACCCAAGTCCAGCGTGAATAGTCATCAACAATTACTAAGATGTAGCGTTTGCCATTGATCGTTTGCACGCGCATCGGGCCACACAAATCCATGTGAAGAAGATGAAGCACATGCTGAGAGCTGTGTTCCACCTTTGAAGGAAAATGAGCACGAGTGCTTTTGCCTTGTTCACAAGCTGAGCAAAGATGATCTTTAGAATACCGAAACCGTGGAAGTCCTTCAACTAGTTTGTGTCGAGCAAGGTTGGTGATGGTTTGAAAGTTTAGATGTGAGAGACGACGGTGCCATAGCCAGGATTTTGTTGATGTTGCCTTTGAAAGTAAACATATAGGAGATGAAGCAACCATGTCTTTCATAGAGATAGTGTATAGACTAGAATTACGCGATCCAGACATAAGGTCATTTCCTTGTAGATCACGAATGAAACAAGTTTTCTCCCGGAAAGCAACCTCCAAGTCTCCATCACAAAACTGACCTACTGAAAACAGATTATGACCGAGGCCTTCCACATAGTAAACCCTGCTAATTTCGATGTTCCCATTGACATAGTCTCCGTAGCCCATGATAGCTGCGAAGTGATCATTCCCGAACCTGACAGTGCCAATGAACTTTGCAATAAAGTTTGATAACAGTTTAAGATTGCCTGTCATGTGTCGGGAACATCCGCTATCAACAATCCAGAGAATGATCTGTATCACCTGCATTACACACAGACGACACAGATGG
Organism: Chrysanthemum makinoi; assembly: GCA_910596185.1. NCBI lineage: Eukaryota > Viridiplantae > Streptophyta > Magnoliopsida > Asterales > Asteraceae > Chrysanthemum > Chrysanthemum makinoi. The sequence continues at coordinate 179,880,485 of OU343223.1, forward strand.
AATAGAAGTAGATTTGGAACCCGAATGTTAGAGGGTTCCGTAGCAGTTATAGTAGATATACACACATCAATAGCTTTAGGTATCCACTTAAATCCTAGTGTGTTATATATCCATTTCTGCCATCTCCAACTAGTATTTGCTTTAGTCTTAGTGAATGCACTAGGTGGTACTACATTCCTAGGAGGTGACACAGGAGCTACAGGGACAGCAATGCGTTTTTTAGAATCTAAAGATGGCGGTCTACCAAGCACAGACTTAGTGGGCCTAGAGGTATTCCGGTTCTTAGGATTCCTTAAACGAGAGATGATAGCTTTAGCAACACATTTATCATGGCAATCAGAATTCATACTTTTACCACAAATAACACAAGGTGCATCAGACTGAATATCAAAAGTACTTAACGGTTTAGCATTCGTTACATCACTATTTCTATTACATTTGCCAGACGCAATATCTATAGTGGAGGCAACGTGAGTCTTATTCATAGTCCTAGGGTGTTCTTCTACTTTAGCATTCTTGATTGATCTTTTCTTAGGTCGCAACTTCCTATTCTTCGATTGAGTGCTCCTAGGCTGTGAAGTGCGGACGTTGGGAAAAGGCTCAACTATTCCTGTTTCAGTAGAAGGAAGCACGTTAGCTACTTGTGATTTGGGAGTAGAAATTCTAGGTTCATGAGTACTAAGTGTTACTGGGGCTAATCTCTTAATGATGGTTGGCGGAAGTTGTTCATACTTTCCTAACATTTCTCTTAACTTGAGGATAGTGTGAATCAGATCTTGATTTTCAGAACATTTCCAGCAAAATGCATAACTGCTTTAGTGTGTGCAAGATAATGATCAAGTTCATTTGATGCTTCATCACGAGTCTTTTTGAGTAAATCAAATATGACACCATATTCCTTTTTAACTTTTAAAAGTTCTTGTTCATATTTTGAGATTTGACACTTAAAAAACACGTTTTGATCATCCAATTGCTCAATTTTATGATCAGAAGATTTTGCACGCAACTGAGCGATTTTGTGTTGAAAATCCTGTTGTTGATCATGAATATCTTTTTGACACCAATTAAGACGACGAATTGCATTTGAAAGTTCGTTTGACAATCGTTTGTTTTCAACTGTTAAGGACTAGATCTGAAGCACATTATCAGTGTTCTCAACATTTATCACAGGTTCAACAGTATCAGCAGAGGTATGTTCAAATGCATATGACAAAGAATTCTCTAGCACAACATTATGGACATCAGCACAGATGACATCTTCCAAGAGTCGATCAACATCTTTTCTCAACAGTTTCTTTTTACGTTTAGTATTAGAAATAGATGTTTCTGTTTTCTCGAAAACTACCTTCATCACTCCAAGTTCCTTATGAAAATCCTTTTCCCAGGCTAATGCACAATTTTCAAATTTTTAACGTTAGGTAAAATTTTTCGAAAAATGTCTCTTTGTTCGCGCGCCAGAGGCGATTGAAAGTGATCAATTTTGATTTCAGAACGATATTCTATCTCATGTTGTAAAATTTTGAGGTCAGCCATGAAGATGTCAAAATATCTAAGAATTTTTCGATTTTCAGGTTTTGAATTTACTTCACTGATGGAAGGTAAAGGACCATAAGTTTGTACATAATCTGGTTAGGGATTAACATTAGAAGACTCAGGTGTTTTGATGATAACCCTTGGTGTGTTAGAAGAATCGTTGGGTGTGACGAAAGTGACCGCTTTTGAATAGTTAAAAGGTTTGTTGTAAACAACTTTTACTAATTTTGATCGACTCTCGTCTTCTGCATCTAATTCCTCTTGACGATGATATTCAACAACATTCATACAGAATTATCAACTTTATATTCTGCACTGGAAACTTCAGGATTTGGTTTGAATGCTTTTGTTGAAAGCTTAGGTTTGTAATCAGCAAGATTCGGTCCATATCCATTTGGATTGGGTTTTAAAGTAAACTTTTCAATGGTTGTGACTGACTCGCCATGTTTGTAAACAACAGTTTTAAACTCTTTAAGTTTGTTTTGCAGGCCGATGATTTCTTCAAGATGATCATCTATTCGTTTCGTTGAATGCTTTTTGTATGCAGAGAACTGTTTTTGACAAGTTAACAACTCAGCCTTAGCTTTTTGATTTTCCAAGGTGAGAGCGTTAATTTGCTTTTTATGTTCATGTTTCAGTTGTTCTATTTCGGACAACAAAGCATTCTTCGAAGCGGCTAGATCACGCATCTTTTGATAAGATTTTGCAAAGGCTGCTTCAAAACCGTTTTCACGTTTTTCTTGAGTTTTGAAAAAGTTGAGTTGCTTTTGTAAACATTCAAAATCCTTGGTTAACAATGCATTTTTGCATTTCAAGTCCTGATTAATGGCATGACATTTTTCCACTATGGTTTGTTGGTCTTGTATTAAACGAGCAAAATCTGGATGAGGCAAAAGTTCGGCTTGTTCAACGTGAGTCTCAACATGATCATTATTGAGATCTTCAAGTATAACCACGGAGTCAATTTGATTATCAAGGGAGACCGTTTGGTCATCTTGATCGTCAAATATAACTACGGGGTCTAGTTGAAAATCGTCGGAATGAGATGTCGATGGCTCATTTTGAACATGCTGAGTCTTGCCGGATTCAGATGTTGGCGGAGATAGTAGATCAGAGATAATATGGTTTGTTCGGGTACCTGAGACAAGCCATCAGTGTCATACACTGGGCCTGTGTCACTCATGTGTAATTCATGCATATTAGCCATCAACATAACAGCTGCATTGGCCTGCAAGTCCTCCATATCATCATCTGAGTCTGCATTTGCCATAAAACTCTGTTCTTTGTCTGTGAGAGATCCACCAGCTTCATCCTTAAGAGCCAAAAGAAGAGCCTCTTTGAAATAAGCACTGCCCCTAGTCCTTGGCTTTGGGCATGCATTAGCCAGTGTCCCTTCTCATTGCAGTTGTAGCATCGAAGACCATTTAACCCATTCTGAGCATTTCCTTGTTCCACCACTGGAGCTCGATTGTTATTCCTACCCACAACATTAAACCCTTGACCACCGCCCATCTGACGACCATAAACACGATTCTGAACTTCAACTCGTCCATTGTTCACAACAGCTTGATTCCTTGTATTAGATGAGGAACGAATACGGTTGTTGGATTTGTTGGTATAACGGCTAAAGGCATTAGCAATCATAGCAAATCCTTGTTGCAGTGCTTCGAACGGATCAAATTCCTCATTAGCTTCAGCTTGAGTATTGTTGGTGTTGTATGGAACCAATTGAGTTTGTTGAGATGGAGGTTGTGAAGGATCATGTGGTGTGATTGTAGCAGTTGGTTGAGTTGCTGGTTGAGGAGAATAACTATTTTGAGCATATAAGGCAAGTTGTTGATTTTCCGGATGTGTCGGAGGAGCAATTTGAGCACGGAGAATCCTTTCCCTATCAACTTCCTTTTCGTGAGGTTTCAAGTAATCGCAAATCCGTATGTAGATTGATGCATGTTTTTCGCTTGACGGAGAAAAATGACATACTTCTCCCATTCAGGACCAAGACTACTCAGGAACTTTGTATTCACTGCAATTTTAGGCATATTGATGTTGTGTTTATCCAAATCATTGATGATGTCTGAAAATCGGTGATGATAGGACTCGAGTGTCTCTCCAGGTTCAATCATGAAGTGTTCATAAGCCAAGTAAATTTTGGATTCCAAATCTTCCTGATTGAGTACAGATCCTTCCATAAGAAGACGAATATGATCCTACATTTTCTTTGCAGTCTTTTGAGCATCAACACTACGAAGAATTAGGTTGGTAATCCTAGGAGGATATATTCCATTGCAAGCTCATCTGCTTCATAGTGTAGAAGTTCTTGAGGATTCAAGTCTGCAACAGTAGCAATGTTCGTTTGTTCATCTCTTGGTGGTATGGCATTTGGATCTCGGGTACAATGACAGTAGGCATCTCAAATGGACCTTCCAAGATAACCTTCTTTAAGAACTTTCCATGTGGCTTCTTTAGATCACAAAACCTAAAGAACCTTATTACCCATTGATCGTAGTTTCCTGGAGTGAGCATTGGAGGTCTATCAAGTGATCCAGCCTCATGAATTGATTGTTGGCTGCTTAAAGTTTCAAACATCTTTGCAAACCAAGTGGGTTCCCTCATAGTGATCCTTGATGGATGTTGATTAACGTCATTTGTGTACGGTTGAACTTGAAGACTTGGTGGTGGTTGAACCATTTGAGGTTGTGGATTTGCAGCAAGTTGTGGAGTATGCTGTTGGTTAAATTGTTGTTGATAAATTGCTTGTTGTTGATTCCATTGTTGATGTTGTGGAGTAGTTGTTGTTGACGTTGAGGATGAGGATAAATGTAAGGGAAATAGTTAGAGTATGGTGGTTGTGACATGTTGATAAACTTGTGTTGGTAAAAATGGATCTTTGTAGTCGAATGAACCTTTGTTGATGAAGTATCCTTAGGCGTAGAAAAAACAAGAACCAAGTAGCACTTATGCGTAAAAAAACACCAAAGTTACGCGTAACAATAATGAGTTACGCGTAGGATTTAGCTTACGCGTAAGTAGGAAAAAACACTAAAGTTAGGCGTAGACAAAAGTTAGGCGTAGAAAGTTAGGCGTAGGATTTTCTTATGCGTAAGACTGGGCTTAGGCGTAAGGAAGATCTTAGGCGTAGGATTTCTACGCGTAAGCTTATGCTTATGCGTAATTTTAGGATTTTTGCCCAAATGATCTTTTACACTATCACAGTGCAAAAGATATCCAAAGTCGACGTATTTTCAGACTTATCCAAGTAAGAAAACACGGAATAAACCACGAAAATGAAGATCAAACCAAGGAGGCACTTACGCGTAGTTTTAGGGTTTTACTACGCGTAGGTTTACTCGTAATTTTGATTTCGGCCAAAAGTGTTTCTAAACCAGTTTTTGTGTGATAAAATAGCTTTAATAACACCAAAAGACACAAAAGTGTGAAACTTGATGAACCAAAACCTCTAAAACGTTATGCGTAGACTACACCCACGAATAAAAACTAGCTCAAAAACAATGATCCACGCATAAAGTTTGAAACTTTTTGCCAAAAACAAGTATTTAAACACCTTAAAACGTTGAAAGTACAAGAATCTTGGATTAAAAAGTGTAAAAAACCAAGTTTTTAAGCGAACCAAAGAATACGGTAACTCTACGCGTAAGACCAAGAAAAAAATCTTCAAAAACAAACTTGTTCACCCAAATATTTGGCGATTGATACCACTGTTAGGCCACAAGGTTTACCACACAAGCTTATATAAGAGATATAGGAGGAGATTGAACAAGATACCAAACACACACACACGATATAGTGAACACGGTTATGCGTAGAGCATATGTGAAAGGAATAACTTGAACAATCAACCTTCAAATGAAGGTTTACATAAGGTATTTATAGGCAAGGAGCTAGGGCAACACACCTACTCCTTCCCTTTCTCCTATGGGCTTGAGCCTAAGCTCATGGGCCTTCTACATAAGCTTAAGGCTAATAACAAACATAAAGGCCATACTAAGCTAACTATTACATATGAGTAACTAACACTTGAATAAGGTTTAGGAGTGATTCCAACAGTCGTTGAAAGCGTTAGCGCTGCTATAGCACAGCATGCCGCTGACACTGCTAGAGCCGAAGCTGAACGCATTGCCGAAGCTGAACGAATTGCCCAAGAGGCACGTGAAGCTGAAGCTGCTGCAAGAGAAGCTGAAATTGCAAGACAAGCTGAGATTGCAAGAGAAGCTGAAGTTGAAACTGAGCGTGTTGCCCAAGCAACACGTGAGGCTGAAGATGCTCGTCTTGCTGAGGCAACTCGTGTCGCAGAAGCTGCACATCTTGTTCAAATGGCAAACTCAAATGCAACTAACACTCCGACAAATCAAAGTGAGTCTTCTGTAGCTCGTAAGTGTAGCTACAAAGATTTCATGAACTACAAGCTGACATTCTTCAAGGGCACTGAAGGTGCTATTGGTTTACTTCATTGGTTTGAGAGAACCGAGACTGTATTTCTACTAAGTGACTACACAGATGATTGCAAAGTCAAGTTCGCAACTGGAACTTTGCTAGAAGATGTTGTTGATCCCAGTTGAGCAAACGATCCTTTATAGAAACTGACTTAAACAATATTCTATTAAACACTACGCGAATATAATGTTTAATCTTAAGAAGAAGAACAATAATAAACACTTAACACCTCAATATTATTAATACAAATACTCTGAATAGTATTAGGGTTTTACAACGTTGTAGTGTATCGACTTTAGATATATCAAAAACACGTATATCTAACTCTAACCTAGGACCTCCTTTTATAGGCTAAAGAGTCCTTTACAATATACAATACGTAACCTACAAGATAAATATCTTTTCCATATTTATCTAATACAAAACATTAAACCGACATATCTAACTAGCAGTGCTTATATTACATTAGCAGTGGTTACATGAGACTACTAGCCGTGGATTAACATAGCAGTGGATTCTTTTCTTCTAGCCGTGGTTCCATACTTAGAATAATTCCTTTCATAGGAACCTAAAACCCAACAATCCTCCCCTAAACTTGATATGTTCTAACAGAATTATCAAGGTTCCTTTAAGCTTAAAATTTTTAACTTTGAGGATGTATCCAAACACTTATCAGGTTTATGTATTTTCTCATATTTCAGCAGCAACCTGTAAGCTTGATCATCATAGGGTTTCTGAAACTTTAAACCACCAGGCTGTATCATCTGAGGAATAACCCCTGGATAATTACTCAGTTTAGGATAATCACTTTCTACTAACATATGAATAATTTCTCCAGAAACTGTTAACACATAAACTCCACAAGACTGATATAGATGCCATCTTGTAACCTTGCCATTGTAGAGTCCTTTCCATTCTGGTTCATCATGAGTAGGTTCAAACAAGATCTTCATATTATGATACATAATCCTCTCATGATAATCATTTGGACATGAATCACCAAATTTGTCCTTGTAAAGCTTCCAAATATTCATCAAATCATCTCTATTCATGTAGTGAAGCATTTGTGAAAATATAACAAACTCATAAACCTCACCATTGATTCTTTGAAACTTCCAACATCCTTCACTTCCATTAACTTCAAATGTATAAGAAACAATTTGATGATCATCGGTAAGAGACACTGCATTACTCTCCTATGGCTCAATCACTTCATCCACTTTTTGTTTCTTAGAACTAGATTCCTCCTGAATAGCAGCTTTTCTCTTTTGTATATTTTGTATCCATTTTGCTTCTTTCTCAGAATTCATGGGGATGAAATCATCACTTCTTCTTTTACAACCTTGATAAATCTCCTCAACCTGCTCTTATGTACACATTCTTAAATTAACACCAATATGCATGTCCATGTGCCTGATAACCTTCATCATTTGATTTCTCATTTCAGTCTTTGTAGGATGTTTCTTCCATTTAGCTTGAGTTTTCTCCTGTCTTATCTTTCTTGCCCTTTCAGTCAACACCGCGGACCTTGTACCTATGTCTAATTGTGCCCATTCAAGAGTAGTGTATTCTGTCCTTATCATTTCAGAGGCTTGAAGGAAAGGTTGTTCCAAATTCCACTCTTCAATCAATTTCTGAGTAGCTTCCTCTTCCTCTTGTTTTTGCTTCTCTGCAGCTGCCTCTTCTTCAGCTTGCAATTTCTTAGAAAGCTCTTCATCATGAGCAATTTTCTCTTGCCTATTCTTAATCTTCAAACATGGCTCAGCAATACCTTTCCCCTTTCCAATATCTGGTTGAACCACTTTAGTCTTTACAGGCTCACCAATTTTCAAACTTCCCAAGGGTTTAGGTACAGTTGATTTTAAAATAATAGGAACAGGTGCAATACTAGGTTCAGGGTTTGATGAGGTTTTACTTAAGTTAATCAGGGTACCAGCAGCCTCCTTCTCAACGTCTTTAGACATGGGTGGTGGTGTGACAATGGTTTTGACTATAGTAGCAATGGTTGTTATAGCAGTGGGTAAAACTGAAGTAACAGTGTTTAGAATTACCTCAGAAGTGGTTGCAATAGTTGTTTCATTTGAACTGGCAGTGGTTGCAGTAACATGAGCAGTGGTTGTTGCCTGCACTACTTCCTCCATTTTTTCTTCAACTGAAACCTTTGACGATTCAATCACTGCTTCTTTCCCATCTTTGTCAGTCACCACATAATCATCTCCATGATCCCCACTCTCCAAATCATCATCCAAGTTCAAAGCCTCCCCTGAATCAATGCAATCACCCCTCCCCTGTTTGGTTACATCCTCCAAACTCAAATCCTTTAAGGAACTTGCCTTCTTATGCACCGTCTTGGCTTTCCTAAAAGCAGTAATCCCTGGCCTCCTTAGTCTTTCCAAAACAGATACCCTGTGCTTCAACCTTCTGATATGCCTAGCCTGAAACAATGCAAGTTCCTGAAGACCAGTGATTGTATTATCCATTTTGGTACATTTAGCCATCAATTCATTCAATTTTTCAATAATATCCTCACCACTTCGACCTGTATAACCTAGTCCGAGAGGTGGATTCTTGGAAAAGTCATTTTGTACATCAACAGTACCCGTCAATTCAATATTGTGTCCCAAACTACCTCATCACTTTGAGCTGTGTAACCTGCTCCAAGAGGTTAATCATGGCATATAGAAAACATGGCATCAAACCTAGCCTAATCATCCATGCACCCTAATTTAGCCAGTTGGCTAGGGATTCCTCCACCTGTGTTAAGTTCAAGAGAACTCTCCACATTAGAAGTTGCCAGTGGTTGGGTCTTACTTATGTTTTCACTATCCTGTTCAGCACCTAAGCCTGAATCAGTAGTGAAAGCCCTTCCACTCATGTCACCTTCACCTCTTGTGACAGCCTCATTTACTACACCACTAACACCAGCCTGAGGTAGCTTGGTGCCCTTCCTCCTCCTTCTATGGACTAATATTCTTTGAGGTTCAACAGTGGATTCAGGTTGGGTAGCAGTGGTTGCAGATGTGGTAGCAATGGGTTCAGTTTCAGTGGTTTGGGTGTGTGGTGGTTCATATACCTCTGCATTCTCAGGAATTTCTGGTAAATTCAGCATATTGGGAAATAATGGTGTAATGATACCTAAGAAATTTGGATTTTGGTGCCTCATGTGTGGAAACACCTTACATAACATACGAAGTACCTTATACTCCCTTTTATGAGGGATGGGATCTCTGATCCAATTGTCTACTATCAATTGTACAAACCTAGGATATAAGTAGTATTTCCCCTTGTCCTTGATGTTCTTCAGAAAACCATCAAATACCATCCTAGACAAATTAAAGACCCTTCCTTGTGATAGAAAAATGATAGCAGTGGCAGTTCTAGAAGGAAATTAATCAAAACCTGTGGTCTTATTGCTCACACACATCTGCAAAGTATGTATCAAAAACTTCCACTGTGGTGAAAACATACCTTTAAGAAACTTAATTCTATCCCCTCTCCTCTCATATCCCATTCTTGCCAAACCTTCAAAAATCTCTTCATTTGACAAATTGACCACCCCTTCAGCATCCTCTAGTTTCAAAACCTCTCTAATCACCTCCTCTGTGACTATAATCTCATTCTCATCAACCATTGTCTTAAGAACCTCTGCTCCATCTTGGTCTTGAATCTCAGCATTCCACCAAAATTGATGAATGTAGGATTTAACTATTACAGGTGCTACAGTTAAAGCATAGTGAATAGGAGTATGTTTAATGAAGTCAATCATCTCATGGAATCCTTCTGAATGATTGTTCTTATCAAGATATGCAACAAGGTAGTGGGTCGTGGAATATAAAGTTGCCATTATGATGTGTGAGGAAATGTAATGTGGGATTTGTGAAATTATAAGTTGGGAGTGATTAGGGTTTGTGTAGGGCGCCAATTGGAAGTGTTTAAAGAGCAATTAAATGATCCGGTTGTGATTTGGGGGAATAAATACGTTTCACCAGAAAGTTTCAAAATAGCCCCTCTAATTTCCATATGAAACAAAACTGCACTAGCAGTGGATTGGCCACAACTAGCAGCGGTTAGAAATGCTCTGGCAGTGGATACATCACCAACACTCCAATCTTTTGACAAAGACTTCTGCAACAAAATTTAGGCAAAAAATAGTGATATCATGCATTAATATGAAGGATTACAAAAGATTCACATTTTTTTTTATTTTTTTTTACTATTTTTTTTAATCAGTTACACCTACAACTAAAAAATCTCCATATTTTACAATAGCTCCTTCATACCTGCACATCACAAACACAAACCAGACACTTGAAACATTGTTAAGGTTAGTAGTGGTTAGAATAACTAGAAGTGTTTTCATAATTTATACTGGCAGTGGTTAACAAAGATGCTAAACACCCAGTCAATTGTCAACTCCAAGTCATTTAAACGTCCACCAAAGTCAAAAGCTTCATTTACTCCTCAACTACTCACACCTTCATTACATTTAACCCACTGATCTCACATTAACAATATTTAAGACCATATCACTCACATATTCCTCACATTCCCAAAAACCATCTTACCAAAAATACTTACTCAGAAACCTTCTCTCTAAAAACCACCAAATCATCAAGTATGAGCAATCCAAAAGTACCTCCTCCAACAACACATGGGAAAACTACATTTCACCAAGGAAAACATCACTCTTCTTAAGAAGGACAAACCCTGCTACTGTTGGACCTTCTTCCATCCAGCAAGTGCCACAACAAGCTATCATGAAGGGATCTAGTCAAGATTTAAGCTCCATGCCAAGCTATGTGTCTCCATATGAAGACACATATGATGAAGCTTCTTCTAGAGCATTGGTTGTGCCTCCCCTTGCTTAAATACCACCTCCAGAACCCTTACCAGCTCCACCTATACAAGCACTCCTTCCAGCAGGTCCATCTTCCTCATCACCTCCCATAAGAGAGAGTGAGGGGACTTGCTTGCCCCAAAATGTGGGATGTTATTGGGGGCGGGGAGTGCAGAAAAGGATGCCAGCATGGGCCATAGCAAAGAAGCCATAGTTGGTTGGTGTGGTTGTTGTGAAGTTGTAGTCTTTAGATGGTTGTTTTATAGTTGTCGTCTTAAGTTGTACTCTGCTAGTAGGTTGAATGACATGGTTGTAACTTTGCATCTTTGAATGCAGTTTTTATCTATAATAATAATACCATGGGTCCTCTTAAGTCCATTGCATCTTACTGGTTGTGATATATTTATTTGATCTGCAAAACAGTTAGTGGAAACAAAAAGAAACAAGCAGTGGATAATACTAAACTAGCAATACTAAGATCAACCAATAACAGTGCATAACTTTTACAAAACAAATTTGAGATTTAGAGATTTATCATTCCAATACAAACTACAAGATACTGAAACCTCTCCACATCAAAAGATTTAGTGAGAAGATCAGCAACATTGAAGTCAGTGTGGATTTTAACCATTTGAATTAACCTTTTCTCATTACAATCTCTAATAAAATGATGTCTTATCTCAATATGTTTATTTCTAGAATGCAAAACAGATTTTTATAATGCATATTTACTGTTATTGTCAATGTAAATATTAGTATGCATAAAATTGTACCCAAAGTCCAACAATTGATTCTGAATCCAAAGCACTTGACCACATCAACTAGCAGCAGCCACATACTCAACTTCAGTGGTGGAATTGGCCATAATTCTTTGCTTCTTACACTGCCATGAGATTAGTCTGCTTCCTAAAAACTGACATCCTCCAGTAGTCGACTTTCTATCCAAAGCACTTGAGATTAGTCCAACAATTGATTCTGAATCCAAAGCACTTGACCACATCAACTAGCAGCAGCCACATACTCAACTTCAGTGGTGGAATTGGCCATAATTCTTTGCTTCTTACACTGCCATGAGATTAGTCTGCTTCCTAAAAACTGACATCCTCCAGTAGTATACTTTCTATCCAAACTAGCTCCAGCATAATCACTGTCTGTATAGGCCAACAAATCAAAAGCTGAATCCTTAAAATACCAAATGCCCAATTCAGGATGACCCTTAAGATATCTAAAGATTCTCTTCACAGCATTCATGTGTGATGTTTGGTGTGACTTGAAATCTTGCACACACACATACTAAGAACATAATATATGGCCTAGAAGCAGTGAGATACATCAAAGATCCAATCATGGATCTATACAGCTTCAAATCAACTTTGAGACTTCCATCATCTAGTAGCAGTGGTTTTTGAGTCTCCATGGGTGTACGAGCACTCTTTACATCCTCAAATCAAAACTTCTTCAAAATATATGCTACATACTTGTCTTGACTAATGAAGATACAATCAGTCCTTTGTTGAACCTGTAGCCCTAAAAAGAAAGTAAGTTCACCCATAGAACTCATCTGAAACTTATCATGCATAAGTTTCTCAAAGTCTTTGCATAGCTCCTTATTTGTTGAGCCAAAGATGATGGCATCAACATAAACCTGAACCAGCAATATATCATCCTTGAGCTTCTTTATGAACAAGGTCTTATCAATCAGTCCCCTTTTGAAACCATTGTCCATCAAATAAGTAGAATGGCATTCATGTCATGCCCTAGGAGCTTGATGCAAACCATACATAGCCTTTTTCACCCTGTAGACCTTATCAGGATGATCAGGATCTTCAAAATCAGGAGGTTGACATACATATACCACCTCATAAATAGTACCATACAAAAAGGCACTCTTAACATCCATTTGATACACAAAAACATTTTTGTATGAAGCATATGCTATAAACAATCTTATAGATTCAATTCTGGCAACTGGTGCAAATACTTCATCATAATCCAATCCTTCAGTTTATGTGTATCCTTGAGCAACCAACCTTGATTTATTCCTTACCACTATACCCCTTTCATCCCTTTTATTTCTGAACACCCATTTAGTTCCAATAGCCCTTTTTCCAATTGGTAGGTCAGCCAATGTCCACCCCTCTTGAAGCTTGAACTGTAGCAGCTCCTCTTGCATTGATTCAACCCATCCTTCTTCGGATAAAGCTTCTTCTACTCTCTTGGGCTCCTTTTGTGACAGAAAGCAAGCAAACAAACAGTTCTACAAGTCTTGATGGTTGTTTCTTTTGTGAAGTGACACTACAAAGAAACCCTGTTCAGGAAAGGTTTTAGTGTTCTGAGTCTTGCTTCCTGTTTGAACTGGTGTATTCAAGTTGCCAAGTATTTGTTCTTAAGGATGATTCTTATGTACTCTGGTGGTAGGAATTGGACTCTCTATGATGACAATATCCAAATTTGTAACATCAACATCATTGAGATAGTCATCCAAGTTTTCATCATCAGTGGGAGTATCTATTTCTTCCAAAGCAGGCATGTCATGATCAGTTGGATACTCATCGTCACCAAATAGTGGCTTGGCAGGGATTCCAAAGTAAGTACTGCTATTAAAATTTGCAGTAGGGGTTTCACTTGAACTAGCAAGTGTAGAATTTGGCTTAGCAGTGCTTTCTGAAATTTTCTTCTGCTTTTCAATTTATTCTACCGACACTGAGTTATCATGAAACAAGTCTTCATTATCTTGATGATGATGACCCTTGCTTCCTGAATCCAAAGTATCATCATCAGTGGGACTATTCTTTTCAATGATGGGTGAGACAGGACCAGCTTCCCACTTTTCAAGCAAATAGAATTCCTTTGAAGAATCAGCTTCCTCAGAATTTGCTTCTTTATCAGAATCCTTTTTAGTACCTGCATAAATATTAGTGGTTGTACCTGCAACGATAGGCTCATAATTCATAGACTTGGTTAGCATATCAATATTAAACAACCACTCTGGTCCTTTTGTCTCAACACTAGGAGTCTCTTCACTAAACTTAAGATGTAAGTTTTCTTCTACAATTCTAGTCCTCCTATTGTATACTCTAAAGGCCGTGCTATTGAAAGAATAGCCAATAAAGTATCCCTCATCTGCATTTTCCTCAAACTTACCTAGGTGGTCAATGGTATTTAATATAGTAACAGGACACCCAAAAGGTTTTAGGAAATCTATCATAGGCTTCCTACCATGTAACAGCTCATAGGGGGTCTTGTTATGAGGCTTTAATACCTTGCTTCTATTCTGCACATAACATGCAGTTCCTACAGCTTCATCCCAAAAGGTAGTTGGTAACTTAGATTTAGATAACATTGTTCTTGCAGCCTCAATTAGTGTTCTATTTTTTCCTCTCAGCAACACCATTTTGTTGAGGTGTCCTATGAACACTAAATTGTCTTTCAATACCCTTCTCCACACATAACCTATTCATGACATCATTCTTAAACTCAGTTCCATTATCACATCTAATTACTTTGACCTTATGGTTCACTCTATTTCCTATCTTAGTGATGAAATTCTTAAGAATCTCACTTGTTTCACTCTTAAGTGCCAGAAAGTAAACCCAAGAGAATCTGCTATAATCATTAGTGATAACTAGGCAATACTGTTGTTCCCTATTCACTATCGTAAAATAGTTAAGTATTTAAAAACAAGTTAATAGTGAATCAATGACTGATAAGATGTAAGTAAAACACACTGAATAATTTTCAACAGAATATTATTTATTAGAAATGAATCAAACAAGAACACATTACCCAAGTACTTGCGGAATAGTACTTGGGATTGAAATGACTCACGAAGCTCAGGCTGAGTCTGAGCAAAACTACAAGTACCCACTGAGCTATCTCAGGGATTAAGTTGTATTTGGAGGAGTGAAAGATGGCTTGCATGTATGTGTGTTTTTACAATTCACAAGCTTAAATCTTTCACTCCATCTCTTATGCTATTTATACAAGTATGAGTTTTAACTCTTTCCTAAGTGACAAATTGACAATTTACAGAAGAAAAAATACTGATGTATTTTGTCTCTGTTTACAAAGACTATATTAGGTAAGAGACAATACTGCTTTCCAAAGGTCAGTGATGACACTGAGCCTGAACGTTTGCCATTCAGGGAAAGTTGACTTTGGTTGATAAGGACTTCGTCTTATCTGATTAAAACGTATCCCGCCTTATCCCGCTCATTCTTCAGTCATCATATCCTTTAGTCTTCTACTTCAGTTTGTCTTCAATGTAAGTAGCTGGAGAGGAGTTTTAAGGATTCGGTGAGTTATTGTCATCACTCAATGACTTCTTGACTCAGTCTTCACCCATTAATTTCTGCCTTACTGAGTGGAGAGACTTCTTCTTCGCCTCATACTGAGTATCCTGAAGATGGCTCACTGAGAGACTATGCACTCAGTGACCTGTTAGTGTTTAACGGTCTAAACACTTAGGATATTTTCTATTCAAATCCTAGATTAAGGGGTTTGGGTATTTACTGAACCCAACAGTCTCCCCCTATTTGGATATACAAATAGCCTAAGTGTTTGATCAGTGTAAGTGAGCAAATGTCTTCTTCTTACACTGAATGTACTAATGAATACAATAAGGAACCCTGAGTATTTTAAAAAAACATACATCTTTTATTGATCACATTACATGGTTCCTATCACTAGTACAAAAGGATAAAACAAAATGATGTCAGTCTAGATGGATTCCCAGAGCTTCAAGCTTGACTTTCTTTGTGATGAGTGTTTCCCTGTCAGGGTGCTCTCTTATCTTGGCGTTTAAGTCAGCACAAAACTTGACATTTGCCGGAGTATGAATTTGAGAGGCCACTGGTATGTAGCTCAGCATTGTAGCCACTCCTGCCTGATCAATGTCACTCCACCTTTGGAATGTTGGGTTTCCATAGACATCAATGAAAAATAGCCCTCTTTTAGGCTTTTCTATCACAAGACAGTTGACAAACTTCACCCCTTCAGGTAGCTCCCTGTTGCATTCAAGTCCAGGCACTTTGATCTCAGGTTGGAACTCAACTCTCTTTCTCTTGCCCTGTGATGACTGAGGTTGAGATCCTTGTGGTGCAGTTAAGGCAGGCTGAATCCCTAGTTGTGCTGGTGCATCCCTCAGTCTTTCATACCTTTTGCTGGGCATTTTCATCAGCTCCTTAACCACCGCATTCTGCTTCTTTTCAATTATTGGACCAAGCTTATCGAGTTCAGTGATCCCAAAGTTTGTGAATTTTAGGGGATCATGAACCTCGAAGTATCTTTTATCATCCCCCCTGTAAACATTCATTGCCAGTGGTTTGGACTTGGGGATGATTCTGACGTCAGTGATTTTCTCAGGCAGCCTTCTGCTTGTCATTGACCAGTGGTAATGGTCAATTCTTCCTTGCTTGATGGCTGCAGTTCTCTTGTTCTTTTCTTCCAACTGCTTTCTCATTTCAGCCATCTTAGCAGCCTGAGCATCCTTGAACTTTTGTCCTGCCTGACCCTTTTGAAGCTTCTTTGGATCAATTCCTATATTCTAAGCTTCCTCAGCAACTACTTGTACTAGTGCTTCTTGGCTCTTTCTCTCTTCCTCAGCTAGTTTCTTTTTCCTTTCTTCCTTTGCAAGATAGGCACTTAGCTGTTGTGGTGTGAGCAGGTACTCAGTGTTGTTGATCATGTAAGGGATCTTCTCAGGCTCAGGAGTTTGCATTATGCCTTTTCCTTTATCCTGGCATGAAGAAGATGATGCTACCAAGGGAGGTGTTGTTGTTGTTAATGGTGTAGTCACTGTCATTGTTGTTGTTGTTGAAGATGTTGGTGGCACTGATGAAATTGGTACAGCAGGGACTTGTTGAGCTGGCTCCCCCTCAGTGTGAGAGGAAGTCTGGTCTTCTCCCCCTCAACTGTTTCCGCAACATGAGTGAGATCAAGAGTTGCTTCGGACACTGGGGGAGTTTCAGTGGCTTGACCTTTGAAGGCTTGATAAATTTCAGTGAGCATAGCCTTGATGTCAGTAGTATCCTGCTGAAGATTGGTGACCTGTTTCTCCAGATTAGCCTGAGATAATTCCAAAGCAGTCATTCGTGGCCCAAGATTCCAAGCCATTGAAGATGATGCCTTAGCTAGAGTGGTCACCTGAGCATCCAAGTAACCCAGTGTTGTCTAAAGAGACTGAATCGAAGACTGAAGACCCTAAACATTTGCAGACTTTAGCATGTTGATTAGTTCAGTGAGGTTTGAGGAATTGTTCAAGTAAGCCTCAGTAGCCTCCAGCACTTTTGAGTTATGTGTTGGGTCTTCTTTAACCGAGTCCCTAATTTCATCAATCTTTGTCCCACAACTCTGAAGATGCTTTATAAATTTGACCAAGTTGTCATCTAGTCTATGAAGATGTTGATACATAAGATCCCTGTGTTCATCAGTGTTATCATTGAATGTGAGCACATCAGACTTTAGATCAGCATAGCTTGCAGCAGCCTCAGTGTGTTGATCCCATAATGTATTAGTGACCCCAGAATATATCTTCCTTGAAGCTTTTGTGATCCACTGAACCAGTTGTCTTTCAGTCAATGGAAGTACATTGTCAAACTTCTTGAATTCATCAGAGGATGAAGAGTGCGAAGTAGAAGAGTTATCATCAGCTTGAAAAGGTGACTCTTCAGGCTTTGTTAGATCAGGCTGAGACTCTTGTTCATGTGGTTGAATCTCAGCGTCCATGTCTTCCCCTGCTGAAAGAACTTCATCGTCACTGTCAGCAAGTTCATCATCAGAGAATAGTATATCAACAACATCGCAACATTAACAAGGTGGTGGTGATGGGTTCCTATCGTGGGTGGTATTAATCCCTCGAGTCTTTGTCCCCTTTGACCCCTCGGCGATGGGTTTTCCAGTGTCTTCTGGAGTCGGATTGGTGGTGGGTTCCGTATGGCGGGTTGTTTCTTTCCTCCGAGTCTTTGTCCCCTGTGACCCTGAGACACTAGGTGTTTCCTAGTGCCTTTGGCAGAGATGGCGCTTAGATCCCTATCGGCGGGTTGTTCAGTTCCTCCGAGTCTTTGGGATCATTAGGTTGGCCCTCGGACAAAGGTTGTCATTTGCTAATGTCATCCTTGGGTAGTGGAAGGCTCCCCTACGGCGGGTTGTATGTTTCCCTCTGGATCTTAGGGAGTAGTAGTTGGGACCAAGGGCACTGATTGTGATTTATCACTGTCCTTCGTTGTCACTGGGGTAGATGATGCTTGGTCTCTAGTGGGTGGCAGATTAGTCTTGGGCTTCTTTTGCCTTTTGGTCGTGTTCTGAAGCCTCGGGGCCCTCGAGACTTGGGTTTGGTCTTAGTCCCGTCGAGACTTCCCTTTCTCTTTTAGGAGCAGGGTTACGAGACATTGTGTCCCTCTGGTTGTTTACAGCAACCATATGGTCCGTCAATTCAATATTAGTGACAAGGGATGGGTCCTTTTGAAAATTAGATTGACTCAGGATGCCAGGTAAAGCACAATATTTTTGTTCCTGAGGATAATTGCAACCCAGTAACACTTGTAATGCACATGAGACAAACCTAGGTGCAACGTATTCGCCCTAGTTTTGCTTCATGGCTTGGTTACAAGATCATTGTAAATAATCTCCCTATATCAATGAAGCAGTGACCCCATTCATCAGCGGTATGCCACATCAACGAATATAATTAACTTGTTGTTAGTAGTGAGTTTCCCACCGAAACCTGAATCACAAAAGTGAACAGGATCCTCCAAGCCACGGAAATGAACTCTTGGTGGGTCTTGTCCAAAATTTTGGATCCAAAATGATTTGTTTTAACCCATCCTTCACTGCGGAGGGTTCAGGATGGGCAACATAGACTCCATTATTATAGTCTAACCCTGTTGAAGAACAAAACATTTTATAGTCTAGGGTGACTGATCTTTCCCCGTTAAAAAGACTGAACTTAATGAGATACTCCCTGAGTGGTCTTAGCTCTGTCTCATTAGTTGAGGGTGTCGGGTCATAGGCCACTGCTGTAGCCCAAAACTCCCTGAGGAGATTTTGGTACAGAATAGATGGGGACTGAGTAAAGGCCTTTTTCAGTGGGCAGTTGAATAAAAATTTCATTATGTCCTTATAGGCTGGGACATTTGGAGGGTATTCAAAATTTTCTATAACATTGTTTGTTTTAAATTCAACACTACTGAGATCCCCTACCCACTGAGATGCAAACTAAAGAGATTGTGTTCTAGCCATTTCCATTTTAAGATTTTTAGGGTTTGGAAAGAATATTTGAACTAGAACAATCAAAGAGTTTTTAAATCTCTCAAGTTTGTGATGAAAGACTTTTGTAAATGTTTACAGAGAAGGTTTTTCAGAAAAAGGTTTGAAGAACACAAGATTTTGGGTTTGAAAGAGTATTTTGACAGACGTTTTGTTCTTAATACTTTGTGTGTGTTTTAATGATTTTGTGAGGGGTATTTATAGAGTGATGAGAGGGGTAGTTTATGCACAAATGTGGATTTGTCAAGTCAGTTTTTGAAAACATTTCGAATTTCCACATTTAATGCCACCACTCCACTACCCGCAGTAAAATCCCGGTTTTCAAGGAACAGTTGCAGTGCATAGTAAAAGTGCATTTTTGCAACAATAAAATATCCATAAGATATCTTATGTGAGAGGGGGCATTTAATGCCAAGTGGGATGAGGTAAGTTTGAGGGACCCCTGATAGTAAGATAGAGAGACATGTATTCCTATATTTAATTGGTGTGTTTACCAACCTAGGACATTTAAGTAACTAATACTTGGTGCATTTAGTTACTCATTCAATGTTCAATATCAAGAGTCAGGGTCCCTGAATGAGTCTTACTCATTATTGGTGAGAGGGAATTTTTGAGGTTTTGTTCGGGAGGGTGAACCATTTTAGGGAAAACTTCTGAGATTGGGATTGGTTTTCGGGTTGTGACTTTCAATGTCTAGCATTCCCAATTCAGCTTCGGTCTCAAGGGTAGGTTAATCTAAGGGTTTGGTGAAGATATCAGCAAGTTGATATTTAGTAGGGACGAAATGAAGCTCTATGTCTCCTTTCATTATGTGGTCCCTGATGAAATGATATCTGATATCAATGTGTTTGGTTCTTTGGTGAAGGACAGGGTTGTTGGAGATTGCAATGGCACTAGTGTTGTCACAAAAGATGGGTACCATTTTGTAGTGGATGTCATAGTCACTGAGTTGACTTTTTATCCATAATACATTGGCCAGCATCTGCAGGCAGCAACATACTTCGGCCGGTGAGACATAGCCACGATTGTTGCTTTTTAGCACTTCAACACACCCGTTTTCCTCGAAATTGACGGACCACGAGTACTTTTTCGTCCATGTTGCGGCCCGCATAATCGAGAATCGAGTATCCTTGAGGTCAAACCCGAGCACTTTGGATAGTAGAGTCCAAGGCTTGGAGTTCCCTTCAGGTATCTTAGTATTCTTTTGCACTGCAGTGAGATGGGATTCTTTGGGATTGGACTGATATCTAGCTATTAGATAGACTAAGAATTGTATGTCGTGCTGAAGCATGAGATACATCAGTGAGCCAACAATCCCTTTGAAATGGGTTTGATTTTGATTTGACAGGTGAGATCGGTCCAAGGTTGTTAGGAGGGACCATTGGTGTCTTCACTGAGGCCAGTCGATATCTCATATTTCTTTAAGAGATTTCTGGTGTACTTCTCTTGATTGATGGAGATTCCTTTATCAGGTTGCCGATTTGTAGTCCAATGAAGTATGTGAGTTCACCCGTCATGCTCATTTCAAACTTCTTTGTCATCAGTTTTTCAAACTGTTTACAAAGTGTAGTTTGTTGAGCCAAAGATGATGTCATCAGCATATACTTGGACCAATATCACATCTTGTTTTGTCTTGTAGATAAACAATGTGTTGTCTATCTTTCCTCTGACGAACTTGTTTTGAATCGGAAGGGCTGAGAGAGTTTCATACCATGACCTGGGAGCTTGCTTTAGTCCATAAAGGGCTTTATCAAGCTTGAACATAGTCACGGAATTCACTACTCTCAAATCCAGGAGGTTGCTGAACATACACATCTTCCTTGAGTTCACCATTCAGGAATGGACTTTTTACATCCATTTGGTAAACTTTGAAGTCCATGTAGGTAGCATATGCAAGGAAGATCCTGATGGCTTCCATTCTTGCAGCAGGAGCAAATGTCTCATCATAGTCAATGCCTTCTTGTTGACTGTAACCTTTGGCGACAAGTCTGGCTTTGTTTTTAATGACAGTGCCGTTTTCATCGGTTTTTCAAAACCAACTTCATTCCTATGAAAATGACATCCTGAGGACATTTGATCAAGGTCATGACCTTGTTTTTATCAAACTGTTGAAGTTCTTCTTGCATGGCCTGAACCCAGGTTGGGTGTTTTAGGGCCTTAGTGACACTTTTGGGTTCTATTTATGATAGGTAATCAGCATATAGACATTCATTTGCTGAAGCTGCAGTTAGTTTAGCAGCCATGCTTCTTGTAAGCATGCCCTCAGTGGGTTCACCAATGATGTTTACAAGCTAAATGTCCTGAGATTTTATCCACTTACTTTGTGGTCTAGGATCTGAGCTTGAGGAGGTCACTAGAAACTCAGGAGTGAGTTCAGGTGCATGAGCCATAAAATCATTAAGAAGATCTGTTAAGATGTCTTGTTCAGGTTGGGGTTCATGAATCACAGGTACCTAAACATTTGGTTCAGTGTTACCTATCCCAGCAGGGACTGATTGATTGTCAACGAATTCACTAATAGTTGGTTGGGGCAGGTTGTGAGGTAAGACATAATATGATATGTCAGCATCAGCTTGGTATGAGGAATTGATTTCAGTGTTATACTCATCAGGAGAATATCTTGATGAGTTATCAATTCCTATTTCCTCCACTAAGGTGTTGGTAAACCTAATGCTTTCTGAACTCTCATCAAAGGTGACATGAAAGGTTTCTTCAACTTGTTGTCTCTTTGTGTTAAATACCCTGAAGGCTTTGGAGATCAATGAGTAACCTAGAAAGTATCCCTCGTCAGCTTTAGCATCAAACTTGCCTAATAAACACAGGACATGAAAACACATGAAAGTAGCTGATATCAGGAAGTCTACCTTTGAATATCTCATATGGGGTTTTGTTATGTCTTTTGACAATGATTTACCTGTTTTAAGTGTAACAATTTTGGACCTTCAGTCGAAATGTTTTGATAAGTGAGCCATTTAACATAGTTCTAGCACCTCAATGAGAGTTCGTTTTAAAATTTTGGGAGATTCCCTTTTCATCATAGAAATTCTCAAGCTCTTCATTTATGAACTCAGTACCATTGTCGATTCGATTTGTTTACCATAATGTCATTCGGTTTTCAATGTTCTGATGAATGACATTATAGTGTCAGTGCCGACTCTTTTGGAAAGAGTATAGCCAAGTGTATCTTGAAAACTCATCAACAATGACGAGTGTATACTTATCATGTTGGATTGATCTAGGACTGACCGGTCCAAAAGATCCATATGCGAGGAGGTGGCTGACTTTTAATGAGAAATTTTGTTTTGTTTTGAAAGATGCTCTTTGGTGTTTGCCTTTTCACAGGATGAGCATGGTTTATCTTTTGCAAAAACCAGTGATGGTAAGCCAAGGACCTTGTTTTGTTTTGCCAAGTTGTTGATATTTTTAAAATTTAAGTGAGAGAGTCTCTTGTGCCACGCAGTTGATAGCCCAGTGGCTTTGGCAAAGAGACAAGTTCCATTTTGAGAGAGTGTTGACATGTCTAAGACATAAACATCATCTCTTCTAGGAGCAATCAACACAACTTCTTTGTTGGCATTGAAAATGGTGCCTTGTTTATCATTGAATTGCACAATGTACTTTGCATCACAGATTGATTGACGATGAGATTTTATTTGAGACCATTGACATAAGCTATTCTAGAGAAAACTATTCCATTGCGTTATCTTGAACCATAACCTTCAGTGGGACATGATGAGTTATCACCAAATACTACGTGGGTCTCGGTTCCTTTACATATTTGTGTGATACTCCTTAACACCGTCATGCTTCTTGAGCATCCACTATCTAATTCCAAATAGGCTCGTATCTACACTGAAAATAGTAAACGGATTAGTTTCTCTTCTGACCCACATACTAGTGGGCTTGGGCCTAAAGGTTTGATTGAATTTGGCAATTGACTCATGGTCAGTGGTTGATTGCATTGTGCTACCACAGGTTTTGCATTTAGAGACTGAGGATGACTCAGTGATTCTGGGTTGCTTGGAACTTCTCCTTGCTTGGATGACACTATCATGCTGGGATGTCTCATGAGCTAGATTTTCGCAAATCTCACGGCATGTGTTCATGAGACAGTCATCAGGATGATGATCATTAAAGCCACGGTGAGGGCAAGGAGGAAAGGGTTTTGCTCTAGACATTTGAGCAGATCTGGAGGTTGAAGCATAATGATGACCAACTTTGGTATAGTTTGTTTTACTGAGTGAACTTACATATTGTAAGTGATCGAAGTTCGTGATCATCCTTTTGCAGATCATACAAAAGAATTCTATAACAGTTGTCAGTGGTATTGGTATAGTGGGCATAGATCACACTTTTGCTTGGTTTTGGTGGTGGCTTTTGACTTTGAGGAACTAGAGGAGGCTGACTTTTTTTCCTTGATTGATTCAGGAACTCTTTCGATGGATTCCATCTTATCAGTTAGCTTCCTCACATGTTCAGATCACTGCTGAATTTGGTCAGCTTAGATGGGGACAGAGGATATGGAAGTCTCAATGGGGGTAGATTCATGTTGAATTGGTTTTGATGGTCTTTTTAGGATGGTTCTACCAAGTCCAGACCTCTTTCTTTAGGTGAGTGTGGATTGAATTGTAATGGAGTAAGCTCAAAGCTAGAGCGACACCTAAGAGGTTCCAGGGGTGGAAGTGGTGCTTGAGATTATGCTTCAGACTCGGAGATGTGTTCAGTACTACTGGGCACATCAAGGAGTCCAAGCATGCTCTTTAGAGCTTGACTTTCAGGCTCTAGAATTCTTCCATAATTGAAATTAGGAAGCTTACTACCAGGATTAACCCGTTCAATCCAATCAATGGGCTTGGAAATAGTCAACACATTGGTAATCATGCCACCAGACACAAATGGTTTGGGAGATTGGTCTTTGTTGTGAGAGTCGTGGGAGATGATCTTCACCTATGACTCTCTTTTTGCTACTGGGGGCTCCCACAACATCAAAGACTCTTGGATTCTTAGCAATCACAATAGCAATGATTTCCTTTTCTTTCTTAAGTTCATCTTGTAGAGCCTGATTTCTTTTAACTAATTTAGTGTTTTGAATTTGCAAAGTGATAGCCTCAAGCTTATTTTGTTTTAAAAGAAGCAGTTCATCCTTACACTTGTTTAGTTCAAAACTCAGGTTGTTATATTTTGAAAAAAGATTTAATCGTTGCTCTTCTACAAACTTAAGGTCAACATTTATATAGTTCATATAGGGCCAAGTCGAGTCATCATCCATAGAAAGTAAGATATTTACCTTCTGCATTGTGATGTTGACCCACTCTCCATTCCCGGCATGATTTTCCCAACAGATAGCTTTTCCTCTTCTGAGAGGGCCATCGATTATGCGACATGCACCATTTCATCATCGATGAGACGGCTTTCATCCCGTTGAAGGTTTCAACAAGAAGGCCTTTGTTTTTACCGCACCAGATTGAACACTTTTTGTTGTTTACAGGGATGCTCAAGCAATGCAAGCTTAGCTTTGACTATCCTATACTTAGCTTCAAAATCAACAATTTTGTTTTGATCAGATTTGTTTTGGAAATTTTGATGAGACTGATAGATTTTTGGTTGAAATTTGCTAAATCCGAGGGTGATTTGACCACGATGGTTTATCTGAGGTTGAAACTATTTTTTTGAAGCGTCTTTTGCAAAATGACCTGTTTTGTGACACTTAAAGCATTCAGTGTCCTCATTTGCTTTAGCATTTGAACAACCTTTGTTTCTTTATAAACCTTCCGTTAGCAAGAGTGCCCTTTCACGAAATTCAACGTTGGTCATTTAGGTACTCCTCACTCATGAGGCTCATCATCTTTGAATTTTCTTGGAAATCTTGAACCACATTGTTAGAATAGAAAGCTATTGATATTGGTGTTGAAGTGGTGGTCAGGTACTTCTTGACTTCCAGAGACTTTTTTAAGTCAGGGTATCATTTGTTGATGAGGTTTTCCGCATCAAAAAATTTCCCATAAATTTCATGAAGTTCAATATTCTGGATATGATTAGCATTCCTAAGTAATTCAACCACTTCTCAGGGAGACTATTGACAAAACCAACATTGATTTCATGTTTGGACAACTTAACACCATCATTAGATAGTTCATTTAAAAGAGTTTTATACCGGGTGTAAGTTTGAGGCAGAGTTTGAGTCCTTAGCGAAGGTGTTATACTCAAGTTCGGTCCATTATCCTTTTATCTTGGTAGAGATGGGCCATCATGGCTATGGACTAGTCATCCTGGTTTGTTTAGTTGTACTACATCTTATAAGCTGACTCCATAATATCATCGAGAAGACATGATATGATGATTCTTTTGAGTCTTTGGTCTGGTTGACCACTCTCCTCTCATCCGAGTCGAGCTTCGGGTTTAGGCAAACCTTCAGGAGTCTTTGGGATAAATGGACCTTCATTTATACACTTGATATAATAAGGTTCCATCAAAATCAAATAGCAAAGCATAAACTTTTCCATTTGTTGAATTTACCAACTTCAAGTCTAGGGAACCTTGGTGAATAAACTCCACCCTTTTATCAACTAGTTGGGGTACATCAATTTCAAATATAGGATCTTTTTAAAATGTTTTAGAGCGCTTAAAAGGTTTTATAATCAACCTTGCTCTGATACCACTTGTTGTTCCCTATTCACTATCGTAAAACAATTAAGTATTTAAAAACAAGTTAATAGTGAATCAATGACTGATAAGATGTAAGTAAAAACACCTTGAATAATTTTAACATTATATTCTTTATTAGAAATGAATCAAACAAGAATACATTACCCAGGTACTTGCGGAATAGTACTTGGGATTGAAATGGCAGGGTGTAACTCCTCCTGACTCGGTAGAGTACGACACAACTACAAGTACCCATTGAGCTATCTCGTGGATTAAGTTGTATTTGAAGGTGAAAGATGGCTGCATGTATGTGTGTTTTTACAATTCACAAGATTAAATCTTTCACTCATCTCTTATGCTATTTATACAAGTATGAGTTTTAACTCTTTCCTAAGTGACAACCTGACAATTTGAGAAGACAAAATACGATGTATTTTGTCTGCGTTTAAAGACTATATTAGGTAAGAGACAATACTGCTTTCAAGGTCGGTGATGACGAGCTAATCGTTGCCATTAGGGGAAAGTTGACTTTGGTTGATAAGGACTTCGTCTTATCGATTCAAACTTATCCTTATCTGCTCATTCTTCATCATATCCTTCATCTTCACTTGTTTGTCTTGGTGTAAGTAGTGGAGGAGTTTTAGGGATTCAGGTGAGTTATTGCCATCACTCATCGAATCCATCATCTTCTTCTTGACTCG
Organism: Chrysanthemum makinoi; assembly: GCA_910596185.1. Classification (NCBI taxonomy): domain Eukaryota; kingdom Viridiplantae; phylum Streptophyta; class Magnoliopsida; order Asterales; family Asteraceae; genus Chrysanthemum; species Chrysanthemum makinoi. The sequence continues at coordinate 179,906,918 of OU343223.1, forward strand.
GTCTTCACCCATTAAGTTTCGCCTTCGAGGTGGAGAGACTTCTTCTGCCTCATCTTTGAGTATCCGAGGATGGCTCACTTTGAACTATGCACTCAGTGACCTGTTAGTGTTTAACGGTCTAAACACTTAGGATATTTTCTATTCAAATCCTAGATTAAGGGGTTTGGGTATTTACTGAACCCAACAAATACTGCTTATGATTCAAACTCTTAACGAATGTGGGACCAAATAAGTCCATGTGTAACATAAACAGTGGCTGAGTAATGGTGTTCACAGTTTTGGTCTTACAAGAGGCTCTATGTTGTTTACCTTTTTGACAAGCCACACAAAGATCTTTACATTCAAAAACCGAAATCAGACCTCTAACTAAGTTCCCCTTAACCAATTTATTGATTGTATTAAAGTTTAGGTGACCTAGCCTTCTATGCCATAATTTTGACTCATCTACTGATGCCTTTGCAAACAAACAGGTTAGAGACCTATTAGGAATGATATCTTTCATATAAAAACAACATATGTTATCCTTCCTAGGAACCCTGAGCTGCACAAACTTATCATCAGGCATTTTAAAATTAGGAGATAACACCACATTCGTTTCCCCAAAAATACCCAATTTCTTTTATCACACATTTGGGAAACACTGAAAAGATTGTACTTTAGTCCTGTACAGATAGACTTTTCAAAGTCAATTTTCTGTTCTGATTGTTCCTCTGCCAAGAATCTTTCCTCCCTTTGGCTCATTGCCAAATGCCACATATCCTCCATCAAAAGATTCAAAATCCTCAAGGTTGCTCCCATCCCATGTCATGTGCCCAGAGCAACCACTGTCAAAAATTCCTTTATCTTTTAGCTCATCCTGTAGATTGCCTGCACATGAAATTAAACAAATTAGTTCCTTTTATGGAGCTAAGCCAATACTGACTTGGTTCTGCCCTGTGCATCAACATAGTCAAATTTCTTCAGATCCATTGATGCACATCTGGCATTGTGTAAAACCTTTGTTTTTGTTTCCACTTCCAACTAGTGAGGCCTACAGCATAGAAATGGCTTCCAACCACTTTGTCTCTTATCACCTTTGGTATAGTTAAAACTTCTTTTATTTCAGTGGTGATATTCTGCTTAGCAGTGGAAACATTTTGGTTAGCAGTATTTACATTTTGCTTGATGGTTAGAACCCATTTGGTTGCAACAGTTATTATTGATTTTGTTTTACCATTCTTCATTAGTACTCATGTTTTTGTTTGGGTGTGGGATGGTGTTCTTTGAAAATTTTTTATGATTCACCCTCTTCCAATGATCCCAGACTTGTGGTTGGTTTTTATAACAGTTTCTTTGTAAATGCTCAAAACTACCACATTTAAAATAAGCCTTTTTGACACATTGAAACTCCTCCCCTAATCTATTTGAGATTAAGCCATTGAGGTTTCTTTGATTTCCCCTAGGTTTGAAACTTTTCATCTGATCTCTAGGAATCTCATTGTAGTCTACAACTTTCCTAGAAATTGGTGCTCCAAATCTAGGCATAAGGTTGGCTTGTTTAGAATCAACATGTTTAACATTTTCTATCTTCTCAGACTGTGTTGATTCAGACCTATTTTCCTCAGAATCTAATTCCCAATCTTCAATAATTGGACCATCAAATGACCTATCAGCGCCTATCTTAGGTGATTCAGACTTACTAATCTCACCTACTGGTTTGTTGAAACTAAAATCATTGCTAAATGACAATTCAGTTCCATTAGGTGCATGTTTCATGAGAGAGGGTGGTGGTATATTGTTGTATCCTATCCCAGAACGCTTTTTCATTAATTGACACCCTATAGATTTATGAACCAAATCAGAAGCAAATTGTGTTTTAGCAACCCTAACTACATGTTTCTCTTTTTCTTCTAGGGCTTCTTGTATTACACTCTCGCTTCTTCAAGTTTCGTTTAGCATCTTTATCTCTAATCCATAAGTTCAATTTCACCACCTAGTATGTTTATCTTATCTACATACTCAAACTCACATTTTATGCAAAATTTAAGTTTCTCTTCTACATTCTCAAGACCAACTTTATAACCTAAGTTATCTAAAGCAAGTCTATCTACCTCTTTTCTCAGACTCTCATTAATTGCTTTAAGTTATTCTAAGTTATCTTGACAAGATTTAAAAGAACAAGTAGAACTTTTTGAATCATTAGATACCTCGAATCGATCTGAAGATGAAGCATATGCCATTAGAGAAAGTTATGCTCTTTGAAGCTTCACTAGCCAGGAAGCAGCATTGGGACCTTCTTCAATTTGATCACTCGGTCATAATCACCAAGTCCATCTTGAGCAACCAATGCAGAAGAAGAAGGTACTGGTTCTTCAGTCTTCTTCTTGAAGTTTTCATTCATCCTCTTTGGAGCCCTACATTCCCTTGCAAAGTTTCCCTTCTTCTTGCAGTTGTAGCACTCCATCTTGCTTTTGTCAAACCCTGCCTTTCTTTGACCATCATACTTGACTTGTCTTTCAGTTCTCCTTAGAAACCTCCTAGCTTGCAATGTTAGCATTGCCATTTGCCACTGAAGGTTGATTTCTTCAAGATCATCAGGATTAATTTGATCCGATCGATTTATACAATATACGGGTTGTTAGATCAGCTAGGAAAGCATATATGGCAACATCACTAATGTTATCACTAACAGTGGTATTGTTAGCAATAGCAGTGGAAACACCATAAGCAGCAGTGGATGCCTCCTGAAAACTTTTATAGTTTGTAGACACAAAAGTAATGTTATGTGTAGATGAGGATGAGCCAGCAATGTTTTTCTCAGACTCATAAACCTTCAAGTTATTGTAGAGATTTTCAAGAGTCAGCTTCTCAAAATCATCTTTATTTCTCCACACAACTATATGCACAGCCTATTCTGGTGACAAGCTTCTGATAAACTTAAGATTGACATCTTCTTGAGTTATTTTGTATTCAACCAATTTTAGTTGACTTATAAGCTTCACTTGTCATTTGTAGGTTCCATCAAGATTCTCTCCATTAAGGGCAGTGAAGTTTTCAAGTTGATGTTTGAGCATATTCTTTCTGGATTTCTTGGTATCATTACCGCAAATCTTGTTTCAATAGCATCCATAAGCTCCTTTCTGGGTCTCATACTCTTGAAAGTCCAAAGCAAACTCATTAGGTATTCCCATCTGAGAATCTTGTGAGCCTTTATCTCCAGCTTCCTTTTAGCCTTGTTAACTTCACTAACAATATTGATAACCTTTCCATCATCACCCTTCTTAGGTAGAGTATCACCATTCTCAACAACCTCCCAGATTGTATAGTCAATCATGCGAATGTATTGCCTCATTCACATCTTCCAAACTTGAAACTCTCCATGTTTCAGCATAGGTACCTTGGAGGCAGTAATCATCTGAGTTTCATCAGACATCTTTAAGCTTCTTGTATTTGAGTTATCTTAACTTCTTCTTAATCACAACTTCTAGATCACAAGCTCTGATACCACTTGTTGATCCTAGTTGAACAAACGATCCTTTATAGAAACTGACTTAAACAATATTCTATTAAACACTACGCGGAATATAATGTTTAATCTTAAGAAGAAGAACAATAATAAACACTAAACACCTCAATATTATTAATACGAATACTCTGAATAGTATTACGGTTTTACAACCTTGAAGTGTATCGACTTTAGATATATCAAAAACATGTATATCTAACTCTAACCTAGGACCTCCTTTTATAGGCTAAGGATTCCTTTACAATATCCCCAATTTCTTGAAATATCCCCAATTGCCTTAGATACAACTTATGAGATAGAACTTGCCGATGGAAGGATAATAGGAACCAACTCCGTAATCCGTAATTGCCCTATTCTTTTACAAGACCACTCGTTCCTCATAGATGTTTTTCCAATCAAACTTGGTAGTTTTGATGTCGTAATTGGCATGGATTGGTTGTCCAAACACCATGCTAGGATTGTTTGCGACGAGAAAACCGTTCACATCCCGATCAACGGTGAAACTTTGGTTAATCAAGGAGATCAAAGTAGAAAGTACTTAAGTATCATATCCTTGTGAGAATCGATAAAGTACATGGAGAAAGGATGTTATGCCTTCTTAGCTCAAGTAATGAAAAAGTCGAAGAGAATCAGAGGATGTACGTAGTCGAGAGAATTTCTGAGGTGTTTCAGAAAATTTTCTCCGGACTCCCACTTGACAAGTCAAATTTCAAACCGATCTTATTCACGGAGCTACTCCGTAGCTTACGAGCTATACCGTTTAGCACCCCGAATGTAAGAATTGCCAAACAACTAAAAGAGCTATCTGAAAAAGGATTCATTAGACCAAGTTCCTCACCCTGGGGAGCATCGGGTTTATTTGTAAAGAAGAAAGATGGATCATTTCAGATGTTTATCGATTATAGATAATTTAACAAGCTCATGATCAAGAACCGTTATCCCTTACCAAGAATCGATGATCTGTTTGATCAGTTACAAGGCTCGAGTGTGTACTCGAAGATTGATTTAAGATCTGGATATCATCAATTAAGGGTAAAATAGGAAGATATACCCAAGACCGCGTTTAGAACTCGATATGGCCATTATGAATTCCAAGTCGGAGGCCGAGTAATTCTCAAAGTATCAAGGAATCGTTCAGTTCTCCACCTTGGCCGATCTTGGCGCAAGTATCAATTTGATGCCACTCTCGATTTACAAGAACCTTTCATTGCCCGAACTTTCCCCAGCGTGTATGACTCTGGAGCTAGTTGACCGTTCTATGACCCACTCAATTGGTATAGCCGAGGATATCTTTGTTAAAGCGGGAGAGTTCCATTTCCCTGCTGATTTTGTTGTAGTTGATTTCGATGCCGATCCTCGAGTATCCCTCATTCTCGGGAGGTGTTTATTGAGGACGAGTCGTGCATTGATTATTGTGTGTGAAAGAGATATCACTTTAAGAGTGGATAAAAAGGCCGTCACATTCAATGTTAACCAAACTTCTAAATCTCTAACCAACCAATGTGATGTGGCTAAAATTGGCGACACCGAGATGAAAAAGGACCCGATACTTCCCACTAATAACGGAAGTACCAAAAACGTCCAACCTACGGTTGTTCAAAAATTTGAGCCTAAACCGTCTAGAATTGATCTGAGTCTTTTACGATTTACGGTTAAGAGTTTGTCGACTATACGTGCTGAGAGTAAAAAGAAACAAGAATCGGAGACCATAAAGGAAATGGTGGAAACTGCTAACTCTTAGAGCACACCACTTCTCCCACATCCGCTTTCGGTTTATCGTATTGATCTTGTTCCTAAAAAAGTTGAGCTTTCTTCGAGTGGAAATCCCACTCCTTCTTACGAAATTATGGTTCTTACTTGAACTAAAACATTTGGCTACTCCAGGAGTAATGGCTTTTGGTAAAGAGATTCAAATCCATTAAGTTTTCTCAAAAGATTGCTAGGGACTAGCAATAGTTTAGTGTGGGGGATTGATGAGTGTGTAAATACTCATCATTTTTGGTTAAATATGAACTGCAAAACGTTTAAAAATGCTCAGAAATGCATCAAAATCTGAAAATATCTCAAAATTGCATTTTATATGTTTCAGATGCAAAATGTTTAAAATCAGATGAAAAATGAGCTAAGTTTGCATAATTGGCAGTTTCAGTCCCCAAGTTTCAAAAATTGTCAGAAATAGTCCCGAGCACTTATTTCAAAAAAAAGTCACCAAAGGTCCTTTTAAAATCATAAGTTGTCAAAATTAGTCCTTTGGTGAAAAATATCAAAAGTTTTGAGAAATTACAAGTTTAGTCCTTTGAGTTTCAAAATTGGCAAAAATAGTCCTTGGAAATTTGAAAATGTCTATTTTGGTCCTTGTACTATTGAAACTTGGCAAAAGTGACCCTTGAAAGAACTTTGAGATATTGGCAGAATTGGTCCTTGATTTTTTAGAAATTACAAAACAAGTCCTTGTATTATAACCTAAACCTCTTGGACCTTGGACCTTGTCATAAACCATTTGGACCCCTGCCAAGCCAATTGACCCCCTTCCTTTTTGAACCCCTGTCCAATATAACTTCCCCAGTCAAACCTTATCCCACATTTCCCTCCTTTTCTTCTTCTCCCACCTGCTCAACCTGCAACACCAGATATCCCATCCCCCCAGCTCACATTTCACCCCCCTTATCACTCCACCTCAACAACCAAACAAAGAGCATTAAATGCTTCTTCACCCTAACACTCAAACCCCCACTGGCAAATACCCATTTTTCCCGCCAAAACCAATCCAATGGCCAAAATGCACTCAAGACATCCAATGGCCAAGAAAACAGGTGGGAATAGCTCAAAAGTCAAGTGGAAGCACATTTGCTATAAAAAGGAGTAAGATGAAAGAGAGAAGGGTAGTTAGTTTTAAAATTTCATCTATGTCGTTTTTAGTATAAATGTTTTAGTTTAAGTTTTAAAATGTAATCTTTTGTTTCTATGATCTAAACTCAAGTTATTTTATCATTGTAATCTGCTTTTAAGCATTAATTTCAAAGTTTAGCTCAAATTCATGTTCTTGTGTTAACTGTTGAAAAATCCAATTTCATGCTCTTATGTCCTAGCCTCAAATAGCTTATTTTTAAGATCAAACAAGCTTATTTAAGCTCATTATAGCTTTTAGTAAGCCTAATTCTCAGTTTAAAGCAAATTTGAAATTCGGTCAACAAAAGTCAACTGAAGCAGGGTATGGTCAAACCCTTGACCTGGACTAGATGTGGTGGTGGAATAAGCTTATTGGGAGTGGTATTTAACCATTTGTGCATGCTTTAGTAGCTGGACTGCTGTAAGCCCCTTCATTCACTTTATGTAAATTTGTGCTCAAGTCTGCATACCATTGTTCTCACTGAGTTAGTACTAACTGTTAGCTTAAATCATTGCAGTTAAACTCATCTTACTTAGCTATAGTTAGATTAGGAAGTAATTCACACTTGCTAAGTATTTTGTTAATTAAAGTTTGCATCTAAGTTACATGAACTAGTGTTTGGCACAAGCTGAGTATCTGTGTTTGAGGATTGTTTATTGGTTAAAACCTGTTGCTCTGGTCCTCTTTAGTTGTAATATAACCATTTTAGTCATTAAATCTCAAGTGTGCACCCTTAAAGTCAAAATCATCTTGATTTTGTCCTATATTCATAACTGTTAGAAATTTATATTTCAAAATCATGCATACTAGTGTAAAAGTTGTTTATATAGCCTAAATAAGTCTTATAGTAGCTTAATACATCAAATTAGATCATCTAGGATCATTAATAGTTCATCAAAGTCAAACTGGTTCATTATTTTAAAAGTCAAAATTTCCTAGAAGCAGTTTTTGAATAAACTTTACAATTTCACTGTGATCTTATCATTAGGATTTAGGACTTAAGCCTTTGGGATATTAAAGTTTAACTGCTTAACTAAATTAGAAAAATAGTAGTTCACCCCTAATCAGCTTATTAAGTGCTTTTCACTTAGCTTCTTTTGACCCCTTTTTAAAAGCGCCTGTACTGTGCTGATAAGCTTATGCTTATTTGAGTTTGTTTAGAGCTTATTTCTAATTCATTTAGCTTTTCGGTTGTAGCATTAGTTTATTATAAGCTACTTAGCTTCTTTTTTAGTTTCCTTTTGCTTATTGGATAGCTTATTAACCACTTATCTTAAAATTTTGTTCTTATTCCTTTTTTTTTTTTTTTTTTTTTTTTTTTTTTTTTTTTTTTTTTTTGCCTTGTTGGAATTTTAAGCTAATTTAGAGCTTATTAGTGTTTTTCAATAAAAGTTGTAGTTTTAATAATTGCTTATTTTCTTGTGCTTAATTGGTTTGTAAAAGAAAAATCCAAAAAAAAATATATTTTGCAAAAAGGTACGCTTTGGGATTCGAACCCAGTCAGTCCCCTGATCCCACGCCTCAACACCAACACCTGTAACCATTGTGCCCTTGGGTCTTTATTGGTTTTAGTTTGCAACGTTTAATATTTAAGGTACCTTGTAGTTTTATGCTAGTTAGCTTATTTCGCTTTTTAACAGCTTCTTTCATTAAGCACTAGTGTAGTTTTTGATTTTTCCTAGAGTCAATAGTATCTCAAGCATTTTCTGTAAAAGTTTCAGATTTTTTAAAAATGTTTTAGTATTTTTAATGATTTAATTGGTATAAAATCGTTTTTAATTCGTAGAAAATAAAATAAAACTCAAAAAAATATTCCGCTTTTTCCTAAAATTTTCTTTTGTCATATAGTAAGTAAGAAAATTGTTTTTACACTCGTAGGACTTTTATTTCACAAATTTTACTTTTTTACTTGCACTTTCGCGTAATTTTTATACTTAACGTACGTTTTCATTTTAAGTCACGTTTTTAGATAATTTAAGTTTACGTTTTAATTAAAATAGTTTATTTAAGTTATTTTGTTTTATAAAAAAAAATCAAAAACATCATTTTGCAAATAGTGATAGCGTTTATTTAATATAATTTATCTTTTTAATTTTCTTTAATTTGCATTTAAGCCTCTGTAATTTATAAACTTTTTCTTTAGTTATAATCAATCAAACCTCTTTTCCGTTCAAATTCTCTCGATCACTATTCGTTTGATCATTCTCGCACAGCTCGTTGGGACATAACGACCTGGGGAAACACTATACTCTCCTGGACTTCATTGCATTGGTGTCTGAACTGTTTTAAGTTTCTTACGGTTAGCCATTCACAAGTGGCTAGCTTGTGTGAGATAACTTGACGGTTTGCCACCAATCAATATTCGTTTTATTGAAGAAATGATTAATATGGACTCATCACTCCCTCCGGCAAATCCTAATATTAAAGAAATTAAAGAAGTCGAGCCATCTACTAATCCTCCGGAGCCCGAGCTCAAGGATTCATCTATCGATTTACTTCTCGAGGAGTTCGCCGATGAACTTGCTCGCATCGATCCTCTTCCACCGAGTAGTGAGAACGATGTCGTTGATTTTAAAGTCGATTTATGAGAAATTGAAAATTTGTTGAATCAAGATCAATCAATTGATAAAGATTATTTTGAGGAGTTCACCAATGAACTCACTCTCACGGACTCAATGCCTTCGGAGTATGATCTTTTGGAAGAACTTGAATTTGATGATCCATTTTATCCTAAGAAAGAAAAGAAAGTGAAAATTTCTATTGATGAGCTTGTAAACCCAGATGTCCTACAAACTTTTGTGTCTGAGAGTGAGTCCCCTTCTTGAGAGGATTTTCTCGTGGATTATACTTTCCTTTCATTCCTCTCCGAGGACAAAATTTTTAACCCCAGGATACTCGTCACAAATGAACTTCATATTATAAACGTCGTCCGAGAAAAGGATCCTACGATGGATGCCTTCACCATCAAGCCTTCAAGTCTGATACCTAACCATGGACTACCGTCGTCTATGGAGTTGTCTCATTTTGATCCATCATCCTGTCGTCCTCTCGCTAAACCACTGGATAATGGATCTTTCTTTCATGATATGACCAATTTTAGTTTGGGGGGAGATAATTCTGAACCTTATGTGCTTATGTCCGACATTTTCCTCACCCAACCTACCCATTCTCTTTCCTTCGGGAATGAGGACACCATCTTTGATCCTGGTATCTTTACTGCTTGCTTCCTAAAGGACAAATGAATTCGGCAACGAGTCAAGCTAGCGACTCGGTGATCAAAAACAGTAGCGCTTCGTGGGAGGCACCCCATGCTTATCTTTTTATCTTATTTCTTTTTTCTAATAAGTGACGTGAGGAAGTTCTCCTCTTCCATTTCTCGTGTTTCGTGTTGTTGTTGTTTATGTCCAGGATTTCCTCGATACATGAAGACTCTCGTGCTCGATGTTTTGTCTTTTCTACACTCGAGTTTCATGTTTTGAAGCTTTTATGGAAACCCGATATCCAAAATCTTTATCGATTATCGTTTATCTATTAGCATACCTAATCAATGGCTTTAGATTCGCGTAGAGAACCCTTACCTTTAAACATTGAGGACAATGTTTCGTTTTAGTCTGGGGTGGGTAATCTTTCGATTAGATTTTGGCCGAAGCACTTTGGCGTGTACACGTGCAACTCCGTCTTTCCTTAAAAAATGTCAAAAATATTCAAAAATTGTGAAAATTTCAAAATAGTTTGAAGCTTTTGTTGAATCTTTTTGAATGAAAAGTTTGCTAGTCTCTTAGACAAGAAGCTATAAAAAGGAAATTCTAGCTCACAAGGCTAAGAATTTGCAAGTTTCCATAATTGACTTTAAATATGCATAACTTGATTTCATTTGACGAAGCATTTGCTAAAATTAATGTATATGTTTTGACACCTTGTTGACTTTCCGCTGGTGAGAGTAGGAATAGAATTTTGACTTAACCGGGCGTGTTGAGCCCTAGCTTGTTCCCTTAAACATTGATAATTAAATTATCGGCTAAGCATTCGCGGATCTCATTATTTGATATTTTAAATTTGCGAAGATCGAGAAATGATAGAGTTTATTTAGAAGTTAGATGCTAAGCGTGGAGCAGTTGGTTCTCTTTAGATCTCATCGAAGGTACTTGTGGATTTTTGCTCCCACAAAATTGTTTCACCATAAAAATAAAATAATAATTAAACGTGTTAGGTTTTGACGACAATTAGTTCTTTATCTTCTTAAAAGAATCCTTGTTTTAAAAACTGGGTACACATCAAGGTCACGTAATAAATAAGTTTGAATAATTAATTTTTGAGTTGCGGTTCGAGATCAGGTCCTTGGATCCTTATTTCCAAAAGGTTTTAGGTCTTGGCTACCCTCTTGTACCGGCCCTTGCACCTCTATCGGGATTGTGTGAGGTCTTGGTCTAACACCCTTGGATCCTCATTTCATGAACGTTTAGAGTCATGGAATTCTCTGTCGTAATGGCCCTTGGATCCTTTACTCCGAGTAGGTTTAAGGTCTTAGAATTACCCCATGAAGCTCCGTAGTTTATGTTACATATCGTCAATGTAAAAAATAAGTGCTTGAAAAAAAAAGTGTGAAAAATTCAAAAAAAAAATGGATAAAATCACTTTGATGTGGACCTCATTTTTAAGACAACGATTCTCGAGAGAAGATGGAAAACTTCTTAGCATCTAAACTTTGTATATTTATCGGATTTAAAACTTATCGAAACGAGAAAATATGAAGAAATTCATTCCTCACCAAAAATAAAATAAATAGAGGAAAATAGGAAAATGGGAGCAAAAGGTAATCACACAATTAACTTCCATGGGTAGTGTTGGTATCTAACTTGTATATAAACAATGATTTTGATTTTAAGCTTAGTTTGGGAGCTCATGAAAAATCAAGGACGATGAATTCTATCCATATGGTCACTTCTTCATGAGTTGTATTTCCTACTTCGTGATCCTGAAATGTCTTTCAAAAAGATGTGAGAGTTATTGATTGACAAGAAAGTTCAACAAACCGTCACTCAAATGGAATGTGCTTAATCGTTATATCTATATATGTGAAATTAAAAGGTAAATGGGGCATTTTTAGAGCTAAGGATTTCTTAATCTCTTTTGAGGAATCTTTGCTACTTTTTATAGATTTAGTAGAAAGAGGTTGAAATCTTTGGTTTGAGAAGCGTGAGTTGATGACATTGCGTGAGGACACGGCAACCTTCTAGTCTGGGTATTTTGGTATATGTGAAAACATATACCTTTTCTTTATCAAAACCGGACCAAACAGACCAAAAACTAAGCCCTAAAGCCATAAATATCTATGTTTTTGTGTTTATGTATGTGCAGGCACGGATATCCGCAAAATGGACAAGAAAAGACAAAACAACGGAAAAACGAGCATGAGATTTGGAAAAGTGCAAAAAGCCGAGGCCGGGGAAGAATTTGCAAGTTTGGATCATCATTTCTCAAAATGGCAACTTTAGTGCTTGACGATTCATCAATTGGCAAAATCAGTCCTTGGAATTTATGAAGTTGACAAATTTGGTCCTTGAAGAATAATTCTCTCAAATTTGGTCCTTGGATTTTATGGAGTTTTCAAGATTGTCCCTTGGAAACATTTCTCAAATACTACAACATTTGGTCCCTACATTTCACAAAATTACAAAATCTACCCTTAAACCTTAACTTAAAACTTAATTACGCTATCCTAAATACTACACTAACCGGATCCAATATTATACCTACCCAACCCAACAATTTTTCCTTTATTCCCAAAGCCCAAGCCCAATCCCCCATCAACCCTTTCCCCGTTTTTTTCCCAGGTCACAAATAATCCCCCAGGCCACAATCCCTTTTGAACCCCAACATTAATACTCTTCCCCAGTCAAATGGTCAAACCTCGCCAAGCCTCATTTACTGCTTATCTTCCTCAGACAAATTACCCTGCTCCCAAAAATTACCCACCTCACTTAACCTCGTACTAGCATCAAATGGAGCTTCTAGAAGCTGACATGGTAGAGGTGACAGCATTTTGAATGACAACTGGCCAATTGGAGCACTATCATTGGCTTTGACACCTCACAAGGATGATCAAGGGCTACGATTTGTTTAGTGGTGACCAAGACAGAATTAAGGGCTGAGATTGGAGCTTCATGATCCTTCCAAACCCGAGGGTTTCATCCTCTCCTCAAGGCCTATATAAAGACCTTTACTCAAGCAATAGAATTCACTCTAGTTTTTACTTAAGTTTATTTTACCTGTTTTATTGTTTTAAGCTTTATTGTTTTTCAAGTTATTTACTTTCAACAGCTTTGTAATCTCCCTTTTAAGTATTAATAAAAATCAGTTTCTTTATGTTGGAAAATTTAGTGCACTTGTGGGATTAGTTCACACCTTGTAATGGGTTAGGAGGTACGGAGTGTACACCCATAAGGTCCATGAACACCCTGACTCTTGTAGTGGTTTGTATTTGTAGTGCTAGTAGAAACGCTGTGCTTGCTTGTGGAAAGTACGCTTGTGGTTTCCACGATGAAAAGCGATGTTTCCCACTGAAGCTTGTGTTTCCACTGAAGCTTGTGGATTCCAGCTGCGGTGTATCCAGCGATAGCACTATGAAGAAAGTCTTGCTAGTGTGAAATACTTGCTAATGGTATGAAAGTCTTGCTAGTGTTAAAAATCTGCTAGTGTTAAAGTACTGCTAGTGTTAAAATCTTGCTAAATGGCTGTTACAAGCGCTTAATGACCACGTTTAATTGGTCATGTAACCACTACGGCTATAATGGGGATAATTATGAGGCTATTAATGGGCCGATTAATACTCATAATTCCATTTGACTAGCTAAGAGTAACCTCCTATATATAGGAGATCTGATTATGCATGAAATATATACAGAAAACGTAAACACTTATTAGCGAAAGGGTTATAGAATTGTGCCTAATTCTCTAACTGCATTTGGTCTTATCCCAAGTAGATATTCGTGATACCCAGGCATTAGGGTCGAATAGTTTACTTTGGAAAGTGATCACACGACTCCAAGTGATATCCGGTAACCACCTAGTGGTATTGTTGCTTGCTACTGATTATCTAACCCTGTTCTGGGATCTACACACCAACAATCAAAGTAAACTATTTTGTGATAATCAATGGTTGCTGCTGCAATGAAACACATGGCTTCAAACTTTGCCAAGCTTGATAAGTTTGAAGGGCTGGACTTTAGGAGGTGGCAGAAGAAGATGAACTTCTTCTGTCAAGCATGAGTGTGGTGTATGTGCTAACCACACCTATTCCTGATGATGGGGATGATGCTACTATGGAGCGGTCGGGGGAGGAGCAAATGGGAGAATGATGACTACATATGCAGAGGTCTTATTCTCAATGGTATGTCCGATTCTCTGTTTGATATTTATCAGAACTTTGAATCTTCCAAAGAACTGTGGGATTCCTTGGATGCCAAATATATGTGTGAGGATGCATCAAGTAAGAAGTTTCTTGTTAGTAATTTCACAAATTACAAAATGACTGATTCAAGACCAGTCATGGAACAATACAATGAACTTCTTGGAATACTTGGAAGGTTTACACAACACAATATGAACATGGATGAGGCCATTAAAGTCTCATGTGTCATTGACAAACTCCCTCCTTCTTGGAAAGATTTCAAGCATACCTTGAAACATAAGAAAGAGGAGTTAACTCTGGTTGAGTTGGGCAATCATCTGCGCATTGAGGAATCTCTCAAGATGTAGGATAATGACAAGCCAAAAGAGCAATCTTCTTGGTGCATCTGTTGTCAATATGGTGGAGCATAACAACTCCAACAGGTACAATGACAACAAAGGCAAACGCAAATATCATGATAACACAAGGGAATATCCTAACAAGAAGGCAACACCTACTTGTTGGAAATGTGGCAAATCTGGTCACATTAAAGGGGCTACAAAGGGTGTTAAAGTTGGTGGTAAAGCCAATGGATCGGGCACTAATGGTTCAGGGGTGGTGGTTCACCAACTTGAAAGGTCGAGAATATGTTTAATAAGTCTTTTCTGATTTATTATGTTACATATGTATCTGAATCTTTTTATGTGCAGGATGATGATGTTGCGTGGTGGGTTGACTCTGGTGCTACAGTTCATGTGTGTAAAGATAGAAGTTGGTTCAAGACTTATGAGTCACCGAATGATGGTTCTATTCTTCACATGGGAAATGAGTCAACAACCTTGGTGCATGGTCGTGGTTGTGTAGATCTTAGGTTTAGTTCAGGAAAGATTGTAACTTTGTTTAATGTTATTCATGTTCCTGATATAGAGAAGAACTTGGTTTCAAGTAGTGTATTGAATAATCATGGATATAAAAAAGTTATTGAGTCTGATAAATTTGTGCTTTCTAAGCATGGTGTTTTTATTGGTTTTGGTTATTTATGTAATCAAATGTTAGGGCTTAATATTTCCACTTGATAGTGCATTTATTTCCATGATAGTGTAAATTAGCACTGTGTGACCACCACTACCTTGATTCTGTCTCTACCTGCGGCATGCTAGACTTGGCCATGTTCATTATAAAAGGTTGCAAGATATGTCTAAGGATGGGTTGATCCCAGCCTTTGACATGGACACTGAAAAGTGTAAAACTTGCATGTTGACCAAGATTACGAAGAAACCTTTTCAGGTGTTAGTCGTGAGACTAATCTCTTGGAGCTTATTCACAGTGATCTGTGTGATTTGCATGTCACTCCCTCTTTCGGGAACAAGAAGTACTTTGTGACATTTATTGATAATGCTTCTAGGATTTGTTATGTTTATTTGTTACATTCCAAGGATGAAGCATTAGATAAATTCAAAGTGTTTAAAACTGAATTTGAATTACAACTTGGGTCTTTGATCAAAAGATTAAGGACTGATAGGGGAGGTGAGTACATAGATACTCTGTATTTTGATCTGTTGGAATTATCCATGAAACGCTTGCCCCATACTCCTCAGCAAAATGGAATTTCTGAAAGGAAAAAGCAGGGTCTGAAGGAGATGGTTAATTCCATGTTGTCCTATTCAGGACTGAGTCAAGGGTTCTGGGGTGAAGCTATGTTAACAACTTGCTATTTATTAAATAGGGTTCCCAACAAAAGGAACAAGGTTACCCCTTATGAACTCTGGGCTAAAAGGAAACCCAACCTGAACTATCTCAAGGTTTGGGGTTGTAGGGCTGTTGTAAAACTCCCTGATCCAAAGTTGAAAACTTTGGGTGAAAAAGGCATTGACTGCATCTTTGTTAGATATGCTGAGCATTCCAAAGCTTTTAGGTTCTATGTTATTGAACCTAATGAATATATTTCAATTAACTCAATAATTGAATCAAGGGGTGCAAACTTTGATGAGCATAGATTCTCATCAGTCCCTAGACCAAGTATTAGGATTCCTAAAGGAACTCATGACACTGGTGTATCAAAGGTCCCTGATGATGAACCATTAGTGGTCCCTGATGAGGTTGTGGTTCAACAACCTGAACCTATGCTCAAGAAGAGCAAAAGGGTCAGGACTCCAAAGTCATTTGGACCTGAGTTTCAACTATACTTAGTTGAAGGTACCAGGGATGAGGTCTCAGACGAATACTCCTATTGCTTCATTGTTGAGGATGATCCCAAGACATTTGAAGAAGCAATGAAGTCCCCGGATATTGCTTTACGGAAAGAAGCAATCAATGATGAGATGGATTCCATCATGGGCAACAAAACTTGGGTGTTGGTTGATCTACCACCTGGTTGCAAACCTTTGGGTTGCAAATGGATTTTCAAAAAAAAAAATGAAGGTATATGGAACTATTGAAAAGTTCAAGGCTAGACTAGTCATTCAGGGCTTTAAACAAAAGTCAGGTATAGACTATTTTGATACTTATGGCCCTGTGGCTCGTATCGATACCATAAGCTGCGATTGCTATGTCATCTATTCACAATCGATAATTCATCGGATGGATGTGAACAGACTTTCTTGAATGGTGAATTGGATGAGGAGGTTTATATGAACCAACCTCAGGGCTTCATCATGCTTGGAAATGAAAACAAGGTGTGTAAACTGATTAAGTCTCTTTATGGACTTAAGCGGGCACCTAAGCAATGGCATCAAAAATTTGATGAAGTGGTTTTGTCTAGTGGTTATGTTCTTAACCAGGATGACAAATGCGTATATAGCAAATTTGATGAATCCGGTAAAGGAGTCATCATTTGTCTATATGTTGATGACATGTTGATCTTTGTACGACCAAAATCAGGTTGACCTAACAAAGGAATTTTTGTCATCAAGGTTCTCTATGAAGGACATGGGGAGGCTGATGTTATCCTTGGTATAAGGATTAAACATGAAAGTAAAAGAATTTCTATCTCTCGGTCTCATTATATTGAGAAGGTGTTGAGGAAATTCAATTACTTTGATTGTACTCCCGTGAGTACACCTATGGATACTTGTGAGAAGCTGATGCCTAATCATGGCAAGGCTCTATCTCAACTTGAGTATTCTAGGGTGATTGGCTGCCTGATGTATGCCATGACTTGTACAAGACACGATATTGCTTTTGCAGTTGGAAAATTGGCAGGTATACTAGTAATCCTAGTGCTCATCAGCGGCAAGCAGATTCAGAGGAGTACTGAAGTATTTGAAGAGAACTATGGATTATAGTCTCTCATATCTTGGTTACCCATCATGTTGGAAGGATACACTGATGCAAGTTGGATCAGTAACACTGAAGACAATTAGTCTACCGATGGCTGGGTATTCCTACTTGGTGGAGGTGCAATTTCTTGGGCATCCAAGAAACAAACTTGCATCACCAGTTCAACAATAGAATATGAATTTGTGGCCTTAGCAGTTGCTGGAAAAGAAGCTGAATGGTTGAAAAACTTGCTTCTTGAGATTCCATTGTGGCCTAAACCTATAGCACCTATTTCTATCTGGTGTGATAGTGCAGCTACATTGGCTAAGGCTTATAGCCAAATGTACAATGGTAAGTCTAGACACTTAGGTGTCAGACATAGCATGATTCGTGAGCTTATCATGAATGGGGTGGTATCTATAGAGTTTGTGAGATCTCAACAGAACTTAGCTGATCACTTGACGAAGGGTCCGGCTAGAGACTTGGTTATAAAGTCTGCTAAAGGGATGGGTTTAAGTCCAACTTAGTCCCTGAATGCTAGGACACCCAACTCCCTCCTAAGGAAACTTGGGAGCTGAGTTCAATGTGGAAAGCTGAACATTCAGTGGACTGGAGCACATGTTTTATTTACATCCCAAGGTTGTGCTCAGAACCTGCTGAAAGGAGGATGAAGTCTTTACTTCTTAATGGTTAATTTTCTTTGAAAAAGTGCTTGGCAGGAGCATGACTAAAGAGGAACCACCTATGTAAATGTTGAAGTTTTGCCGCTTCGGGAAGCTTTGGACTTTAGCTTTTACAACATTTATGAATTTGGATATGGACACATGGCTTGTATAGTGTCAGGAGCTGATAAGTGTTTGAAAACTTGTGTTTATTTTATCTTCAGGTATTCAAATGGGTTGAGGGGTTCAATTCTTAGAACACCCTGATTCTCGAATATTTGAAACGTGTAATTTACTAAGATGGAAATTCAATCCTTAGGACATTTTTATTTATGCACATGTTTTGCTTGATGTTCGTTTTTCATGCAAAGGAAGTGAACTAAATTTATGGAGGATTGTTGGAAAATTTAGTGCACTTGTGGGATAAGTTCACACCTGGTAATGGGTTAGGAGTACGTGCAGTGTACACCCATAAGGTCCATGAATACCACGACTCTTGTAGTGGTTTGTATTGGTAGTGCTAGTAGAAAGTCTTGCTTGTGGAAATGCGCTTGTGGTTTCCGTGATAGCAGTGTTTCCACTGAAGCTTGTGGATTCCACTGACAGCGGTGTATCCAGCTGATAGCACTATGAAAGTACTGCTAGTGTGAAAGTACTGCTAATGGTATGAAAGTACTGCTAGTGTTAAAGTATTGCTAGTGTTAAAGTCTGCTAAATGGCGATTACAACGCTTAATGACCACGTTTAATTGGTCATGTAACCACTAACGGCTATAATGGGGATAATTATGAGGCTATTAATGGGCCGATTAATACTCATAATTCCATTTGACTAGCTAAGAGTAATCTCCAATAAATAGGAGATCTGATTATGCATGAAATATATACATAAAACGTAAACACTTATTAGCGAAAGGGTTATAGAATTGTTCCTAATTCTCTAACTGCATTTGGTCTTATCCCAAGTAGATATTCGTGATACCTAGGCATTAGGGTCGAATAGTTTACTTTGGAAAGTGATCACACGATTCTAAGTGATATCCGGTAACCACCTAGTAGTATTATTGCTTGCTACTGATTATCTAACCCTGTTCTGGGATCTACACTCCAACACTTTATTGTTCTTGCTTATTTAATGCTTCAAAATATTTGAGTTTGGTTGATATTAGTTATAATAAGCTCCTTTAGTTACATACAAGCTCAGAGAAGCTAGTCCATAGCTTAATCTGAGCTCAGTAGTTATTTGCATACATTTTCTAAAAAAGTCAACAAAAGTCAAACTACATATTTAATTAACAAACTGCTTATTTACCTTTTTTTGTTGCTTGTTGTAGTTAAACAGTGCTTTTCATTACCTTAGTATAGTTTTTATGACTTTTGTTCTTAGTTTTTATAAAAATCTCTAAAAAATAAAAAATATTGTCTTTTTCTAATAGCTTATCTAAAAGCCCTTTTTATAAATCAAGTTCAATTTTTTCTAGCTTAATATCAGTAGTAGTTAATTTGTCTTCACAAAACTTTGCTTAAAAAGGTAATTTGATTTGAAAATCCAAAATCAGTCAAGATAAAAGGGTGTTTGGCACAGATTGCTTTTTACCCTTTTGGTCATTTTGAGAATTTCGAATTACTTTAAATCAGTATTAGTTATAGTTTTGAAGGTGTTTCAAGTCTAATTTTCAAGCTTTAATGTGTCTAAGTCTGAATTTTAAGTTGTGTGTTTCAAAAGTTTTTTTTACAAAATTATATTGAATCTGTAGTGTAGGTCCTTTTTAGTCAGTGTTTTTGAGTCAATAGAGTCTATTTGAGTCTGTTTTTAAAGGTTATGTGTCATTTGGTATCAATTCTGTCTTAGTTATTTGTGAGTTATTTTTTGAGTCCGTCAAAAATTTTTGTCAATAGTCTAAGGAGTCATTTTCACAAGTCATTTTTAAGGTCTTAATCTATTCAAAAATACACAAAAACTAGTTTTCTTGAAAGTTTAGTGTCTAAAGTTAATTTGTTTTTAGCTTTTATAAATTTCCAATAGCTGTTACAAGCTTAAAAATAGTCTTAAAGACAGTCATCTGTCTCCTTTTCATATCAGCAAAACAGAACAGTCTCGAGACTCCCTCTTTTGCAGACCTTATAAAAACCTCATAAAAGCTCCTAGTTTTGGAAAATTGGTTTTTTACACTCTTTGGTCATCAAGCTTGGTCTGATTTGTGGTTTTATAGATTTTGGAGCTTATTTTCTAGCTTAAAAATAAGCTCAAAGTGACCCCCTCATCCCCAAATCTGTTGTTCCAACAGCGGACTCATTTTGCTTATTTGCATAAATTTGTAGCTTATTTGCCCTTAGGACTTGTTAATTAGGATCCTTTAACTTATTAGGTTGCATTCTACCACTATAGCTTATTTAGGAATCCATTTTAGCTTATTAGCCTTTAGCTTATCACTCTTTTCCCCTTAGCTTATCCCCCATAATTTGTTCCCTCCTCCTTCTGCCTTAGTGTTATGAGACCGATTAGAGATGGTCAATCTCCCAAGAAGTAGATATGAGACGAGATGGATAAGGCCCTTAGAGCGGGCAAGACTCCAAGAAAATAAGAGATAAACTAGAAACACTTTACTTTTCATTCATTCATATCATTCCTCGAAACAAACTACATTTTTTTTTAGACTTTAATACTTTTCATTCATTCCTTCATAAAATGCAATGCTTACATATTTATAATACTACTCTAACTGCCAACTATCCTACATACTCGTATATAACTTCCATGGGATGTGCATGTGTTGACCACTTCTTTAATATTAAGTACATGCATATATAACTAAAAGGATAATTAAGTAAAACACTAAGCTTGGCCACGTCTTCATCTTCATCTAGTCAAAATAACATGCAAGCTACATTTGATCACGTATCAATACCCAACGCCTGAAAACGAGCCTTGTCCTCAAGGCTCATGTCTTTCTACCACGTGTGACGTAGCTTCCAAGGTGGTTTGGGGTCGGCTTGAAGAAAAATAAACTTGGGTGGCGGACATTGATGACCATGCGGAAATGTCTCCTGGCGACGAAATATGGTCAAGTTGTCATCAATGAAAGTGGCAACACCATAAGTCGCATGAATGGTGGTTTGAGGGATGATGGCTATATCATGTCGAAGTTTTGGTGTTTTGCGAATCGGGTTGGCAGGAAAATCGGATAATGGGGAAACATGAATATCTGTGACAACTTTGGTTGTGGTCTCACTGATGTCGGTTTTGGTGTTGGAGGTGGGATCGCTGGACTCATTTATAATGATGGTGTTGATGATGTCGGTTTTGGTGTTGGTTATGGACTCATGTATCAAGGGTGAACTTTTCGAGGGTGAAAGTTCATCATTGCTTTTGTTCTCAGTGAGTTTCGCCAAACACAAAGTGGGAAGGCTGGTATATTGTCGGATTAGGAGGCTTGGTGGTGGTGGAAACGAGGGTAGAACCTTGGTGTTGTATAATGTTGGATTGACTATAACATCAGTTTGCTTTTCGAGTTGGATAGATAGTGGGGCAGATAGTGACTCCGCGATGGGTGTAAAATGATTGGTGGTGACGGGAAGGTGTTTCGAGATGCTATCGGAATGGGAGGCAGTGGAGACGGAAGTGGCAAGGAGTTTGGCAATGACGGCTTCGAGTTTGGATATGTTGTCGGCCAGGGTGGCCATGGATTCTTGTAGGGAAGGTTGGTATTTTCTTGGAGGTATTGAGTAAGTCGATGAAAGCACCATTGATATGAGACCGATTTGAGATGGTCAATCTCCCAAGAAATAGACTAAAGAGACGGAATGACAAGGCCCTTAGAGCGGGGAAGACTCCAAGAAACTAGAGAGAAACTAGAAACACTTTACTTTTCATTCATTCATATCATTCCTCGAAACAAACTACATTTTTTTTTTTTTTTTTTTTTAGACTTTAATACTTTTCATTCATTGCTTCATAAAATGCAATGCTTACATATTTATAATACTACTCTAACTGCCAACTATCCTACATACTCGTATATAACTTCCATGGGATGTGCATGTGTTGACCACTTCTTCAATATTAAGTACATGCATATATAACTAAAAGGATAATTAAGTAAAACACTAAGCTTGGCGACGTCTTCATCTTCATCTAGTCAAAATAACATGCAAGCTACATTTGATCACGTATCACTTAGCTTATTTATCCCCGTCTTATTTTTGTTCCAATAAGTTCCCTTAGTTAATAAGTTTCCCTAGTAGCTTATCCTAGTTAAAATATAGCTTATTAGGAGGTCATTTGCTTAATTAGATTAAGGTGTGTTTGGTTTTGCTTAAAGTTAGCTTCTGATTTTGTTTCCAGTTTTCTACTAGCTTATTTTGTTTAAGCTTATTTTTAAGTTTGCAAAAGAGAAAAAATAAATAAATAAATAAATAATTTCAAAAAGTGCATTGCCCAAGGTCGAACCTGGGACAGTCACCTCACAACTCATACAGCATACCAAATGCCAATTGGTCTTTCTCATGTTTCACATTGCAAAGTTTTTTACTTAAGCCTCGTTTAGCTTATTAGCTTATTTCCCCATTTGCTTATTATCTGCTTACTAGTTACTGCTTTTACTAAACTCTTATTTTTCCTAGGATAATAGCATCACAAAGTACTTTTCAGCAAATTTTCATAATTTCCATAAAGTTTTGCTATTTTTAATAATTATTTTTTACAATTTTAGTTTTTAAATCATAATAATTAAATAGAAACTCAAAAAAATATTCTGCTTTTTCCCAAAATTTAATTTTATTGTTTTTCATGTAGGAAAAATAAATTTGTATTCCTAGAGTTAAATTTGCAAATATTGGTTTTAAATCGCGTTTTTAAATTCCCGTAGTTACGTTTTTAGAATAGATTGCGTTTTAGGATTACTTTAGATCATTTCCTTAGTTTATATGCCTTAGTTTGATTAATTGTTCATTACGTGCTTTATTTTCCTTTCCGTTTCTTAATTTGAATTTAGATCGTAATCAATAACACAAAAACCCGAAAATCGAGCATTTTAATAACAAACCTAAAAGCGACGTTGCCCATTCACACCTCGTTGGGGAAAGACTCGGATAATCACTTATCCGGTATCACATATCTTATTCATGGGATTTGATTGATTAACCTTTTTCCTAAGAGCTTTATTATTCCATTCTTGTACTTATTTTGATATTGATATTATTATACTATACACACGCTTTTATCCACACACACCAACTCCAACCACATCCATCACACGGCCAAATGGAGGCGGAAAGCCGGTTAGGCAACTCTTCCACCTTATCCCTGTTGATAAAAAAAGACGTGCATATTCTCTCTTATTGTTCTTGTGTGCCGTACCACCAAAAACACCACAACACGTCATCTCTTGAAATTTTTGCTAGTTCTTGTGTCTTTTTATTAAAAGTTAAGTTAGTTAAGAAGTATCCTTGGTTCATTTTTACCACAACATCATAAACTCATCATTTTCTTGAGTATATGGGCTGAGTTCATCAAGTTCTTGGCAAGGGTTTATGATTATAACTTTGGGTTGTTAAAAAGATTTGGAAGCTTGGTTTATGTGCTGGGTGATTTTGGTGATTTGGTTTTATGTTCTTGATCTTGTTTTTAATCATCTTCTTCACTTTATAACCTTGTAAGGAAACTGAAGTATTTTTCCTGTTCTTTCTTGTACTTTATATTAATTATATGTAATACTCATTTATATGATATGGTTATACATGTACATGGGTTAAAACACTTGAAAACATATTTTGGACTTGAATAGTTGGTACTGTTTTGGACCAGGGACCAAAACGTGATTACTGAAAAAAAATCAGTGGGTTTAGAGTCTTAGGTAAAAATATAAGGTTATAGTAGAAGGTCTTGTTGTCAATTTTCCAGGCGGCTCGTTCCGTAACTACACCCGATGATTTAATTAGAAAATAAACGTCGAAACTATACTAGATTCGACAACCTGTTTTCAATGACCAAAAGCTCTTAAATTTTTAAATTACCCCATGTTGGTGCTCAAAGAGAAACTTTAGTAGACCCCTTAACTTAAACGTGGCCGCTTGAAAGGAATCAAACGGAGTTGCAGTTTGTAAAAATAGAGCCGTTTTCGTTAGGCTGTTGTAAATTGAAAATAAACTATTTTGACACATAAGAGTATTTTGGTAATTTGACAATGGATCTGTAACTATTAATTCAATGGGACCCATAAAATTTTTAAATACACTTAAATACCTTTCCGAGGACGTAAAAACTGAGTCATAACTATTTACGGTTAAAAAAAACAATATTTATAACATCGAGTAGATACTTTAAAACTAAACTACAATTAAACTACGAGTTTATTAAACTTACTAAACTAACGTAAAAATTGTCCTAATTGTTTTAAAAAAATTTATAAACACCATGTACAATGCTATAATCAATATAAATACTTTATAAAACTCATTTGTATACTTTCATTATTATAAAATCTAAGTCGCGCCCATTTTATTTTAGGTCGTCATTAAAAGCTCGCGGCTTCCCATTTCATCTTATCACGTCGTTTACTATTACTTATCATTAAGATGATTTCATACCCATACTTTTACTTAATTAACTGTTTTATCAACTTCTTGGGGGAGATACATGCTATAATTTTACTAGGAACACAAGTGATTTAAAATTGTATGTTTGAATTAAAATTTTTATTGCCTAAGTACTATTATTGCCACTAAACTTCCTGAATATGATGAACCATTAATTATTTTTTGTAATGAATGATTCAGTTAGAAAATATAAAAGTTAATTAATTAAGTATATTAGGTATTCATTTGAAAGTATTATTTAAAAGTAAATGTAAACGACCTTCAAAAGGTTTAATAAGTAGTCAAAATAAGTGATTAGCGTCAATTAGTGAATATCTATATCTATACTATTTATAATGGAGGGATAACCTTCTCTCTTCTAATTTTTTAATATTTTCATATATAGCTTTTAAGCAAATACAACTACTTAAGCTATATTCTCAATTACTTTATGCATAAACATCTACACATATTGACTGGTCAACATTTGTAATTAATGTCATATTTAAAATACCCATTTGATAAAATACAATGTACAAACTATTTGAAGCACAAATACAACTAAAAAACACTATTCAACACATACAATTAATACACTATTTAATTTACCCCTTCACTAAAATATACAACTATTTAACCACAATGTACAATCTAATCAAACTACTAAGCCAAACATTTAAAAATGAAGCCATTAGGTACTTAGTCGGTCGACGGTTGGTTCGATTAAGCCCGTCAGCGCCGACCAAGTCGCCACCTTTGCAACATGATGGTAGTTCGAACTGGTCGGTCGATTAGATAAAAATTGATGAAGGGTGATTGTGCTGAAGGAAAGAATCAAGATTTTGTTTGTGGTAGCTTCGGTTAACAGGATATGAATTATTTCCACGGTTATAACTAAAGTTATTGTTATTTGAAATTTAATTGTTTAATAAAAGTATGTCCGCATAACATTACGTTGTCAGAAAATATAGTCACAGGGTACCCGCCGCCGCATCGCGCGGGTACCCTGCTATACATTTATTACTTTTAGAGTTTTTAAGTGAAATAATCGTGTTTAGAAAGCCTCTTTTATTTTTGTAAAAACGAAAAGCTTCCACAACAGCAAAGTACTGAATCTTACATGAGATAATTTCAAAGACGTTTTTGTGGTACAAGAGCGTAACTAATAAAATAAGTCTATAATAAGGTTATTTAAGTAATGTTTACATTTAGTTGAGAGTTTCTCATACAACATGTGATATTATTGAGACACAAGTCTTTTGATGGTGATCATCGAATTAGCTTACTAGCTTAAGGTTATGCTCATTGTTGAAATGACTTGGTTCCGAAGTAGATCAACATAGGTGTGTTGTGTTTATTTGTCAACCGTCGTCCATAATTGTTGCACTTGTACAGTTGAGGTGTTCTAATTGAATCGTATTCACGTCTAATATAAAATGTGAGGCCAAAAGTGAAGGTAGGGACGGAAGCTCAAAAAATGCTTTGGGACATGCCTTTTCGAACGAAAACTAAAAAGTGAATATATGCCCACACAAGTATGCTTGTGTACGCCACTCCACCTTTAAATAAAAAGTTATTTTCCTACCACCTTCTCCTTTATACCATACCTTAATTGCTATAATATTTTTCTTGATATCGAACAATTTTTTTTTTTTTTATATAGGTACTTATCTTTAAAATTCCGCCTTTTTGAATTAATTTGTGACATTTTTTCTCTGTAAATTATTAAAACTCCAATAAGCTGAGAGAGGCAAAAATGTCACAAAATACCCCAAGAAAGACGAATTTGAAAGTTTAATACCCTTATAACGAAAAATTGTGTTCGATACTCAGCAAAAGAAGTGGTGGCAAGTATGATACATTTAAAAAACATTTTCACTTTAATCTATTGTAATGATTAATAGAGTAAAGTACAAAATACATCATTGTGGGTTGTCAATTGTAACATCATACATCCCTCTAGATAAGTTGGCACATTACCAACCCTCCATTGTTAAATTCAACCACCATACATTTATGTGGACGAACGGTGCAAATTATTTCTCCGTTATCTTCTAATGTGGATGTGGCTCCCATGCTTGGAAAGCTAAATCCCTTTCCATCGGCGAGAGGCTTACGCTCATTAAGTCTAACCTCGGTAGTATTCATGTTTACTATATCCCTCTTTTTAAACCTCCTTGAATTCATTCGAGCGCGTTTCTTTTGGGGTTTCTAAGACGGCTATCGTGGTATTAGTTGGGTCACGTGGAATAGCATCCTTCTCAACCATAAGATGGGTGGTCTTGGTGTAGGTAGTCTCTTTGCTAAAAATCTCGGGCTTATTGGCAAATGGAAGTGGAGGATTTTTTTAATAAAAAGAGGCGTTGTGGAGGAAAGTCATCAGAGAGTTCTATGGAGAAAATGGTGGTTTTGGTTCCTCTCCACAGGTCCGAGGCTACCATGGAGCTTGGTGGAAATATTGTTAAAGCCATTTCTAAAATTAACGAGATTGACCCGTCATTTAGTGAGTCTTTTCGCTTAAAGGTATCTGATGGTTCAAGTATCTCGTTTTGGAAATACCTCTGGAGTTGTGATGGGTCTTGTCTCATGGACCGTTTTCCGCGGTTGTTTGCTCTTGATTCGTTTAGTGAGTGCTCTAACGAAGATAGATGGGGACTGGTTGACGGTTCGTGGGGTGGGATGTAGGACTAGCGATATCATCCACACGGCATATGGTCTTGGTCTAAAGATGTTTTGGGTACCTTCAAAGTGAAGTATTTATAAAATTAATCTTTCAGGGCCGAGGTTGTTCTCTGGTGACAGTCTTGGTTCAGATCATGTGTGGAATTCATGGATCCCTTATAAAATCAACAATTATGTTAATACAAATATCGTCATTAAACGTTATTTATATTTTGGATCTTTACCTAAGTTTTGTTAACGACAAAAGTAAATTTAATTTGTATAAAAGCTTAAATCTTGTCAAGTTTAATAGATATTAAAACAAGCTTTTTCAAACAATATATTCATCATTCAAGCATTTACATTTATGATTAGTAACATCTTGATATAACTCTAATCATTATGTATGATAGTAGTTTTTAGAATGTGTTAGGTTCTTAAAACCAAACACTACTTAAGTACTTGCATATTTCTAAAATAGAAATACAACATATGACATCATGTGATGCATCATGGAAATCATTGGAAGATTTCATTAGATATTTTGTGTGGATTTGTACTCTTCATATCTTGCACAATCTCACTTAGATAGAGTTGACTTTAGCATAGATTTGATATCTTGGTGAGACCGTGGTACCAAAATGGTACACGGTAGGAACCCTTTAAGGGTTCAGCGGTCCGTGAGCGCTCACATCCATTTGGCTATAAATAGCAATGCCAAGCCAAGTAGTTTTCATCCCTTTCTAACATACTCTCATACATATCTTCTCTCTAACCTTTCTAACTCGGTTTCATATCATATTAGTGATCTCTTTTGTAGCAAAGAAGATCAAATCACATTCAAGCTTCAACCAGAAGTTGGAAGTCTTGTTTGTTTAGTGTTGTATGATCTTGTGTTGATTCATACTTCATTGTTGTATTAAACCATCATAATCTTGTGAGTGTGAGTGGTTAGTATTTTAGTCCTCAAAATACATTGTGTGTGGGAGTGGTTGTACCCTTGGAAAGAACTCGACATCTAGCTTAGTGTCGGAAATAGTGTTAGCGAAGTGTAAAGGTTTTCTCCGCCGGTGAAAGGAGCTTGTTGACTAGTGAAGTTAAACTCTCGAGTGTGAGACTCGAGGGGTGGAGTAGGGCAAGGAAAAAGAGTCCTTGTAGAGCGAACCACTATAAACAACTTGTTGTGGTTTGATCATTTCTTTCCTTATTTACTCCTTACATATTGCTTGCATATTTCATTAACATATCTAAGATCAATATCAATTGATCTTTACAATAAGTTTCAAAAAAAGTTTTTAATTGGTAAACTATTCAACCCCCCTTCTAGTTTTCTACAATTGGTACCCGAGCCTCGTTGCTCAAGAATTTCTAAAATATATTGTATTTTATAAACTTGAAACGATCCATGGATTCGAAAACTTTAAAGAAGGGCAATCTATGCAAAGACCACCACTCTTTGAAACCAATGGATTTATCTATTGGAAAAAACGTTTTGAAACATATGTAAAATCAAAAGATATAGATCTTTGGTTTATTATTGTTAAAGGGGATTTTAGTTCTACAACAAAGGACATTTATGTTGATGAACAAAAAGAAACTAGTTGCTAAAAATAATGAAGCTAAAATGATGCTTTATAATGCTTTACCTAGAAAAGAATATGAAAGAATTTTTATGTGTGAAACCGCCAAAGATATTTGGGAATCTTTAATTGTTACACATCAAGGTAATTCACAAGTCAAGGATAACAAAATTGATCTTCTTGTTCAACAATATGTACAATTTGTTATTCCTCGAAGATGAAACCATTGATTGTGGCTTTGCTCGCTTTAACACTATTATTACATCACTTAAAGCACTTGATGAATCTTTTCGTAGTAAGAACTTTGTCGGGAAATTTCTTAGAGCACTCCATCCCAAATGGAGAGCTAAAGTGACCGCCATTGAGGAATCAAAAGATCTCTCAATAATGTCACTAGACGAGTTGATCGGTAACCTCAAAGTAAACGAAATGGTGATGGAGAAAGATTCGGAGATCATCAAAGGAAAAAGGGGGAAGATCAAATCCGTTGCTCTAAAAGCAAAAGCGGAATCAAGTGATGATGACGAATCTTGCTTCGGTAGTGAAGATGAGGAATATGCCATGGCCGTTAGAGATTTTAAGAAGTTCTTTAGAAGAAGAGGAAAGTTTGTAAGACAACCTCGAGAAGAAAAGAAGCCATTCGAAAAGATCGGGATGACAAGAAGGGTAAAGGTGAAAGAAAATGTTTTAGATGTGGTGATGCAAGTCACCTCATAGGAGAATGTCCCAAGCCACCTAAAAGCAAAACTCAACGAGCTTTTGTAAGTGGTGCTTGGAGTGATAGTGAAGACGATGAAGAATCAAGCAAGGAAGAGATCGCTCTAATGGCACATGAGTCAAATGAGGTACTTTCCGACTCTTCTTATTCTTCTATTGATGATGACACTTTGCAAAAACAATATAATCAATTGTGTGAGCTAAGTCTAAAAATCATAACTAAAAATAAATTTTTAAAAACCAAAAGGAATTTTTGGAAAATGAAGTTTATGAGTTAAAAGAAAAAGCAAAACGACTAGAAAAGGAAAAGCAAATGACGATGATTGTAAATCATGTCAAGAGCTTAAACTTGAAATAGAAAAACTAAAACTCACACAAGATGTTTTAATCGAAAAGAATTCTAAATTTAAAAGGTTTAACAAAGAACATCGCTCTTGCCGATGAAATAGTTAAAATTCATAAAACACCGGGAGACATGAATGGGCTAGGTTTTAATGAAGTATTAATTCCAAAGAGTCAAAACAAAACGACCGAAAAGGGCGAACATTCATCAAAATTGCATGCTGCACCGGACCCGAACGAAACCAAAATAAGGGTTCCGTCCGTTGTGCAAAATGGTGCGTGGGTACTTCATTGAACGAGAATGTTAATACGGACCGTCTTGAATTTGTTAAAATAACAAAGAAAACCAATAATAGTATTAAACTAAAACCAGCCATTTACTTGAGGGTAGGACTTGTCAAAAATGAATTTAGATCAAAAACTACTCAACAACGATATAAAACTCCTTTTGCCAAACGCCCTTTCCTAAGAGCAACCACAGCGTACAACCCAACTACCAACACAATGGTTGGAATCAAAACTTTCCTAGACCATATCAAACTCAGATTACATGCCATGGAACTCTTACCCATCGTTTCCATACATGAATCAAATAAATGGTATGTTTAACCCAAATGGACCCATGAGATATTGGGGACCAAATGCTTGAGTTATTTGCTTCTTAGGTATGCTTGAAAGTTGGATTGGAACTTGATGAATGGATAAAAGATAGTGGTTGCTCACGACACATGACGGGCAACAAAAGTCTCTTCTCATCATACCAAGAGTATGGCGGAGGTAATGTCACCTTTGGTAGCAATCTCAAAAGCAAAATTATTGGCAAAGGTGCGATTGCTCATAACTCCCTAACTATTGAAAATGTTGCTCATGTGGATAGGTTAGGATTTAATCTACTTAGTATTAGCCAACTATGTGATAAAAAGTATAAAGTACTATTTGATGAAAATGGTAGTAAAATACTAAAAGATGGTATCACCATAGCTAAAGGAGTTAGGAAAAATAACATATACGTCATGAAAATAGATAAAACATATAATGACAAACTTTGCCTAACAACATTAGACGATAGCTCATCTCTTTGGCATAGGCGTTTAGGTCACGCTAATATGAGACTTATACAAAACCTATCTTCAAAAGAATTGGTTAGGAATTTACCAAAACTTAAATATGACCAACACTTTTGCGGCGCTTGCAAAATTGGTAAACAAACACATAGTAGTCACAAATCTAAAAATATGGTGTCCACATCTAAGTGTCTAGAATTATTACATATGGACTTGTTTGGACCATCCGCTATAAGAAGCTATGGAGGCAACTTATACACTTTGGTCATAGTAGATGATTACTCAAGGTTTACTTGGACGTTGTTTTTGAAAACCAAAAATGAAGCTTTTGATAAATTTGAAATACTTAGCAAGAAAATTCAAAATCTTCTAGGTGTCAAAATTGTGTCGATCCGAACGGATCATGGTCGTGAATTTGACAACGAAACTCAATTTGGAAACTTTTGTGATACAAATGGTATAACACATAACTTTTCCGCTCCACGAACACCTCAATCTAATGGAGTAGTAGAACGTAAAAATAGAACAATTCAAGAAATGAGTAGAACAATGCTTAATGAACAAAACATTCCTCAAAAGTTTTGGTGTAACGCCGTTGACACTTCTACATATATTTTGAATAGAGTCTTAATACGCCCTTTCTTAAACAAAACACCATATGAACTCTATAAAGGTAAAAAGCCAACGTTAGGATATTTTAGAGTCTTTGGTTGTAAATGCTTTATTCTTAATACTAAGGATTATCTCACCAAGTTTGACCCAAAGTCTTATGAAGGTGTATTTCTTGGTTACTCTCAAACTAGTAAAGCTTACATTGTCCTAAATAAGGAAACAATGATAGTCAGGAATCGTTGAACATAACATTCGACGAAAGTCCACCTCCCTCTAAGACATCACCTTTGGTAGATGATGACTTAGTTGAAAGTCAAATGATAGAAGGTCAAGAAATAATTAATAATAACAAGGAAGATGAACCATTAAATAAAGAAATTGTCAACATCAAAGAATCTAAAAGTCATCCTTTAGAAAAAGTCATAGGACAACTTAATCAAAGAACCTTAAGGTCACAAGCCCAAAATCAAAGTAATTATTTTTGTTTTGTATCCACCATTGAACCAAAAACCATAAATGAAGCAATAAAAGATGAATCATGGGTTATTGCCATGCAAGAAGAATTAAACCAATTCGTTAGAAATGATGTTTGGAAATTAGTTCCAAAACCTAAAGATCAAACTATAATTGGAACAAAATGGGTTTTTTGAAATAAAATGGATGAAAATGGGATAGTATCTAGAAACAAAGCTAGGCTTGTAGCGCAAGGTTATAATCAACAAGAGGGATTGATTATGATGAAACTTATGCAACGGTAGCTAGGCTTGAGTCTATTAGAATATTGCTTGCTTATGCATGTGCCTATGATTTTAAATTATTTCAAATGGATGTTAAAAGTGTCTTTCTTAATGGGTTTATTAACGAAGAAGTGTATGTTGCTCAACCTCCCGGTTTCACCGACTTTGAGAAACCACATCATGTCTTCAAACTCAAGAAAGCATTGTATGGTCTTAAGCAAGCACCAAAAGCTTGGTACGACCGACTTAAGACTTTCCTTATTGATAACAAATATACTATGGGATTAGTAGATAATACTCTTTTTACCAAGAAAAAGGAATCACATATTATCATTGTTCAAATATACGTTGATGACATTATATTCGGATCAACTTGTCAAGAATTATGTGATGATTTCTCTAAAATCATGCAAGACGAGTTTGAAATGAGTATGATGGGTGAGTTAAATTTCTTTCTAGGACTTCAAATAAAACAACTAGAAGATGGCATATTCTTTAACCAATCTAAATATATAA
Organism: Chrysanthemum makinoi; assembly: GCA_910596185.1. Lineage (NCBI taxonomy): Eukaryota > Viridiplantae > Streptophyta > Magnoliopsida > Asterales > Asteraceae > Chrysanthemum > Chrysanthemum makinoi. Next base: position 179,939,427 of record OU343223.1, read on the forward strand.
AAGACATGCTTAGGAAATTTGGTCTTGAAGATTCCAAACCAACTAAGACACCCATGTCCTCGGACACTAAACTCACCAAGGGCGAAGAAGGTGAATCCGTAGATAACACTAAATATAGAGGAATGATTGGTAGCCTACTCTATCTTACGGCTAGTAGACCCGACATTATGTTTAGTGTTGTTTGTCTATGTGCGCTTTCAAAGAAAACCCAAAGGCATCACACTTAGAAGCCTTATTTTAGATACATTAAGGGAACAACGTGTTTAGGATTATGGTATCCCAAAGGCACGGGTATAGAAACCATAGTGTATGCCGACTCGGATCATGCCGGTGATTATGTCGATAGAAAAGTACAAGTGGTATTTGCACTTTTGTTGGACATTGTCTCACCTCATGGTTTGCAAAGAAGCAAATGAATTTAGCCATCTCAACCACTAGAAGCGAGTCGTCTCAGTAGGAAAAGCATGTCAACAAGCTCTTTGGATGAAGCAATCTCTCGTAGATTACATAATTCATCTCAACGACATTGTGATACTTTGCGACAACAAAGGAGCCATCGATCTCAGCAAGAATCCCGTTCAACATGCTCGTACAAAACATATTGAAATCCGCCATCACTTTCTTTGCGACAATGTTCAAAAAGGAAACATTTCAATCGAGAAAGTATCCTCCGAAGACAACATTGCCGACATCTTAACTAAGCCTCTTAAGCGAGAACCTTTTAATCTTCTTAGACTTGGTTTAGGGTTAATGGAACCAAACATGTAGGATAAACATAGCCCAAAACATTAGAATAGTCAAAAGTAAAAAAATTTGTCTTGTACACTCTTGTAGCCACGACACCAAAGCGACAACAAAGACGGAACCAAATTTTTGGTCCGTGGTCCGTGGTGTCTCTACAAAAGCAAAACTATATACAAATCATCCTCTTCCTCAAAACCCACTTTACCAAAACGTGTAAAACTTAAACCAAGCTCATTATTGTCATCTTCCCACTCACTAATCACAGAAGATAACATCATTGTAAGTATCCTAACTACATTTCATCTCTTAATTCCGAGTCTAGGATTCTTATTTATGCACAAAACTATCACAAATCATTACATGGGGTTTTATGTATGCTTTTATACCAAATATGAATTCAATTGGCAAATTGCATAACTAGTCATTGAAATTAGGTACTACATTATCATATTGCATAAACAAATCATGCTTCCCACTAATTGATAGATAATGAATATAAGGCCTATTCAAACAACCAAACACCCCATGTCAAAAGTTTTGAAAAGCTTCTCACTTGTAGGAAAACAATTTTTTCATTGCTAATACAAATAGAAACGTTAAATTTTCATCACTTGCATGCTCTTGAATACTAAAGGTATTGCATAACTAATATGCATTCTCGGGTATATTCAAATGAAGCCACATTGAATTAGGAGCATTTGGGTTATCTCATGGTATTTGCCAAACATCCCACTAAAACCATTTTGTGCATAAAATGAGTCGAGATAACCGCAACTCCAAATTGTTTTCATATAGGCACACACTAGAACCAAAAAGCGTTAAAACTTATTCTCATTTTTAACATATTAACTCTTGTCCTTAGGAATAACCATGGTAGCCGCAAGATTCTATGATCACAAAGACACCCTTAACTACATTCCCAAACACCACAAAACCAAAGGACTTACCAAGGAACAAGTAGAAATATTTAGGGGTCTAGAATCAAGGTATTTCCATGAGGGTAGAACCATTCACTCATCCATCCTTGAAAACACCAAATCTCGTGAAGAACTAGCCGCCATTCAATTCGATTGTCTTCTTGACATCGATGAACCAATTTGTCCTAGGTTTGTGTTAGAATTCTATGCTAGTGTGACCGGCTTTAGTGATGAAGACGATGATGAATTTTGTCTTAGGTTTAGAATTAATCAAAACGACTACACCATCACCTTAGCCAACTTTGCTCAAGTGCTAGGAATTCCCAACCGAGGAACTTGTCTCTACTCGGATAAATGGTCACTCACCGCTCTTGATGCTATCAATGACCGCTCTCTACCCTACCAAACCCGTTTGGCCGACAAGGATGTCATCCGTGAACACCTTTTTAACCCAAAAGGTGATACAACCCGAGTTACCGAAAGGGAAAAGAAGTAAACCGAGATCCATATGGAATGGAGCTAAATGAACTTAAGCCCGAATTTAAGAAATGGGAGGAGCTACTTAGAGCCAACGTCATTAGCACCATAGGAAATAGGGATCACATTAACGCTTGCCTTTGTCATATGCTCTACAACTTGTCCACACGTCAACCATTCAATTTAGCCTACTACATAGCTAGGAGAATGATTGATATTCCAACTCAAGGATCGGTTGCTCTTCCATACGGGATGCTCCTCACCCGTCTCTATAGAAACTTTGCACCAATTCCACCAACACCCAAAGGGATGCACCTTCACTATGAGCTCATCCCTCACATCTTTGTACCTTTGAGTGATGCACGAGTTGCTAAGACAAAAGGAAAGAGAGAAAAACCTCCAACTCCATCATCATCATCATCAAATAGCTCCAAGGATGGTCTTCCAAGCTCGTCTTCCGCCTCATGAGTATTATCGTCTCTTCCCGAAATAGAGAATGAATCGTGAGAGTTCAAGCAAACTAATGGAATGTTCAAGTGCCTTGGTAGGATGATGAACAAAATTTACAAGAAGTTGGACAAATAAGGGTACTTTTAAGGAGCGTTTGGAATAATGCATTATGTTGGGAATTATACATTTGAGTTGATAAGACAAAAAGAATGAAACATAGAGAACTTAATACAATGAGAAACTTACAAAAAAGATGGAGGACTTGCTTGCGAAGTTTTATTTATTAGTCCTTATCCTCTAGTATATAAAGAGGACATAGTGTATGTTTATTAATTAAGTCTTTAATAATGTAGGCGTCTAGTAAAGGTGTGTGTGTGTTACTAGAGTATAGTATTGTAGCGCCCTAGGTTATTAGTTTAGTTAGTAGACGTGTTCCTATAAACGTCTAAGATTAGTTAGTGTTAGTGAATGAAAAACCTTGTTCAATAACAAAGTATTGTTTTGATTATTCATTTGCGTACCATGTTTATTGTCTTTGTTATTGATCCCCTAGGCTTATAGCGATCTTATCAATTGGTATGTCAGGCGGGGAGCTCTTGATATAGGGTTTATTCAAGGTTTTATTAGGCATTAAAAGTTGTCCGAAATACATATTCAAAAAAAAATCTTGAGCGGCCCTTTTAATAAAGGAAGGATACCTAATTTATTATATTGAATGATAATATTTGTCATGTGAAGTTGGTCGACAAATTGTCGTTTTCTTGATGAGCACGTGGCTTAAAATTTTGGATGTGGGGCTCTCGTTTTTAAAGAAGTGGAGTATTAATTGAATGACACTTACAAGTTGATTGGTTCACGGGGATCCAATAGTGTAACTGGGTTTTGATCCTCTACATTGCACGTCTACTAGTGATGACAATCGGACGGTGGATGTGATTCGTGATAAACAGCACGTGCGATCTTATTTTTATATTGTTTCTGTTTGATTTATGATCATGATCACGTGGGGAGTTAATGTGTATATTATTATTGTTTTGATCAAGTATCTTGTCATCTTCTAACACTTGCTAATTTTAGGCCCAAAGGCCGAAATCGCTTCTTCTTACGAAAGTCTTGTTGGATTTTTAAAAAATCTTTGCTACTCACATGAAATCTTTTGCTCTAAGATTTTATTGAGGAAATCTTTGCAGTTTATAAAAATCATTACTCATTCAAAGATCTCTTGCTTATGATTATTCAAAGAAATCTTGCTTGGTTTTATGAAATCTTGCTCCTCAAGAAAGTCTTGCTCAAGGTTTTACATGGCCCCGAGGAAATTTATTTGGATTGGCGGTATAATGGTTTATTCTGAGGAGATTTGGAATAAAGGGGAAGTGAGCATAATGGTTATGGAGTTTTGGATGACACACACATGAGAATGGTTGTTTGGTTCACACACACAGGGAAGAAATTTATGTTCTTAAAAAGATTTAAAAAGGCTCGTATTTGATTTATTGAAGAATTGATTCTGAAGGGATTATTTATCATTTATTTGAAGGTGAAGTGGAATTACTTGGTTTGTGTTCTTATTATATAAGACTTGCAAAATCTAGTTTTCATAGGTCAAGAGGGTGGATGGATGAAGACCTAGTAAACTATCACTTGAAGGAGTTACATTGTAGTCTTTCGGTCATGTCTCATACTAGTTGAGGATTCTTGTCAGGATTGCGGTTAGGTCTTATATTTGATGGGTATAAGTATGGAGTTCCGTGGATAGTACAGATTTAAGACACAAGTTTGAGAAATTCTACTTCTTTATCAAGTTTGTTATATTTGGTTTTCTTCACAGTGATCATTACACATAAAAGCCTCAGATTTTGAAGAATCAAAAGATGGTTAACCTATGGTTTTTAGGAAGCTTATTGTTAAATGTTTAACCATCTACATGCATCACTCAGGGGGAAGTGTTTGATTTTTACTCTTTGTTGATCATTATTACTCTGCTAGTTGGAGTTTTCTCTTTGTTTTGGATCCATTTTCTTATGGTGAATTAGTAATGGTGGTGATTTTAAACATTGGAAGTCTTAGATTGGAAGTATGATATTGGTTGTTCAAGGTGGTCAAGAATCATTATTAGCATCGTTCCTATTTGGATAATAACAAAAGGGGAAGAGATGTTTGAGTGGCATGGCATGGATTAAGGGGAAGACAAAGGAAGAAATACTTGTTTCATTCATGGTGAGATCCCTGATCTCAATTTCTTTACTTAACGTTTAGGAAGTTCGTTCAAAGAATGGTTTTGTCATTATCAACTGGAAAGATTGTTGGGAATTATAATTATGCGTTTGAGTTGATAAGACAAAAAGAATGAAACAAGAAGGACTTAATATGACAAGAAGGAAACCTACAAAAAGATGGAGGGACTTGCTTGCCAAAGAAGTTTTATTTATTAGTCCTTATCCTCTAGTATATAAAGAGGACATAGGTGTAGGTTTATTAATTAAGTCTTTAATAATGTAGGCGTCTAGTAAAGGTTGTGTGTGTATGTCCTGGTATAGTCTTGTAAAGCACCTAGGTTATTAGTTTAGTTAGTAGTCGTGTTCCTATAAACGTCTAAGATTAGTTAGTGTTAGTGAATAAAAACCTTGTTCAATAACAAAGAAAGTATTGTTTTGATTATTCATTTAACGCATTACCATGTATTGTCTTTGTTTGATCCTAAAATTTGAGCTTATAAACGATCTTATCACATTATCATTAATGTTTGATACTATTTCGTTGTTTTTTAGGATGATAATATAACCTGAAACAATGGTGAATGCTAACAATTTCATCTTGAGGGGATAAGCATGAAAGTATGCTATCAAATTTTACCCATTTTCTTTGTAATGTGAAAATCAAAAGCCTTACTTTCAAAATACATGCTCCACTATGTTTATATATATGTTTATCGATTTTCCTAACTAGAAATGTTTAGTATAACATGTTTTGAAGAATTCGAGGTTTTAGGAAAAAGAGTCCCGACACCTAAAAGCGAACTCTGTCCATTTTTACGCACTTCACGGATCGAGGCCGGAACCATAAATTTGATGCATCCGTTATATAAATTGAATACGCCCCTGCGCGTGCAATGCAGTGGACGAGCTGCAGCCTTTTAGGGTTCGGTAGTGTAAGTTTTGGTGTCGTGGATCCTTGGGCCAACTTTATGAATTTGACTATTTACGTATTTGATTCCAAACTACCATCCAATGCTTATAAATCAATCCTAAATTGCTTATACTCTTATTAGAACTAGTATAATTCACTTAGGAATATAGGAAATCCATTTCCCACCAAAATTCAAAATTTGAAAAATCCACCCCAGGAGCCCTTTTGCATAAAGGAAGGAACCAAATTTTTGGTACCTTCAAATCCGTGGGTGATCGAGATATTAGGAAATTCCACTCACTAGAACACATTTATTGCAAATCTTTTCTTCTTCACTCCATCTCTCTTGAATGGCTTGACTTGGGTGATATGACTAGCATTCAACCCACTTCCAAATCATTAGGAACCTCATCTCTTCAATGGCTTAACATCAAATCAAACACATTTCTCCATGATTTCTCACCTCTATAAATTGAGAGGTTTTACCATGATCATCCTCACACCTTCTTCATTCTTACTATCATCTAGCAAAGACAAACCAAAGTCAAAAATGACAAAATCATCTCCAAAACCTTGCAAGAAGACCGCTAGAATTAGTGTGAGGCCTTGTTGCTTCGTTAACCTTAGCTCCTCATCAGAGTCTTCTCACTTCACAATCTCATCTCTCATCCGAGATGATTCAAACCTTACCTTAGCTACACCTACTCAATCACACATTGTGATCACCACTCCACCACCAACAAAGATACCAACTTCATCTCCACCGGCACCCATCCAAACATCCAAAACACCATCACCACCTTCACCAAGGTCTCCAACTCTCATTCGATGGAGTTATTTTCCCTCCACCTACTTCACCAAATCCTTTCTTGGAGGACTTGGATGACTTGCCTCCTAGGCCAAATCATCCACCACCATTGCCATCATTTGGCTCAATTGAGCGGATGGCTCATGAGTCACCTCGGTCATCCTTTGACCCAAGCGCCCCATTAGGGCCTAAACCTCTTCTCTTCCACCCCATTCACAAGGACATTCATGGTCCTTTGTATGGGGATCATTCACTCCCCCCATCAATGTCCCCTCATCTTGAGGACATTGAGGAGTGTATGTGGGATGCCAATCCCACTAGCGAGGAGATTCAAACGAACTCCACAACCTCCACCAAATCAAAGGCATGGTGGACTCTCACTTGAGTGAGACAATGCAAATGCAAAGTGCTTTTCTTGCCTCCATCGTGACCACCCCAAACATTTCCACCAACACCAACACATCTACCATTCCACCACCACAACCTCCCCAAACATACTACCCCTAGGCATGGTTGCTCAACTTGTGAGCAAACGGCCCAAACCGTTGATAGGAACCGGGTTATGGTCCTTGACTTTCAAGAAGAAATGAGGTTCATCCTCAATCACATCCTTGAGCGCCTCAACGCTCTTTCTCATCCACCATCAAATTAGGATGGTCATAGTTTAGCATTTCTAGTTTTCTCTTTTTAGGATTATTTTCTTTTCTTTTCTTCTTGTACTTAAACACATCATTGTGTTCCCATTTCATGATCTTTATTCATGAAAATTTTAACTAATGAATAGTGTGTTTATTATAGTGTTGGAGCTTTTACATAGTATTTGGTAATGCTTGTAAATGATCATTATTACTAACATTTTTTTGTAGCTTTTATTTTCACAATCCATGTATCTTCCCATTAAGCACCCAATTTAGGGGGAGCTTTGATCAAGGGGGAGATAATTACACGGGCTCATTACATTCCGCATCGCCTCTTCTTTTTGTTGAGACAAAAAGGGAGAGAAAATATAGAACTTGATTACATTTTGACTTTTCTTAAAAAGTCAACTGCATACTTTGACTTTCAGAAAAAGTCAACATCATGCATCAACTAGTGAATACTTTGACTTTCATAATAGTCAAACATCATACACTTGCATTATCATTCTCCTTTCAAGTTCTAAAACTAATATTTTTATAACTCTTGCACAAACTTTGTATCTTTTATAAAAATAAAATTTTTATTTTGTCCTCAACAAAAAGGGGGAGATTGTTAATACAAATATCGTCATTAAGCGTTATTTATATTTTTGATCTTTACCTAAGTTTTGTTAACGACAAAAGTAAATTTAATTTGTATAAAAGCTTAAAGCTTGTCAAGTTTAATAGATATTAAAACAAAGTTTTTCAAACAATATATTCATCATTCAAGCATTTACATTTATGATTAGTAACATCTTGATATAACTCTAATCATTATGTATGATAGTACTTTTTAGAATGTGTTAGGTTCTTAAAACCAAACACTACTTAAGTACTTGCATATTTCTAAAAATAGAAATACAACATATGACATCATGTGATGCATCATGGAAATCATTGGAAGATTTCATTAGATATTTTGTGTGGATTTGTACTCTTCATATCTTGCACAATCTCACTTAGATAGAGTTGACTTTAGTAAAGATTTGATATCTTGGTCGGACCGGTACCAAAATGGTACACGGGCGGAACCCTTTAAGGGTTCGCGGTCCGTGAGCGCTCATCTGTCCATTTTGGCTATAAATAGCAATGCCAAGCCAAGTAGTTTTTCATCCCTTTCCAACATACTCTCATACATATCTTCTCTCTAACCTTTTCTAACTCAGTTTCATATCATATTAGTGATCTCTTTTGTAGCAAAGAAGATCAAGTCACATTCAAGCTTCAAACGAGAAGTTGGAAGTCTTGTTTGTTTAGTGTTGTATGATCTTGTGTTGATTCATACTTCATTGTTGTATTAAACCATCATAATCGTGTGAGTGTGAGTGGTTAGTATTTTAGTCCTCAAAATACGTTGTGTGTGGGAGTGGTTGTACCCTTGGAAAGAACTCGACATCTAGCTTAGTGTCGGAAATAAGTGTAAGCGAAGTGTAAAGGTTTTCTCCGCCGGTGAAAGGAGCTTGTTGACTAGTGAAGTTAAACTCTCGAGTGTGAGACTCGAGGAGTGGAGTAGGGCAAGGAAAAAGAGTCCTTGTAGGCCGAACCACTATAAACAACTTGTTGTGGTTTGATCATTTCTTTCCTTATTTACTCCTTACATATTGCTTGCATATTTCATTAACATATCTAAGATCAATATTAATTGATCTTTACAATAAGTTTCAAAACAAAGTTTTTAATTGGTAAACTATTCAACCCCCCTTCTAGTTTTCTACAAATTATTTTTGGAGAGCGCCTATTGAAAGGCTGGGTACCATGCCTAATTTATCAGCCAGAGGTGTTAATATCGGCTCTGACTTATGCCCAGTGTTGTAAATATCGGTCTTGGATGCCGATATACCACTGATATATCGCTTATCGGCGGTCCACCGCCACGGTATTTTGCATATCGGTCAAATATTTCGGTCATGCTCAAAATCAGCCAAAATCAGTCAAAATCGTTTAAATATCGGTCAAAATCGGTCAATTATTGGTAGAAGACATAATCGGAGATGAAGAGTAGAAGACATATCTTTTTTCAGAGATAGTGACAGTGGTGGTTCGATATTCTTGAAGTTGCAGAACAGGAGAGAGAAATAAATAGCTAACATAATTGACCCAACAAATAACTTGGTGGACTTTAATTAAAACTTATCAAAATCACACATAATGTAAATTTTTGAAACATATAAATTAATGTATAACAAAAGTAATAGAAAGATTAATAAATTTAATAAAAATATATAAATAAGTGTCAACGATATATCACTGATATATCACCGCCAAAATCGATATGGCGTTTGTCATTCATGTCCATTTTGTGGAATATGCGAAGCTAATAGTGAATCTACCAACCATTGCCTTGTTGTTTCCCCGCGTGCTGAGATCAACTTGAGAAAGATATGGAGCTGGTGGAACCTTGCCACTCCCGTCTCCTTTCCTTCTTCTAATATTCTTGAAATTAGTATGAATAATGTTGTTGATCTTGGTTGCTCTCGCCTTAACAAAGTCATTCATGGAGTGTTTCAGTGTGGCATTGGGCTATTTGGAGATGGAGGAATAAGTTGGTTCATGCCTCTTTGGATGATCGACCTAAAGTCCTAAAGGAAGATATATTTTCGTCCATTCTGCGGTTGTCAAGAAATTAGAGTTGCAATCCAAGATCTTTATTGGCTACTATGTAGCGAAGTTCTCATTATATAGCTTGGTTTGGCCTTTGTGGGGTTGTTTTGTTGTTTTTCATTTTGTTTCCCCTTTTCGCTGTATTCTGCTTTCGGCCTCCTTCTTGGAGCTAGTTCTTAATATATATATCAGCCTTTAGAAAAAAAAAGCGAGATAAAATATTTGCATCGTTAGTTATTAAGGATGTATTTTGGAATTTACTTTTTATTTTTTTTTATTTTATTTAATCGTTTATTTATTTCTTTTTTTATTTTGCATTTTATATTTTTTTATAGTTTATATATTTTTATATTTAATATTATTTTATATTTATATTTGTTTTTTAATTTATTTATTTATTATTATTATTATTATTAAATTTTTTTTATTATTTTTATTAAAACATCACTTTAGTAGAAACTAATAGGATTTACAAAAAATTAGTAGAAAACCGAGATACTATCTGAGCCCCGACTCCTCTAGCTATAGCAAAGCTAATAATACTAAAGATATTAGTAGAAGCACGCGCCCTAATCTCTTGAGTCACAAAGAACTTTCGGACCTGCTTCAAGAAGATCGCTGCATCTTTCTCAAGTTCCCTAAAAGAAGAGAATGAAAAGTGGAGGAACCCGTATCAAATATCCACGCACTTTGTCTCATACTTGAGGCGTTTACGTCGTGCGACCTTAATCGTGCGACCTCAATCACCGGACGACCCGACACAAAATCAGTCATACCAGTTTGCGTTAAGGGCGATATAACACCCTAAAATCTAGATCCACATTTTTTTATAACTATTTTGGTCCTTACCCAAAGTTATATAATAATTAAGGAATATTTAAAACTACATGATATGAAATAACTATACATTATTAGTATTAAATCTAAACTAAACTATACTTAATAACTTTTAATGTTTCCTGCCGAATTCTGTTCTAATCCCATTCTGCTACATCAAACGACATTCCTATCCTTTGTAAAAAACTTATACGTTTTCTTTGCCCCCCCATAAAGCTTAAATCGAACGACACAAACACACTCCTTTCCTTAAACACTTACACATTTTGTATAATTGAGATAAGAACCAAATCATGTTTTGAGTATATCACTAAATAAATGAGAGATTGCATGTCCTACCCTTTTGCCTAAACTACACGATATTCCCTCAAAAACAATATTTGGTATTTTATTTGTTTCCCAACTTAGTCACACACTTTCTTATATCTCATAAGTTATACGTTTCTTTCATTCTCTCAAATACCAACACTTTTACATCACAAGAGATTCCAGAATTCGTCTTCTCCATTCCAAGACTAAAGGGTTCCTGGCGTTTATTCTCTCTCAAGTTCAAGAGGTTAAAAGGGTCGAAGGTATTGCTGCTATGATCAATTCATGGTGATAAAGAGGTTAGCAGCTTGAGTGATTGTATCTTGGTGTTATAGTATTTGTAGCAGCTTCGTGGTGATTGTGTGTGAGTGATTCGTTTGCACCCTCTCCTCCATTTGATCCTCATGAATTCAGTCCTAGGTAATCCTTTAGCCATTGTTGTCATTAACTTGTTACCCATTTAATGTTACACAAAAACTAATCTGGATCATGCTCGTTATAATCATGAGTATAAGGTTTAACACCACATAAGAAATCGATTAATAATTTTGTAAATCATTGTGTGTCGAGGTTTGGTTTCTTTTCAGTTCGATTATCTTTTGTTTCCAGCCCTATTCTATGGCATAAAAGTCTATATATAATCACTTATTAAACGTTTAATGTGGCCTACAAACTGGAAACCTAGATCATTAATTAACGAGGGGTTAGGGCTTGAAAGGGGATTAGGTTTTTAGGTTTATGATTCATGTTTGTGTGAGTTTAGTGTCAAGTTATACTATGAGTTTCTACAGGTTTCTTGACTCAAAAACTTAGCTTAGGATGTCTACTCTCTAGAGATTAAATTTTATAGACATTGGAGGTCGGGAGGATGGTCTTTTAATTTTTGGGAGATTAAGTGTCAAATTTGAGAAATCGAGTCTGAAATTCAGTTCGTGTTTTCGATTTTTAGGTTCCAAACTATAAGGAGTTAAGAGATCTCCTTTTACAGGGGTGATATTTAAGTTATGTGTGTCTTCTTGGAATTTTTGTGGATTCTTAGAATTGTCTAAATGAGTTTACTAAAGGCAAACTTTTGGGGTATACTCGCAGTGCACTTTTTGGACAGGTTTGAGAAAACAATTTTTGGAATGGTACTTGCACTTGAAAATAAAATCTGTAAAAATTTAGGGAGTTGGTTAACTCGTGTGGTATTCACAAATAAAAATTGGAGAATCTCAAGACCTTATATGTTATTCTTTAAAAATTTGTAAAGAACATACTAGAATGAGATAAGATCTGAAATAAGATATAAGTTAGCGTTTTTGTTAATTTAATATCATTTAATATGTTTAAACCCTAAAGTGCACTTGAACATTAATTATGATATAATTCGTCATATGTTAACCTAGTTTCTATAACAAACCCTAATCACATTAATGAATGGTGATAAGTAATTAAGAATCCGTTATGACATTAAATGTGCTACTAAGTAACATATGAACCCTAATTCGTGTAGATCCGTTGAAGGAAGCGTGACATTGTTTCCTTGTGTTCACTCTTTCACTCTTTCTTGTGTTTACCCTTACAATCATTATGATATGGTTTGATTCGTTTGTTCTTGCTTGTGACTTGAATATTCGTATTAGAATCCTTTGATACCTTGTAATTCCATTGATATTATGACTTCGTATGAAAATCATTTTAAATATATAATTGATGGTGGTTTTGAGAAAAACTATTTTAAAATGATTTTATTGACATGATGCGATACCACTTTTATATGAATATTTAATGATTTTTATGAAAACTGTTTTTAAATGAATACTTTTATGAAAACAATGTTTAAATGATTTTCACAAATGCTTAATCTAATTCTAATCCATCTTTTCCTTAGAGATTTCTCTTGACTCATTGTTTTTTTGATATTTGTTATTTGACGCTTTGATCCATATTTGTTTTGTTATTCATTTGATTATCCTTTTAATGCTATATATTCATTTCATATAACTATTATCTTAGTTGGACAACTAGTAATTGTCCCTTGTCATTATATTGTACATCCTTCGTCGATTTATGTTGCCCATATTTGTTAACTAGTCATGGGGGTTCAATGGACGTGCCATTGATGCACCAATGGTATTGACACTATCTGTGGAGGTGTGTTTTTGTCCACAACATTCTCATTTGTTTATATTCCTATATATAGCGCACTTGGCCCATGTATATTGTATGTATGCTTAGTCTAGAACTTTGTATATGTATATGTGTTTTGTAGGGAGTGTATGGATGCATCCTAGGTACTTAGTTTTGTTATGATTTGGTGAATGGACTTGTATGTGTGCAATGCACCCCATTTCACATTAGTATTATTAGAGTCTGCAGCTTCTATGTACAATTTGCTATGATATGATATATGTTTGTTACTTGGTGTATATATTGATATCATAACACCATAATAGATTAGAGCTTTGGATCGTGTACTTCTAGAGAGAGAAAGAGAGAGAATGGGATGTTTTAGAGAGAGAAACAAACATGCACAATAACATTACTTGTGAACATCCAACCCTCTCCCTTGTGGGAAGAGGGCTATTTATACATATTTCTACCCCCTCCTTTGGTCTATGGATCAGGCATACAGTGGGTAAAGACCCGTCCTTCTTCCACGGTGTTACTTATACTAATATAAACTTATGCTAGACTATAGTTAGGGTGACCGACACTTTAACATGGATTTTCTAAATCCTAACAATCTCCTCCTAAGGGAGGTCACCCTATGAGTTACATTATGAATCCTAGAATTCTCTTTTTGTCTTCATACTTGAGCTCGACTTTGAAGCTTCCGTATAATCAACTTTTCATTTTCAGCAGTGTTTCTTTGCTTTGAATGTTTCTTTGTCATGTGATCATGTTCCTAAGAATCTCCTTGACACGGTTTCGCAGCTGTACTAGCCGTTCTTAAACTGAAACATCTCAAAGCATACAACACGGAGTGAGTGAACCAGTGAATTGTCATTCATTGATTAATGAGAAATTGATTTGATAAACAATCGCATATTGCTGAATAAAGAGTTTTGCAATACAACGAAGGTTTTATGAATTAAATCAAGATTTACTCAAAATACTTTTGTTTGTAAAGATTAATTCGCAGTCGATATGCTTGAAAACCACTTTATGAGCACATCGAGAGGTTTTACAAAAAGTATCCATCAATTCATAACATGGACCAATGTTGATTCCAGAATGAATCTCCCCATTGTTTCTTTCTAGTTGTCACAAGTTTGATCTTTTGAAAGATTTCACATGTCACCCACCAAGCGCTTGTCTGATGTAGGCTCTAGAAAGATTTCCAATATCATCGTGAATATTTTACATATCACTCAGATGTCCTAGCAATACCACAAGGATAATGCGTAGGACTCTTAATATATAATCTTACTTTCCACTTTGTGTGAAACAGCAAGTCTTCATGAATTTTGTATCCTAATGAGATTAATTGATGATCTCTTGTCTCTAGAGTCAATTGTGCACTTTGGTTTCCTATTTGAAGACTAGGGAGAGGGTCTACTTCTTCAATATCAACTATCTCTAAGAGAAAGTCGATAGATTATGTAGGTTCCTCGTGAGAATGAAACAAGTCCTTTTACGAGAACTTGAGTGGCTTGGGGAAGTTTAGGGCAGTGCGTCACTGGGTCCATGATGTCTTGTCTTTAATACCGGCGTTACCTTAGTAACCACCAGTAGCATATATATTGAACCTTGTTTCTGCCCTAAGGTTGAATTATTAGAGGGCAATTTCTTTTCACCCTTTTCACTTTTCATTTCTTTTTCATTCTTCAACCCCTTCAGTGCTTACCGAAACTTCATTACTAGAACCTTGTTGGGTTTGTTTTAGTTCTAGCTCTATCTCAGTCGCCATTCTTCCCTTATCTCACTTTTCTCCCTTTTTCATCATACCTAAGGACTTCTACACTATATAGTGGATTGTCCCTGGGTAGATCCCTCCGGCTCTAGCGGGATCATGGGAACTAATACCTAACCTTACCATCCTTATAACTCCAATACATAAAGTAAAATGGTCGGTCTTTGTGGTAGAGTTCTTTTCGTCTTGAATCCAAATGAAAATAATTTAAAAAATCAATCAAGGTACTTGTGATATGAAATCAAAGCATTTTGTACCTCAATAGTTTTGATCTTTCATAAATGCTCCCCCTCAACATGTGCGTAGGCTTTTGAAATCATTTTGCACATGGAGGAAGAAATGTTCGTTTGAGTTTTTATAAATTCTCCCCCTCAACATGTGCATCATGGAATTTTTAGATAATTTAGCACATGGAGGACGGAGTTTTTTGAAGAACTTTTCATGATCACAATTGCCATAGGGAAACCATTTAAAATAAAACAAGGTACTTATGAGAAAATGTTGATGCTTTAGTTCCTCAATAGTTTTTATCAGAGTTTTGAAATGCCCCCCCTCAATATGTGGATCAATAACTGAAAATGTTTAGCACATATGGGAGAGAAGCCTACACTTTGATTTCATATTTATATCACATTTTCTCCCCCGATCAAAAATTTCAAATCCTTTGAGATTTTGGATCCCAAGTTATTTAATTATGTTAGAAAAATTAGAGACAAATGTGGTTTGATTTTATTTAATCTGACAAGAACATTACAGTGCTCCCCCTCAATTTAAGAGGGAGACTACAAGCAATAAACCTAACACTACTATATACTGCATAGTTATATATGTTCATATTACAACACCACACCACTCATAAAAGTTTGAAATAATAACAACCACAAAAAGGATATGATCATTAAGTTCTCTGTAGAAGCTTGTAATGTCCTTCACGAACTCTTCCGCCTACAAAACTCTCCAAGCTTTGAAAGATTCTCCGAGTTTGAGCCTTTTCCCAATAGGAGATTTGAAGGCCTCACTCATCTCCACATCCTTTGCAGTCCAAAACCTGGTACTCGTCCCTGGTCTCATCTTGAGCTTGTACTCCTTCACCCGGTAATCCAAAGCTTCTTTAATTTGATGAAGAGTACAATCGCTGAATTTGTATCACTCACAAAGCCTCATGAGCATCATGGCCCCGTATTTGTCAGTGTAGATAACAGCTCATAGAGAATCGATTACTGAGTAGTCATGCTTGAATTCGGACCCTGTAGCTTCCCATCGAGGCTTAGTTAGGTTGACTTGAGTCTGGTAACTCTCTATTCCAAGCTGAAAGTCACCAACTCTTGTCGAATGACTAAACCTCTAATCCATAGGTTTACTGACGCATCAAGAGACTTATTTTCACGAGGGGGTAGGTGATCAAGGTGGCTTTGGAGGTTCAACAAATAAAGATCTTCAAAATCGTTGGGGTACAGGTTCTTTAAGTCATTCTCCTCTATTACATGATCTTTCTGATCAGCTCTGCGGAGGACAATATTATTCAAGTAATTGTATATATACATGGGAAAGATCTCCACACTAGCTACACTCAAGATACGTATTTATGTTCGAACAACCCTATGACTCTTCTCAGCACAATGTCTATCGATGTAGAAGCACTTTCTGTACCACCAGTGTGAGATTCCATATGAAGCAGCAACGTCGTACTCTGGAGTTGTCGGTCGCTCTTGCTTCCACCAATATTGAGTCATTGCCTTGGTTGGAGCAAACCAAGATAACTTAGAACCTTTACCACCATCTTCCCCCGTGAATGTTTTCCACCAGTTGTCATTACGAGTTGGTGGAAACATCATCTTCATCTAAATCAGACTCTTGATTGATAGTTGATTCCTCATTCATTTCTTGATCTTCGGGAATGGAAGAGAAGGTTGGTGTGAATCTCGAGTCAACTTTTGTCCAGGTAGCATGGGCTGAGGTTTTAGCTGTCTTCTGAGAACCTTGGCCGGCTGATGATCCTGGCTGACTTGATGATGGTGTAGTACGAGGTGGTTGATTAGTCTTCGTAGCTTCTGAACTGCCAGAAGTTCCACTGGTTCCTGAAGAACCTGCACCACTGGTTCCACTGGTTCCTGCCAGATGGTGGATTTGGCAAGTCATATATCCTCTTCTTCTTTTCCTTGATTTCACCTATATCCTTCAAGAACTGCACATGGTTTTCACAATCCATCGATTTCTAAAGAACGTCGTAAAGCAGCGTGTGGTCTTCATGCTCTTTGTATTCATCAGTCTCATACATCCGTTGTTGGAGAATTACTTTCATATCCGATGTAGGGAGGCCTCTAAACCTTGTATACAAAGGAGCTTTCATAGCCCATTCGACCGCTTCTTTGACTTCTGCTTCAATTGCATTTACTACTTCATGGTCGAAGTTGAGACGTTCCAGATTAGACAATCGCAGATCGTGATGTTTAACTTTGTTTAGAAGGTTTTGCTTCTTGAGGGCTTCAAGACGTTTCAGAGCATCGTCCAGTTGTTGCTCGATGCTTCTTCTTTTAGGTGGTGGTGGTGTTGTTTCAATCGTATCAATGATGGTTGTTGGGATTTGGAAAATCCATATTGAAGAGTCGGTCACCCCAACTATAGTCTAGCATATGTTAGCTCATAGACATTACATTGTTTACTAGTTTATTAGTTAGTTATTAGCTTAGTTTAGCTTAGAGAAAGACCGTGGAGGAAGGATGGGTCTTTACCCACTGTATGCCTGATCCACAGTCCGACAAGAGGAGGTTTAGTTGCAACTATAAATACCTCTTCCATCCTTGGAAGAGGTAGTGCTTCTCAATCTAATCTTTCATTTTTTGTTTTTACTTTCTATAAGCTCCTGGAAAATTTCATTGTACTTAAAGCCTTAATCAGAAATTAAGCATAATTTAATCCATCATGAAATTTTGCATATCATTTGGCATATGCATGATCAACGCAGCTTGAGCGTTCATAAATATACCGTTGTGATCTGAACAAAATTCCCCACGATCCTGATAATCTTACAATACGTAACGAATACATAAAAATTTGTAAAAAAATACGAAATAAATTATAATAAAAATGTATTAAATTCGTATTGGGCCTCGGAACTTATTGGACTTTATACCACCTCACGACCCAACCCAACATGTTATTGGGCCTCGTAACCGAACCAAGCCCACCCCTATTTCTGTCATTGGGCCTCGTCCCAACTTGAGCCTACCCACATTGTTAACAGGCCTTGGGCCTAACCAATTCACACGACCCAACATATTAGCTCAACTCGTTTAACTCATTTCTTGGGCCTAACCATCTTACACATTCCAACCTAGTAGCCCACGCACCTTTATATTTCTTTGGGCCTAGCCAACGAGCCCAACACCCATTACATGTGATTAGCAAAACTTGCACATATGAGATAATTGTTTCCCTTGGAAATACTTGTAACCGGTCGAGTAAAAAAAGAACAAAACCAAACTCAAAAACTAAAACTTCTACCTTGGATCCTAACCATTTCGTGTAAATGAGGACAAGAGGAGACAAAGAAAAATGTTTAGCCACCCCTAACACAATATTATAATGCTCTAAACATGCCCAATACCTTTGACCATCACTTGGACTTCTTAAACCTTTGGGTAATACATTTTTTTAGGCAAGAAATGATAAGACTTGACCTTGGCATGCCCATATACTCGGCTACACATCCCACGCCTAATACCAAGTTCAAAGCATACACATGTCTGTTTTTGCTAACACTAGGTGATCTAGGATTAAAGAAATGTTAAGAACCATACTTGTTCCCTTTTAAAAACACACGACACACACACATTACTAACCATATTACTCACACTCAATACCAACACAAGTATTACACTCTCACAAACACTTAAACCATTCACGTAAGCATCAAGGAGGAGGAAGGGTATCGAAAAAGGGTAAAAACACTAAGGAAGCTTGGGTAAAATACTAGTTCGGGTAATATTATAAGGAGAACAAGGGGTTCTCGTTGGTCACTTCTTCTCGTTCACTTCTCACACGTATCATCACCACTCATTTTTAGTGTAGTAAGTCCCTTTCAAATCATTTCCATTTCATTTTCTCGTTTACACTTGATTATCACACGTTTAACGTGTTGTGCGCACCATTTCAAAATCAACTCGTATGATACGCATGTTATACACGTTAACACTGGTCTAAAATGTTGAGAACACATCACAAACCTATAATGAGCACTCGTACACCTTGAAAACCAACGCAAAGCGTTATTGGGCCTAAAGCCCAATCGTTAAGCCCATTAAGCCCACAACGTGTCCAAGTAAAGCCCAACCCGGCCCAATATGATAAAAATAAGCTAATAAGCTAAAGAAATAAGCTAGGAATAAGTTTGTACTAGTTACACAAAGTTTTCATCTTTCTAAAAAGTATTCGGACCTAATGCGCAAATATTTTAGTCCTTGGGTTGAAATTGAAACAATTTCAAAAGATAAAGGATTGGTTTATACGTAAAATATTTCGCAAGAAAAGTACAAGGGCAGTTATGGTCATTTTCGAAAGTATAGGGGTAGGAAACCACGTGCATGCGCACGTATAAAACCACAAGGACCAGTTATGTAATTAGCCTAAACTAGTCATAATAAGAACTTTTGGGTGGAAAGTGTTAAATTGGAAAAGTTGACGTCTAAACGTATAAAAGTAAACTTGGAGGGCTGTTTTTGTAAAAGCAGTTTTACCAAGAGGTAAAACTATCAAAACTGAAAGTTTTGGTATAAAAATATAATCGAGTATAAAGTGTCATTTTCTCAAACTTGGAGGACTAAACTCGTACTTTTCGTAACTTGAGGGTAAAAAGTGTAAATTTGGAAAAGTTTAGAAAAACTTATAATCTTATCGTAACTTCGTAAAAACGAGTATTTTGATCATATGAGTATATTATTTTCGGATATCGATAAACATATTTCTATATATATATATATATATATATATATACATATATATATATATATATATATATATATAGGGTGGCCTTCTTGTGGTGACCACTCTTAAAATAAAAACAATAGGAACTCTTTTAGACTGTTGGATGTACCATTATAGATTTGATCTAATTAAAATGAGGTCAATGGCATTATGGTAATAAATATTTAAGTTGGTGGCCTTTTTGTCAAACACATTTTGAAGAGTTAATGTAACTGGGCACTCTTTTTTTTTTCCTTTTCAAAATTTCCGTTTCTTTATTTTGATTTCTTTAGTTTTTTATAAAGTTTATGAGACACAAGTATTTACTACAAGCTTTTGGCTTTCTTGTTTTTTCTCTTTTAACGATTGACACTATTTTTTTATACTTTATTTGTGGCATACTAAATCTACAGTGACACTATTTTTTTTTACATATATAATGACGAGTTGAGATCAATATAGATCTAATATTTATGAATAGAAACAAATGAAACCCTAATTTTTTATTTTTAAAATTATCAAAATCATTTTCCATATTTTTTTTTAAGCAAACATATCTTACAACGGTAAATCTTCAAAATATAAAAAATACACATCGTGGCGAGAATTAAATTATCTTTCACATAGATATGCACTTTTACATATTTTGACAAACATTTTTTTCAAAATTCCGTCCAAAAAATTATATGATTTTTAGAATCATATATGATTTTAAAATCATGTATGATTGATTTTTGAATCATATATGATTTTTACAATCATATATGATTCTCAAAAATCATATGTGATTAAGTAAAATCGAATCATATATGATTTTCACAAATCATATATGATTTTTGTTGACCAAAATTTTGAAAAAAAAAGTTGTTAAAAATATATAGTAGTGCATATCTATAGAAAGATAATTTAATGCTCGTCACGATGGTAAAATTTTTTATGCGTAACGATTAACGGTTTGCGAGATATTTAATTTTTTAAAAAAGGTGAAAGTTTATCATAATAAAAAAATGAATGGCTATTATTGGTTGATTGGATCTATGATAAATTTTGGTTCTATATTGAACTTTTGCCATATAATGACACACCAATTTTTTTATACATATATTAGATAAATATCGTGAATCTTGATACATATATATTGACAAATTAATTTTTTTCGACACATTTGTAATGTGGCACTAAATTTCTTGATACATAACATAAAAATGTTAGTATATATGTAGCGACACTAAATTTTTTGATACATTTATAGTGACTCATTAAAGTTTTAGTACAATTGACACATTACAAAAATTTAACACATTTGTAATGACACACTATGTTTATCACATAAATTTTCTTAAATTTTCTTAACACATATGTAGTGACATACAACTTTTTTTTAATAAATTTGTAGTGACACACTAATTATTATGACATATTTTTAAAAAAGATGTGTCACCTTGAACTAAAATGTAGAATTTTCAAATAACATGTATCACCTTAACCCATATCTCCGACAACAGTTATGAATCCTAAACCAATTTCCGGCAGCCATTACGAATAAACCAAAAACACCTATCGATACATATACACTTATCATTAAAAAAAATCCATAAACAATTACCCCAAGAAAAAAAATCAAGCAACTTAATTTCTTTTATGTCTCAATTGACCTTTCAATCCATGTTGTATCACACCCCACAAAAAATTGAAGGTTTTTCGTTGTTTGCTTATGGGCCAACCAAACTAATCCATAAAAAAAATATTGAAAAGCCCCAAAATAATTAAAAGTGATATGGCTTATAAATGGCAACAATATTTGCGGGGCCGAGCAACCGCAGGCTACAATCTGATATCAATGAAACATATTTAAAAATTTGCTGGAAAACAAGATCCGAATAAGGAATTTAATAAACCAAGAATAGAAAATCAAGAAACTTAAATTGAAGGCTTTCGTTGTTGAATCTCGGACAACGAAACCAACTCATAAAATTTAATCTGCCACGACGGAGATCATGAATAGAACCAAGACTGACCAAAACAAAATACCCCAAAGGTTGCGGGCGAAGGGAAACCCACCGGCCACCTTAAAGCGGGTGACGAGAACCACGGTGGCCAGAACAAACAATAACATACAAGAAGGTGATGCAGTTAATTTGCCGAAACCTTGATGACCGGTTTTCTTACGGATTAATGATGATTATAATCTTTTTAGATCTGGTTGGTATGTAAAAGTGAGTGGTTTTAAAATGATTGAAAGAGATAGAAACGTAAATGGCACTTGTGGTGGAAAAAGATTGGATTTTTTTTATGGTTATGCATTAAGTTAGGAGGTGATAAATACCACACAATACCTTTGGCATATAAAAATTAATTTTGTTTTATTTTTAATTGAAAACACCACATGGTTCTACTTCTTTTGGTTCATTATTCTTTTTCATTTATAGAGTGGTATATAATATATATATAAATATATATATATATATATATATATATATATATATATATATATATATATAATCCGATAAAACGTACGGGGAATCTAAACAACTTAAAATACTCAACAAACCTATCAAGATCACAAAAAGGGGAAAAACATTTCACTTATGTGTAAGTGAGGATCAATAAATAAGGCAATGTAGCAAGTAAATTAACTTAAAATATTAAGCACGCACGCACACTATTGGATTGGACAATCCAATAATCTATTGAATAAGAATATTCAATGCTCTATTATTTTGGTCGCGAACCAAAATATTCATCATACTAACACTCGCTACATTGTGCTTGATCTCATCATTTTTAGGTTTCGGTTTGGAACCTCCGCTACATTGTGCTTGATCTGTTTCGGTTTGGAACCTCCGCTACATTGTGCTTGATCTGTTTGTGCTTGTTCATATCATCAAGGTGAGTTCATAGCCTCGCTTTTACTTTATTTTTGAAAACCCCGCGAGGGAGATACATGCTCTAAACTAGAACAAAAGGTTTTTCATAAAAGTTCGCCTCTTGATTATTGGTACTGCCTAAGTATTTAGCCATAAGTCCCCTGTATCATGAACCATTAGTCACCGCGAGTGAACGCAAATATTGTGAATAGTACTATGGGGATTAACGACCCCGTTTCGGTTATAGAGAAACAACCGGGGCGCACCATATTTGAATTTCTTTTGGTAATTGGCTATTACCTCCTTTGGGGCACACTTACTTACACTGGTAATATGGTGTATACAGTTGAGTCTTGGTTGCATGAGCTTAGCACATAATAATCTATGATTTTCCTTATGATATTGTTAGTTTACAATGATCATGCTCTTATACTTGTGTTCAACTTATTTTAAACCTATGAACTTCACTCAACATTTTTGTTGACCTTTTAAGCATGTTATCTCAGGTAATCTGTGAAGATTATGACCAAGGCGCGGAGTGGGGCATGGCAAGGCTTATCTGGTGGTGTAAAACATAAAGTTGTCATTTCTTTCAAACTCATGATCTTTCTTTTGGGAAAAACACTTGAACAATTTACAACGTTTTGTAACAACTATGAGTTTTCAATGAATGATAACTACTTTTAATAAAACGTCTCTTTCAAGTCATTTTCTATAATTATTGACTATGATCTCCATTCGAGTAACACCCGAATTAGTCTTCCGCTGTCATTAAGATTTTCGGGGGGTGTCACAATTTCTCCCTCTAAGAACACCCTCTCTACTCTTTCTATCTCTAAACATGGCATACTTGTTTCCTCATCATCCAAGGCCACCCGAATCATCAAACAACGTAAAGTATGATCCTACAATTGTACTAGAGCCAAGGTTTTTTTGTTTGTATGGATTCTTGTGGTCAAATTCATGTTTTTGTGTTGGTTTATGGTGCGGTCTGGCTTGTGTTTGGATGCGGTTTGATGTAGCTTGAGTCGTATGATTTGTGGAACTAAGTGGTGTTGTTTGTTACTTGATTCACATGTTGTTTGATACGATTTTTTGGAAACAAAGTGATGTTGCTATTTTGGAAACAAAATGGGTTTGATGTAGTTTTGATGTAGTTGTGATTGTTACGGGTTTGATACACGTTTTGTATAAATCTAATTGTTGAGAGTTGAATCTGTTTATAAACTAGTTTAAGTTTGATATAGTCGATATATTCAACAGTTTTACTATGACGATTCTTCTGTGCGGTTTGTATGTCGATTCATGGATGCGGTTTGATGCCAGTTCTTCAATGCAGTTTGATGAAAAAAAAATGTCCAGATTCGATGTACTCTATGCGGTTTTGTACTCTATGCGGTTTGGTTCTACAATCATGCGTTTTGTCAAGAGCGTTTTGGTACTAAAATCATGCATTTTGTCAAGAGCATTTTGGTAAAAGTCAAGAGCGTTTTGGTGCGGTTTGTTAAAGTCAAAAGTGGTTTGTTTATACCGGTTGCGGTTTGAAAAGAAGTGAAGCGTTTTGACATAAAATGAGATGCGTTTTGAAGAACAAAAGACTGCGGTGTGAATAAGTTGAAGCGATTTGTAACAAAGCATGCTGTTTGTTAAATAAGGGACTGCGGTTTGACTTACTAACTGGTTGCGGTTTGTCTCAATAACCATCAGATAAGAATTGATGAGGTTTAATATGTTAAGGGTTAAACATGTTGCGTTTTGTCAGAAAAGAAGATGAAAATGATAAATCAAAAGCGGTTTGACTTTTTGAAAGCGGTTTGAAATTAGTTAGATTGAAATTCAAGATGAAGTCTACAGATTTAAAAAGCATATAAATCACAAATCATCAATCATCAACATCAATATTCAAACATCATTCATCACAGATAATCACAACATCAAAGAACATTAAAAAAGTTAACATCAAAGAACATTAAAAAAGTTACATCAACATTCATCACAACCACATGACATCACATCCAATACAACATTTTACACAACAAATCATCCTTCTTACTATTAAACTACAACAGTTGGATCTATCATCTTTTATGCCAAACACTCATGACACGTATCTCATCAAACAGGCAAACATCTACATCTTCGTTCATCACATAACTCAAATCTATTCTACTCAATTAATCTCAAAATTCAACAACACGACTCAAACTTCAATCAAAACAGATAATATAAGCAAGTTAATTAAAGATCTCAGCTTGTATTATAAAGTCTCGTTATACCTATGGTCTACCCTAATGCACTAACGGGCAGTGTACCCGGTCATGTGTAGTGTAGTATTTTGGTAAAACCGAGGTCGTCCCAAGAGCTATGTGTGCAGATTTTAACTAAGTCTAGGTGTCACATATTTTAATTGGTTTTGAGGTCGAAATGATTAACTACTAAAGACAATAAAACAAAGAAAGCAAATAAAGGCGAGGGTTGTGATCAATAGAAGAGAAGTGTGCCAACCTAGTTAGTCATCCTATCATGTTAAGGTCACGTTTAATTACTTCTAATTTCTTCAAGTGGGGGTTTAAGTCGCTAGGACAACATTTGGTTAGTTCGTCATAACCTATCAGCAAAGTTTCTACCGGAGATCAATAGGTGACCCCTTGAAAGTCCAATTGTTTTTAGTCCCCTAAGTCACGTCATTAAGTTCCGCTACATGCAAGATTCATAACAATGAGTGCCCGAGCGCTAGAATCTTAGGCACTCATCCCTAACTTCTTAAGTACATCCAAACGGTAGGTGATAAGTTGGTCAAATCGCACAAGTGAACAAGGGTCGTCAGTTGGTCAATTCTTACCCTTCCCACTCAGTCTATCTATTTAGCGTCAGTTGGTCATATCTCCTAAGTAAGTAGCCACTACCGCCATTCAATACTACCGAAACAAGGGTAGCTAACAACAAACTATGCATGCATACACTAGAAAAAATTATACGGAAGCAATGTAAACATAAACAAAACAATCAAGGAATCATAACTAGGCTAGCACTAGAGGTGCTTAGCCGCTCATATTAACTAAAACAATTGATTCAATGTTTAACATATCGAAATACATGAATTGAAAGTAAAGAAATGATAAATGGCTAATGCTTATCGTAGGGGAGTGATTTCTGTGACAACTCGTATTTTCAGGTCATATTTCAAAACATTACTCATGCTTCATCATTTATCATTTATCGTAAACTATGTTTACGAGTATTAAATTCGCGTAACCTTAATGGTTTAGCTGTGAATTCATGAACATATCATCAAAGACATTTCATATAGGCTAAGTTTAGTCTACATTTCATTGGCATCATTATCATCATATTAGTTCATGCATGGTTTTGCATTTTACCTTAAACGTTTATTTTCCTATTAAATAAACGCTATCGCGTAAACATTATTTTGAACATTTGATCCGACACTTCCAAAAATATTCCTAATATATTTTTATACTCATTTTAAGACTATAAAAATTATATTATTAATTTACCCGATGTTTTCAATTTATTTCGTATATAAATTGTTATGTTTATATAATTACGACGGTTTTCTTAAAAACTACACGATAATTATTATTTCACTCAACTCATGTAAGAAATGTATTTTTATAATTTTTATGACCTCAATATATTTTATCTTGACCCGTTAAAAGTTATTTTTATCTAACGCTACCCTAAATACTCAAATGTGTATACAATTCACCACAAGTCTTCAAGTAACTTACATATTATTACACTTATACATTTAATTAGCAAATAAATGCACCACTCTTTTCTTTTACATATATGTGTCGACATATATGGTGAGTCACATAAGATTTCTTAAATATCTTGGACATATAATGTATTATACTCAAGACATAACACATAGAAACATAATTTCTCAAGTGCAAAAAACCATTTTCTTTCTTCCTCTCTTCATCAAGAACCGGCAACCAAGGGACCAAGAAGAGGAATCATCATAAAATTTTCTAATCAAGTTATTTACACTCTAGTATCACTCTTGATTAAGGTTTTGCAATAAAAACCTTGGGTGATTAGGAAAATCCATTGTCCATAAACCTCATCAAGTAACTAGTAAGCATTCATATTCATGTTTTTATTTCATATTCATTGTTTTGGTCATTTCATTTTACTTGAGAAAACATGCAAGTCTCATGAGGTTTATACCACTTTTTCATTGATTTTAAGAGTTATATATATATTTGTCATCCTATAATTACTCCTTGTTATAAATCACTTTTGGTGATGTCTAGGAACCCATGACACCCTAAGAAGGTGTATGGTAGGATTAGAATAGCTTCGGAGTTGTTTTGAATTGGTTAGAATAGGTTTGGCGCGTGAAAAACTCATTTCGACAAGTCTAATTAAGGGTCTGTCCTTATTTTGAAAATCTGGAAAATCCGACAGTTTGTAAAATATTTTGGGCTAGATATTCAGAAAATACACTTTAAAACGAAAACGTGGCCGCTTGAATGGGTTAAAACGGAGCTATAACGAAGAAGTTATGAATTTTTGAAGTTTGACGACGAAAACTAATTATTCCAGAAAACTCAGCAAGCTGTCTCGACTTTTTACGAGTCAAAAATGAGTCTTAAGCGTTGTTAAACGTGTCGACTTATCAAAAATATATTTGTATATGTTATCACGATTCCGTGGATATATAAAACGTAGAAAACGGACTTTTAACGACAAAGTTATTCACATTTTAAAAAGTTGCCATAACTTTATTCTATTAGCAAAATTAACATATTTTCTATTAAACACATACTACGGCAACGAAGGACCATGTTGAGGGTCGTTTTTAACAATGACGAAGTACTTTTTATAAAGTGATGTCTTCTAGTAAAAGTAAGTTCGCCTGGCATATTTTCCAAAATGTCCAACCACTTGTCAAGCGGAGTTGTAACGAGTAAGATACGGTCACTTAAACTTTGCCGGAAAACCATCCTTAAACTATATTTTGGGACACAAGTACCATATTTATCCTATATTTTTCTCTATGATCGGAACCTCTAGGATGAAAACTTAAACACTAAAACTTTGAGATAATGATACAAGCTTCCCAAAACCGTTGAGTTCGTTTCTTAACACTCGATGTACACCATTTTACGACTAGCTTTTCGAGGCCGTTTAGTCACTTTCATGAAATATTTCAACGACATTATTTTACGACGAAAAGTTATAATTTCATAATAAATCACTAAATGATTATCGTCGGATATCATTTCAACGTAATTACATGTGGAGTAATTTAAAAATGGTCAAAACGTTAAGAGATTATTTCTCGACGAGAAATATCATTTTCAAAAATTCACAAGTGGTATAGATATCATCCGAATTGCATGCATAACATTACATCATAACTTATTATGTATCATATCATTCATAATAGGTCAAGTTTAGAGATTCACGCTACATTTCGGTGTATCCACTTTTGTCATTATAATCATTGCAACAGGTGAGTTTCCATAGCCCCATTTTCAATTGTTTTAATGCTTTTATTAAACTCTTTGGGGGAGATACATGCTCATCAACTTTTATTACATTCATGATTATTTGCAACTATATGTTTAGTCATATTCTATATCATTATCATGGAACTAAAGGTCTTGGGATTATTATTGAGCTAAAGGTCTTGGGATTATTATTGCGCTAAAGGTCTTGGGATTATTATTGAGCTAAAGGTCTTGGGATTATTATTGAGCTAAAGGTCTTGGGATTATTATTGAATTAAAGGTCTTGGAATTATTTGAAACAACATTCATATGTGTTATATCAATTGATTATTGATACATTATGTAATGTACTGTTATGTGAATTAATTTGACATCATGCGTTTGAACATAAACTATACATATTTTGGCAATGGGTTGTAAACACAAAGGTTGCAAGTTTTGTATGGGCGGAACTTGGAACTGAGTGGATTTGCAATGCCTTTGCTGCATAAACGATTTTGAAAGGTTTTTCATTTCCACGCAAACTCTATGAACTCACTCAACCTTTGTGTTGACACTTTTAGCATGTTTTATCTCACGTATCTAAGGCATTCACTTCATGGCATGCATGTGGACTTATCATAGAGTCGTGGGACGACGCGTCCACACATGGGATTTATGCATTTTAAAACATCCTTTGGCTTGTAACAAACTTATTTCCGCACAAATTGATTTTCATTTGCGACCTATCTTTGTAAACTCGATTATTTTATTAAATCAAACGATGTATTTTCCAAACGACACTTTAGGTCGTTCAATATATCTGTAATTGTGATGCTATGACAGTCAATCCCCAGGAATTCCATTCCGCTGCAAAACAGGTAATTTGGGGTCTGACAGATTGGCATCGAGCTTAGTTATAGAGAACTAGGTTGCATCATTGACCCTAGACTATAACTACATCATTATAGCATCTTATCATTTCATCATAAGTGCATGTTCAATTTACATGCGGTTTATACGTACATTTTTCGAGTTATTTACTTTCATTTCAAATCGATTGTCACATAGATGCCTTTAAATACTTATCCTATTAGCATTTCCTCCTACTCCAATGCGGAGAATGCTTTGTCATTCCCTATCGCAATTTTAATATTAGCTGATTCATCACCGATAACGTCGAATGCCGAGATAAAACCTTTAAGTAGGGCAAAGTCACTCTCACTCCTTTGTTTCACCACTAACATGTCGAGTTACACGTTATTCACTCATTAAGTCACTAGACCATCATACATTTAAAGCACTTACGACACCTCATAACCCATCTTTTGGGAATCCGTCGATTATTTTGAAAAGTAACCTCAAACTTATCACCTCACATCTCATCTCTTTTGAGCGCTTATTCTTAACATAGGACTTTGCTACGTCTCACCTTTCCTCTTATCTTGAAGAGTTATGGCACCGAAGAAAGTTGCACCAGAAATGACACCAATTGCTATCCAAAGGTATATAGAGGATAGTATAGCCGAGGCACTAAGGAAAGAACGAGCAACGGTAGCTGCTGCTGTTGAGGCCACGGCTGCTGAAGGCTGCTAGACTTGCTACTGCTACAGGAGCTGCAGGAGGATCTAGAGTTCGAAATTGTACATACAAGGACTTTAAGAACTGTGATCCTACAAAGTTCAAAGGCAGAGAAGGAGCCACTGCTATGGTTCGATGGTTTGAGAAGATGGAGTCTGTGTTTCTTCTATGCAATTTCCAGATGACTACAAGGTGAAGTTTGCCACTGGTACACTCTTAGATGGCGCAATGTCATGGTGGAATTTGTATGCGCAGCCTATTGGTATCGAAAATGCTTACAAGCTCACGTGGGATCAATTCAAGAGGTTGTTGACAAAGAAGTATTGTCCACGCACGGAGGTGAAGAAATTAGAAACGAAATTTTATGAGTTAGTGACTGTTGGTTATGACATCGAGACCTACATTAGGAGGTTTCAAGAATTGGCTGCACTATGTCCATCAATGGTTTCGGACAATGAGAAACTACTGGAAAATTTCATTGGAGGACTTCCACAATGTATTCAAGGAGATGTAACTTCTTCCGATCCGCAAACAATTGGAGAATCTATTCGAGTATCTCAAAAACTCATGGCTCAAGTCGTGAAAGGGGAAAACATTATCAACAATAACCGTAACAACAACAACAACCAAACTAGCAACAACAAAAGGAAATGGGAAAATGACCAGGGAGGTTATGATAACGACAACCAAAATCGTAACACTAATCATCATCAACAACAGAATAGAGGGCAAGAAACCGCAATGGTTTATGTTGCTGCATCAATAGAAGGCAGAGGTTATGCTGGATACTACCCACTATGTAATCGATGTAAGTATCATCACACGGGTCTTTGTCCTGCTAAGTGCTACAAGTGTCAAAAACTAGGACACCATGCCAGGAATTATAGAGGCAAGACCATAGTTACATGTTACGAATGCGGGAAGCAAGGACACTATCGGAATCAATGTCCTCAAAACTAAGGTCAACAAGTTGAAGGTGCTCTTGGGAATGCATACATGTTAGAAGGAGGAGAAGCTCGTCATGATCTCAATAATGCGGAAGACTGAAGAAGTTCGAAAACTAACAGTCTTAATTTTTCCTTATGTACTATGTCGTACTAAGTTTATGTCTTCCATCGTATTCGAATCTTATGACTTAAGATGTACTACTTTTGATAAACCACTCGTTGTAAAATATTCTCATTAAGCGTACTTTCTTTTCCTTCTGATTCGTTATCAATTACAAGGTTTAGATCTCTAAACATCGAGTTATAACAACTAAACCGAACATCACATTATCGTTCCTTAATTATACATAGTCTAGCTAACTATGTCTAATTCTCGAGGGATATCGCTCCTAATTATACATAGCCTAGCTAACTATGTCTAATTCCGGAGGGATCATGTTATGTTGGGAGCAGTTATTTATAAGTCTTAGTGCAACCAGGGTTTTCACATATTCATAAAAGTCAAAGTGTTATTCATGGGAGATTCATCCAATATTTTCTTTACAATGATGTTTTGCACGCTCTAAATCATCGATAACCATAACGACATCTCTTCATGTCTTCTTTCCTCGTTATTCATCACAAACTCAAAAATTCGATAGATTAACACGAACTGAATTGTGGGGAATTCCTTTTTGGTTGGGCGAATATGACAACTCGTATTTTCAGGTCATATTTCAAAACATTACTCATGCTTCATCATTTATCATTTATCGTAAACTATGTTTACGAGTATTAAATTCGCGTAACCTTAATGGTTTAGCTGTGAATTCATGAACATATCATCAAAGACATTTCATATAGGCTAAGTTTAGTCTACATTTCATTGGCATCATTATCATCATATTAGTTCATGCATGGTTTTGCATTTTACCTTAAACGTTTATTTTCCTATTAAATAAACGCTATCGCGTAAACATTATTTTGAACATTTGATCCGACACTTCCAAAAATATTCCTAATATATTTTTATACTCATTTTAAGACTATAAAAATTATATTATTAATTTACCCGATGTTTTCAATTTATTTCGTATATAAATTGTTATGTTTATATAATTACGACGGTTTTCTTAAAAACTACACGATAATTATTATTTCACTCAACTCAAGTAAGAAATGTATTTTTATAATTTTATGACCTCAATATATTTTATCTTAACCCGTTAAAAGTTATTTTTATCTAACGCTACCCTAAATACTCAAATGTGTATACAATTCACCACAAGTCTTCAAGTAACTTACATATTATTACACTTATACATTTAATTAGCAAATAAATGCACCACTCTTTTCTTTTGCATATATGTGTCGACATATATGGTGAGTCACATAAGATTTCTTAAATATCTTGGACATATAATGTATTATACTCAAGACATAACACATAGAAACATAATTTCTCAAGTGCAAAAACCATTTTCTTTCTTCCTCTCTTCATCAAGAACCGGCAACCAAGGGACCAAGAAGAGGAATCATCATAAAATTTTCTAATCAAGTTATTTACACTCTAGTATCACTCTTGATTAAGGTTTTGCAATAAAAACCTTGGGTGATTAGGAAAATCCATTGTCCATAAACCTCATCAAGTAACTAGTAAGCATTTATATTCATGTTTTTATTTCATATTCATTGTTATGGTCATTTCATTTTACTTGAGAAAACATGCAAGTCTCATGAGGTTTATACCACTTTTTCATTGATTTTAAGAGTTATATATATATTTGTCATCCTATAATTACTCCTTTTATAAATCACTTTTGGTGATGTCTAGGAACCCATGACACCCTAAGAAGGTGTATGGTAGGATTAGAATAGCTTCGGAGTTGTTTTGAATTGGTTAGAATAGGTTTGGCGCGTGAAAAACTCATTTCGACAAGTCTAATTAAGGGTCTGTCCTTATTTTGAAAATATGAAAAATCCGACAGTTTGTAAAATATTTCGGGCTAGATATTCAGAAAATACACTTTAAAACGAAAACTTGGCCGCTTGAATGGGTTAAAACGGAGCTATAACAAAGAAGTTATGAATTTTTGAAGTTTGACGACGAAAACTAATTATTCCAGAAAATTCAGCAAGCTGTCTCGACTTTTTACGAGTCAAAAATGAGTCTTAAGCATTGTTAAATGTGTCGACTTATCAAAAATATATTAGTATATGTTATCACGATTCCGTGGATATATAAAACGTAGAAAACGGACTTTTAACGACAAAGTTATTCACATTTTAAAAAGTTGCCGTAACTTTATTCTATTAGCAAAATTAACATATTTTCTATTAAACACATACTACGGCAACGAAGGACCATGTTGAGGGTCGTTTTTAACAATGACGAAGTACTTTTTATAAAGTGATGTCTTCTAGTAAAAGTAAGTTCGCCTCGCATATTTTCCAAAATGTCCAACCACTTGTCAAGCGGAGTTGTAACGAGTAAGATACGGTCACTTAAACTTTGCCGGAAAACCATCCTTAAACTATATTTTGGGACACAAGTACCATACTTAACCTATATTTTTCTCTATGATCGGAACCTCTAGGATGAAAACTTAAACACTAAAACTTTGAGATAATGATACAAGCTTCCCAAAACCGTTGAGTTCGTTTCTTAACACTCGACGTACACCATTTTACGACTAGCTTTTCAAGGCCGTTTAGTCACTTTCATGAAATATTTCAACGACATTATTTTACGACGAAAAGTTATAATTTCATAATAAATCACTAAATGATTATCGTCGGATATCATTTCAACGTAATTACATGTGGAGTAATTTAAAAATGGTCAAGACGTTAAGAGATTATTTCTCGACGAGAAATATCATTTTCAAAAATTCACAAGTGGTATAGATATCATCCGAATTGCATGCATAACATTACATCATAACTTATTATGTATCATATCATTCATAATAGGTCAAGTTTAGAGATTCACGCTACATTTCGGTGTATCCACTTTTGTCATTATAATCATTGCAATAGGTGAGTTTCCATAGCCCCATTTTCAATTGTTTTAATGCTTTTATTAAACTCTTTGGGGGAGATACATGCTCATCAACTTTTATTACATTCATGATTATTTGTAACTATATGTTTATCTGAACTGAATGTTTAGTCATATTCTATATCATTATCATGGAACTAAAGGTCTTGGGATTATTATTGAGCTAAAGGTCTTGGGATTATTATTGAGCTAAAGGTCTTGGCATTATTATTGCGCTAAAGGTCTTGGGATTATTATTGAGCTAAAGGTCTTGGGATTATTATTGAGCTAAAGGTCTTGGGATTATTATTGAATTAAAGGTCTTGGAATTATTTGAAACAACATTCATATGTGTTATATCAATTGATTATTGATACATTAAGTAATGTACTGTTATGTGAATTAATTTGACATCATGCGTTTGAACATAAACTATACATATTTTGGCAATGGGTTGTAAACACACAGGTTGCAAGTTTTGTATGGGCGGAACTTGGAACTGAGTGGATTTGCAATGCCTTTGCTGCATAAACGATTTTGAAAGGTTTTTCATTTCCACGCAAACTCTATGAACTCACTCAACCTTTGTGTTGACACTTTTAGCATGTTTTATCTCAGGTATCTAAGGCATTCACTTCATGGCATGCATGTGGACTTATCATAGAGTCGTGGTGACGACGCGTCACACATGGGATTTATTCATTTTAAAACATCGTTTGGCTTGTAACAAACTTATTTCCGCACAAATTGATTTTCATTTGGGACCTATCTTTGTAAACTCTGATTATTTTATTAAATCAAACGATGTATTTTCCAAACGACACTTTAGGTCGTTAAATATATCTGTAACTGTGATGCTATGACAGTCAATCCCCAGGAATTTCATTCCGCTGCAAAACAGGTAATTTGGGGGTGTGACAATTTCTCCCTTGGAGATGGCTCCGTATGCTCCTCAAGATCTGCCTTCAACCTTCTACCCACGTTCTCTGATTTGGTCTGTTGAGTGAATGAATAGAAATGGTGGAATTTGGGTGGTATTTATAGGCCAGATCTGGTTACGACGTAACTTAAGTTGAGAGTTACACCTTAACATCCAATTCTTCGTATTTTGCTCTAGAAACGCTGGTTACGGCGTAACATCATGACTGAATTACGCCGTATCTTCAATAAATCATGGTTACGCCGTATTTGTGGAATTAGTTACGGCGTAGCTTGCAGCGGCGCGGAACATCATTTGACCAAATTAGTTACGACGTAATCCTATGAGGGAGTTACGCCGTAATCTTCAGTTTAGTTGGTTTTCTGAGCCACGCATCTGTTATGGAGTAATGTGAGGGGTGAGTTACGCCGTAACATCTTCAAAATGGGCATACTATCATACATCATCAATAAACTCTCCAAATCCGCATCTCATTAGCTTCAATGCTCGTAATTTACCTAGAAGTGAAATATAGAGGAAAACAAGCGTAAATTCATATAAATGATATAAAATACGAGCATTATCGTGGAAAATTGACACTTAATATTCCGGATTATTTGATGTTATCAAATATCCCCCCACTTGAACTCTACTTGCCCTCAAGTAGACCTTATTAGATAGATTCCTAAAAAGATATCTCCTATTACTTGGAAAATATAAGTTTACAAATCTCTTATGCTTAAATAAAACAAAGCCGAACACCTCACGAAAATGGAACAAAACACTCAAATCTCTCAACTATTCTAAGTGTCAATTTCAGGGTGATCAATCAATGCACAGTCATAACATGTATTCTATCACATGCTTGGCGGTTACACAAATCTCCACCACTCGAGTTAAGGACTAAACAATTCTTGAAGGCAATATGGGTAGACACGACAAAGGTTAAGAGTGAGTCGTCATTACTAACATGTCACAGTGAAGTGGACAAAATCAATGATACATGACCAAATCCATGGCCAAGACACCAAAGATTGCTCGCTGCATCACCTAGACACGCTTCATGACTAAAGGGTAGGATAAGACGTGGGATAAAATTGGTTTAAAATAAAATCAAGCAAATAGTCTAAATCTATGACTAACTCATCACCACTTACCGTTCATCCAAAGTTCAAGTTTCGATGTCAAGAAACTAGATCATGATAATACCAAATATATGTGCCATTAGAGGACGTCATGATGGGCACATTACCAACTCCATTCTTCAAATGTGACTGAGGTGGCGTCCTCGATACTAAATCTATAATAAGCTCATAACATAGTGCTTATAACTTCGCACTTTACAATCAAATGAATAACAATAACTTTTTTTTTCAACAAACATAACAACAAAGCATAACATCCCCCCACTTGAGATGAACAATGAGAACTTGGGGGGTCTTCAATGATCTTTAAGAATATGTCATCAATGAAAGCGTGATTACCGAACCTTTCTACTTGAACCTTGAACTTAGGCAAACAATGACTTCCCAATTACAAATGAAGACTACAGGGTAGGCTAAGGTGTATGGGTGTAACGAAAAAATATGTTAGGTGGAAAAAAAGAAATGAATGGCTTAGATGGGTGTATCTAGGTGTATCTTGCACTAAAGGTGAGTGCAACAAAGGGTTTAGCATGGTGGTCGAGAAGTCGAGGTGACTAATCAGTAGACACACAATGATAGGCTATTTTGGTAATAATCCTATAATACTACCTTCTTAAACTGAAAAGTCCAAATACATCGAGCTAACTCAACATAACTTGTCTATGGTCTCGAAATGATTTAAAGGCCAAGTTCTAAAGTTTACAAGCTACCGGCACTCATAATTTGGTGGATTTGGGGTAAATAATTGGAAACGGATAAGGCTAATCTCACCATATAATATCAAGGGTTATAATATGTTCGGCTAAGGTATAATCTAGTTAGGTTAAGAAAAACATGTCAAAATTTTAAAAATGGCATAATTTTTCAAAATAAACTAGAAAAATGAGGGCAAAATAAAGTTCAAGAGACAATTCTACTCCCGTCCCCCACTTGAAATGTACAAAGTCCCTTTTGTACTAAGCGTTTAAATAAAGGTTAAGAGAAAAGTAGAATTAGAGCGAGAACTTCCCTGGAATTTGCTCCAAAAAGAAAGAAGGCCCACGAAAAGAATCGTGCCTTCGCATAAGCATCCACGAGCAAACTTCAATCCCTGAAATCACATTACCGACAAGCATAATTCTAAAAAAGAAAAATAAAAATGAAAAAGAAACCTAACTCACTTTCGTAGGAATCACGGTTGCATTTAGCGTATGAAACAAGCCTTTTAAACCACTTGGTGTCCCAAGTGGACGAGTGTAGTCTCGTGATGGCTTACAGGGAAAATACCCACAAAGTTCATTTAAAAAATCATACAATGTTATTGTGTTTAAAAAGAAAGAAGTATTACAGAGGATAGTTATCTCGTAACTCCTATAAGGAGTTACGCCGTAATTAATGCAAAACCTGGCAGACACTACAGGAGTGTAGCTACGGCGTAACCATTGCATGGGATTACGCCGTAATTGGTAATGCTCTGAGAAGAACTACTGCAAAAAGTATATTACGGCGTAACCATAAGAATGGGTTACGCCGTAACTATGGACATATCAGGTCCCGTTTAGCATGCTGCAGTAACTTTTCTCCGTTTTCCTTCAAAAATGGTCAAAAACACAAAACCCAACAGATATGGAAATAAAAACAAATGAAAGGGATAATTCGGGTTGTCTCCCGAAAGAGCACTTTTTTTTATTTACGAGTCTTTAAGTTAGACTCAAGGCCATGGGGGTAGAAGTGCTTGTTTGTCAATTCGTGGATGTGGCAATCTCCACGTTGATTCCAACTGATCAGATTCTCATCCCGCTTGTAGTCCGTGCCCAGTTCTAAACACCCCATTTAAAAATTCTTGATCTTTTGGTAAGGGTGGTCAATACCTTTGGCCTTATCTTCGTCACTAATGTCGAGCAGTGGCTGAGCATGGCTTAACTGCTTCTTAGTCCAATTTTAAAATTCTTAACAGTCCTTGGCATTTTAAAAACTATTTTATCCTCGCCAATATTTAAGCATACTAACCCTTCCTTCTCATTTTTATCTAGCCTAGACAGTTCTTGGTTAGCCCATCTTCCACGAACTCGATCACGTCATCCAAAACCAAAAAATCGACCAAAAATGAGGGAGTCCCAAAAAGACATGAATCTTTGTCGCAATCCCTAGGAAATTGTTTCCTTTATATTCAAGTTCTTTTTCCATAACTTGGTTGTAGCACTCTTTCGACATGATGTTTATAGGGGAATCTGTGTCGATGAATGGATGGAAATCAATGAACCCAATCTTGCATGAAATTTTCAGATAATAGGGGTTCCTATGATGGATTCGAGTTCCCATCTCATAAAACTAGAGAAATCGTCGACACTGATTCCCAAGTCATCTTCTTCTTCAAAGTTGACTAACACATCAAAATCTTTCCCTGAAGCTATCTCGCAAAGATTTGAAAGAGTCTTCGGGGGATCACTAAGAAACTCTTCCAATGCATCACCAAAATCGCCTATAGGGTCAATCGCGCAAACCTTTTGAGGGGTGGTGTCACACCCCCAAATTACCTGTTTTGCAGCGGAATGGAATTACTGGGAGTTGACTGTCATAGCATCACAGTTACAGATATATTGAACGACCTAAAGTGTCGTTTGAAAAGAACATCGTTTGATATAATAAAACATTCAGAGTTTACAAAAGATAGGTCCCAAATGAAATTAGACATGTGCGGAAATAAGTTTGTTACAATTCAAACGATGTTTTAAAGTGCATAAAACCTAAGTGAGACGCGTCGTCACCACGACTCTATGATAAGTCCACATGCATGCCATAAAATGTATGCCTTAGATACCTGAGATAAAACATGCTAAAAAGTGTCAACACAAAGGTTGAGTGAGTTCATAGAGTTTGCGTTGAAATGTAAAGCCTTTAAAGAATATTCATGCAGCAAAGGCATTGCAAATCCACTCAGTTCCAAGTTCCGCCCATACAAAACTTGCAACTTGTGTGTTTAAAACCCACTGCCAAAATATGCATAGTTTATGTTCAAGCCCATGATGACAAATGAATTCACATACTAGTACATTACTTAATGTATCAATATTCAATTGATATAACACATATGAGTGTTGTTTCAAATAATTCCAAGACCATTAGTTCATGATTGTACCAAGACCGCTTGTTCAATGATTATACCAAGACAGTTAGCCCAATGATTATACCAAGACCGCTAGTCCAATGATTATACCAAGACAATTAGCCCAATGATTATACCAAGACCGCTAGTCCAATGATTTATGATATAGAAATTCTAAGTATGGAAATATTGTTACTTCGTATGACTAAACATTCAGTTCACTTAAACATGTAGTTGCAAATAATCATGAATGTCGTAAAAGTTTATGAGCATGTATCTCCCCCAAAAGTAGTATAAAAACAATTGAAAATGGGGCTATGGAACTCACTTGGTAAAATGATGCGAAGACAAAAGTGAGTACACTGAAATGAGGCGCAATCTCTAACTGCGACCTATTATGAATGATATGATATATAATAAGTTATGATGTAATGTTATGCATGCAATTCGTATGATATCTATACCACTTGTGAATTTTTGAAAGTAACACTTATCGTCGAAAAATAATCTTATAACGTCTTGACAATTTATAAATTACTTTACAAGTATTTACGTTGAAATGACATCCTACGATAGTTTTTTTAACGATTTATTATGAAATTATAACTTTTAGTCGTAAAATAATGTCATTTGACAATTTCATGAAAGTGACTAAACGGCCTCGAAAAGCTAGTCGTAAAATGGTGCACATCGAGTGTTAGGAAACGAACTCAACGGTTTTGGAAAGCTTGTATCATTATCTCAAAGTTTTAGCTTTTAAGTTTTTATCATAGAGGTCTCGATCATGAAGAAAAACATAGGTAAAGTAGGGTACTTGTATCCAAAATATTGTTTAAGGGTGGTTTTCGGCAAAGTTTGAATGACCGTATTTTATTCGTTACAACTCCGTTTGACGAACGGTTGGACATTTTGGAAAGTAGGCTAGGCGAACTTACTTTTACTAGAAGACATCATTTTATAAAAGTATTACATCAATGTTAAAAACGACCCTCAACATGGTCATTCGCGGCCATAATGTTTGTCTATTAGAAATTATATTAGTTTTGCTTATATAAAATAGTTACGGCAACTTTATTTAAACGCGTGTAATTTAATCGTTACAAGTCCGTTTTCTACGTTTTATATGTCCTTAGCTTCGTGTTAAAATATACTAATATATTTTTAATAAGTCGACACATTTAATAACGCTTAAGACTCATTTTTGACACGTAAAAAGTTAAAACAACTTGCTGAATTTTCTGAATTTTATAGTTTTCGTCGTTAAACTTGAAAATAGCATAACTTCTTCGTTATAACTCCGTTTTAACCCATTCAAGCGGCCGCGTTTTCGTTTTAAAGTATATTTTCCAAATATCTAGCCCAAAAATTTTTATCAACTGTCAAAAATTCCAGATTTCCCAGAAATGATCAGACCCTTATAATTAGTTGTCGAAATGGATTTTTCTCGCGTAAAACTTATTCTAACCACTTCAAAACAACGCCAAAGCTATTCTAAACCTACCATACACCTTCTTAGGGTGTCATGGGTTCCTAGACATCATCAAAAGTGATATGTTTCAAGGAATAATTATAGGATGATATATATAAATTTATAGTACTTAAAAACAATTAAAGTGGTATAGATAATCATATAACTTGCATATTTTTCCTCAAGCATGATGAAATGAACATAATATGAATATGAAAGATGAAAATGACCATGAAATGCTTACTAGTTACTTGATGAGGTTAAATGAACATGGGTTTATCCTAAATACCCTAGGTTTTTATTTCAAAACCTTACTTAAGAGTATGCTAGGGTTATATAATTAACTTGACTTGAAAAATTTATGATGTTCTTCCTTGAACTTCCTTGTGGCCGGTTCTTATGTGAAAGATAGAAGAGAGAGTAGTTTTTCCTTTTTACACTTTGAGATTAAGTATGTATGTGTTGAAAGTAGTATAAAATGAATATAAGTGCAAGTGTTTGTTAGATATTTAGTATAGGAATGGTGTGAGTCACCTTTGGGAGGTCGACATGCATAAAAAAAAGAGACCAAATGTGTTTTGACTAGCTAAATACATATATGTAGAAGTATAGTGTAGTTAGTTAAGAATTATTAGTAACTTGTGTATATATTTAAGCATTTAGGGTAACGTTAACTAAAAATAAATTTTAACGGATCAAAATAAAATATATTGAAGTTATAAAAATTATAAAAATACATTTCTTTGCAAAAATTGAGTGAAATAATAATTATCGTGTAGTATTTACGAAAACCGTCGTAATTATATAAATATAACGATTTATATACAAAATAAATTTAAAGCACCGGGTAAACCAATAATATTATTTTTATAATATTAATATGAGTATAAAAATATATCGGGATAATTTTTGGAAGTGTCGGATCAAATGTTCAAAATAATTAATTACGCGATAGCGTTTATTTAATAGGAAATTATGCGTTTAATGTAAAATGCAAAACCATGCATGAACTAATATGATGATAATGATGCTAATGATATGTAGACTAAACCTAGTCTATATGAAATGTCCTTGATGATATGTTCATGAATTCGCAGCTAAACCATTAAGGTTACGCGAATTTGATACTCGTAAACCTAGTTTACGATAAACGATGAATAGTGAAGCATGAATAGTGATTTTCTCCGGGAATGAATAGTGTTTCGTGAATAGTAAAATTTGAGAAATGACCTGAAAGTACGAGTTGTCACATTCGCCCATCCAAAAAGGAATTCAGTCCCTGAATTCAGTTCGTGTTGGTCTCTCAGGTTTAGAGTTTGGATGAGGCAAACTTTCTCATTCTCGAGCAAAACCCTCAAAAGACTTTTAGGTAATCGATTTTTACTTAATCTCACAACTCATCAAACAAGAACTGTCATGAGATTAGGCTAAATCGGTTTGAAGGAGGTCTTTTGAAAATTTGGCTCGATTACGGAATTGCTTACACATATGAGACTACTACTCCCTTCATTGCATGATTCTTCCTGAATTAGACATATGTGATCAGGCTATGTATAATTTAGGTGTAACTATGCAATGCTTGGACTAATCGACTCATATGATGTTTGGTGTTGAGTCAACTGATGTTAAAATTGTGGTAGGGAGTGACAAGGCATTCTCCACATTGGAATCTGAAGAAAGGATAATGGAATGGGTATCTGAGGGCATCTATGCGACAATCGGTTTGAAATGAAAGTAAATAACTCGTAAAAAGTGCGTATGAATCCGAATGTATAGTGAATATGCACTTATGACGAAATGATGAGATGCTATGATGACGTAGTTATAGTCTAGGGTCAATGATGCAACCTAGTTCTCTATAACCGAAGCTCTGATGCCAATCTGTCACACCCCCAAATTACCAGTTTTGCAGCGGAATGGAATTCCTGGGAGTTGACTGTCATAGCATCACAGTTACAGATATATTGAACGACCTAAAGTGTCGTTTGAAAAGAACATCGTTTGATATAATAAAACATTCAGAGTTTACAAAAGATAGGTCCCAAATGAAATTAGACATGTGCGAAAATAAGTTTGTTACAATTCAAACGATGTTTTAAAGTGCATAAAACCCAAGTGAGATGCGTCGTCACCACGACTCTATGATAAGTCCACATGCATGCCATGAAATGTATGCCTTAGATACCTGAGATAAAACATGCTAAAAAGTGTCAACACAAAGGTTGAGTGAGTTCATAGAGTTTGCGTTGAAATGTAAAGCCTTTAAAGAATATTCATGCAGCAAAGGCATTGCAAATCCACTCAGTTCCAAGTTCCGCCCATACAAAACTTGCAACTTGTGTGTTTACAACCCACTGCCAAAATATACATAGTTTATGTTCAAGCCCATGATGACAAATGAATTCACATACTAGTACATTACTTAATGTATCAATATTCAATTGATATAACACATATGAGTGTTGTTTCAAATAATTCCAAGACCATTAGTTCATGATTGTACCAAGACCGCTAGTTCAATGATTATACCAAGACAATTAGCCCAATGATTATACCAAGACCACTAGTCCAATGATTATACCAAGACAATTAGCCCAATGATTATACCAAGACCGCTAGTCCAATGATTTATGATATAGAAATTCTAAGTATGGCAATATTGTTACTTCGTATGATTAAACATTCAGTTCAGTTAAACATGTAGTTGCAAATAATCATGAATG
Source organism: Chrysanthemum makinoi (assembly GCA_910596185.1). NCBI lineage: Eukaryota > Viridiplantae > Streptophyta > Magnoliopsida > Asterales > Asteraceae > Chrysanthemum > Chrysanthemum makinoi. The sequence continues at coordinate 179,982,455 of OU343223.1, forward strand.
TCATAAAAGTTTATGAGCATGTATCTCCCCCAAAAGTAGTATACAAACAATTGAAAATGGGGCTATGGAACTCACTTGGTAAAATGATGCGAAGACAAAAGTGAGTACACTGAAATCAGGCGCAATCTCTAACTGAAACCTATTATGAATGATATGATATATAATAAGTTATGATGTAATGTTATGCATTCAATTCGTATGATATCTATACCACTTGTGAATTTTTGAAAGTAACACTTATCGTCGAAAAATAATCTTATAAGGTCTTGACAATTTATAAATTACTTTACAAGTATTTACGTTGAAATGACATCCTACGATAGTTTTTTTAATGATTTATTATGAAATTATAACTTTTCGTAGTAAAATAATGTCATTCGACAATTTCATGAAAGTGACTAAACGGCCTCGAAAAGCTAGTCGTAAAATGGTGCACATCGAGTGTTAGGAAACGAACTCAACGGTTTTCGAAAGCTTGTATCATTATCTCAAAGTTTTAGCTTTTAAGTTTTTATCATAGAGGTCTCGATCATGAAGAAAAACATAGGTAAAGTAGGGTACTTGTATCCAAAATATTGTTTAAGGGTGGTTTTCGGCAAAGTTTGAATGACCGTATTTTATTCGTTACAACTCCGTTTGACGAACGGTTGGACATTTTGGAAAGTAGGCTAGGCAAACTTACTTTTAATAGAAGACATCATTTTATAAAAAGTAATACATCAATGTTAAAAACGACCCTCAACATGGTCATTCGCGGCCGTAATGTTTGTCTATTAGAAATTATATTAGTTTTGCTTATATAAAATAGTTACGGCAACTTTATTTAAACGCGTGTAATTTAATCGTTACAAGTCCGTTTTCTACGTTTTATATGTCCTTAGCTTCGTGTTAAAGTATACTAATAAATTTTTGATAAGTCGACACATTTAATAACGCTTAAGACTCATTTTTGACTCGTAAAAAGTTAAAACAACTTGCTGAATTTTCTGAATTTTATAGTGTTCGTCGTTAAACTTGAAAATAGCATAACATCTTCGTTATAACTCCGTTTTAACCCATTCAAGCAGCCACGTTTTCGTTTTAAAGTATATTTTACAAATATCTAGCCCAAAAATTTTTATCAACTTTCAAAAATTCCAGATTTCCCAGAAATGATCAGACCCTTATAATTAGTTGTCGAAATGGATTTTTCTCGCGTAAAACTTATTCTAACCACTTCAAAACAACGCCAAAGCTATTCTAAACCTACCATACACCTTCTTAGGGTGTTATGGGTTCCTAGACATCATCAAAAGTGATATGTTTCAAGGAATAATTATAGGATGATATATATAAATTTATAGTACTTAAAAACAATTAAAGTGGTATAGATAATCATATACCTTGCATATTTTTCCTCAAGCATGATGAAATGAACATAATATGAATATGAAAGATGAAAATGACCATGAAATGCTTACTAGTTACATGATGAGGTTAAATGAACAAGGGTTTATCCTAAATACCCTAGGTTTTTATTTCAAAACCTTACTTAAGAGTATGCTAGGGTTATATAATTAACTTGACTTGAAAAATTTATGATGTTCTTCCTTGAACTTCCTTGTGGCCGGTTCTTATGTAAAAGAAAGAAGAGAGAGTAGTTTTTCCTTTTTACACTTTGAGATTCGGTATGTATGTGTTGAAAGTAGTATAAAATGAATATAAGTGCAAGTGTTTTTTAGAGATTTAGTATAGGAATGGTGTGAGTCACCTTTGGGAGGTCGACATGCATAAAAAAAGAGAGACCAAATGTGTTTTGACTAGCTAAATACATATATGTAGAAGTATAGTGTAGTTAGTTAAGAATTATTAGTAACTTGTGTATTTATTTAAGCATTTAGGGTAGCTTTAACTAAAAATAAATTTTAACGGATCAAAATAAAATATATTGAAGTTATAAAAATTATAAAAATACATTTCTTGCAAAAATTGAGTGAAATAATAATTATCGTGTAGTATTTACGAAAACCGTCGTAATTATATAAATATAACGATTTATATACAAAATAAATTTAAAGCACCGGGTAAACCAATAATATTATTTTTATAATATTAATATGAGTATAAAAATATATCGGGATAATTTTTGGAAGTGTCGGATCAAATGTTCAAAATAATTAATTACGCGATAGCGTTTATTTAATAGGAAATTACGCGTTTAATGTAAAATGCAAAACCATGCATGAACTAATATGATGATAATGATGCTAATGATATGTAGACTAAACCTAGTCTATATGAAATGTCCTTGATGATATGTTCATGAATTCGCAGCTAAACCATTAAGGTTACGCGAATTTGATACTCGTAAACCTAGTTTACGATAAACGATGAATAGTGAGGCATGAATAGTGATTTTCTCCGGGAATGAATAGTGTTTCGTGAATAGTAAAATTTGAGAAATGACCTGAAAGTACGAGTTGTCACAGGTGGACAGAAGTTCATTAGGTCTGAACGTAGAAACTTCCCCGAGAGTTGATTTTCGAGCAAAGACATCTACTTTTGCATGGGCAGTAGTGAGCATTGGTCTCACTAAAATAATAGGTATCATGCTGTCTTCGGGAATATCTAGAATCACGAAATCCATCGGGAAGAGGAATTTTTTTTATTTTTACCAATACATTTTCAATGATTCCCAATGGTGACTGCATTGATCGATCGGCCATTTCAATTTTCATTTTGGCTGGTTTAAGATCTCCGATACCCATACGTAGAAACATTGAACGAGGCATTATGCTTATGCTCGCTCCAAGATCAGGAAGGGCGTTACACATATTAAGACTCCCGATCAAGCAATGGAGAGTGAAACAACCAAGATCTTTATCCTTTTGCGGCAGTTCATTTCATAAAACTGCTGAACGTATCTTGTTAACTTGAACCGTCTCATCGAAATCATTATTTAATTCCTGCAAAACATTGTTAGGGTCAGTTCTAATTGAATTAACTAGAGGGATGTTTACCGGGAGAGCTCCAATGTCAAGGAGTAAGAGTTTCTCCTTGCTGATTCTTCATTTAACCTTCTTCGAGAAGGTAGTGGGCTCTTCAAAGATTGTTTCAACCGTGTTGACAACTTCTTCTTCCCGTGTAACAAGGTAATCCGTGATGGATTTCGAGCATAAGTTCACATTCTTCTCTAAACCCTTTATCTTGTCTTCATGAGTCTTAAGAGAAGAAACTGTGTTTTCAACGAATTTTCTCATCATTTTTTCAATCCTCTCGTCTCATTCCCTTGATTCCTCAATATGGCCAAGAATCATTTTTTCTAAGTTGTTTCCCATCTTGGCCCCAAATACACTCTTTACTTTTTCTACCTTACAAGCTTCACTTTCACTGGCCCTTTCCAGTCTCCGCTTTTCAAAAATTGCACTGTAATCATATTCTTGCTTGGTTAATATTTTCATCACCTTATGATCGAAATTTTCCTTTGGTCCATACCATGTCTCCATATGCCATTTATAGCAATGTTCAGAAATCCGTCGAATACACTCCAAAGGTTGGTCGGGTGTCATGCTCGGAATAGGTCTAGGAGAATCGAGTAATTCATGGGTTTCTGCATTATTTCCCCTATAGAAGACATAGACAATTTGGTGCTTGTTCAGGTCATGAGTAGGGCATCGGTAAAGTAGCTCATTGAATCTTTCCCACGCTTGATATAATGTTTCTTCACTCTCTTGAACGAACTGATGGATTTTACCGGAAAGTTTGGCCATATTTGAAGGTGGGAAAAACTGTTGAACGAATTCTCTTCTCAATTGATCCCACGTTTCCTTGCATTCGGTAGAGAGTCTATTATACCATCTTTTTCCAGTTCCTGTAAGAGTCATAGGAAAAATTCTTGCTGTAACCGAATAGCTATGGATATTCCGGACACTAAAAAAGGATGACAAGTAGAGCACTTCTTCCACATGATTTTGAACATCCTCATTCTCGTCTCCTAAAAACTGCAGCTCATGTAATTCCCGGTTAAATTGGTCCAGAATGGAAAATGTTTCCATACTAGAGTCTTGTGTGAAGGCTCGTTTACAGTTCGCATTGGGCTGCTCCAAATACTGCTCCATGGTTATTCCCTTGATATTAATTTCATCAATGACTTCAGGTTCTGCATTAGATTGGTCAGATTCGTAAAATGAGAAAATATTATAAATAGGAATTGGTGAGTAAACATTTTTCGCCCGAAATTATTTTCCGGATCATCGAACGGGGTAGCCAAAAATGGCTTGGAGCTTCTAGTCTTGAATCCTGACATTTTGAAAAAGAAAGAAAATTAAAAATAGACTTAATAAAAACCCTAATATAACTCCCGCAAACGCCGTAAAACATGATGCAGGTTTTACTGACCATGTTTTAATATTTTTAAAGTCTGGTTATACCTATAGTCTACCCTAATGCACTAACGGGCAGTGCACCCGGTCGTGTGTAGTGTAGTATTTCAGTAAAACCGAGGTCGTCCCAAGAGCTATGTGTGCGGATTTTAACTAAGTCTAGGTGTCACAGATTTTAATTGTTTTTGAGGTCGAAATGATTAACTACTAAAGACAATAAAACAAATAAAGCAAATAAAGGCGAGGGTTGTGATCAATAGAGGAGAAGTGTGTTAACATAGTTAGTCATCCTATCATGTTAAGCTCACGTTTAATTACTTCCAATTGCTTCAAGTGGGGATTTAAGTCGCTAGGACAGCATTTGGTCAGTTCATCCTAACCTATCAGCAAAGGTTTCCACCGGAGATCAATAGGTGACCCCTTGAAAGTCTAGTTGTTTTTAGTCACCTAATCCAAGTCATTAAGTTCTACTACATGCAAGATTCATAACAATGAGTGCCCGTGCGCTAGCATCTTAGACATTCATCCCTAACTTCTTAAGTTCATCCAAACAGTAGGTGATCATTTGGTCAAATCGCACAAGCGAAGAAGGGGTCGTCAGTTGGTCAATTCTTACCCTTTCCACTCAGTCTACCTACTTAGGGTTAGTTGGTCATATCTCCTAAGTAACTAGCCACCACCACCATTTAAAACTACCGAAAAAGGGTAACTACCAACAAACTATGCATGCATACACTAGAAACAATTATACGGAAGCAATGTAAACATAAACAAACCAATCAAGGAATCATAACTAGACTAGCACTAGAGGTTCTTAGCCGCTCATATTAAGTAAAACAATCGATTCAATGTTTAACATATCAAAATACATGAATTTAAAGTAAAGAAATGATAAATTGCTAATGCTTATCGTAGGGGAGTGATTTCTTCTTTGGAGATGGCTCCGTATGCTCCTCAAGATCTGCCTTCAACCTTCTACCCAAGTTCTCTGATTTGGTGTGTCGAGTGAATGAATAGAAATCCTAGAATTTGGGCAGTATTTATAGGCCAGATCTGGTTACGGCGTAACTTAAGTTGAGAGTTACGCTGTAACATCTAATTCTTCGTATTTTGCTCTGGAAAAGCTGGTTACGGCGTAACATCGGGACTGAGTTACGCCGTATCTTCAATAAATCATGGTTATGCCGTATTTGTGGAATTAGTTACGACGTAGCTTGCAGCGGCGCGGAACATCATTTGACCTAATTAGTTACGACGTAATCCTATGAGGGAGTTACGCCGTAATCTTCAGTTTAGTTGGGTTTCTGAGCCACGCTTTTGTTACGGCATAATGTGAGAGGACAATTACGCCGTAACATCTTCAAAATGGGAATACTGTCATATATCATAAATAAACTCTCCAAATCCGCGTCTGATTAGCTCCAATGCTCGTAATTTACCTGAAAGTGAAATATAGAGGAAAACAAGCGTAAATCCATATAAATGATATAAAATACGATCATTATCGGGGGAAATTGACACTTATTTTTTAGGATTATTTGATGTTATCATGTGTTCACAAAAGCTTCAAGGAACTCAAAGGTCTTCACACGAATATAATAACATCATCAATCAGTCTCAAATTTAATGAACAACCTCAAGATCTCTAATTTATTTCATCATAGATCTAAGGTTGTTAGGATTTAGAAAATCCAGTCATTAAAGTGTTGGTCTCCTCAAGTATATGTATTCGTTAGAAAGCTCGTAGTCGTACTCATTTAATATTAGTTAGTATTTAGTTAAGTAACACCGTGGAGGACGGACAGGTCTTTACCCACTGTATGCCTGATCCACAGCCCGTAGGTGGCGAGTCATGTATGAAAACTATAAATACCCTCTACCTCCTATGGTAGAGGGTTGGAGCTTCAATACCATTTTTCTTTGTTTCACATAGTTCCCAACTCTCTTCCCTTTCCCTCTCTAGAACTTTCTCTCTCTAAACATTTTGTACACCCCATATGTTATTGGTTTGATGTGTTTGTGAAATCCTATAAGTTTCAATTGGTATCAAGAGCCATGGTTTGATCACTCATCTTTCATGCTCTTTGTTTTGGTGGATTTCATAAGGTTTTTGGGGTTATAAGTATTTAGAAGAGTTTGAATCATTTGGTCAATTTCTAGTGTTAAAGTTTGAATATTGAGTGTACTTTTGTGTTTAGGATCATCATATGTGTTTAGGTTTTGAATTGGAAGGCTTGAATCATTGTGGTTTGGCTGTTTTTGTTTGATAAAGTGGGTGTTTTTAAATATTGTACGAAGCGAGTTGAGCCACGGAGTTGCGTTTCTAAGAAGCGAGTTGCTTTGTTACTGGATGCGAGTTGGTTTATGTGACTTGGCTATTTAGCGAGTTGATTCTTTAAGCGACTTGAGTTCTAAAGCGACTTGGCTATTAAGCTTGAGTTTTCTTGCACGAGTTGGTTGGCGTGAGTTGGTTTATGCGACTTGGTTGTTAAGCGAGTTGTCTCTGTATGCGACTTGGCTATTTATCGAGTTGACTCTTTATGCGACTTGGGTTTTAAGCGAGTTGTTTCTTTAAGCGACTTATCTTTGAAGCGAGTTAGCGGTTTAGCGAAGTTGATACCCTGGCCTTTCGCTACTTGTCTAGTGAGACTTGTCACTTCTTCGTGCTACATTTTTACGGTTGTTCTTTTGGTTTAGTAAAATCCCGTGAAAGAATCAATTTCCGGTTTAATCAAAGAATAGTTAAATCCCGTAGAACTTTGTAATCATGTCTAACAACGTACCTACTATTGTTTCTCTCGTGGTGAGGACGTTCAAGCAGTGGATGGATACTCGTCCACCTATGCTTGACAGAACTGATTATGACTCATGGGCTCATTGAATTAGGTTGTACTGTTTGGGAAAGGATGATAAGGTTTTAAAAGGTACCTTTTTGAGGGGTCATTTAAGCCCTTATTTGATCACTTTTGTATCCGTTATTACTTAATATCGTTCCTTTTCACTTTTTAGGTCTCGTGAAGGCAAATTGCTCTAATGGCACTTATTTGGACGAAAAGGCGCGGATATATGAAGAAAATGGCCAAAGTCAAGAATCGAGACACTCCAGCTGCTGAAAATACAAGGTGGCGGCGTCACTGCTTATCTGCGACGCCGTCGGAGGATTTTGTGACGGGACTGAAGCCAAAACTCTTATTTTCAAGTGACGACGTCAAGTTATAAAAGAGAAGGCCGTCGCAACTCTGACGGCCTAGATTCAATCCGACGGCGTCGAAGAAGAGGAGCGTCACAATCACAAGGTGACGCCGTCGCAAGTCTAACGTGTCCAAGACGAAACCCTAATGACGGCGACCCGACGGCGTCACAAAACATAAGTTGACGTCGTCGCATGTGTAATCTTATATATAGAATCCGAATTTTTCATTATTGGTGTGTAGTCTTTTGGAGTAAAAACCTAAACCGAACCAAGGCTGTCTTGTACAGTATTTTAGGGTTCCAAACCCTATCTTACATCAAGATAAGTGTTTTACTTCATTAATTCAATTATGTCTTTGATTATTTGTGTGTATGCTTGCATGTTCTCCATGTCCGGCTAATTTACTTGTGTGTTTGCTTAGGGAATATGAAACTTAATTATTGAATATTGATTGGTTGTCTCTTATCTTAGTTGATTAATGATCTAGTAGTGCGATAGGTCATTCGTTGTGTACTTAATGCTTGATTAAATCTTTGTGAACCTTAGAATATAGCTCCTTGAGTAGTTGTAAGCTAAACCATCCAAAGAGTGCCTTAGAGTAAGAGTTTATTATCCCTAGTGGGTTTTGTAGACGAGACCCTTTGGTTAGTTCAAAGAGTTAGAGTAGTAAAAAACTCATAAACACCTTTAAACTAACTCTAAGACACACAACGCAACTAAGAATAAGGACGTGACAATTCAACCACCAATAGGAGATAATTAAGGAGTAGTAAAACCTAAGTAAACACATCTTTAAACTATCATACGAGCACACAATAATTAGACATAGACTACATACACCTTAGATTAGATAATTAGATAAGTAGAGTAATCGGTAGCAATACCAACCTTCAAATCCAAACCCCGAGATTCGTACCTTTCAATTTCCTAAAAAACATAAAAAGAAAAAAAATTAATCTTCCTCAACCCCAACCTTAGCGTAGTAACTTCTTACTAGCATTCCTATTCCCCTAGAGAACGATATTAATACCCGTGGCTTACCCTAATTACTACACTACAACGATTAGGTTCACTGCCTAGGGTGTTGAAAAACTTGCTCGACGAAAAGGAAGTTCCTTTGACCCCGAACGAGGCGTGTAGCGTTATCAAGTTTTTGGCGCCGCTGCCGGGGAATCGAATAGCTAGTTAGTAGTCCACCTCGTTTAGGTTTCTTTGCTTGATTCCTATCAAGTAAATTGTTTTCTCATTTTTAGCTTTCTTGTAGTCTATTCCCCTTCTTTGTGTTTGTGTTCGTAAAACCCTTTTCATTTGTCGCTATGGCAAGTGAAATTGCATTTGAATCATTAACAAATGAGGAACAATTGAATTTCGCAGATTGGATTGGTTTTATTTTTCTAATGAATTTGTGAGTGAACTTAGAGATATCCAAAAGGAGAAAGGTGTAAGGTTGGATGGGTTTGATAAATTTTGTGCTTGTGTGGCTTCTATTAAACGATCATTGTTAGAATCAACTCCTTCTAGTGAGACCCTCTGGAAAATTTTTAAGAAAAGCGTCCTAAGTATAAACCGTCAGTTGTTACGACTTGAGGAAATAGATAAGGAGGATTTATCTAACCTTAGGCATCATGATAAAAAAGACCTAGTTTTTAAGAACATGGAACCTAAACCCGAACAAGATTGTGAGATGGTTGAAGTTAAAATACTTAGTTGCATGCGTGGGATAGATTTCAAAACATATGACACACGTGAGGAATCCTTTAGGCAAATAGAACATAGTGGTCAAGTTTTTGAGAACAATTCTTATGAATCGGACCAAGAATTTGAAATGGCCAAAGAAGGATTTGAGATGCTTAGGAGTGTATTTGGGTCAGATCATACTAAAACACATGATGAACATTTAGGAGATCTAGATATAATGGAGAATAAGATGGAAACTCCAAGCCCACAAGCCCTACCATCACTTGAGGAACACACATCGCCTATAACTTACCCAGAAGAAGTAGTAGAGACTATAGGAACCCCGATTGATATAGATCCTTTGGACCAAACGCCACTAGAGAATGTAGGTTTAGATGCTTGTTGTCATGACCTCTCTCTTAGTCCTAGGGAAGTTCCTAATTTTGATGAACCGGAGCCTCAACCAAAAACCTTACCCAATTTTCCGTCTTTAGATGTGAATCTTGGAATTGAATTAGGCCCCAATCCATCCATCAAAATAAATAATCCGGGTAGTTGCTTGATAAAGGTGGTAGACTCTAGTCCATGTAGAATGGAAGCTAATATAGGAGTAACTCATGACCTTACACACTTATATCACCCATTCATGGTTGATAACAAGAAACATTATAGGTTTAAACCGGGTTTATTAGGTCAAGATGGATCCTTAACTAAGAATCTTTTGAAGTTGATAGAAGATGATCCATTTTTAGGAGAGAGATTTGATTCACCTGCTACACCAATTGAATTAGGTAAGGTTATAATGAATGGAGCACACTCCTTTGAGCATATAAATCACACATCACCCTCTCCTCACGTAGCAAATTTCCACCCTAAGGGTGTGTATCGCTACTATCACCCGCACTTAAACCTAAGTGTAGGGAAAACCTCCCCTTTATCCGTTAAATAAGGGTAGAGTCAGGCTCGTGACTCGAACAAAAACAAGCGCTTCTTGGGAGGCAACCCATGTGTATTTGTTTTTCATTTTCATTTGTGTGTCGTATATCTTTTATTAATTGTTTATTCTCATGTTTAAATTTGTAAAAGTGCTTTATTTTGTTTTTAACCTCGTCTTAATTGCATATAAAGGTATTTTACATAAAGGATAAGTGTAGGGAGGATTACACACGTTTTCAAAAGAAATGTAAACATGAGAATAAAATTCATTAAAAGGATATATATGTGTGTTTGTTAGAGTCAAATGCTTGTATCGAGTCATAATGGATGTTTTGCGAAATTTTTCCGATTCTAAAGATGTAAATTTTCCAGAATTTTTTTCAGAAAATCGCAGACCAGTTTTTGTCAGGAAAACCTGACGGCGTCAGATTGCAACTGACGGTCCGGAAGGAGTAAAACATCAGATTACTTTTTCTCGCTTTTTGAGCTACTTATAAATTTTTGGAATTTTCCAGGTCTTAATTTTCTAGAAATTCTGCAAACATCCATTCCACAAGCATTATATCCTAGTTTAAATCGAGTCTTATATATATTATTACCGCCGATTTTACGGGAAGGTTTCGTTTGTTTTCTTCAAGTGTGCAGGTTTAATTTATCAAGAAGAAGTTACATAAGATTGGAAGGAGCTTTTCACGCATAAATTCTTCTTGGAAAGGATTTAACCACTACTTCACACACGGATCCTACCAAGCTAATCAGGGGAGTACTAGTTTCTTTCGTTTTTCATTACCTTCCATTATCATAACTTTGATACTTTCGAGGAACATTGGGGACAATGTTCAATTTAAGTGTAGGGAGGAAAATAAAACGGGAACTTTGAAACTATGCTTATCCTTGATTATTTGCTTTGTCCAAGTGTATTTGTGTAATAAACCATGAGAAAATGTCGGTTAGGGTAATTTTGGCACCAAATTTTTAATTTTTCATGACATATAGGAGTGGGCCATTAGTTTTAACAAAAGCGTCTCACGGATAGGAAGTTGCATGACTAGCACAAAAAACCCTTTACCACCTAAATTCCACCCAAAATGTAAGGATCGCCCTTAGATTAGTAGGAATTAAAGCATTCATCTTTAATGCTTAGAGTGTGAACCGGTAGTATATTAGATTCTAGAACTTGTTTTGTGATGCATTCCGAGATCGCTAGTAAGACTACACTTGTGTAGTTAGGAATAACTAAATGATAAGAGGCATTAGGATAACCCTTGTTTGATACCCGTAATATAATTACTTCTTCCACATCGGTTGAGTAATTCCCCCACACCCTTTACGTTGTACTCATCTTTAGTACACGATACCCCTAGTTAACCCCTCAGAGCCTATCCTTTTCGCGGTTCTCGTGATGTTTCGGTTTTTTCCGGAATATCAATGAAGAGCATTGTTTACACCCCACCCCCAAATATACACCCAAATCGCCTTAGCCTACCCTGTATGCACTCACTTTTAGTGCATTTTTGTTATCACCCTAAACCCTTAGTTCAATTATCTAGTTGCTTGCATGAGTTGCTAAGTCGAGTCATATCCTTTGTACACAGTTTTGGGATGATTGGGATTCATGGGAAAAGTTAAAGTTTATGAAATGACGGGAAGGGAACGTTAAATTCAAATTCCCTTTGTTTGCATAATAATGTACCCCAAGTGTTTTGATCTTTTCAATTCGGGTCAAATTAGTGTTAGAGTAATAAAAACTCAAGTGTAGGGATGTGCCTATAAATCCTTGTCATTTTGATGTTACCGTAGAGGATGGTAGAGTAAAAGTGTATGAAAAAAAAAATCAAAAAAAAGAGAAAAAAGAGAAAAGAAAAAAATAGAGTGAAAAAAAAAAACATACGGGATACCATCCTACATCTATCCTTTTAATTTATGTTTGTTTGTTTCAGTTAGCTAAAGTCTAGAGTGTCGAGTCTTGGCTTAGCAACGCCATTCTTCGTATGTATTTAACATAGAGATTTTTGACTTGCCACCACTAAAAAGCCTCTCCCACCAAACCCTTTGTTTCCCTACCGTAAGCCTAACGTTACAACCGTTTAAAGACCTCTTTGATAGTCTTTTCTAGGTGCTTACGCCAAAGCGATGGAGGTTTGATCTATTCTCAAGCCTATGGTAATCTATGTACTAGGACCGGTTAATGAGTGTTTATCTTCCATTTCCAACTTGTTATATTTCATATACACCCGAGAGAGATGTGAGTATCCAAACACCCCATGTGAGGTGCTAGTATGTAATTTCCGTGCTTGTTATGACTTTTGCGGGGCTTATATGTGTTGTGGACTGTTTTAAACCAATGCTTCATGACCCCTAACTTATAAATTAATTGGCTAAAAGCACATTTGCTTGTGGACAAGCAAATACCAAGTGTAGGGATATTTGATAAGGTTTTAAAAGGTACCTTTTTGAGGGGTCATTTAAGCCCTTATTTGACACTTTTGTATCCGTTATTACTTAATATCGTTCCTTTTCACTTTTTAGGTCTCGTGAAGGCAAATTGCTGTAATGGCACTTATTTGGACGAAAAGGCGGATATACGAAGAAAATGGCCAAAGTCAAGAATCGAGGCACTCCAATTGAAAATACAAGGTGACGGCGTCACTGCTTATCTGCGACGCCGTCGGAGGATTTTGTGACGGGACGGAAGCCAAAACTCTTATTTTCAAGTGACGACGTCAAGTTATAAAAGAGAATGCCGTCGCGACTCAGACGGCCTAAATTCAATCCACGCGTCAGAGCTGAAGAGGCGGCGTCACAATCACAAGGTGACGCCGGCGCAAGTCTAACGTGGCCAAGACGAAACCCTAATGACGGCGACCCGACGGCGTCACAAAACATAAGTTGACGCCGTCGCATGTGTAATCTTATATATAGAATCCGAATTTTTCAGTATTGGTGTGTAGTCTTTTGGAGTAAAAACCTAAACCGAACCAAGGTTGTCTTGTACAGTATTTTAGGGTTCCAAACCCTATCTTACATCAAGATAAGTGTTTTACTTCATTAATTCAATAATATCTTTGATTATTTGTGTGTATGCTTGCATGTTCTCCATGTCCGGCTAATTTACTTGTGTGTTTGCTTAGGGAATATGAAACTTAATTATTGAATATTGATTGGTTGTCTCTTATCTTAGTTGATTAATGATCTAGTAGTGCGATAGGTCATTCGTTGTGTACTTAATGCTTGATTAAATCTTTGTGAACCTTAGAATATAGCTCCTTGAGTAGTTGTAAGCTAAACCATCCAAAGAGTGCCTTAGAGTAAGAGTTTATGATCCCTAGTGGGTTTTGTAGACGAGACCCTTTGGTAAGTTCAAAGAGTTAGGGAACATATGCATACCCTACAACTTTAGACACACAACGCAACTAAGAATAAGGACGTGACAATTCAACCACCAATAGGAGATAATTAAGGAGTAGTAAAACCTAAGTAAACACATCTTTAAACTATCATACAAGCACACAATAATTAGACATAGACTACATACACCTTATATTAGATAATTAGATAAGTAGAGTAATCGGTAGCAATACCAACACCCAAATTCAAACCCCGAGATTCGTACATTTCAATTTCCTAAAAAACATAAAAAGATAAAAAAATAATCTTCCTCAACCCCAACTTTAGCGTAGTAACTTCTTACTAGCATTCCTATTCCCCTAGAGAACGATATTAATACCCGTGGCTTACCCTAATTACTACACTACAACGATTAGGTTCACTGCCTAGGGTGTTGAAAAACTTGCTCGACGAAAAGGAAGTTCCTTTGACCCTGAACGACGCGTGTAGCGTTATCAAAGGAAAACGGGGTTAACATTCTCAAATCAATTGATGAAGGACCTTATCAGATTGAGACTACAAGAGACATACTTGAAACTACTACGGATGGAACAGTGATCTTAGGTTTGGACAGACCAAAGACGTATGATGAGCTCAGTGATAAGGAGAAAAAGAGATACGATACTGATATCAGGGCTTCAAACATTATACTTCAGGGTCCTCCAAAAGATATCTACAAGCTTATCAATCACAACACTGAAGCCAAGGCTTGGGATAATGTCAAGATGCTTCTCTCGGGTTCTGAACTGACTAAGGAAGACAGAGAATCACAACTGTATGATGACTTTGAGCACTTTAAGATGATACCAGGGGAAAGTGTCACTGAATATTATGTGAGGTTCCACAAGCTTGTGAATGACATGAGGAATATCAAAATGAATATGCCAAATATTCAGCTAAACTCAAAGTTTGTGAACTACATGAATCCCAAATGGCACAAATTTGTCAATTCAGTAAAGTTAACTAAGGGTTTGAGGGACATAAACTATGAGCAATTGTATGCATTCCTACTTCAGAATGAGAAACATGCTATGTTTGAACGAATGATTCTTGAACAGTTCTGTAACAACCCGCATTTTTCGGGTTACTTTTCATATTTTTTAAAAGTTACTATTCACTTTCACTATTCATCCCGTAAAATTTTTATTTCACATTCTCGTAAGATAAATTATTTTAGTAATGACCTGAGAGTTCGACAATCATTAGATCATTTTCGCAAAAGTTATTAAGAAAACATCATTTTAAAGTTTCATTTTGGTCGGAACACCATTTCAACAACCCACGCATAACTAAAAATCAACTCGGACAATTTTCCTCACATCAGATTAATTTTTAGATCACTCATAATTAATTAGAGAATTTTTAAGATTTATTTTAAATGTTACCAAATAAACCCAAAGCTGTACGAAACTAAACTTACGTTTTAAACAATTCTACTTACATCCAGACTTAACGATTCTTGCATTGTGTTTCTAATATGTTTTTACACTTTCACATTTTGGAAAAGTCAAACATATTTCCCTCCTCCTTTGACCATAAAGAAATTAACCTTGTACATTCTACATTTTTGCTTAAATCGCGTAAGTTTTAGAACTTGACGTATAAGCGTAAAGTTATCCCGCGTATGACGAAAACCACATTTTGACATCTCATATCACTTTTAGACTAATTTTAGTCTACTCTAAATAAATTCACGATCGTTTCCCTGAAATTTCGTTCTTTTCGATAAAACTGCCAATTCTGCGTTTTGACCCGTATTTCCAGCTTTAAGCAGCGTTTTTGCACCCAATAAGACTTATCACCCATTTTATATTTATATATGGAGTATAATGTTGAGTTTCATCATTCCTACAAGATTCGTATTTTTAAAATACCCGGTTTTACGTTTTATGGCTTAACAACTTACGGTTGGCATTTAACGGAACCAAATCATGCTCTAAACTCAAGATAATACCAAAAATATCCACCTAAGTCATCTTATCTCTATTTGGCCGACTTAGGGGGGAGGGAGTCATCATTTTGGTGGCATCATCCTAACCATGGTTCATTTAGATCATTACATGTGTCCTAACTTAACCATGGTTAATATCTAACCCAATATATGGTTAACCAAACTTACCCTCCTATAAATAGCAAGTGAAATGTATCCTAAGAACTCTCATATTCTGTTTTGGGTCGTTCATATCACAAATCATACATATCTTCCATCATTTGATCTATAAACTCCAAGTTTATAAAAAGAAGTTTCAAGTAGTAAGTTACTACATCAAATCTCTAGCAAGTTTAAGTGATCTTCTTAAGTTTAGATCCACTCAAGTCACTTATTGCTTCATCACCAACTCTTCAAGATTTCAAGGGTGCCAAGGTGTAGAAAGCTAGCTCAATCCGAGGTCCTAGGGTTCAATCAAAGTCCGATCCTTACTAGTTACTCCTTTCTTGATTGAAAGCCAAAAGTTGTAAGCAACTAATCACCACCATCATCTCATCTTTATTATTCATAATCTTAACTATTTCATGATATATATATAGTTACTATGTTGATTCATGATGTACATATACCCAATCACATGTTTTAATTCACATATTGTCGTAAAAGTAACAAACTAGTAAAATAGTCATATTCTATACGTTTGAAACCATTAAAACCAATTATATATGGACTTTTTAACTTACATAATATGGTAGACAAGATAAAAAGGTAAAAATAGCAACTTGAATCACCCGAAACGGACAAACGAGTCAAAAGTTACAGTAAAAAGAAGTTAGCAAAACCAAAACGCCGAAACTGCCAAATAGCTTGCTGTTAAGGGTCTGGTCGTGCTAAAAGTGGTACTTCTGCTCCGAATCATCAAAAAATTAAAGCACGAAAGTTGTCGGAACGACGTTTTCCTTCAATACAAAGAGGCTTGAACCTTGAAAACGCATAAACAGGCCATTATCTTTCAAAAACAGAAACTGCCCTTTTATATGGTCTCATAACTATACTTTTGTCACAACTAAAAGTAAACCAAGAGGCCTAATGGCCATAAGCCAAGACCACGGCTACGGCTAAGGTCAAGTCTGAGTCTCAAGACCATGGTAGTCATGACCAAAGTCACGGCAAGGCCATGACTAATGCCTCAAGGCATATTTACCCAAGACCGTTAACTAAGGTGATCATATTTATGAAACAATGAGATATTTACTAAAAACATGATAAACTTTATGATATGACAATCTTCATTCAAAATCTATGTTTTATCTACTAAGTGCTACAAAACTAGGGAGCTTCATGTGAGGGGTTTCATTTGAGTAAAATGTATCGACGAGTTGCTGGATTTATGATTTAAAGTGTCCTAGCTCCTCGAACGTTTACTACATGACCTCTGAATTGTGATGGCCCGAACGGTAGTACGATATATATAAACTATACATGTTTTCACAACTAGACCATTTCTATAAACGACATACACAAATACCATGTACTACATCATGATCAACATAGAGACGTATATAGGTTTGTTATTTCTGTCGCATCATTATTTCAAACCTAACTCGCAACATCCTATTCTAGGTTGCCAGTAGAAGCTCTCACGGCATATCCATCATTCTTATTATACATTTGATATCATTTACTCTGAGGTGAGTTCATAGCCCCACTTTCTATTACTTAAATTGTTTTACAAACCCTTGGGGGAGATACATGCTTTATTTTAAACCGAACACATTGCTTTCAAATTTTATACTTATCTGATTATTCTACTTGCACTAAGTTACCGCATTTGCCAATCTTAAGTCACTAATCATGAATCATTAATCACGAGTGAAGTGAGCGCGAATATTGTGGATAGATCTATCGGGATTGACGAATCCCGTTTGTTTGACCAGGTCCGGTAAACAAACGTACCTTATTTGTGTACATTAGGTAAAAATTGCAATTTTACCTGTTAAGGGCACGTATCAACAGTTTCTCCAATTAAATTTGGAACACGTTAACGCCTTGATTGCATGATGCTTAGTGAAATAATAACTGTTTTGTTTTCAACATTATGGGTGTATAATAACGTAACCCACACAAACATTATGTGTTCAACATTTAACAATAAACTCTATGAATTCACTCAACCTTTGTGTTGACAGTTTTAAGCATGTATTTCAGGTCCATATTGTACGAGGCTGGCACGGAGGAGCACGGATACTCAAGAAGGCTATAAATTTTATTATCATTCGAAAACCCACTTAATGTATTTTGTTAAAAATGGAACCAACAGGGACCTATTTTGTAAACTCTGAGATATTTATATAAATCGAATGATAAATCTTTTAAAACGACTCCATTAGAGTTCGTTTTCTATTGTTATGACTGTTGTGCCATTAAGTAACACCCATTTTGAATTCCGCTGCGTATCTCGAAATTGGGGGTGTTACAAGTTCAAATCTAAACAGGGAGAGGCAAGCTCATCTAATGACTCAACAGCATTCTACACCAATGTTGGAATTACTACCAAAGCTTCTCAAGTCATACCCACGGGTAATGGTAATTACAAGCTCATTCCTGATCCAACATATAAGCCTCCAGACTCAAACACACTCATGGAAAACTTCAACAATCAACTGTCTCTCATGGTTAGTCAAAATATGAATCCCACTCCACACACCAAAAATAACCTCAGAACAACATCTAATCCACACAATCAAGCTACTGTCAGAGATGGTAAGATAGTAGTACAAAATGTTCAAGGAAGAAGGAACGAACAAGGGATGGCTGGAGAAGGTTATGGAAATATAGGAGCAGGTGGAGGGAATGCAGCTAATCAGAACCGTGGAAGGAATGCAAATCAAGGACAGGGAAATCCAATCAAGTGCTACAACTTGGTGGTGAAGGACATATTGCGAGGAACTGCACGTCTCCAAAACGCCCACAAAATGCTGAGTATTTCAGGGAGAAGATGTTGCTGGCACAAGCTCAGGATAATGGAGTTGTTTTGGATGAAGAGGAATTGCTGTTTCTTGCTGAGGGAAATGCCAAGACTTATGATGCTAATGTGGATGAATAGCCAGTGCAAGACATGGGTCAGAATCATCCTAATGCATTTCAGGTAGGTGATTGTGATGCATATGACTCAGATCTTGATGATGAACCAACTGCCCAAACCATCTTCATGGCTAGCATTTCACCAATGGTCTCTCCAAAGGTTTCATCACCACAGCAGGCTGGTCCTTCCAAAGAATCTATCATCTCTGAGGTATTAAAACTATACGATGAAGTTGATGAGCAAGAGATGCATAACAAAGTACAATCACATGTAACTAATGAATCAGATATGGATAATGTGGGTAATAGTAATATTGTCCCATATGATTAATATGTGATACAAAGTGAAAGTGAGATTGTACCTAGTGATACATCTTCTGCAGTCAATGATGACTATTTTTTTGATGAATACACTCCACGTGCCCCTGATGATTCTGTTATCTCCGAAATGAATGCCTATAAAGAACAAGTTGCTATTTACGAACAACGTGCTAAGTTTGAGTTAACTACCCGTGAGCAGGAAATGGATGGACCAAATGCGTACAATTATTAGAAAAGTAATTTTAGAGAAGAAGTGTTAAAACAAGAGTTAAACTCCTTACAAGAAAAGCTTTCTAAAACTGTTAAGCAAAAACAAGAACTCCAAAATAATGTTAAAGTGCTTAAACAAGAATTTAATGCTAAGGAATCAAAACTTTTGAATGACTTTTCCAATCTAAAAACTTTGAAAACCATGCTTGAAAATAAGTTGTACGTACAAGGGAATACCATTCAGACTGCTCACATGATCACTAAGCATAGAGTTCTCAGCGATAAGCATAACATTCCCCTCGTAAAGGAACCCAATCCTGAATATGGTAAAGTGGCCAGAGAAGCTCAGAAGGTAATATATGATGGAAATGAAATCCTTAAGCCTAGGCAGAAACCTAGTTGCGTTGAGTGCACTGAAGAAGATAGACAATTAGATGAAGTCACTAGGGAGAAAATGAATAAGAAGCTAAAAGATCCTGAGTGTAAAAAGCAAAACATAACGTACAAACCCCATGATTACACTAAAGAAAATTGGATTTCCCTGATCATGTTTAAGCCTCAAACTCTATTAACCCCAGAACAAGTTTTTTGGAAAAAGGACATAGATATGCAAAAGGCTAATGCACTTGTTAAAACAAACACTCTCCTTAGGAAAATGCATCCAGCACCTGTGTATCCTCCGAATACACCAATACATTTAGTTCCTAGATCTATTCCCACTAAGAGAAAGACCTTAATCAGCTTGTATGTTGTTTATCAACTATTTGTTGATTTTAAGAAGACATGTAAGAAAAGGATCACACCCACTGGGATAACTGAAGGGGAGAGGGGTTTTGAGCAAACTAAAGAATGCTATTTAACTGAGGTCATGCCTTTCTTTAAACAATTAAAAGGTCAATTTGAAAGTCTTCAAAAATAAATAAACTCGGATATTAAAGAAATAGAAAAGGAATTTGATGCAATGATTGTTGAGGTCAATGACTATGAACGGGAACTCAAATATAATGAAATTGAAAGGAAAAATCTGCATATCTTAAATGAGAACTTAGTATTGAGTTGTGTGGCTCAAGATGTGTCTTATACTGTTACTAAGCACTCTATTACTTCTTCTCAATTTCATGAATTATCTGTTGCTTTGAAAGTTTCCCATGATCGTGTCATTGAGCTTGAAACAACAAATTCAAAAATGCATGATAAAATTGAAAAGGATGATCATGATAACTTGGTCAAACATTTTTCTAAATTAGAAGTTGAACATTTTGCTTTGCAATTAAAATATCAATATCTCAAAGAAAATGTTAAAACCTCAAATATCAAGACATCCTCAGATGCTCCTGAATTTGATGCAGCTTTTGAAATAAACAAACTTGATGAACAAATTCAAGCTCATTGTAACATGATCAAAAAATTGAGAGCCCAAATCTCACAATTGACGGGAGAAAGAAATAATGTGAATGGCTCCTAAATGCCTCTACCTTTAGATTCTCGATCTTCTCAAACCTTTCATCTTCAAAACCTTGTTAATGTTTTACAAAAGGAAAATGAGAGTTTTCTAGAAAAAAATGAAAAGGTTAAACAACACTTTAAAGAGTTATATGATTCAATGAAAATCACTCGTGACAAAAACAATGAAAAAATAACGTCTTTACAAAAGGAAATTGAGAATCTGAGAAGTCAGGTATAAGGGAAAATGCCACTTGTCTTTAATTAGAATGTTGCATCAAAGTCATCTGCAGATTCTAAATATACTGTGAATGTTAAATACATTCCTCCTCATCTTAGAAATAACGAACTGGCGTTTCATAACTATTTCGTTCATCTTAAGGATAGTCTAGAATATCTCCGTGAAATTGTAGAGGAGGATTTCTTAAATAAGCCCCTTGATAGTGAAATTAGGTTTGCTTGCATTCAGGCCAAACGATCTCAAGAGATGTTGGAATGCTTAAGAGCAACATGCCCTAAATCCAATGGTAAGAAGGATAAAATAGTTGTGCCTTGTTCTATGACTGATTTTTAGAATGCCAATCTTGATATGCCTCACTCAGTGCCTAAAGTTAAGCATGTAAGCTTCAATGTGCCTTCAAGTAGTCCAGATCCCATCACTTCTAAACCTAAAATGCAAAAGGTAGCAAAACCAACTAATATTCCCATTCCCTCTACAGGAGTAAAAAATGACACCAAAACGAGCAGGTCAAAGCCTCAAGGCAATTCAGAACAAGATAGGACCTCGCAAGCTAAGGATAATCAATGGAGGAAAGTAGAAAACCACCCTAGGAACATTATGTTGGAATTGAATAAAACGAATTGTGTTTATTCTAGTATTAGCTTTAAGCGTACTGTAATTAATTCGAATTCTACTACTACTTGCAAAACATGTAATGAATCTTTGATTTCTGGTGTTAATCATGAATGTGTTGTGAATGATGTGAGTAATGGGGTTAAATACCCAGTTAAGAATGTTAATGCTATCAAACAGGTTAAGAAGGCAAGAAAGCAATGGTGGAAGAAGGTTAGAAAACATTGGAAACCCACAGGAAGAAAATTTAGTAATGTAGGTTATCACTGGATACCTACTGACTGTAAATTCAATATTAATGAGTTGTGCCCTAAATTATCTAGACCAATTCCTGTTAGGAAATGGATACCTACTGGTAGAACTATTCCTTTAAGAAGTGAACATACTTTGAATAGGTCTAATGCACACACTAGCTCAGCATCTACCCCTAATGATTTCATTGTTTCTACTTCTGATGTGGATGTTCCAATCATTGTTACTAACCAAATAGAACCCATTCTTGCATGAGGATCCAAATTATCCAGTTATCCATTTTTGTCTATGTTCAACTGCAGATCGTTCTGTGGTACCTGGACTCAGGCTGTTCCAAGCATATGACTGGAGACCGGTGGCATGCTCATGAACTTCGTGAGTAAATTCATCGGAACTGTTAGATTCGGGAATGATCATTTCGGTGCAATTATGGGTTATGGAGACTATTTTGTTGGTGATAGTGTAATCTCCAGGGTATATTATGTAGAAGGTCTTGGTCATAATCTGTTTTCTATTGGTCAATTCTGTGACTTCGATCTAGAGGTGGCTTTTAGAAAACATACTTGTTTTGTTAGAGAACTTGATGGTGTGGAACTTTTAAGAGGAACACGGGGTTCAAACCTGTACACTATCTCTATCGAAGATATGATGAAGTCTTCTCCAATTTGCTTGTTGTCAAAGGCTTCAAAAACAAAGTCATGGTTATGGCATCGTCGTCTCAATCACTTGAACTTCGGCACCATAAATGATCTTTCCAGAAAGGACTTAGTAATAGGCTTACCTAGACTAAAGTATGAAAAGGATCATCTTTGTTCAGCATGCCAATTGGGAAAAAGCAAGAAGTATGCCCATAAACCCAAACCTACAAACTCAGTTATGGAAGTTCTTCATACCATTCACATGGATTTATGTGGACCCATGAGAGTGCAGAATATTTTCGGAAAGAAATATGTGTTAGTGGTAGTTGATGATTACTCTCGATTTATTTGGGTTAAGTTCTTAAGGACAAAGGATGAAACTCCAGATATCGTCATTAAACTTACCAAACAATTGTAGGTTCGACTTAACAAAACTGTCAGAATCATCCGAAGAGACGATGGAACTGAGTTTGTTAATAAAGAACTTAGTGAGTTTTATGAAAGTGTTCGAATCAGTCATCAAAGAAGTGTTCCACGAACTCCTCAACAAAACGGTGTAGTTGAAAGACGAAATCGAACTCTTGTGGAAGCCGCAAGAACAATGTTGATTTACTCAAAGGTTCCAATGTTTCTCTGGGCTGAAGCCATTGCCACTGCATGCTACACTCAAAATCGATCCCTAATTCACACATCTCATGGAAAAACTCCATATGAACTTGTTCACAATCGAAAACCTAATCTTTCATTCCTTCGTGTGTTTGGTGCATTGTGTTATCCAACTAATGAGGGTCAAGACTTAGGCAAACTTAAAGTTAAAGCGGACATTGGAGTATTTGTCGGATATGCACCAAGCAGAAAAGGATACCGAATCTACAACAAAAGAACCCGAAATATCATGGAAACAATTCACGTTACGTTCGATGAGCTGACCGGTCAAATGGCTCCAGGACAATCAAGTTCTGGACCCGCATCACAACCTTCATCAAGTAGTCCCATCAGTTCTACTCTTGTACACAATCCCTCACCAGCAACTCCATATGTACCACCTTCAGAAGATGATTTGAAGAAATTATTTGATCCAATGTTTGATGAACACTATGATCCAATTGCTAATGATCTATCAAATCCATCAACAGAGGCTGCTCCTATCCCTGTCAAAATAGATAACCCTTCAGTTTATATGTCGTTGAGTCAAGAAGCGCCTGCTGCTGATCACTCTGTATCATCTTCAATTCATCAATCATCAAGTGTACATCATGGAATTTTTTCTGGCACCTATGATGGAGATAACCCCTTTACTACTCCCGAAGATGCTCCCTTTGAGAACATATTTGCTCCTGAACCATCATCAGAACCATTTTCATCAGGAGAAAATGACTCTGCTACTTCAGTTCCTCAACAACAACCACACGAACACCTTAGAAAATGGACACATGATCATCCATTTGACAACATCATTGGAAATCCCTCTAGTCCAGTATCCACACGTAAACAACTTGCAACTGATGCCTTATGGTGCTTCTTAAACTCTGTACTGTCCAAAGTCGAACCAAAAGAAGTTAAAACGCAATGAATGAAGCACTGGTTCAATGCCATGCAAGAAGAAATTCATGAGTTCGATCGATTAGATGTATGGGAATTAGTACCTGCTCCTGACTGTGAAACGATCATTGCTCTAAAGTGGATCTTCAAAGTAAAACTTGATGAGCATGGTGATGTATTAAAGAACAAGGCTCGATTGGTTGGAAAAGGATACTGTCAAGAGGAGGGTATTTACTTTGAAGAATCATTTGCTCCAGTTGCATGTATCGAGGCAATCGGAATCTTCTTGGCTAATGCTGCAAGTAAGAACATGGTAGTCTATTAGATGGATGTAAAGACGGGTTTTCTTAACGGAGATCTTAAAGAAGTCGTATACGTAAGCCAACCTGAAGGTTTTGTGAATCCAGAGCATCCTACTCATGTCTATCGCTTGAAGAAGATACTTTACGGTTTGAAGCAAGATCCAAGGGCATGGCATGATATGCTGTCAAAGTTTCTTCTATCTCTTTGGATTCACAAAGAAGCAGTTGATCCACATTGTTCACGAGAAAAGTCGGGCAAACATTTAATTCATGTTCAAATCTATGTTGATGATATTATTTTCTACTCGTGACCCCAATGAATGTGACCGTTTTCTAAGGAGATGGGCTCCAAATTTCAAATGTCAATGATGGGAAAAATGTCATTTTTCTTGGGATTACAAATTTCACAAAGTTCCGGAGGCATTTTTATCAATCAATCTAAATATGCAAATGAAATTTTAAAGAAATTTGGATTTGACACTTATGACACCGTTGACACTCCCATGGTGGAACGTACCAAACTGGATGAGGACCACCGAGGGATCATTGTAGATCAAACCAAATATCGAAGTATGATTGGATCCCTGATGTACCTCACAGCCAGTAGACCTGATATTCTGTTTGTTGTATGCATGTGTGCTAGATACCAGGCTAAGCCTGTTAGGAATTAGAAAATCCAGTCGTTAACTAGTCGGTCACCTCAAGTATATGTATTTGTTAGAAAGCTCGTAGTCGTAGTCAAGTTATGTTATTAAGTAGTTTGTTAAGTTACACCGTGGAGGACGGACGGGTCTTTACCCATTGTATGCGATCCAGCCCGTAGGTGGCGTTTATTGTAAGACACTATAAATACCCTCTACCTCCCAAGGTAGAGGGTTGGAGCTTCAATAACATTTTTCTTTGTTTCACATAGTTCCCAACTCTCTTCCCTTTCTCTCTCTAGAACTTTCTCTCTCTAAAACATTGTATACGCCCATATGGATTGTGGTTTAATGTGTTTGTGAAATCCTATATCTTACAATTGGTATCAAGAGCCATGGTTTGATCACTCATCTTTCATGTTCTTTGTTTTGGTGGATTTCATAAGGTTTTTGGGGTTATAAGTGTATAGAAGAGTTTGAATCATTTGGTCAATTTCTAGTGTTAAAGTTTGAATTTTGATTGTACTTTTATGTTTAGGATCATCATATGTGTTTAGGTTTTGAATTGGAAGGCTTGAATCATTGTGGTTGGGTTGTTTTTGATTGTTAAAGTGGTTGTTTTTGAAAATTGTACAAAGCGAGTTGAGCCTCGGTAAAACGTTTGTTGCTTTGTCTTAGAATCGAGTTGGTTTATGCGACTTGGCTATTAAGCGAGTTGATTATGTAAGCGACTTTGGTTTTAAAGTGACTTGGCTATTAAGCGAGTTGATTCTTTAAGAGACTTGGGTTTTAAAGCGACTTGTCTATTAAGCGAGTTGTATCTTTATGCGACTTGGGTTTTAAGCGACTTGTCTATTAAGCGAGTTGGTTTATGCGACTTGGTTGTTAAGCGAGTTGTCCATTTATGCGACTTGTCTACTAAGTGAGTTGTCGTTTAAGCGAGTTGTTTGGAAGCGAGTTGTCCTGGATGGGAGTTGATTGAAACGGTTTGACCAAAAGTTGACTTTTTCCCGACAAAACTTCAAACGGCCATAACTTTTGAACCGTAACTCCGTTTTCAGCGTTCTACCCATCAAAACGACCGTAAGAACGAGGAGAATGGCACGCCGAACAACCTTCGAGGAATAAATCCGCTCGAAACAGAAGTGATTGAGGTTTTTAAGTTTTTAGACCAATCCAAATCTCAACTAAACAACATCTCAGCTAATCCTACAAACAATCATAAGTCCTAACACATAATTTTCTATCATTGTGTCAATCCATCAGTCACCTTAATACATTCTCTTGGTCATTGCTTAACGGTTTTGTTTTGATTTTAGTAAAATCCCGCGAAAGATTCTATTTCTCGGTTTAAATCACAGACTTGTAAAATCCCGTGTACACATCAACATCATGTCTTACACTCTTGATTCTGTAATTTCAGAAGTACTCAAACTGTATGATACTGTTGATAATCATGAGAATATTAGCTATACTGAACTGTTACAGATGATGGAATCAATCAATGAGGATGTGAGATCTCCGTGTTCAGAATTTAAAGAGAGAGAATTGCACCAGTTTAGGCTACAAAATGCCATGCTAAAGGAAAGTAACATTGAACCTTATCAGTTACTTCACTCTCACCTCGCATCACTTTTGTCCACAATTATGGATCGAACATGTAATGCGTTCTTCCGTCAGGATTTACCTACACTGACTAGAAACTTGCTGTTGAACTTAGAACAATTGGAACAACAACTTGATAAAGAAAAGGTTCAAAAGGATAGTTCTAGTGCTGCACTACAAGTGATCCACAATAAATTTTAGTCATTCATCAGTGGGGAATTTACATCTAATTATGATCAAGACATGACTGAAATGTCTTTCAAGAAACACACTGGAATGGAAATTGGCGTGTTCATAGAGACACTTATCCATCTCATGGAAAATGTGGAGAAGTATATTGAGGAAGTTACTCAGAAAGATGAAATAATAGATGAGAGTCCGTGCGGTTGGCGAAAAGTTGTGATGAGTTGGGTAATGTATCAGTTGAAGAATCGGGTGTTGCTGAATGCAAAATATCAGACACAGGTAAGAATGATGTAACCAGCTGCTCAGTAATTCTGGTCTCACAAGAAGTGGATGCGGGGATCAGAAAGGTGAATGAATGTCGGGTACAATCAATAGATTGTAGTGTTGAGATTGATAAGGTATCGGATGATGGATCGATTGACACGAATACTGAGAGGCTCGAGGCGATTCACGCTTGAAAGAACCGAGTTCGGTGACTCTTTATTACATGATGTGGATGCGGATATCGGAACCGATAAATGAAGCAGTGTCATGCAGAGGTACCCTTAACTGCTAAACATAGTGCATCTGCTAATGTACCTAAACAAACTAATCTTAATGCTGAATATGATTCTGATATATGTTCCTTGGTTGAGGCTGAGACTAATAATTTCAAAACAAATGATATGGTTGATAAAAAGGCTTTTGATGAACTTTCAAACAAATTCTCAAAACTTGAAAAACATTGCATTTCTCTTGAAATTGCAATACAAAGAAAGGAGGAAAGTTTTCAAACTAAGAAATCATGTAAAAATCCAAAATTTCCTGAATTTCGTGAATTTTCTGAAATAAACGATTTAAAAGCTCAGCTTTAAGCCAAAAACTCGACTATCAACAATTTGAAGAAACATATTTCTGGTATGCATATGAAAAGTAATTTGGTTACAAGTAATTCTGATGTTAATGCTATTTATGATATTCAAATGAGAAACGATGAATTAGCAGTTTATGTGGCCAAATTACTAAAGGAAAATGAGTCTTTGAGAAAGCATCACATAGATCTAAGTGACTCTATCAAAGAAACTAGAACTAAGTCATTGGAACAAACAAACTCTTTGATAGAAAAAATCGATGAACTCAAAGCTCAACTTCAGGAAAAGAGTTTCGGTATTGTTTCCTTAAAGAATGAGCTTAGGAAAACTGTAGGGAAAAGTGTGAACACTAAGTTTACAAAACCATCAACCTTGGCAAAACCAGTTTCTCATCCCATTAGAAACCCGAGTTGTTAAGCTGACCTACTGCGTTTATATCCGAAAGACCAAAATTTTCAAAAACACGATTTACCTCCCAAGTTTATGAGAAACAAGTTTTGTCAAAAGTCACTTCTGAATTACCAAGAATTATGCTTCGGTTCCTCTAAACCTCAACATGCAGACTACTTCTACTCCGGCACCTCTTGGATTGGTTCGAAAAAGGTATCAAAACCAAGCATTAAAATTAAGAATTCATATGATATGAATGACTTGTGGAAGAACTATTATCTAGAAGAAGCTAGGAAAAAGGCACAAATTCGAAAAGACATAATTTTTGGTTCAAGACCTAGGGTGGTGAATTCTACGAGGTTTCAAGGCACTGCTAGTAGTAGTAAATCATTACCTAGGAACACTCTACAAAAGTCTAGGGATTGGCTTGCATCTAAGAGTAGTTGTGTTTCGAGTAAAACAATTCCCGTAGCAGATCACTCTAAGAACTCTAGACCTTTTTCTAAACCTAATCAACCTGTTTGCTCGAATTGTCTAAAATGTGTCTTTAAAGCAAATCATGATAATTGTCCTTTAAAGTCCCTGAATAAAGTTAATGCTCATGCTAAGATACAATCCACTAAGACTACTAACATTGCTAAGGTTCAGCCTGTTAAGTCTAGGACTTTTAGTAAGTCATCTTCAGTGCATAAGAAGCAAAACAAACCTAAATCTTCACCTAGATGGATACCAACTCCTAAATCTTTGGAGTCTAAGAATATAGATAAGTCTTCCACTGTGCATAAGAAGCTTAACAATCCTAGACCTTACCATAAGTGGATACCGTCTGGTAGAATATTTAAGGATGCTGGACTTAAGTGGATTCCTACCGGAAAGATGTTTACCGATGGCAATCTCAAAGTTGACCGTGAAACCCCAAAGGGTTTGGATACTGATGTCACTAACCAAAATATATGCAATCAAGTTTGTAATATTAGTGCATGTAGTCCTTACTCAGTGGCAGATACTTCGATCCTTCAATACATGGACTGGCTTAAAGTATGGATAACAAAAGGATTGATATATCATAAATCACGGGTTCAAGTTACTTAATATTGATATTTAATCAGTAATGACGTCTGTTCACATCAGTTCAGGCCTCGTACTTCATCATAATGGCGTCTGTAGATAACACTTCAGGCCCTATTCCTTAAGGAAAAGAAAAGTGTACGCTTGGCGCTTATCTTGAAGAAGAGAAATCTTCATTTTATGACCATTCTCATCGACATTCTTCATCAACAAGCTTCATGTTTTCCATGCTCACTCAATCCTCAAGTGGATCTACGTTCATTGGTGTATATTCTTATTCACTTGGTTAAATCAAAAATGGCAACTTCGGATGCAATTTTTGAGGGGGAGAAGAGTGAATATACTACATGTTGATGGATGTTTGAATAATGGTCATACGACTCTCCTCCAATGCCTAATGTTTCACTTACTAAGGAAAAACAGGATTTATTGTTTGGGATTCATTGTTTCAAGATATGTTTGATGAGTATTTCCAACCACTAGCGAATGTTGATCATCTAAGAAGTACATCTCAGACTACTCAAGAAGCCCAATATCGAGGTATTCCTCAAGGCGTTGATAATGACTATCATAATATTGAAGGTGCACTCATGAATAATGATCCGCTCTTTGATATTCCTTTACCAAATCTTCATGGATTATTGTTCATGAATAATGATCCGCTCTTTGGTATTCCTTTGCCAAATCTTCACGGATTATTGTTCCTTCCATTGTGCACTCTGTAAATCAACCAAATGAACATTGAATATAATGACTACCTCATCCGCTCGAAGTTATTGGTGAATCTTCCAGATCAGTCTCTACATGAATACTTTTAGGAAGAATGCATTGATGTTGAGGAATCATTTGTTCCGGTTCATTCATTGGGTCAATGTACATCCGATTGTATGTTTATTCACGTGTTGGGCATTTGACACAAGTTGATTACTTCGGAGTTAATCATTTATCACTAATTTAAGATTGAAGTTGACTTTCACAAAGGCGTGTTCTTATTTGATAACTTGCTCGGGCTTTAGAATTTGAGTTGAAGACTTGGGTTTATCTAGTTACCAGTGATAGGGGTGGATGGTTGAAGACACAGTTAACTATCACTATTAGGAGTTACGTTGTTTTACTCAGTGTCACACGCAGATGACGGTGTGGATAATCGCAAGAGTTGTTAATGTATCATACTTTGTTTGAGTAGTGATTACTTAGAGATTTGCTTGAAGCATAAATTCTCTACACCGTTCTTCCAACTTTAGTGCAAGCATAAGTCGTAAGTGCGGGAAAATTCTACTTCAGTTTCAAGTTTGGTATATAGGGTTTGCTTCATCAGTGGTCACTTCAAATTGTCTTCATTTGGGTTGGTTAAGATAGTCGGAGAGAGTTTTTGTAGCAGTTGATTCTCACAAGATACATTTGAGCTTATTGTGTTCTTCTCAAAAGATTTCAAGAATTTTAGTGTCCTAATGAGACATTGTGGATGAAACCATGTGAAAATCAAATAACAATGATAACAATTGTTATTATAACTACTCTCGATTTACTTGGGTTAAGTTTCTAAGGACAAAGGATGAAACTCCAGACGTCATCATCAAACTTATCAAACAGCTGCAGGTTCGACTAAACAAGACTGTTAGAATCATACGAATTGACAATGGAACTGAGTTTGTTAACAAAGAACTAAGCCAGTTTTATGAAAGCATTGGAATCCGTCATCAAAGAAGTGTTCCACGTACTCCTCAACAGAATGATGTAGTTGAAAGAAGAAATCGGACTCTTGTAGAAGCTGCAAGAACTATGCTAATTGATTCAAAGGTTCCAATGTTTCTGTAGGCTGAAGCCATTGCAACTGCTTGCTACACCCAAAATCTTTCTCTCATCCACACCACTCATGGTAAAAGTCCATATGAACTCGTCCATAACAGAAAACCCAATCTCTCTTTCCTTCGTGTGTTCGGCGCTTTATGCTATCCAACAAATGATGGTCAAGATTTGGGTAAATTAAGAGCTAAGGCTCCAGTCAAATGGAAATAATTCACGTTACGTTCGATGAGCTGACCAGTCAAATTCACGTTACGTTCGATGAGCTGACCAGTCAAATGGCTCCAGGACAACCCAGTTCTAGACCCGCGTCACAACCTTCATCAAGTAGTACCATCAGTTCTACTCTTGTACACAATTCCTCTCCAGCAACTCCATATGTACCACCTTCAGAAGATGATTTGAAGAAATTATTTGATCAAATGTTTGATGAACATTGTGAGCCAATTGCTAATGATCTGTCAAATCCATCAAGCGAGGGCTCATATCCTGTCAAGCGTAGATAACCCTTCGGTTCTATGTCATTGAGTCAAGAAGCGCCTGCTGTTGATCACTCTATATCATCTTCAATTCATCAATCATCAAGTGTAAAAAATGGAATTGTTTCTGGCTCCTATGATGGAGATAACCCCTCTACTACTCCTGAAGATGCTCCATTCGAAAACATATTTGCTCCTGAATCATCATCAGAACCATCTTCATCAGGAGAAATCGACTCTGCCACTTCAGTTCCTCAACAACAACCACACGAACACCTTAGTAAATGGACACATGATCATCCATTGGACAACATCATTGAAAATCCCTCTCGTCAAGTATCCACTCGGAAACAACTTCCAACTGATGCCTTATGGTGCTTCTTCAACTCCGTACTCTCTAAGATCGAACCAAAAGACGTCAAAACTGCCATGAATGAAAACAGCTAGTTCAATGCCATGCAAGAAGAAATTCATGAGTTTGATCGACTAGATGTGTGGGAATTAGTACCTGCTCCTGAATGAGCTATGATCATTGCTCTAAAGTGGATCTTCAAAGTAAAACTTGATGAGCATGGCGATGTATTAAAGAACAAGGATAGATTGGTTGCAAAAGGATACCGTCAAGAGGAAGGTATTGACTTTGAAGAATCATTTGCTCCGTTGCACGCGACGAGGCAATCAGAATCTTCACGGCTAATGCGCAAGTAAGAATATAATAGTCTATCGATGGATGTAAAAGCGTCTTTTCTTAACGGAGATCCTAAAGAAGTCGATACGTCATGAACCGGAAGGTTTTGTTAATCGAGCATCCTACTCATGTCTATCGCTTGAAGGCTCTTTACGGCTTGAAGCAAGCTCCAGGGCATGGTATGATACACTATCAAAGTTTCTTCTATCTACTGGATTCAGCAAAAGAGCAGTTGATCCGACATTGTTTACCTGAAAGTCAGGCAAACATTTAATTCACGTTCAAATCTATGTTGATGATATTATTTTTGCATCGACTGACCCCAATGAATGTGACCGTTTTTCTAAGGAGATGGGCTCCAAATTTAAAATGTCAATGGCGGGACAAATGTCATTTTTCTTGGGATTACAAATTTCACAAAGTCCCAGAGGCATTTTTAACAATCAATCTAAATATGCTAATGAAATTTTTAAAAAATTTGGATTTGACACTTGTGACACCGTTGACACTCCCATGGTGGAGCGTACCAAACTGGATGAGGACCACTCAGGGATCATGGTAGATCAAACGAAATATCGAAGTATGATTGGATCCCTGATATACCTCACAGCCAGCAGACCTGACATTTTGTTCGTTGTATGTATGTGTGCTAGATACCAGGCTAAGCCTACCAAAAGCACCTTGAAGCGGTTAAACGGGTCTTTCGGTATCTCCAAGGTACCATCAACATGGGAACTTTGGTACCGAAGGACACCGGTATGTCACTAACGAGCCTATCGGATCTTGACCATGCAGGATGTCAAGATACACGTCGAGAATGCGTGCTGGAGGTGCTCAATTTTTGGGTGATAAGCTTGTGAGCTGGTCCTCAAAGAAACAAATGTGTACTTCTATATCCTCTACAGAGGCTGAATACATAGCCATGTCATCTTGTTGTGCTCAAATCATATGGATGAGATCCCAATTATCTGACTATGGCTTTGAATTCAACAAAATCCCTCTGTATTGTGATAACAAAAGTGCCATTGCTCTCTCTTGCAACAACGTTCAACATTCAAGAGCTAAGCACGTCGACATTCGACATCATTTCATTCGGGAACAGGCGGAAAAAGGCGGGGTAGAACTCTATTTTGTGAGGACTGAATACCAGTTAGCAGACATCTTCACCAAAGCTCTTCCTAGAGAACGTTTTGAGTTTATCCTTCCACGACTTGGTCTAAAGAGTCTACAACAGGAAACACTCAAGCCTTCAAGAGAAGACGAGGAGTAAATGGTTTTCTTCATCTATCTCTTGTATATATTTTCTTCAAAAAGCAAAATACAAAATTTCAAAACCCTCAAAAGAAAATAGAAAAATATAAAATTTTCAAAATCTATAAAAATTAGAAAATCTTGAAAAATCCCAAAAATATTGTTATTTTGTCATGATTTTCTTAATTCGATATCATCTACGGACTTTGTGTTGACATTCAAAGAATGTCACGGGGTTTTAGATGTTCTTCGAATGTACATAAATTGTTTTAAAAAATAAATAAAAAAATAAAATTAAAAAAATAAAATGAGGCGGAGAAAATGGTGGTTTATTGTCATTTAACCCGTTTTAAAAAAGAAAGAACCGAGCCATGCTTAATCTTATTTTTCAAATCTCATGCTCTGATTCTTAAAACAAATGTTTGTCACAAAAAAAAGACAAATGTTTTTCTTTCCAAATATTTTTCCGTCTAATGATTCTTCTTGAAAAATATTTGTCATCTAATAAAACCAAGTTGCTTTGAAAATACCTCGACTCTATTTTGAAAATCATCCGGGCTTATCTTTGTCAAAATCCTCGACTCTCAATCAACAACTCAGGTCATTGATTTAGGGGCAGAATGATTTCAATTCAATCAAAAAGGTTATTTTTCAAACAATTGGCACGTAAAAGAGCAAGGTCTACTTTTGGAAAATCAAAAAGAACAATGTTTTATACAATTGATTCAAGACCTTGGCTAATGTTATGTTTTCAAAAGATATTTATGCATTATTGATCAATGGAGTTTAAAGTCTCAAAATCCGATCCTTATCAGTTAAAATGTTTTTTCAAAAGCAAGTCACTATTCTCCTCAAAAGTTCTCAAAATTTAATTTAAATCAATAGAGAACACAAATCTCAAAGGATTTGAGAATTGTGATCGGGGGAGAATTTGTGATTTAAATTGTATTTAAACTGATAATTCGATAAATGGTTTTATACGTGATTAACATGCTCTCCTCCCTACATGTGCCAAGCGATTTCAAATTTTCCATGCACATGTTAAGGGGGAGCATCTACATCAAACCAAAATGGATAAAAACGTGATTGATTTGTCTCTAAGTGCAGTTTTCCCTAATATGTGCTAAACAATTTCAAAATCGGATGCATATTGAGGGGGGAGCAAATTTTTTGAAAACCACATTCTTTCCCGAATATATCTTTAACTGTATGTGAAACACTGATTTTGATCGGGAAAGTGATGTCAATATTCTTAGAAAACATTTATCAAAGAAGTGAGTTCTTCCTCTTGCCTCCACGTGCCAAAATGATTTCAAACATACGATGCAAATGTTGAGGGGGAGCCGTTTTCCAAAAATATAAAAAATGATTCAGGTACAAAATGCTTTGATAATATATCACAAGTTCCTGGATTGTTTTTCAAATGGTTTTCAATTGGTTCCAATGGCTGATGAACAATACCAAAAAGACCGACCAAATTTACTTTATGTATGGTGATATAAGGATGGTAAGGTTAGGTATTCGTTCCCACGATCCCGCCAGAGCCGGAGGGAATTACCCAGGGACAATCCACTAGATAGTGTAGAAGTCCTTAGGTATGATGAAAAAAGGAGAAAAATGAGAAATGGGAAGAGTGCGGACTGAGATAGAGCTAGAACTGGAATAAACTCAACAAGGCTCTAGTTATGAAGTCTCGGTAAGCACTAAAGGGGTTGAAGAATGAAAAAGAATTGAATGTGAAAAGGGTGAAAAGAAATAGCCCTCAAATATTTCAACCTTAGGGCAGAAACCGGGTTCAATTCATATGCTACTGGTTGTTACTAAGGTAACGCCGGTATTGAAGACAAGACGTCATGGACCCAGTGACGCACTGCACTAAACTTCCCAAGCTACTCAAGTTCCTCTTAAAAGGTCTTGTTTCATTCTCACGGGGAACCCACATAATCTATCGACTTTCTCTTAGAGATTATTGATATTGAAGAAAGAGATCCTCTCCCTAGTCTCCGGCATAGGAACCAAATGTGCACAATTGAGTTTAGAGCCACGAGATGTTCAATAAATCTCATTAAGGACACGATCAATGATGACTCTCTATTTCACACAATGTGGAAATAGAGAATATATTTTAAGAGTCCTACGCATTATCCTTTTGGTATTTCCAGAACATCTGAGTGATATGCAAACATATTCACAATGAAGATGGAAAGCCTTCTCGAGCCAACATAAAACAAGCTCTTGGTAGGTGGCATGTGAGATCTATCCAATAGATCAACCATGTGACAACTGAACAGAAACAATGGGGCGATTCAATATTTTGAATCAATCCTGGTTCAAGTTATGGATTGACGGATACCTTTGAAAAACCGATCGTTGTGCTTAAAATTCTTTTCTCTAGCACATCGATTGTGTTTTAATATTTCAAAAATAAAAGGTTTTTATGATTGATAATTGATTTTCCTTAAAACCTTTGTTGTATTGCAAAAACACTTTATTTTGAGCGATTTTCGATTGTTTTTCAAATCATTTTCATCAATCAGTGAATCTCAATTACGTTCACTCACTCCATGTTGTCTTCTTTGAGATGCTCGGTTTGAGAACGGCTAGAAGCGGTGCGAAAACCATGTCAAGGAGATTCTTCAATTATACGATCACTGAGGCGGTACTTGCTGATCAATAGGGAACCGTGGGCGTGTACCTCAATTCAACGAAAGTGATCAAAGACACTTTCGTGCGCTTTATTACTAGCTTTGTATGCAGGTACACCCCAACGTTTGCCATAATTGATCGAATGGAGAGGTCAATCCATAGTCGCATGCTCACACATCACATTCATTTCAAAAGAAATCACGATTAGTGCATCAATGACTTTGATATTCTCACTCCATAGCTTCGCTCTCGCTTGCAAATATCATGAATTAACTAAAGCTTCCGCTACTCGATGAAGTAATCATGATCCAGAATGTGAGCATGTTGGTCCATGTCACAACATCACATAATAATGTCAACACTACAACGGAAGAGTCGAGATTTATACAAGGCGATGATCTCAAAGCTGGCTCAAAACTCATCATCACGTGGATCAGTTAAAGACCTCCACTTGAATTATCTAAACATGCAATACATGAAGAATCAAAGACTACGAGCTACAGAGCAATGAACTTAAACAAGAATCCAAGAACAATCTTAATGTAATATCTTTTTGTATTATGTGTAATTTGAGGTGACCTCCCTTAGGGGGAGATTGTTAGGATTTAGAAAATCCAGTCATTAAAGTGTCGGTCACCTCAAGTATATGTATTCGTTAGAAAGCTCGTAGTAGTAGTCATTTAATATTAGTTAGTATTTAGTTAAGTAACACCGTGGAGGATGGACGGGTCTTTTTACCCCTGTATGCCGATCCCACGGCGTGAGGTGGCGAGTCTTGTATGAAAACTATAAATACCCTCTACCTCCCAAGGTAGAGGGTTGGAGCTTCAATACCATTTTTCTTTGTTTCACATAGTTCCCAACTCTTTTCCCTTTCTCTCTCTAGAACTTTCTCTCTCTAAACATTTTGTACGCCCCATATGTTATTGGTTTGATGTGTTTGTGAAATCCTATAAGTTTCAATGGTTTTTATTTTATAATATCCGAAACTTAACTGAAGAAAGATCTAAACCTATGAAGTGTTCATTCTCTCCTCATGTTCGGTGAATAATAATAATAAATGGATTGCATGTTAGTTCTTAGATTTGTTCATCTTATGTCTTTATCAATGCGACCATCACACCTCAAGGGCCACAAACATGAGTAATGAATTTATCATCATTGTTCGTTATTTTTGTTTGTTTGAAGCATGTAATACGTCAAATCAATATTCGAAACATATTAAAAGAAAGGGCAAGAACAATTGTGCTCGAATCCTTTTCTTTCATTCGGACTGATAATATAAAATTAAAACAACATCACAAGTTCATATCAAGCACTGAAATGAAATCCTACCTTAGGTCTCGTTGTTAGATCATGAAGTCAAAATAATGCTTAAACCAACCCTGTGGCGATGATGACGACCCTTGTTGGGTCGATGTACTCTAACCAAACTAACTTAAATAGCTTGTTTAAGGTTTAACAACCTCGGATAAATCCTAAGTTATTAACAAAGAAACACTGGGCAAACTCTATTAAGTATGCGGAATTTACTTAACAAAGCTAAGAAGAATAACTTTTATTATTAACTCTAAATCTACTTATTATGCAGATACTTTAACAACTCTAAGAATATCGAACTTCTCTAAAACATTAAATAATATCTTGTAAGCAATCGTATCTCTAATGACTTATGAACTCGTATATCTAATGCCAATCTAGGGGGTCCTTTTATAGGCTCAAGGATAACCCTAGTCGGTTTACAAATTGTATCCTTGTACGGCAAGTAATCTAATCTGAGAATATTCTAGAGTTACAATACTTTCTATAAATGAATATAACTTGAGCTTCTTTGTTCTTCTCATACGTACTTTGACTTTCATGTGCATACTTTTAACTTTATCTTTAGCAGTACTTTGACTCTTTGAATTTTTCCGTACTTTGTAATTTACTGACTTTTATCAATCTTCAGATTTTGTCAATCTTCAGACACTTTTATATCCCAACAATCCTCCCTAACTTGAATTCTAATAGCTTGACTTCAAGTTCCTTTTCAATGAATTTATCTTTAACAAACTTCATCTTTAAGAACAGATTGTTCTTTAGTCTTTGGATTGTATCTCTGTAGTGTCTGTGCTTGTCAAAGTATCTCTAGAACTATTCTTTTACAGCAAAGCATCCAAGCTCCATCTTTTAAACAACACAGCAACATATGACAATTTGTACATCAATTCAGTTTTAGTTGCATACTATTCTCATCACTTCCAGGTGTGTTTACTCTTGTGAGAGGTGAATCATTGAAAATTTAATGGATTTAGTTTTCTTTACCAAAGCCATTAACTCTGGAGTAGCCAAATGTTTTTGGTGTGTAAGACCATGGTACATTGATAACCATATGATTTTTAGCAAATCATCAGCTATCAACAGATTTGAATTATCTTTACCAAAAGCTACACTTCCAGAGTAGTTAGTTCTTTTATCTAATGGTGAACTAATTACCAATAATGGTTTTTCCACTGCCTTTACCACAAGTCATTTTCTTGTGGGCTAGCCAACTCTTCACATTAACCGATATGGTGAGTTGATTACCATACAACTTATTAGCAAGTTGTCAACTAAAAACGGAATTGAAATATCTTTACTGTGAGCGCTTGCTCATGGATTAGCCAATCCTTTTGTAACCATGGTGGATTGATGACCTATTGACATTGTCATCTCAAAACCATTTATTTTATTCAACCTTTGTTTCAAAATATTTGTTACTTAACCAAAGGTTTCTTTCAAATTATCACTTAAGCGGTTAAAAGCCGCAGCAAGATTTTGATGAAAGTACTGTTTGAAAGCAAGATTCTTGAATAATGTACTAATTTATCAAAAATAATTTATTCAAATAAGATTCATAATACCGGTATCATCCTCATCGCTAATAGTAGTCCGGTTGATAAAACATTGATGACCATGCAAGCAATTTCATTATCCTCTTCTACTTCCATTCCATGCTCTAGCATCCTCCTCATAATCTCAACCGTAGAGGGGTATCTTCTATTTGCAAACATGTATCATTGTACCATTTTCCAACTCCTAAAACATGAACACTGATTCTTCAAAGAATCTCCAAGAAACAATTTCCCAATTCCTTTTGATTCTTCCAAATATCATCAAGTACTGCCTTTCGGCTTCCCATATACTTGTGAGATCTCCAAGTAGAACTAAACCAATTCCTTCTAATGGATTATGTTCAAAGTAAGCTTTCACCACATGATATATATAGAATAGATCCACTCTATCTATAATGTGCAA
Organism: Chrysanthemum makinoi; assembly: GCA_910596185.1. NCBI lineage: Eukaryota > Viridiplantae > Streptophyta > Magnoliopsida > Asterales > Asteraceae > Chrysanthemum > Chrysanthemum makinoi. Next base: position 180,021,474 of record OU343223.1, read on the forward strand.
TAAATCCCATAACTTGAATACTCAAACTTTCATCTTCTTTATGAAACATCAGATAACTCCCTTCTTTGGATTCCACAAATTCAAAAGCACTAATCAGATCCTGCTCATCTTCATGTCAAGATCTTTGAATATTCAAAATCTACTACTCTAAGATAATTTCTTAGTTCATCCCTAGTCTCGTGATCGAACTCAACTTTTTCTTTCGAGAACCGAATCTTTAACTTCGCTTTCCTTTTCTTTTAAAATCTTCTTCCTTTCGCTTCAGGCAAGTAGCTTCATCTCTAAAATCTTGATGCTTTCAACATGTTTCTTATAAGCTTCCCTAAAGATCATACAATCTTTTCATCTCAAAATAATTAAACCTTTGCAATCCTTTATACCCTTTGACTTTAAGATAAGCCATCATAGCATTTTTGTCTTTAGCTTTATTTGGCCTTCTTGGCATAAATCTAACAGAGTAGGTGATCAGAATGGTTCAAACAGCCTTCAAGATCCAATTCTTCTTGTATTTTCCTAGTCAGCTTCTTCTATTTATTGCCTCTTCATTAGTAACTTCACCACTACTTGCAAAGATTAAGTTCTTCTTTGTACTTTTCTAGTCAGCAGTTTTCATTCCTAGCAAATCAACTTGCTCTAAGATCTGCCAAAGTTAGCTTTTTCTTCTTAGTTTCTACCGTAACACCCTTTTCCTTTATCTTTAGGATCAATTGTAGGTTGAGAAGCTCTTGGTTGTTCCTCCGCAACTCGAATAGTAACACCACCCCTGGTTGTGATAAAGCTTGCAAAATTACAAAGAATGAACTCATCATCACTTGTAGTATGGATAGGTTTGGGTGTATCTTCTTCTTGCATAACAATGAAGGACCAACAACTTCTTCATGTCTAAGTATTGAAGGACCGCCTTCCTCTCTTCAAAGTCCAACAACCTTGAGTTAATTCTCAGAGGATCCTTGTTGAAAAGCGATTACTTGATTTTCAAGATCTTGATTTTCGATTTTGAACTTGAACTTGAACTTCAAGATCTTGAATGATCTCGTTTTGCCTTTTCATGTTCTTTTTCAAGCATCTTCGTGTTCATTCTCCTTAACATCTTCTTTTCAAATTCTCTTCTTCTAAATTTCTAATTGACGTAAGATTGTTGGTGAACCTTTTGGTTTGGTTTTCTTAGGACGCCTTTGCTCCTTCTTCTTTGATTTAACCCATATACGATGATGTTGAACCAAAGGCCAAACAAATTCTTTAGTCTTCAAACTTGACTTTCAATTTCTTTATCCTTAGCTCGAGCCTCGAAGAGTGTTTTCAACTAACCAACTCCCTTGTCAAAACATAATTATCCAATGTCATTTCTTCAGGGGTATAGTATGTGAATCATCTCCTTGAATTGGTGAATGTGCCTCATTGGAAGCGAGAATGATCTTTGTGGAGATGGAGAAGGTGAAACCGCAACATCTTCAACTTCAAGATCATTGGGAATCAAGACTTGTGGAGATGCAAAGCACCTTCTCGATGCAAAGACTTTGAGAAGCAAGACTTATGCGTACGCTTCAAGAGGCTTCATCTTCTTCTTCAAAGATCGCTTTAATGTACTGAACAACTTCCATCATAGAAGTAGTTAAGGAGTATCCCTTCTAGTGAATTGATCACTCTTCCTAGCCATAAAGGTGAAAATTTTGGCTTGTTAAACCACAAAGTAAAAGATCTGCTGGCTTAGGAACATCGTAAAGTTGTTTATTTAGGAATACTTGAACAAACCTTGGATACATTAGCCACTTTGAACCATGAGTGATGTGAGAAAGCATTCCATCAAGAATGAGCCATGAGAAATTAAAAACACGTAGCCAAGCCCACAATAAAGGATGCTATATTTGATCCAAATTGCCCTAAGAAGTACTTTTGCACTAATACGCTGAAGCAACACGTGTACTAAAAACTTCCGAGGAAGGCAAAAGAGTTGTTTCCTAAATGTTTGTTCATTTAAAGACCCTTCATAACCAATATGTCCAAAAGTATCCCAAATCAACTATTTATCAAACCGAATAGCCCCATCTTCATCATTAAACAACAAGTCTTCTCTAATGGAGGCTTCAGCATCTTCACAGCTTCTTCCAAAGAACTATAGCTCTAATATAAAATTCATCATTCTCCATATTTTCCATAGCAGAGCTCCAAAATCTTGAATCCGTGGCTCAATTATATCCGCTCTACTAAAAGAGCATAACCGAGCGGGCGATCCGAATAAGATAATCAATGATATCATGAAAAAGTGCATTCGCTTTCATTTTATCTAAATTAGCCACCATATTGTGCTTTTCAGTAGATTCGCCATTGTTGAATATGTGAGCACAATAAGAGATATAATCAATAATATATAGGTGATGAGAGAAATATGGAAAAGATTATAAAGTATCAATATGAGATGGAAAAGCTGAGAGTAGTTATTTATAGGTGAGATTTAAAAATCACGACTCTAAATACCAAAGTTACTGCTAGAATTAATTACCCCTCAATATTACCGTTGGAACAAGACGTTAATAAGACAAACAAGATTCTTCCACGTATGTAGTACTTTCCCAAGCAAGAGACTTTCCAAGCAAGACTTTAAAAAACCAAGATTTTCCAAATTCCTCTGTATAAGCTAAGTACACATAAATATCCTCCCCTCAAGCAATGCACACGACTATACTAATACTAAATAGTCCCCTAAATGTAGCTTCGAGTTAATCATGCCAATGCTCACCGCCAAGTGATTAAATCTTGAAACATCAAAGCCTTTGGTGAGTAAGTCACTACATTATCATCGTAAGAACCTTAACCACATTAATGAGTCTGCTCATAGCAATCTCTAATAAAGTGATGCCTAATCAGATGTGTGCTTGGTCTTGGAATGATAAACCGGATTCTTCACAATACAAATGGTACTCTCATTATCAATATTGATAGTAGTATTCTTGAAATTGAACCCATAGTCCAAGAGTTGATTCTCGTGATCACAAACTTGTCACAAATAAACTGCAAGAGGCTACATATTCAGCTTCAGTGAGGATGTTGTTGCGAATTGTTTGTTTTTACATTGCCGTGGAGACTAATCTTCTTCCAAGATATTGGCATCCACCAGTTGTTGATCTTCTATCATAGTTATCACCTGCATAATCACTATCCGAAAAGGCTTCTAAGTGAAAAAGGTGACTTGGATACCACAACCCCAACTTAGGTTGTTGTTTCAAATAACAAAAAATTCTCTTTACTGCATTCATGTGAGAGACTTTTGGTGAGACTTGATATATTGCACATAAACAAACCTGCAAACATGATATCGCCTGATGCGAATATACATAAGAGAGCCAATCATTGATTCAGATAACTTGACTTCAACAAGTTGTCCATCTTCATCTTTGCCCAATGAGTTGATAGATTTAATAGGTGAAGTAAATGTAGCCTTCATATCATCAAAATTGAACTTCTTATGTCTCAGAATATACTTGTCTTGACTTATGAAAATTCCTTCCTTTGACTGCTTAACTTGAAGTCCCAAAAAGAATGTTAACTCTCCCATCGAACTCATTTGAAATTCCTTCGCGATCACCGCCAAACTCCTTGACCATGGACTGTTTGGTAGCCCCAAAGATGATATCATCAACATAGACTTGAACTAACTTGATATCCTTCTTGTCTCTCTTGATAAACAAAGTCTTGTCAATAGCTCCCCTTCTGTAGCCATGTATCAATAAGAATGTAGAGAGTCTCTCATACCAAGCTCTAATCAACAACATATCTAATATTCTCAAAATCTATGCGCCCTGCTTTGATAGTTCCTTTTCCAGTAATCCTTCCTCCATTGGGATCATTCCCAAATGCAACTCTTCCTCCACTAATATTTCTAAAATCAGATATAATCTCTTTGTCTCCTGTCATACTTCCAGAGCAACCACTATCTACAATCAAATGGTCTTTAAGCTCCTCTTGGGTTGCCCGCACAAAAGAAAAAAAGTTAGTGATCTTTAGGAACCCAAGCCATTACTGACTTGTGTTCCCCTTGTGGAGTTACGAACACAAATTCTTTGAGTATGTAATTGCCACTGTTTTTCAAAACATGATCCAGAATTATCTTTTGATTTTTAGCATGTGGATTTTCAAAACTTCCTGGTTTTTCAACACAACTCTCTTTTACAAGTTCATTCTCTTTTTCTTGTATCACAAAAACATCTGATTCACTTTTTGTTGAAAGTGTTGTTTGTCCCTCAGCAGTACTTTCCCTCTTAACCCATTCTGTTTTAACACTTGGTTCTTGTGATCTAGATCCCATGTGTGAATTGTAATACCTTCTAGGTTGATAGTAATGAGATCTCCTAGGGTTCCTATTCCAAAGAGTGTGATCAGTACCTTGTTTTGTCTGAGCGGTACTTTGAGAAAGTATGGTCAGTAATTAAAGTACTTTGGAAAGTACTTGTTAGATACCTGAAGGTTTTGAAAAATGTCTTCTCTGGTGTGGGTATCTATGATCTGGTGAGAAATTTACGTGATTGACCCTATTTGAATTATTCCAGACTGGTTTGTGCTCTCTAGGTTTTTGATTGGCAGACCTGTTCTTTGGAAATTTTCTAAGGTATTTTGAGTGATGTTCACAATCCTTGATTAAATGAGTAGGACTAAAACACACAAAACACAGTTTTTGACCCATACTTCCAAAGTGATTTCTTCTATGTCTATGACCAAAACTATTTTACCTTCTTGGTGAATGCTTAAACCTGTTTTGACCAAAGTTATCCCAAAAAGGTTTAGCAATACTGTTTTGAAAAGATTTTCCTGAAGGTACTGCTTGTGGAGCAGTACTTTGAGTTGAAGGTACTGCTTGATTTTGAACATTGTTTTCAACAGTTTCTTTGGGGGTTTCGGACCTAGATTGACCAAGTAGCTTTTTCCTAAACTCTAGACTGTCTACTCCAAAATGAGAAACATCAGGCCTAGGGGGTTGATGACTTCCAGTGGGATGGGGAACTGCATGATAACCATTATCTTTCTTATACTTAGGAGGTGGTTCACTAATTGAATCCTCATTCCAAAACCTAAGCCAGTTTTAATGTAAGCTCTTCTCTTTTTTTTAACATAAGTAACATGTGACAGACCAGACTCACCCCAAGCAGCAAACTTAGCTAACAAATCATCTCTTTCCTTAGTCAGTTTCTCTATTTCAGAAATTTTACAGTTTAATTTCCATTCACTTAGTTTTAAAATATAATCCTATTGTGCATATTTTTCAGCCCAAGCTACTTCATTATTTTCATGTGTTAAGATTTTAGCTTCCATAGATTCTAAGGTTATTTGGTAACCAGCTACCTCAGACCTGGCCTTTATACAGTTATCTCTTTCGTAAACATAAGCATTAAGTACTTTTTGATAAAAATCATGACACTTAGAACATACCTCTGTGATAGGAGTTGATTCAGCTTCAGTCGACATCTTTAGCTTTTCTTCTTAGTCAGAGTTTCCACACAAGCTCTGATACCACTTGTTGGATCGTTGTACTCTAACCAAACTAACTTAAATAGCTTGTTTAAGGTTTAACAACCTCGGATAAATCCTAAGTTATTAACAAAGAAACACTGAGCAAACTCTATTAAGTATGCGGAATTTACTTAACAAAGCTAAGAAGAATAACTTTTATTATTAACTCTAAATCTGCTTATTATGCAGATACTTTAACAACTCTAAGAATATCGAACTTCTCTAAAACTCTAAATAATAGCTTTTAAGCAATCGTATCTCTAATGACTTATGAACTCGTATATCTAATGCCAATCTAGGGGTCCTTTTTTAGGCTCAAGCATAACCCTAGTCGGTTTACAAATTGTATCCTTGTACGACAAGTAATCTAATACAGAATATTCTAGAGTTACAATACTTTCTATAAATGAATATAACAGTTCTTTGTTCTTGCAGTACTTTGACTTTCATGTGCAGTACTTTAACTTTATCTTTAGCAGTACTTTGACTCTTTGACTTTTTCCAGTACTTTGTAATTTACAAAACTTTATCAATCTTCAGTACTTTGTCAATCTTCAGCACTTTCATATCCCAACAACCCTCAGCCATCCCTGTGGCAAGGTCATTATGAATATCAAATTGAAGTTAATCCGTTTCAAAGGGAGACACATATGGGTTCGATATTGATGGGGTAAGGTGTTCATGTGCTTAGGTGATTGATGTGTTTTTCTGATTTGTCTTGGTCATAAAACATTTTGATAAGAAGCAAGAAAAATCGGCGGATTATTTTGAGAGATTTTAGGGTTTGTGAGAAATATTAGGGTAAAGCTAAGTGTGTTAAGTGGTATTTTATACCCTAGATTTTTAGGGTTAAGTTGAATAGGCTGAGCGTCAAAATCATGGGCCGAAGGATAATATTGAACCAGACTTGGGCTTGAAATTCGTTTCACTTGTGTCTTGGGCCAAGTTTTATTAGGCTATTGGTGCTATTATGTTGGATCCGAACAATAGTCATGGGCCGTATGCTTTAGTTATTTAATAAGGTGTATATGGATCGCTAGTATATGGGCCGAGTATTATGAACAAGTTTTGGATCCAAGTTACTTGGACTATGTTTCTTGAAATGCTAATGGAATTAAGCATATACCGATTATTTTGTAAGTATGATGAACTGGTGTTTGATTTATTGCATTTGACATAGGTCTGGACGGGTCATGTGGTATATCACGAACATATAACAATGCACATGTTGAGCCTCGTTTGATTAATCTTTTGGACCGAGAAAATAATTGGATAATGGACTTGGTCCGACTATTGCTTCTTGGATGATAAAAATGTTGGACTTGTCAGTTGGATTTTCAAATGGGCCATGTGATTCTGTGATTATAGTAATGCTAATATGTGGTGTGTTTGGATCCGTTGTGCGTTGTGTATGAAGATAGGATTTTATTTGGATCATATGGTGCGTATTGATAATTATCATTTGACCGAACTTACAAAATATGTGCGATGACTTGGATTTGGAAGATGGACAGATGGGCTTCTTAAAATTGGATCGTATTTATGAGATTTGGATAATATGAGACGTGTTGAAGAGATTTGATGATGATGAGATTTGAGGATGAGCTTTGTTGGTTATGAGATTTGATCATGAGTTTGGATAATGAGATTTGATAATGAGATGTGGTATGATGCTGAGATTCGTTGTGTTATATAGTTTAATACTTTTGTTTATACATTTTCACGGAATACATTATGTCACAGCTTGAATTGATGGTTGAATAAAGTTGACTACGGGGTTTTTTGTACGAAATTTCTTATTTGGCTTTGAAGTGAGGTTTTCCGGACACGTTTACTTATTTCGTCTTCTTTCTTTCTACCCTTCCGCGAAGATGACTTGTTTGGGCATTTATAGAGTGTGATAAAGACTTGGCTATCTAGTTACTTTTGTGATTCTTTCTTACTTATGCCATAAAATAGCTACACTTGTGGTGTCTTACGCAGTTGAGGATACATCAAGAGGTTTTGTACATTGGGTACACCGTTTCTTTTTCACAAGGATTAGTACAAGCTTAAGTAACAAATCTGGGGAATTCTACTTCATGTTCAAGTTTGGTATATCGGGTTTACTTCTTCAAGTGGTCACTGCAATAGCCGACTGAATACGTGGATGGTGTGCTTACCAAAGTATTTAAAGTATGAGATGTGATCAACAATTCTCATGAGATATTCGTCGCCACAAAATGTCAATGATACTTCACAGTCTAAGCAAAATCTTTCAAGGATCTTCAATGTCACTCATGATCTTTCAAGATGTTTGCTTATGACAAGAACTTCTCGTGCAGATGATCGTACACGTTAATGATGCTTCTGAAAGTTCGAAACCATCATGGGGGAGAAACGTGTACTTTGATGATTTACGGTCAACCTTCAAGGGAAAGTAGTGTACACTACTCTACTTAGTATGGTTTGTGAATTATTCTACATATGGGAGAAGAATTGTTGATGATGGAGAATGAATCATTGATGAACCGCTGCATGTTCCCCAAAAACAGATATTCGCTGAAACCAAAGTTGTCATAACACATTCAAACTGACATTGTTTAAACACTTAGTAAAATCCCGGGACAATGAAAAGATCCCGGTAAAAGTAAAGTGCATTTCCGGATCTATCTCTCTGTTTAGTCTTGGTTTTGTAAAATCCCGCGAAAGAAACTATTTCTCGGTTTAAACCATAGAATTGTAAAATCCCGTGATGATGGAACCATCTTGGAGAAAGTATTTATGGATCTTATCTTATGAGGGTGCTATGGTTTCTTCTTCAAAGAAGGGATACAGGGTGTACTTCATGAATTGGGTGATTGTATAGATATTCTTCATGGCAGTTTGGTTATTACAAGGTTTTACAGGGTTATGTGCTTTTCACCATGGTCGGGATGAAACCATTATCATAGTTCACTTACAACATCAAAGGAGGCTAGATCTGAGCTTTTAACCACAAGATGTGACAATGGCGTTAATTCATTATTATTTATTTGAAGTTAAAGTGAATTTCACGGGCGAGTGTACTTAGTATCTGAAGGTATCAGGGATGGTTGGATGAAGATTCTTCGAGTCCCTTGTTCGAGCTTTTAAAATTTTCAAAGATGAAGACTTGGAAATCTAGTTATTTTTGGGTGATTTTTCTTTATTTTCTTATCACCACAAAATAAGTATCAATTTAAGGAGTTACGTTGTAGTGCTCAATGTCACATTAAATTGTGGAATTTCAAGAGGTGATGTACATCTTATACTTGTTGGTTGGTTGGTTGAAGAGTATAGAGTACTTAGGGATTCAAATGGGCATGAACTCTCTTCACCGCCCTTAGTCACATTGGTGCAAGTTTAAGTCACAAGTTTGGGTTAGTTTACGTCAGTGTCAAATTCATCATATTGGGTTTTCTCCATCAGCTGTCACGACAAAGAGCCTACATAATGATAATGGGGTTGATAACAAGTTTGCCAAGAGTAGTAGTAAAGAGAGAGATTATGACGCTTGAATACTTCAGTTCAAGCCTTGTACTCTAAAGAAAAGAAATGTGTATGCATCAGTGCGCATTATTTTCAAAAGAAGAGAAATCTTCTTGAACACAACAGTTCAAGCCTCGTTCCAAAGGAAAATAAAAGTGTACGCTTCAGTGCGCTTTATCTTTAGAAGAAGAAAAATCTTCTTATTAATGACCATTTTCATCAACATGCTTCATGCTTTTTCCATGCGCGCTCAGTCATCAAGTGAACCGAACTACCGATGATTATTCTCTTATTCCACTTGCTCAATTATAATGGCGATGGCAACATCATATGCAATTTTTGCGGGAGAGAAGTGTGAATAGACTACATTTTGAAGATATTCACTTGCTTAATCAAGAATGGCATCTCCAAATGCAATTCTTGAGGTGGAGAAGAAGTGTAATAATTCTGATTGGTGAGTTATATCTGAGAATATATGGTCATACGGCTCCTAACTCATGTAAGGACCGAGCTTCTTCTTATCGGGTCATCTTTACATGGAGTTTCTTCTAAGAGCCGTTGGTTGACATCTTCTCACAGACTGGTGAGTTTAATGACAAGTGCTTCCAGTTAATGCTTCACGTACACATCAACATGATAATTCCGAACAACCTTCTATTCTTGTTTGATGTGACTGTTTGTTTGGTGTTACCATTTCAAGTGTTCGTTGCGGGCTGATTGCTGATTTCCTTGATGAACATCTTTCTGTTCTTGTTTGATTGGGAGGGATTTTAGTTAAGGGGATTTTCAAGATTTAAGTTAATTGGAATGCTTTTAGTGAGATGAAGATGTTAAGTTTCTATTCCCCAAATGGACAATCTAGAAGAAGGTCGAGTCTACAGTCTGTTCCACATATTCTGCTTCATGTTAGAAGACTAAAGACGAGTTGCATTTAACGATCTAAAGACTTCTTCTTATCTCGGGAATTCTTCGAAAAGATTGTCAAAATTAAGGGAGAGCACTAATTGCGGGAGAGTGAAAAGCCAAATTTAATCCCTAATTAGATTCACTCACATCTTTCTTCAGAAAGTTCATTCTCACAAGATTTCTAGTGTTCTTCTCAAAAGATTTCGAGTATATGGGCTTACAATGTGTTGCTGATTCTGAAGTATCAAAACCAGAAAGGGGGAAGGAGACACGCATCCAAACGCAAAGCGAGTAAACTTGATGAACTTAATACTTCTAAGTGATTGAAGATATCCCGGGAAGACAAATGTCATTACCGCAAAGAAACTCAAGGTTTGACTCATGGCGTTTAGTGTTTTTATTCCAACTATGTGGGGGAAGAGATGGAAGAGTTAGTTTCTAGTGATAAAAGAGGTACACAAGTGTGTGATGATTTCGATGATATCGTAAACATCAGGGGAGAGAGATTGTGTACATTGAGGACGCATAGTTTCTCAGTTTCACTATAGAGCGGAGAGAGATTATAATCGATTGTTCAGATCGGTGATAATCACTTATTCCGGAGTTGACATCCGCAGAGACAATTAGTGATTCAGCCTGATACTTCAATGTTATCGATTATTCTGTCTTTGGGCATTTGATTACTTCGGGTTCTTGAGCTTCATACACTATCATCAGGGGAGAGAAATGTACTTCAGGGATGTTTAGCAGATTCACGTGATTTGACTTAATGATTTATTCGGAATTTATATCCACAGAGATGATCAGTGATTCAATCTGCTACTTTGGTGCTATCGGCTATTCTCTCTTCGGGTATATGTGTACTTTGGGTTCGTGAGATTTATTTTAAGAGACTGACGGCATCACTTCAACTACTTGAGGGAAAGGGTTATGGTACATAAAAGTTACTAAAGTTTACAAAAAAGTTTTCCTAAGGTAATATAGTTTCATTTTGTTCAGTTAGGTTACTAAACTTTCGGTAAGCATACACTTCGAAAATTCAGTGTTAGTCCGAGTAACTTGGATTTATATTTTTATATAGTTCAATAACACAGTGAACAAAATTCAAAGTTCAATAACCGAACATTTACTTTTAGTAGTTCATTACATTGAGTGAACAAAGTTACAAAGTTCAGTAACCTGGATGAACAAAATGAAACTATATTACCTTAGTACAAATTTTTTGTAAACTTTAGTAACTTTTGTGTACCATAACCCTGAGGGAAATGGTCTCTTGACAACTTTTGGCATTCTTCTCTTCAGACTTCAATGGAAAATAAATTTAAGAAGATTCATTTAAGTGTGGGATGATACGTTGCTGTTCTATCTTGATGATATAACCCCGAACGGAGAATCTCGATAATCATTCTTAAAAGGAGCAGCAAGATCCATGATATGGTGTGCTTCCTTGTGCACCTGGCTAAAGCAAGTTTGTAAGAGAGCTTAGAATCTGCTCGAAATGATGATTTTCGGTTTGGGGGGAAGCTACCAAAGTCTCGCTTTCTTAAAGGCTCATGTTTTGTCGTCTATTCTGGAGCCTCGGATGCTTTGGTGGTGGAAGTTTAAGAGCTGATGACTTCTATCTTCTACAACAGGGCTGTTCGATATCCTTATCTCACTACTCGTATCATCATCCTTCTTAAACTATATCATCTACTCTATCTTTGTAAATATTTATCAAAAACCAAAATACAAAAATATAAAACCAGCAAAAAGAAAATATAAAAATATAAAACCTACAAAAATCCATAAAAAACAGAAAATTTGAAAAAGACAAAAAATGTTGTTTTTCAAAGACATGTCTTCTGGTATCGATAACATCTACGGTTTTAGAAATGTCATTCAATAATGGAACGGGACCATAGATGAAGTTTGAGCAGGAGGTGTAAATAATTTTTCCTAAACATGTCTCAAAATATGGCTTGCTTGATTACTTCAGACTGTAACCCGTTCTTCCAAATTATGGTTTGCTATTATTTCAGATAGCAACCCGATCTTCAAAAGGGAAAGTGCTACGCTAAACCAATTTTCATAAACTCGCGCACTTATCCAAATACAAATTGAGGAAAGCATGTCGTCAAAAAGATGGCTGTTCCTACACAAATGTTTTTTTTTTCTAAAAATTCTTCAGAAAAATATTTGTTGTTTCAAAAATGGTGGAAAATGAGTTGCTTAAAAATCAATCAAATCAAAGTTTCATAAATTTTCAAAACTCAATCAATGACTTCAGCATGGTTAAAACTTTTTATGAAATGTGTCATTGATTGAGGGGGAGAATGTTTTCAAATATATATCATCTAACAGGCTTATCTAATTATCCTACATACTTAACAGAAATAAATGTTTGCCTATGTTGAAGGACTAGGAACATAGGATATGATTGTTAGGATTAGATGATTAGAGTTTGATGAACACATTATTCCTATGCCTTTGTATGATCTGATTGATATGTTGGATTGACTTTTATTAGTCAATTGTTGTTTGGGTGTTATCGACCACCATATATCTGCATGTATGTCCACTAACGAATGTAGATATCTTGGTATACTAGACGAGTACCCGCGCCTAGCGGCAGCTGTTCCTAGCGGCAGATAATTAACAATTGCGATATTCTGGTAAGTGTTTTGTAACATGCGATAATTCAAGTGAAGAAAAATTCTTAACATGTATCAAGAACAAATGAAACTGAAATGAAACATTACATCAATTATGAGATAACTAACAATACCGCGTTACTCGTCATGTAAAATTTCTTATTACACGGCATATGAGGTGTTGAATCCTCTTTGACCGAACTCTTTGATTGGCTTCACTTTGTAGTTATCATCCATCAAGACATGGTATTTGACCCAATCAAACCTAAGAAACTTAACAAAAATATATGCACCGGTTGTATAATGTATTTTGACCAAATTATTGAGAAAACTTTGTATACCTTTGAAATTAATGCGCCTTGAACAATCAACGATTAAAGCACCAATCAATCACCATCATTATAGCAATATTTGGAACACAAATTTATATTTAACGTATTTAATGCATAAACGAGAACAAAAAAATGAACCCCGTGACTATATAATAAATCGATACAATGTTTTGTGATTGTAAACATTAAAGTTATTCACAACAATATCTCTGCAATTTCAACTATATATAAATGTCAAAACAATATTTTTAAAAATCATATGGTCATTGTACACATTTCAATATTTAATAACGAGATGCATATGATACACACACTATAAAGTAACATAACAATAAATAATAAGTATTAATATGGTGCCTTATAAAATAAAAGATATTGATAAACTTTTAGTATTATTAGTGTTAAGATTAAATAAATTAAAAAATATATACTTTTTTTGGGAAAATTACAATAGTAAAAGTTGTCAAAATTTGTCATACATTTCTTTCAAATTTTAGGTGTGAATTGTTATGGTAGCTATATCATTAAGGGCAAATTCTTTGAATTTTTATGTAGAAATTTTAGTTTTAAAAGAATTTTAGAAATTTAACATTACTCACTTTTTAAGTTTCAAAAACATGGATACATGCTTTGTATGTATAATAAAATAAAATAAAAAAAGCTTGTATTGACTTTCCAACATTGAATATGCCATCGGTTTCATTTAATATTAGTTTGAATTTTTAATGGTAATTATATATACATATAGTTAAAGAAGAGTACCCGTGTATATACTTGAGATTTTTAGCGACATATTGTTTAGTGATAAAAATGTTTATGGTTATAAACGAAAAATAATAAAAGTTTAAAGATTTGGGTATTAAACATAATGTTAGAGCCGGTCGACGGGTGGTTCAACTGGTTGAACCGTTTTGGTCGAAAAACAGATCAATTTAAAGGGGAAATGGGTTTAGTTGAACAATTGAAATTAAACCGGGTCAACCCGTCGGGTTTGAAACGTCCGTGTTAACCGGTTTTCGATGTGTATTAATAGTTTTCTTTTGAAATATATGTTTCAAAGTTTCTATTTTTACAACATTTCACTTTTGTGTTTTCCTTTATATATAGTATCTTGTACTCTGTGACATTATTTTGATGAGGCTGATTTGGGTTTGTATGGTTTCAAGGTCCCTCTGGTTCATTTTGGATGACTTTTATCGGTTAGTCGAACCAGTGAAAACCGGTTCCCGATTGAACCCGTTGGTCCCGTCTGGTCGGTTTTCATAATTATATGTACCATCAACTTGTTAGCTTGTATGAAACTTTGTGTGTTTTATTAATTTGTATAATGTGTATAATAGCATGTACTTTTCATTTTAGGGTGTTTAAAAATAACAAATTAGTGTGTGTAATTATTTTATATTCTGGATTTTGTTGAAACTTGTTTAAATTGTATATTGTGAAAATTTTATTGTACTTTTTAGTATGAGGTGTTTTAATTGTTTGTATTTAATTTGGTGGATATGCTTTTAGTTGGTTGTACAATATGAATAAATCAATGTACTTTTAAGTAATTGGGTGTTTTAATAAGAGTATTAATTACATTATACACTTCTCTCACCTTTGACTTTCAACTTTCAACTTTCAATTTTCACTTTTACCTTTGACCATTTTTCTATTTTATGTAGTAAAGATAATAATGTTCCCGATCCGGATCCCACAAAAGTAGATGATTGGATGCCGAAAGGAAAGGGTAACTATATCTTGGGTCGACAAAAGAAGAAACGGAGCTTAATTGGATCTCCTTTGAGATTTGGCACGATAAATGAAACTTAAGAGGTCTCACTGCATTAGCAGATGGTTTTCTTTCATCCTCTCAGCAACAACAGAAGTAGCTTAACCACTTAACGTATCTTTGTACAGGACAAGTAGTGGATGATACCATTTTTCAAACAAATTTAAAAATATTGTTTTTAAAATGGAAAAATATTGTTTGAAAATAAATCGGACTCAAAATTTTGGAAATCAACCGGACTTCATTTTATCAAATCTTATGTCACTAAATCAATGACTATGGTCATAGATTGAGGGGGAGAGTGATTTCATATTAAAGATTTTCAAACGATATTTCATCAATAGAGGCTATTTGTACGAAATAAGTGTGATCTAAAGATTTAATGTTATGTCATGGTATGATTTTCTTTAAAAATAAAATATCTTTCAAAATAATTTTTTTCTGTTCTTGTTTGATTGTGAAATTGTTTCTTTTACCTAAAGATCTCTTAAAACTATCATACCTGACACTAACAATCTTTAATGTCTATAATTGTTTCCCCAAATTTTTTTTGTAAATGATTTAAATCAATTGGGATTACAAATCTCAAATGGTTTGAAATTTTGATCGGGGGAGAGATCGTGATTTAAATCTCAAATCGGTTTTAAAGGGTGATTGTTTCAAAAGCACTCCTTCCTTCATGTGTCAAACAATTTCAAATACATGATGCGCATGATTGAGGAGGGGCATTTAACCAAAAACAAGAAGAGAATTTAAACCAGGCATATTTTCTCCCAAGTTTTCTAAACATATTTAAATCACTTGGGATCCAAAATCTCAAAGGATTTGATATTTTTGATCGGCAAAATGTGATTTAAATATGAAATCTGATAACAAGTGATCGTTTTGACTCAAAGTGTAGGCTGCTCTCCCATATGTGCTAAACGCTTTCGAATCTCGAAGCACATATTGAGGGAGCATTTCAAAAAGAAAATAATCTATCAAGGTACAAAAGCTTTTATGTTTTAACCTGAGTATATCGATTGATTTTCTAACGGTTTTCTATATGGCAGTGTGATCGTGAAAGTAATTCAAAGTACTCTTTCTTATATGTGATAAATGATTTCAAACAAATCAACGCACATTTTGAGGGGGAGAATTTATCAAGAAAATCAAAAGGCTTTGAAATTATATCACAAGTACCTTGATTGATTTTCCAAATTATTTTTCAATTGGTTTCATGAAGGAAAGAACTATACCAAAAACCGACCATCTTACTTTATGCATTAGAGTTATAAGAATGATAATGTTAGGTATTAGTTCCCACGATCCCGCCAGTGCCAGAGGGATCAACCCAGGGACAACCCACTAGATAGTGTAGAAGTCCTTAGGTATATTAAAAAAAGGAGAAAAATGAGAATATGGGAAGAGTGCGGACTGATATAGAGCTAGAACAGGAATAAACCCAACAAGGTTCTAGTAATGAAGTCTCGGTAAGCACTGAAGTGGTTGAAGATTGAAAAAGAAATGAATGTGAAAAGGGTGAAAAGAAATAGCCCTCCAATAATTCAACCTTAGGGCAGAAACCGGGTTCAATTCATATGCTACTGGTGGTTACTAAGGTAACGCCGGTATTGAAGACAAGACGTCATGGACCCAATGACGCACTGCACTAAACATCCCAAGCTACTCAAGTTCCTCTTAAAAGGAATTCTTTCATTCTTACGCGGAACCTACATAATCTATCGACTTTCTCTTAGAGATAGTTGATATTGAAGAAGGAGACCCTCTCCCTAGTCTCCGACATAGGAAACCAAAATGCACAATTGAGTCTACAGCTAAGAGATTATCCACAAGAAATCTCATTAGGACACAAAATTAATGAAGACTTGCTGTTTCACACAATGTGGAAAGTAAGTATATATTGAGAGTCCTACGCATTATCCTTGTGATATTTCCAGAACATCCGAGTGATATGTAAAGTATTCACGATGAAGATTGAAATCCTTCTAGAGCCAACATTAAACAAGCTCTTGGCGGGTGACATGTGAGATCCTTTCAAAAGATCAAGCTTGTGACAACTGGATAGAAATGGTGGGGCGATTCACTCTTGAATCAACCTTGGTCCAGGAAATGAATTGCTGAATACTTTTGGAAAAACCGTTCGATGTGCAAATCTATTCTTTTCTCTAGCACATCAAATGTGTATTCATTTTCAAACGCAAAAAGTATTTCTGATTGAAAATTTATCTTTCTTATAAAATCTTTGTCGTATTGCAAAACTCTTTCTTTAAGCATGTACGAATTGTTTTTAAATCAAATTTTCATCAATCAATGAATCTCAATTCGCTGGTTCACTCACTCCGTGTTGTCTACTTTAGGACGCTCCGGTTTGAGAACGGCTAGATCAGTGAGAACCCTGTCAAGGAGATTCTTCGAATTCTACGATCACAGGCAGTATTATACTTGATCATGGGGAACCGTGGTTCTTGCAACTATATTCAACGAAAGTGAACAAAGACGCTCTCGTGTGTTTTATTTCAAACTGTTGTTTGCAGGAACATTCGACGGTTGCAGCTGATCGATATTGAGAAGTCAATTCACAACCGCATGCTCACATCACACTCAATTAATTGAAGAAAATCATGGCCGACATACAATAATGCTTCCGCTACTCTGATGAAAAGATGTCATGATCCAGAAAGTGTGAGCATGTCGGTCCAAAAGTCACAACATCACATGAAGGCAACACTAAAAAGGGTGATCCAGAGTTTTACTGTGGCTGGTGATCTCAAGGAAAGCTCAAAGATCATCAAAATGTGGATCACTTCAAAGACCTCCACTGAAAGTACAAAGTATGCAGACTTTGAAGAATTACTGCTAAAGTACAAAGATTGCGGTACTTGAAGAATTGAAGTCTATGAGCTCAGAACGGAAGACAAAGTTAGAATGCTAGGATACGAAATGTAATTCATGGTGTGACCTCCCTTAGGGGGAGATTGTTGGGATTTGGAAAGTCCATATTGAAGAGCTGGTCACCTCAACTATAGTCTAAAATAAGTTAGCTCGTAGACATTACGTTGTTTACTAGTTTATTAGTTAGTTATTAGCTTAGTTTAGCTTAGAGCAACACCGTGGAGGAAGGACGGGTCATTATCCACTGTATGCCTAATCCACAGTCTGACAGGAGGACGTTTAGTTGTAACTATAAATACCTCTTCCATCCTTGGAAGAGGTGGTGCTTCTTAATCTAACCTTTCATTTTTTGTTTTTACTTTCTCTCTCTAAGAACACCTCTCTACTCTTTCTATCTCTAAACATGGCATACTTGTTTCATCATCATCCAAGGCCACCCGAATCATCAAAGAACATAAAGTATGATCCTGCAATGGTTGTAGAAATGGTTGTTGTTGTAGCTTCGGTTGTAGATGGTGTTGTTACTGAGGGAGTGGGTGTTGGAACCGACATTGGTGGAACGGTAGATGTATCCTGTTGAATGGTGACAGAAAATATGGATACAACTTCCTTTTCCTCTTTTGTTTTATCAGCTTCAGTTTCAAACTGTTTATCAACAAGGAATTGGTCCCCATATTTGAAATCTTGCTCATAGTTTTTAAGAGAAGATAAGGTTTTGGTAGAGTTGTTTGTATCATCCAGGAGCTCTTGATCATCAGTCCTTAGCTTGAGATTTTCTTGGAGATTTGGATAAGCTTGGTTCACAAACTCATCTACTGCTCTCCCATTATCTTGAACACCAGGCACTATTTCCTTGTTCCCTGATTCTGAATTCTCAATGGTACCAGTTTCAGTAACATTCTCTGTCTGGACCTCTTGTTCAATCATATCAACATTTCCACCCTCGTTCTCCTGAGTGTTTGACTCTGTGTCACTGGATTCGTCATTGATGTCAGGAGTTGGAGAACGTTCCTCTTCAGCTCTACTTGGCTCCTTAGTAGAAGATGATTATGTGGTTCGTTTCTAGAGTACATATTTGGTAGTGGTCTTGGGAGCTGGAGAAGAAATCGTCAATAATGTCTCTGCAACCTGCACAACTTCCTCAGCTGCTTTTCCTTTACCTTTTCCTTCAACATCTAGAAGGGAGTGACGTAACCCAGAGTCTGGTTCAGTAATGGTCACACCCTTCCTTGGTCGTCTCTCCGACCCCTTTTTTTCCCGTAAACTGGCATCAATGCCCTTTTGAAGATCAACATCATCAACATTCTTGAGGGTAAGCTCAGTACGTTGTTTCTTAGACCCTCTTCTTTTACCCGCTCCACCCTTTCTCTTTTTCTTGCTAGGTTTGGAGGAATCACCGGTAGTAGATTTATCTTTTTCTTGACCTTTCTTGGGAAGGGTGGAATATGATGCTTTGGATGACTTAGATGATGTTTTTGTTGATTTTGTTGGTGCTGGATTAGATGATTCAACGGCACTAGTCTTGGTTTCTTTGGCCACATAATCATGGAAGTACTTGGCAATCAGCATATTGTTAGTGATAAGAGCATCTGGAACCGCCTTTCCAAAGATCTCCTGAGTAGAACCTTCAGCAACAAACTTCAGATTTCCAAGAATATGCTCTGATGTGGCTAGATGAAGATCAGATTCGCTCCTTGGATTGAACTGATGCTTGGATTGAAGGTGTTGAATGATGAGTTTGGAAAACATGATGGTAGGGATCACCCGATTGTGCAAAGATTTCTTCCCTCTGACATTTTGTGAAGTCTTTTCTTTGTTAGAAATGAAAGGGTGAATCGATAGTGTGAAATCCTCCCAGATTCCTTTAGCATAATCAATGTTTTCTTGATTCACCACTCCCCAAAAGATTTGCAGAATTGGGGCCCTTAGTCTTTCAAACCCAGATGTTTTACCAGTGAGGCATAGATTGAGAATGGTGACGATTGCCCTCCATGGTTGAAACATTTCATTAGTAAAAAATGTAGAGATCTTGTTGATGACATGCGGATATCCCAAGTCAATGATAAACTCAATCAATTCGTCGGTGTTTGGTGGAGAAGTGAAAGGGTAAGATGTATCAACTGGAGTGATTTGAAAGGCTTCACGGATTGTGTCCTTGGTGAGTTCCTACCATGTGTCATCAAGTTGACAGCTGTATACTGCTGTGATCTTATCTCATTTGACCATAACCTAAAATTGTTGAATGTAGATTGATGGGATTGTGGAGCGTAACGTCAGAGCACCGAAGAAGTTTGTGTTCTTCAGTATGTCCACTGCAATTTTCTAGCTATGGTTAGGTTGGGTTTTGTCCAAGTGAATAAAGCAATTGCTCTTCCCAATAGGCACGCAGTCAACATAAGGAGAATTTCATCATCAGTACGTGTGCTAGGTAGGGTAGTAGTGGCTTGGTTAACCGGGCAATGATGTTAGCCATAGAATATCAAGCACTTAAGGATATATGGGACACTCCCGGGATTATGTCACATTGATCACCATTACAAGATACACAAAACTCTGTTTTGTCAAATTGTTATGATCAAGTCAAATATGAAAAATCTCAAGAGGTCAAATTGCAACATACATAGGACATTAGTGACAAAACACATAATTGACAAATAGATGGAAGGAACAGTCATCGCGCAAGTAAGATATAATTATCAAAATGCAATAGGACAAATCGCAGAGCTACTCAAATCGCAAAGAGATAACAACTCACACAGGACAAGACGCAGTATATCAAGTCGCACAAGGTCAAAACGCAGTATAACAAAACGCATTAAGTCAAAACACACTGGATCAAACCGCACTAGGTCAAAACGCATAAATATAACAAAACGCAACGACCCAAGTCGCATGAGACAAAATGCAGTCTAATATGACAAATCGCAGTGAGATTAAAATATGGGCATGGTGGGTCCTATTAAAAATAATCTTTTATTAATCAAAATGCAGGATATGAGATTTGACACAAGACGCATTATATCAAATCGCACCAAGAATATTTTAATCAAAAAGCAGACAAGCATAACATTAACAAAACGCATCCAGGAATCACAACCAAATCACAACAAAGAATATTAATTCTATCAAAACGAATCCATTAACACTTTCATCAAAACGCATCTAAGAGGATTCACCCAAAATGCGTTCAAGAATATTTCATCAAATCGCATCGAAGAAATTAAGGTTAGAACGCATCCAAGAACCAAACTCAAAATGCATGAAAGAACACCTAGCTTACAATACGATTAGATCCACTATCAGATTATTCAGCTTAGTCTAAGACACCAAAGATAAGTTATCAAACTAGTGGTGATAACTAGGAAAACTAACACAAATCAATTCCAACACCTTAATCAGAAAAATCATCATCATTGTATTAAAAACCAAAAAAGCTTAATGACTCCAAATCGGAGAATCAGTGCACATGACTTAAGGGGAACAAAATTAATAGTAGTAACAAGCGAATTCAACTAATTTAAAGACTAAACCCATCAATAAATAGTAAGGAAAATAACAAACCTAAATAGCGAGTGAGGATCGGAATAAAGTCAACCTAAATAATGCAATTAGAAACAAACCTTAGGAAAGAGAAGATGAAACAGACAATATTCAGGTATGCTGATCCTAAAGATGAACACATACCTAAGATTGAAGCACAAATGATAAAAAAAAAGAGGACAAATCACCGCGAAGAATATGTGAGAGAAAAGGTTTGACTATGATGGAAAGATTTTGACCGGACAAAACACATCACACTTTATATTCAATTCACCAATTTTAGAAAATGATAGAAATGGTCCTTGTCTTTCACAAATCGCATTATTGACCCTTTTTATTGACAAATCGCACTAACAACCTTAATAATTATCATCTCTTGTCATTTTTGGCCCTTCATTTTGAAAAGTTGCACTCTTAACCTCAAATATTTTCATACATTATCTAAT
Source organism: Chrysanthemum makinoi (assembly GCA_910596185.1). Classification (NCBI taxonomy): domain Eukaryota; kingdom Viridiplantae; phylum Streptophyta; class Magnoliopsida; order Asterales; family Asteraceae; genus Chrysanthemum; species Chrysanthemum makinoi. The sequence continues at coordinate 180,042,991 of OU343223.1, forward strand.
TAGTCCCGTTACCTTTCTAAGGTGTACATATGACATGATCTTTTCACTTTGAACCTTACAACCCCTTTCACGAACATTTAGAGATACAAAACTACATGAGAGATCGAGTCAAGACAATGAATGACCATAATTACACGAATATCTAGGAAATAATTAGCAGATAGCAATCAAGATCCTAATTATAACACATAATCAACTTATGAAACCATATCGGACTAAATGCAAGATTGATACCCCATCAGGTATGAAAGGCGGGATAAAATTCAAATAAGTTGAGGCAGCTTGACAGATAATCATAAATTTTGAACATAACTCTCCCCTCAATCAATGACTCGATTTAGATTAAGCATGATTAGTCATTGATTGAATATGAAAAATTTATGCACCCATGATTCCCATTTATTAAGAACACATTTAGTAGTAATGTGAAAAGCAATTGCATTACTGATAAAACATTAATAAAAAATTGTACAGTCATGTTTTGGGAAACACATATGAACTTTTCTTTGAACTTCATCTAAAGACCCGTGTCATTATTGAATGACATTTCTAGGACTGTAGATGTTATCGATACCAGAAGACATGCCTTTGAAACTATTTTTTGTATTTTCTGATTTTTCAAATTTTTATTGGTTTTTGAAGATTTTATATTTTTCTATTTTGCTTTTTAACAACATATTTACAAAGAATTAGATATTTACGACGTGTAAAACTATATAGAGTATTCTAGAATTGTAAATACACTTAAATGAGGTGGGTTAAGGTACGAGTGCTGACCTGAAGTGATCAGGAATCATAGTACATACTCATCAATTCTAACATTCAGGAGCTCTTGAACTCGGTGGCTTCTGTTCCTTAGGCACCCAGACCATGAGTCTTTTCTTGATAGAATTGATCAATGTACCTGCAAAAGAGTGAGGAATACATGCACTAACAACACAAGTAGGTATGCATTTAAGTGGGTTTGCTGCCAAAGTATCCAGACTTTTGGGACTTTTACAATCAACCTTAGTTTTGCCATTGGTGGTTAATATGCTGGTAGGAATCCATGTGAGTCCATCATTCTTAAAAATTCTTCCAGTTGGTATCCACTTAAGGCAAGATCTAGGAGTGTTTGACTTCTTAGGCATAGTGGAAGATGTAACCTTATTCTAATTCCTAGTTTTTGATGTTTTATCATTAATTTTTTTCGTAGGAGAGGAATTAGCTTTTTGAGACTTCTTTAGTGTACTAGAAGATATTTTCACATTTCTAGTCTTAGAAGATTGAGCCTTAGTCTGAGCATTATCTTTCATTTTCTTGGGATTAGCTTGTGAAGTTACTAGTTTTGACAAAACCTTGTTCTCATCAACTTGGGAGGCAAGCCTTGCTTTTAAAGGTTTTTTTCTTTCGAATATAAACGCAGTAGGCTGTCTAACAACAGATCGTTCTCTATTGGGATGAGAAACTGGCTTCCCCAAGGTCGATGGTTTTGTAAACTTAGTTTTCACACTTTTTCATTTAGTTTTCCTAAGCTCATCAATTTTGGCTATCAAAGAGTTAGTTTGTTCCAAAGTCTTAGTTCTAGCTTCTTTGACTGAGTCACTTAGGTCTGTGTGATGCCTTTTCAAAGTCTCATTTTCCTTAAGTAATCTAGCCACATAAATTTTCAATTCGATATTTCTATGTTTGATAACTTCGATGTCATGTTTAGCCTTAACTATATTACCTTTCTCATTCAGGACAGAAATATGTTTCTTCAGATTGTAAATGGTCGAGTCTTTGTCTTGAAGCTGAGCTTTCAAAGTGTTAAATTCAAAAAATTCATGGAATTTAGGAAGTTCCGGGTTTTTACATGGTTTGTTATGTTGAAAACTTTCTTCTTTACTTTGTATTGCAAGTTCGAGTGAAATGCAATATTTTTCAGGTTGTAAATTATTTTTTGAAATTTCATCATAAATTTTCTTTTCAGCCACATTATCTATTTTGAAACACTTTATAACAGACTCAGCCTCAGTCACATAACATTTATGAAATTCATGTTCAGTGACGTGATTAGTTTGCACAAGATTAGTGGTAGATGCATCATGTTGAACAGTTAAGAATATCTCAGCACCTGATACTTGTTCATTCACCTTTCTGATATCTGCATTGTCACACCCCCAAAATATCGCAGCGGAACGATAGTGTCAACGGGGTATAACGTCATAGCACAAAGTATGGATACAGAAAACGACCTCTATAATGAGACGTTTTGAAAGGTTTACCATTCGATAAATAAGTTAAAGTTTACACCACGAGAATTCACAAAGTTTGATAATACACCAAGAGTTTACAAAACATGTCGAATGGTAATAGTTAAAAGCATAAGACTTCAATGTATGCCATGCGACCCAAAAGCTCCATGAAATGCTATCACCTTAAGACCCGAGATAAACATGCTAAAAAGTGTCAACACAATGGTTGGTGAGTTCATAAGTTTGTAACAAAATAATTTGAAATACTTTGAGAAATGTTCACACAGCAAAGGCATTGTAAATCCACTCGGTTCCAAGTTCCGCCCATACAAAACTTGCAACCTGTGTGTTCACAACCCATTGCCAAAATATAGTATGTATATCATGAATATGCGCAATATGATAGATAAAAGTATAATTGTCACCACAAGGGTCTTCCAACAACTCATGTTGGGATGTTTGTAATTAATAGCCTTCCAACAACTTAATTTGGAGCCATTAATTCTTGCATGTTTGTAAATTAGTAGCCCTCCAACAACTTAATTTGGTGCCACTAATTCTTGTATGTTTGTAAATTAGTAGCCCTCCAACAACTTAATTTGGTGCCACTAATTCTAGTATGTGTGTAAATTAGTAGCCCTCCAACAACTTAATTTGGTGCCACTAATTCTAGTATGTGTGTAAATTAGTAGCCCTCCAACAACTTAATTTGGTGCCACTAATTCTTGTATGTGTTGCAAGTATGCATATGAAATCAAATATAACCCAATCAAGTATAAAACGCAATCAAGTCTAAAGTATAAGTAATGTTGTTTGGCAAAAGAGTTTAAATGTTTGATGAATAAGCATGTATCTCTGCCCCAAATAGTTTATAGGAATTTAAATGAGTAAAAGCGGGGTATGAACTCACCTGATGTGGTTGATATGCTAACAAAATGAAGTGCTCGAAAGTGAGACTCAGAAACTATCCGCGACCTAGAATGAATGTTATGATATGTAATGAGTTGCAATGTAATGTTATGCATGCATTTCGTATGTTATTTATACCATTTGCGGGTTTTGAAAACAATACTTGTCGTCGAAAAATACTCTTTTGACGTTTTGACCAATCAAAGATCACTTTACATGTTTTTAGGTCAAAATGTCATCCTATAATGGTTTTATAATGATTTTTGGTGAAATTTCCACTTTTCGTCGCAAAACAATGTCGAAGGAATTTTCATGAAATTAACAAAAATGGCTTTGGAAAACTAGTCGTAAAACGGTGTACGTCGATCGTTAGAGAACGAACTCGACGGTTTTGGAAAGTTTGTATCGATATCTAGAAGTTTCAGTTCAGGAGTTTTCGTCCAAAAGGTCTCGATCATAAAGATATTAAGGGTTAAAGTTGGTGATTTTTGCTAATTGTGTGCAGAAAATGAGTTTCGGCCAAGTTTGAACATCCGTAATTAATTCACTGTAACTCCGCTTGACAAACAGCTTTTTATTTTGAAAAATATGGCCGATGAACTTGATTTTTACTAGAAGACATTTCGTTCCAAAAAGTTTTGCATCATAGTAAAAAAAACAGCCGCAAACATAGCCTTTACAGCTAATGAAATACTTGTAACGTAAAAATAATATAGTTTTTCAGAAAATAATATTTACGGCAACTTTATGAAAACGGCCATATCTTTGTCGTTTTAAATCCGTTTACTACGTAATATATGTCCTTAGCCTTGTATCGAAGTAAACTAATATATTTTTGAGAAGTCGAAATAATTTGTGAAGCTTAAGGCTCGTCTTTGACCCGAAAATACTAAAAACAGCAAGCTGAAATTTTCTGAAAATATACGTTTCGTCGCCAAACTTTAAAATCCATAACTTCTTCGTTATAAGTCCGTTTTGATCCGTTCAAGCGGCCCGATTCGTTTTAAAGTATATTTTCTAAATATCAAGGCCAAAACTTCGTGCCAACAGTAGGTTTTTCCAGAAATTCGAAATAAGGACAGAACATAAAAATATACATATCGAAAATAGTTTTCTCGGACAAAACCTATTCTAATCCCTTCAAATCAACTCCAAAGCTAATCTAATCCTACCATACACCTTCTTAGGGTGTCATGGGTTCCTAATCACCATCAAGACCAAAGAATACCATGGGAATAATTATAGTATGACCAATATGTATATATAACTCAAAAATCATGAAATAAATGGTATAAATCACATATCATGCATATAAGCTCCAAAAATGAAAAGAAACATATGAAAATGAAAAGGAAACATGAAAATGATAAAAAACATGCTTACAAGTGATAGTGATGAGGTGAAAGTAACAAGGATTAAACTTAAATATCCTTGGTTTTTATTTCAAAACCATATAAAGGATATAACTAGGTTGTAATAACACTTGATCTTGCAAAAATCTTGATCCCTTGCTCTTTGATATGGTGACCGGTTTTGAGAAGCCAAGAAGAAGAGAGGAAATATTTTTCTTAACACTTTGATCTTGAGATTGAAAATGGATGAGAATTATTTGAGTAAGACTTTTGAGGTGAAGTGAATTATGAGGAAAACACAAACCATACAACATTTATAACACACCCTCCCTATGGCGGTTTTAGGGGAGGGTTGTCTCTCAAAATATATATTTTTTTTTTTTTAAATTGTAACTTGTGTATATATTGTAAAGAAAGTGTAAGAATTTTTGTAGGAAATGTATAAGTGAATGTAAATAGACATTTGTGGTACAAGTAAGTTTTTATTAGGTCAAAATAGAATGTAATGAGATGATAAAATTGTAAAAATACTTTCCTTGTGAAAATTGAGTGATAAAATAATTATCGTATAATTTTAAGAAAAACGACGTAATAATTAAACTTTAACGATTAATATACCAAATAAATTTGAAACACTAGGAAAACTAAAAATATAGTTTTTATAAACTAAATGTAAGTTTAAAAAAATACCTTGGGATCATTTTTGAAAGTAATGGATTAAATATTTAAAATAAAACTCACGCGATAAAGATTATTAAATATAAAAATTACGCGTTTAAAATGAAATGAAATGTCGTGAATGAATTAATGAGATGCAAATGATGTCCATGAAATGTAGACTAATCTTAGTCCATATGAAATGTACGTGATGTTATGATCATGAATTCGCCGCTAAACCTTAAAGGTTACGCGAATTTGGAACAAGCAAACCAAGTTACGATAAATGTTGAAATTGTGAAACGTGAATTGTATTGAGAAAAGGCTGGAATTTGAGAATTGTGACATTCTTCCCCTGATAGAAGAATCGCGTCCTCGCGATTCAATCGATGATACATAAGGTTCTACCCTAAGGTTTCGCGAAATCAAGTGCATGGTCAAAGTGTTTATGTCAAAACTTACGCGTCTAGGTTTCTTATCTAATGAGACTCACTGAATCTGAATAATACGGTGGATCACTTAATGGTCTAGGAAAAACGTACCAGTTACGCATTACGGGCTTCCTCGGTCCCTATATAGAATGCTCGACCTCGAGGTGGGCTGATATTGAGTACAGGGTTTGGGTTATTTCCTTCAATTGCCATAGCTAGATGAGCTTGTATCGGTGGCTTATTCAACTGGGGACAATTATTTCGGAAGTGATTTGGGCTGTTGCACTCGTAGCAAGTCCTTTGGTTATTCCTCATGTTGCCCGTATTAGTCGTTGTTATTGGTCTTGCACGTTCTTTACACTGGCTTGAAAAATGATTCGACTGATTGCTTATTGTACATAAGCGGAGGGCTTGGTCTTGGTGATGATAAGCACACTTAGCACATTTGGGATGTGTAACCGCATACTCTCTTTGTTCAGTACCAGTTGCCCCAAAAACTCTTGCCCTTTTGTTTATCTGCTACCACGCCTATCTGCTTATTCGACCCACTTGCTTCCTTCCTCTTATCACTGCTCTTCAACGTACCATTTCTAACCATCTCGTCTGTTAGGGTTCCTGCCCTCAGTATCGCACTTTGTATTGTAGGCGGCTCAGTTGTTTTCACGGTTCCACGGATTTCGGGGACAAGACCATATATGTACCTCGAGATTCTCTTGGACTCAGGGGTAACTAGATGAGGAACTAGTCTAGCTAACTCATGAAATCGGTCAGTGTAGGCTGCGTGACCAGCCCCTATCATAGAGTGGTGATAAAATTCATCTTCCAATTTCTGCATTTCATTGTCCGGGCAGTACTCCTCTTTCAGTAACTCCTTAAATTCGTCCCATGTCATACCTATGGCTGCCTCTCTGCCTCTAGCTTGTAGCTGTGTGTTCCACCATGTCAATGCCTTTCACGATAGCAAGCAAGCCGCATACTTCACCCTCTGATTTGTGGCACAATTGCTGATGTCGATCACTGCCTCAGTCTTCTCTACCCATCGAGTATACGCCAAAGCACCTCCTATACCATCAAATTCCACAGGTTTGCATGCCGAAAATTCCTTATATGTGCATCCAATTCTGTGGTTGTTGTTGTTGGTGTTATTGTTGTTATTCTTGCCAGCTACATTGTTGGTGTCGCCAGATCACGTTCCGTTTCCGTGGTTTCCCAGGTTATTCATATGATTTCCAACTTGTGTGACAATAGTGGGAAGCAAGATTTGAAGTTGTTGGGCGATGATGGCGGCAAAGTCAGGGTTTCCGCCAGTGTTGTTGTCGTTGTTACCCATGTCGCTACCGCCTCCTCTACCTCCACGTCCACCTGTCATTCCACCTCTCGGTGCCGCACCACCTCGACCAGAACTGCGTGTTACCCTCTTTGGTGCCATTATCTCTGCAAGGGAAAGAACCGTTGAATTCCCAATGTCTATACTTAACGTCCTCATATATAATACTGTCGCATATGTCCACGTGAGTTGTGACGCATTTATAATTATGTTGGCCACCATAATTATAATTGCTTCATTTCACACGTGCACATACCACCAAGCATACATGTCCCGGCGATTGGTGTTACTTAAATAGGTAGCCAGTCTATCATCCGATCCTAAACAGTGAAGGAGGGAATTAGGGTAGGTATCTAGGAAGAGTCGCACTTAGAGTATAGGAAATTCCGTTAGATGCTAAAGTCACTATGAGGTTTAGTCGCCAGCAGTTCCCAAAGTATCCTCAAGAGAACTCCCATCCTCGGGCAAAGTCATCAAATCTATCCAGCTTTATAGTAACACTTATTTAGCTCGATCTCGCATCTCATCAAACAAGAACTGTCACGAGATCAAGTTAGATAAGTGCTCGTTACTGAGCTCCATATCTTTGATGACCCAACTAGATTTTGGGACTCCCCTATTGGTACAAGGAAACTACGCTATCTAATGAGGTGGTTCTAGAAGGAATACTTAAGAAAACACATGCGCACGAAAAGTGTGTAAGGCAATAGGAAACGAAAGGATCGGCGTGAGGCGGTTATAGTCTAGGAAATAAAATGCAACCTAGTTCTCTATAACCAAGGCTCTGATACCAATCTGTCACACCCCCAAAATATCGCAGCGGAGCGATAGTGTCAACGGGTATAACGTCATAGCACAAAGTATGGATACTGAAACGACCTCTATAATGAGACGTTTTGAAAGGTTTACCATTCGATAAATAAGTTAAAGTTTACACCACGAGAATTCACAAAGTTTGATAATACACAAAGAGTTTACAAAACATGTCGAATGGTAATAGTTAAAAGCATAAGACTTCAATGTATGCCATGCGACCCAAAAGCTCCATGAAATGCTATCACCTTAAGAACTGAGATAAACATGCTAAAAAGTGTCAACACAATGGTTGGTGAGTTCATAAGTTTGTAACAAAATAATTTGAAATACTTAGAGAAATGTTCACACAGCAAAGGCATTGTAAATCCACTCAGTTCCAAGTTCCGCCCATACAAAACTTGCAACCTGTGTGTTCACAACCCATTGCCAAAATATAGTATGTATATCATGAATATGCGCAATATGATAGATAAAAGTATAATTGTCACCACGAGGGTCTTCCAACAACTCATGTTGGGATGTTTGTAATTAATAGCCTTCCAACAACTTAATTTGGAGCCATTAATTCTTGCATGTTTGTAAATTAGTAGCCCTCCAACAACTTAATTTGGTGCCACTAATTCTTGTATGTTTGTAAATTAGTAGCCCTCCAACAACTTAATTTGGTGCCACTAATTCTAGTATGTTTGTAAATTAGTAGCCCTCCAACAACTTAATTTGGTGCCACTAATTCTAGTATGTGTGTAAATTAGTAGCCCTCCAACAACTTAATTTGGTGCCACTAATTCTTGTATGTGTTGCAAGTATGCATATGAAATCAAATATAACCCAATCAAGTATAAAAGCATAATCAAGTCTAAAGTATAAGTAATGTTGTTTGGCAAAAGAGTTTAAATGTTTGATAAATAAGCATGTATCTCACCCCAAATAGTTTATAGGAATTTAAATGAGTAAAAGCGGGGTATGAACTCATGATGTGGTTGATATGCTAACAAAATGAAGTGCTCGAAAGTGAGACTCGGAAACTATCCGCGACCTAGAATGAATGTTATGATATGTAATGAGTTGCAATGTAATGTTATGCATGCATTTCGTATGTTATTTATACCATTTGCGGGTTTTGAAAACAATACTTGTCGTCGAAAAATACTCTTTTGACGTTTTGACCAATCAAAGATCACTTTACATGTTTTTAGGTCAAAATGTCATCCTATAATGGTTTTATAATGATTTTTGGTGAAATTTCCACTTTTCGTCGCAAAACAATGTCGAAGGAATTTTCATGAAATTAACAAAAATGGCTTTGGAAAACTAGTCGTAAAACGGTGTACGTCGATCGTTAGAGAACGAACTCGACGGTTTTGGAAAGTTTGTATCGATATCTAGAAGTTTCAGTTCAGGAGTTTTCGTCCAAAAGGTCTCGATCATAAAGATATTAAGGGTTAAAGTTGGTGATTTTTGCTAATTGTGTGCAGAAAATGAGTTTCGGCCAAGTTTGAACATCCGTAATTAATTCACTGTAACTCCGCTTGACAAACAGCTTTTTATTTTGAAAAATATGGCCGATGAACTTGATTTTTACTAGAAGACATTTCGTTCCAAAAAGTTTTGCATCATAGTTAAAAAAAACAGCCGCAAACATAGCCTTTACAGCTAATGAAATACTTGTAACGTAAAAATAATATAGTTTTTCAGAAAATAATATTTACGGCAACTTTATGAAAACGGCCATATCTTTGTCGTTTTAAATCCGTTTACTACGTAATATATGTCCTTAGCTTCGTATCGAAGTAAACTAATATATTTTTGAGAAGTCGAAATAATTTGTGAAGCTTAAGGCTCGTCTTTGACCCGAAAATACTAAAAACAGCAAGCTGAAATTTTCTGAAAATATACGTTTCGTCGCCAAACTTTAAAATCCATAACTTCTTCGTTATAAGTCCGTTTTGATCCGTTCAAGCGGCCACGGATTCGTTTTAAAGTATATTTTCTAAATATCAAGGCCAAAACTTCGTGCCAACAGTAGGTTTTTCCAGAAATTCGAAATAAGGACAGAACATAAAAATATACATATCGAAAATAGTTTTCTCGGACAAAACCTATTCTAATCCCTTCAAATCAACTCCAAAGCTAATCTAATCCTACCATACACCTTCTTAGGGTGTCATGGGTTCCTAATCACCATCAAGACCAAAGAATACCATGGGAATAATTATAGTATGACCAATATGTATATATAACTCAAAAATCATGAAATAAATGGTATAAATCACATATCATGCATATAAGCTCCAAAATGAAAAGAAACATATGAAAATGAAAAGGAAACATGAAAATGATAAAAAACATGCTTACAAGTGATAGTGATGAGGTGAAAGTAACAAGGGTTAAACTTAAATATCCTTGGTTTTTATTTCAAAACCATATAAAGGATATAACTAGGTTGTAATAACACTTGATCTTGCAAAAATCTTGATCCCTTGCTCTTTGATATGGTGACCGGTTTTGAGAAGCCAAGAAGAAGAGAGGAAATATTTTTCTTAACACTTTGATCTTGAGATTGAAAATGGATGAGAATTATTTGAGTAAGACTTTTGAGGTGAAGTGAATTATGAGAAAAAAACACAAACCATACAACATTTATAACACACCCTCCCCTATGGCCGGTTTTAGGGGAGGGTTGTCTCTCCAAAATATATATATTTTTTTTTTTTAAATTGTAACTTGTGTATATATTGTAAAGAAAGTGTAAGAATTTTTGTAGGAAATGTATAAGTGAATGTAAATAGACATTTGTGGTACAAGTAAGTTTTTATTAGGTCAAAATAGAATGTAATGAGATGATAAAAATTGTAAAAATACTTTCCTTGTGAAAATTGAGTGATAAAATAATTATCGTATAATTTTAAGAAAAACGACGTAATAATTAAACTTTAACGATTAATATACCAAATAAATTTGAAACACTAGGAAAACTAAAAATATAGTTTTTATAAACTAAATGTAAGTTTAAAAATACCTTGGGATCATTTTTGAAAGTAATGGATTAAATATTTAAAATAAAAACTCACGCGATAAAGATTATTAAATATAAAAATTACGCGTTTAAAATGAAATGAAATGTCGTGAATGAATTAATGAGATGCAAATGATGTCCATGAAATGTAGACTAATCTTAGTCCATATGAAATGTACGTGATGTTATGATCATGAATTCGCCGCTAAACCTTTAAGGTTACGCGAATTTGGAACAAGCAAACCAAGTTACGATAAATGTTGAAATTGTGAAACGTGAATTGTATTGAGAAAAGGCTGGAATTTGAGAATTGTGACATGCATCCACTTCTTGTGTGACAGGAGTTATTGAATAGCTGGTTACATCTTTATTAACTGTCTCTGATATTCTGCATTCAGCAACACCCGATCCTTCAACTGATGCATTATCCAACTCATCACAACTATCTCTCAATTGCTCCCAACACTCATTTACTTTGTCATAATTCTGTGTTCTTTCCTCAATATACTTCTTAACATTATCCATAAGTTGGATTAATGTTTCTTTGAACATATTTGTTTCCATCCCAGTGTGATTCTTGAATCACTTTTCAGTCATATGAACATCATAATGCGAAGTGTATGCACCATTGAAGAATGACTGAAATTGTTTTTTGATCACCTGAAGTGCAGCTTTAGAACCGACTTCTTGAACCTTTTCTCTATCAAGTTGTTGTTCAAATTGTTCCGAGTTCAAGAACAATGTGCCTGTGAACGTTGATAATTCTTGACGGAAAAGTGCAATAACTACTCGTTCGATTCCCATTGTGTATCTGTTTTCAGTTCGAAGTAACGTGAGGTGTGAATGAAGTTGTCGAAAAGGTTCAATGCAACTCTCCTTTGCAAGAATATGTTGTAGTTTTAACTGGTGCACTTCTCTCTCTTCTGAATCTGAGCACGAGGATCTCACATCATCATCATTGGTTGATTCAATCATCTTTAACAATTCAGTATAGCTAATACTCTTATGGTTGTCTACAGCATCGTACAGTTTAAGTACTTCTGAAATCACTGAATCAGGAGTGTAACACATGATGTTGTAGATATTTTGAACGTGTTATGATAAAAGTTGGATCGATTTAATGATTAGTGATTGTATATTAAAAAAGATATTGGAATGATTGGATTAGGTGAATTTTTGTTAAATTGTGATTTTGTGACGTTTGAATCAAATTACAAGACTCAACCTTTGATAAAATGCAACTCTCGACAAATCACAGTTAGACCAAAACGCAGTGATAAATCCCAAGTTTTTGACAAAATGTAGTGACAAACCGTAGTGACAAGATGCAGGAATACCAAGTCGCAGTACTTGACAAAACGCAGTGACAAAACGCAGAATATCCAAGACACAACAATCAAAACGCTGTCAGTTCAAATCGCAGCCAATCAAAACGCAAGATACCCAAAACGCATAGCCACAAACCGTAGCGCTTGACAAACCGCAGGGACAAAAGGCAGGTCACTTTCAATAGTACATGTATGATGTGCGCGGAAGGCGCGTTCGGGGTCAAGGAAACTTCCTTTTCTTCGAGCAAGGTTTTCAACCTCCAAGGAGGTGAACCTAATCGTTGTAGTGTAGTATGGGGTAAGCCTCGAGAACTTATATCATTCTCTAAGGGAATAGGAATGCTAGTAAGAAATAGATGACGAGAAGGTGGGGTTGAGGATGATTATTTTTTTATATATTTTACGGATTTTTAGAAAGCTAAGGTAAAATCTCGTGGCAATTGGTTTGGGGGTGGTACTTCTACCGATTACTCTACTTTAACTAATTGGTTGGTTGAGTTGTCACGTCTTTTGTCTTAACGCGTTGTTTTCCTAAAGGTCGTATGTTAGGAATTAGAAAATTCAGTCGTTAAAGTATGGGTCACCTGTTAGAAAGAATTGTAAATACACTTAACGCGTTGTTTTCCTAAATGTCGTATGTTAGGAATTAGAAAAGTCATGTTATGTTAATGAGTAGTTAGTTAAGTAACACCGTGGAGGACGGACGGGTCTTTACCCACTGTATGCCTGATCCACAGCCCGTTGGTGGCGTTTGTTTGTAAAACACTATAAATACCCTCTACCTCCCAAGGTAGAGGGTTGGAGCTTTCAATACCATTTTTCTTTGTTTCACATAGTTCCCAACTCTCTTCCCTTTCTCTCTCTAACTTTCTCTCTCTAAACATTGTGAACGCCCCATATGGTTTATGGTTTAATGTGTTTGTGAAATCCTATATCCTACAATTGGTATCAAGAGCCATGGTTTGATCACTCATCTTTCATGCTCTTTGTTTTGGTGGATTTCATAAGGTTTTTGGGGTTATAAGTGTTTAGGAGAGTTTGAATCATTTGGACAATTTCTAGTGTTAAAGTTTGAATTTTGATTGTACTTTTGTGTTTAGAATCATCATATGTGTTTAGGTTTTGAATTGGAAGGCTTAAATCATTGTGGTTTGGTTGTTTTTATTGAAAAAGTTGTTGTTTTTGAAAAGTGTATGAGCGAGTTTAGCCACGGTTTTGCATTTCTTGGAAGCGAGTTGCTTTGTTATTGAAAGCGAGTTGGTATATGCGACTTGGCTATTAAGCGAGTTGTATTAGCGGCGAGAGTTGGTATATGCGACTTGGTTATTAAGCGAGTTGTTTCTTCAAGCGACTTGAGTTTTAAAGCGACTTAGCTATTAAGCGAGTTGTAGTGTCAGCGAGTTGGTTTAAGACTTGGACTTGGTTAAGCGAGTTGTCATTGTATGCGACTTAGCTATTAGCGAGTTGTTTCTTTAGCGACTTGAGTTTTATGCGACTTGTCTTTTAAGCGAGTTGGATTGTCAGAGTTGATACGGCGAGTTGACTGTTTAGCTACTTGTCTATTGAGAGTTGTCACTTCTACGTGCTACATTTTTACGATTGTTCTATTGGTTTAGTAAAATCCCGTGAAGGAATCAATTTCCCGGTTTAATCAAACAATAGTAAAATCCTGTAGAACTTGTAATCATGTCAAACAACGTGCCTACTATCGTTTCTTCAGAAGTGTGCGGGGACGTTCAAGCGGTTGGATCGGATACTCGTCCACCTATGCTTGACAGAAGGCCGATTATGACTCATGGGCTCAAAGAATCAGTTGTTACTGCTTTGGGAAAGGAAAATGGGGTCAACATTCTCAAATCGGTTGATGAAGGACCTTATCCGATTGAGACTACAAGAGACATAATTGATACTGCTGCAGATGGAACAATGATCTTTGGATTGGACGGACCAAAGACGTATGATGAGCTCGGTGATAAGGAGAAAAAGAGATTCGATGCTGATATCAGGGCTTCAAACATTATACTTCCGGGTCTTCCAAAAGATATCTACAAGCTTATCAATCACAACACTGAAGCCAAGGCGGTTTAGGATAATGTCAAGATGCTTCTCTCAGGTTCTGAATTGACTAAGGAAGACAGAGAATCACAACTGTATGATGAATTTGAGCACTTTAAGATGAAACCGGAAGAAAGTGTCTATGAATATTACGTGAGATTCCACAAGCTTGTGAATGATATGAGGAATATCAAAATGACCATGCCAAATATTCATTTGAATTCAAAGTTTGTGAACAACATGAATCCCGAATGGCACAAATTTGTCACCTCTGTGAAGCTAACCAAAGGATTGAAGAACACCAACTATGAGCAACTTTATGCCTTCCTTCTTGGAATGAGAGACATGCTATGTTTGAACGAAGGATTCTGGAACAATTCAAAACTAACCGGGGAGAAACAAGCTCTTCAAATGATTCAACAGCCTTTTACACAAATGTTGGAATTACCACCAAAACTTCTCAAGTCGTACCCACGGGTAATGGTAACTACAAACTCATCCCTGATCCAGCATATAAGCCTCTAGACCCGAACACATTCATGGAAAACTTCATCAATCAACTATCTCTCATGGTTAGTCAAAATCTGAATACCATTCCTCACACCAACAATAACCTTAGATTAGTATCCAACCCACACAATCAAGCTACTGTCAGAGATGGAAAGGTTATGGTGCAACCAGTTCAAGGTAGGCAGTATGAACAAGGAAGAGGTGGAGTAGCTGGAGGGTATGTGGCTAATCAGAATCGTGGGAGAAATGCCAATCAGGGAAGTGAAGCCAATTAAGTGCTACAAGCTGTGGTGGTGATGGACACATTGCAAGGAACTGCACATCTCCAAAACGCCCTCAAAATGCTTAGTACTTCGAGGGACAAGATGCTTCTGGTACAAGCTCGGATAATGGAGCTGTTTGGATGAAGAGGAATTGCTGTTTCTTGCTGAGGGAAATGCCAAGACTTATGATGTTGATGTGGATGAACACCGGCCAGGTGGTAGGGTCGAATAATCCAAATGCATTTCAAGTAGCTGACTGTGATGCTTATGATTCGGATGTGGATGATGAACCAACCGCCCGAGACAATCTTCATGGCTAGCATCTCTCCAATGGTCTCTCCAAAGGTTTCATCATCAAAGCAAGCGGGTCCATCCAAAGAATCAATCATCTCAGAGGTATTAAAATTATATGATGAAGTTGATGAGCAAAAGATATATGATAAAGTTCAATTACATGAAACTTGAAGCATGATATTGTTAATATGGGTAATAGTAATATTGTCCCATATGATCAATATGTGATCCAAAGTGAAAGTGTGATTGAACAAAGTGATGCATGTTCTGCAGTCAATGATGACTATGTTTTTAATGAATACACTCCATGTGCCCCTGATGATTCTGTTATCTCTGAACTTAATGCCTATAAAGAACAAGTTGCCATTTATGAACAACGCGCTAAGTTTAAGTTAACCACACGTGAGCAGGAAATGGATGACCAAATGAGTACAATTATTAGAAAAAGTAGCTTTAGGGAAGAAATACTAAAACAAGAGGTAGATTCCTTGAAAGAAAAGCTTAATAAAACCGGTAAGCAAAAACAAGAACTTCAAGAAAATGTGAACGTGCTTAAGCAGGAATTTAATGCTAAGGAATCAAAACTTTTAAATGAATTTTCCAACCTAAAAACTTTGAAAAACAAACTTGAAAACAAATTGTACGTTCAAGAAAACACCATTCAGACTGCTCACATGATCACTAAGCACATAGTTCTAAGTGACAAACATAGTGTTGCATTAGTTGATGAACCAAACCCTGAGTCTTGTAAGAAAGATAGAGAAGCACCGAAGGTAATTTATGATGGCAATGAAATCCTTAAGCTTAGACAGGAACCTAGTTGCGCTGTGAATACTGAGGAAGATAGGAAGTTAGAAGAAATCACTAGAAATAAATTGGATGAATAACTTAAGTGACCTTCATGCATAGAAAAGAAAATCAGTTATAAAACACCCAACTATGCTAAGGATAATTGGATTGCATTTAACAAGTTTAGACCTCAAACGCAGCTGACCCCTGAACAAGTGTTCTGGAAAAAGGATATGGACATGAAAAAAGCTGATGAGATTGTTGAACAGAATCCCTATGTAGGAGAATGCTTCCTGCCACTGTATATCCCCCAATACACCAATGCATTTAGTTCCTAGATCTATTCCCACTAAGAGCAAGACCTTAATTAGTCAGTATGTCATTTATCAATTATTTGTTGATTTTGAGAAAACATGTAAGAAAAGGATCACACCTACTGGGATAACTGAAGGGGAGAGGGGTTTTGAGCAAACTAAAGAATGCTATTTAACTGAGGTCATGCCTTTCTTTAAACAATTAAAAGGTCAATTTAAGATTCTTAAAAAGGGGATGGATTCAGATATTAAAGAAATGGAAAAGGAATTTGATGCAACGATAGTTGAGGTCAATGACTATGAGCGAGAACTAAAATATAATGAGATTGAGAGGAAGAACTTGCATACCTTAAATGAGAATCTGATTTCTGAATGTATCACTCAAGATGTGTTTTACACTGCCACAAATTGTTCAATTAATGCATCTCAATTTCATGAATTATCTGTTGCTCTGAAAGTCTCCCATGATCGTGTCATTGAGCTTGAGAAAACTAACTCTAAATTGCATGAGAAATTTGAACTGGATGATCATGATAACCTGGTGAAACAGTTTTCTAAATTGGAAGTTGAGCATCTTGCTTTGCAATTAAAATATCAACATCTAAAAGAAAATGTTAAAACCTCAAATATCAATACATCCTTGGATGCTCCTGAATTTGATGCAGTTTTTGAAATCAACAAACGCGATGAACATATTCGAGCTCATTGTAACACGATCAGAAAAATGAGAACCCAAATTTCACAATTAAAGGGTGAAAATAACAATGTGTCAGGCTTCCAAATGCCTCCTCCTTTAGATTCTCAGAGTTCTCAAACTTTTCATCTTCAAAACTTGGTTAATGTTTTACAAAAGGAAATTGAGAGTTTTCTAGAAGAAAATGAAAAGGTGAAACAACACTTTAAAGAGTTATATGATTCAATGAAAGTCACTCGTGACAAGAACAACGAAATAATAACGTCTGTTGGATCGATGTACTCTAACCAAACTAACTTAATTAGCTTGTTAAGGTTTAATAACCTCAGATAAATCCTAAGTTATTAACAATGAAACACTGAGTAATCTTTATCAAGTATGCGGAATTTACTTAATAAAGCTAAGAAGAATATAACTTTTAAACTTTCAACGATTATATTAATAACACTAATTCTGCTTGTTATGCAGACTTCTTTGACAACTCTAATAATATCGAACTCTCTAAAACTCTAATAATATGCGTACTCTAAACTTGTGAACTCGTACCTCTAATGCCAATCTAGGGGTCCTTTTATAGGCTCAAGGATAACCCTAGTCGGTTTACAATTTGTATCCTTGTACGACAAGTAATCTAATAAAGAATATTCTTGAATTACAAAGCTTTCCATAAACGAATATAACAGTTCTTTTAGCCTTGCAGTACTTTGACTTTTACAGCAGTACTTTGACTTATTCTTTAGCAGTACTTTGAATTTTTAGTACTTTGTCATTCTTCAGCACTTTAACTCTTCAGTACTTTAACTTTTTGTATCCCAACAATCCTCCCCTAACTTGAATTCTACTTGTTTGACTTCAAGTTCCTTTGTGAATTTATCTTTAACAGCTCCATCTTTGAAAGAAAAATTGTGTCTTTGCCTTTGGATTGTATCTTTGTAGACTCTGTGCTTATATCATTATTTATCAAAGTATTCTTTAGAATTTATTCTTTTCAGCATCAAACAGCAATTTTATTTCTTTTCTGCAACCATTCAGTAAGCTCCATCTTTTCAGCAACATAAGACAATTTGTATAATTAATTCAGTTAAGTTCCAGTCTATTCTCATCACTTCCAGGTGTGTAAACTCCTGTGAGAGGTGAATCATTGAAAATTTTAATGGATTTAAGTTCTCTTTACCAAATCCATTAACTCTGGAGTAGCCAAATGTTTTGATGTGTAAGATCATGGTACACTGATAACCATATGATTTTTAGCAAATCATTAGCTATCAACAGATTTGAGTTGTCTTTACCAAAAGCTGTACCCTTTTGGACTAGTTAGTTCTTTCATCATGGTGAACTAATTACCATATAATGGTTTTTCCACAGCCTTTACCACAAGCCATTTTCTTGTGGGCTAGCCAACTCTTCACAATACTGATATGGTGAGTTGATTACCATACAACTTATTAGCAAGATGTCAACTATAAAACGGATTTGAGATATCTTTACAAGAGCCGTTTGCTCATGGATTAGCCAATCCTTTTGTAACCATGGTGGATTGATAACCTATTGATGTTACCATCTCAAAAACCATTTATTTCTTTTAACCTTTGTTTTAAAATATTTATTACTTAACAAAAGTTTTTCAAAAAAAATCAGTAACTGGTTTAAAAAGCAGCAGTACTTTGATGAAAGTACTTGTTTGATCAGCGATACTTTGAATAAAGTACTGATATATCAAAAATTTAATCAATTAAGATTCATACCAGTTATTCATCAGCTATATCTGTCCATCTGATAAACAATTTGATAACCATTAGTGCTGTTTCATTGTCTTCTTCAACTTCCATTCCATGCTCCAGCATCCTCCTTATGAGATCTGATGTGAGAGGGTATCTTCTATCAGCTAACATGTGAATCATTGTCCCATCTTCTAGCTCTAGAACATGTACTCCAGATTCATCAAAGAATCTCCAGCAAGTAATCTCCCAGTCTTCTTGATTTTTACAGATCTCAGCAGTACTTGTTTCTTCAGTTTCCCAAATAGTTATGAGATCTCCAAGTAAGACTAAACCAAATCCTTTTGATGGATTGTGTTCATAATATTCTTTCACCACATGATATAAATGGAATAAATCCACTCTATCAATTATATGCAATAAATCCCATAGCATATTGAACACCTTGAAGCTTTCATCTTCTTTGTGAAACATCAGATAATTCTCATCTTTTGACTCAAAAACTTCAAAAGTAGTTATTGGAGATTTGTTCATCTTCAATTCAGCATCATCTTTAGAATACTCAAAATCTATTATTCTTAAGTAATTCCTTAGATCATCATTTGTTTCAGATCTTAATTCAACTTTCTTTGACGGCTGATGATCTTTATCTTCAGTTACTCTTTTTCTTTTTCTTTTTAAACTTTCTTTTCTTTCTTCTTCTTTGTAAGCATCATCATCTTTATAATCTTTGATACTATCAACTGTCTCGATATTCTTCTCTGACAGATCATACAACTCTTTCATATTAACATAATTGGGTTGTTCAAACCAACATATCCTTTCTTCTTTAGATAAGACATCATTGCATTCCTTTCCTTAGCAAGATTTGGTCTTCTTGGCAGAGAAGAAATAGGAAGTGGTGATGGTATAGCAGCTTCAGCATTCAATTCTTCTTGTAATTTTCTAGCTGCTTCTTCATTCATAGCTTCTTCTTCATTAGCAACCTCAGCATTCAATTCAGCTTGTACCTTTCTAGCTGCTTCCTCATTCATAGCAATTTGAGCAGCCCTTATCTGTGCTAAAGTTGGTTTCTTTTTCTTCTTTGTTTCTACCAATATACCTTTTCCTTTATCCTTTGGATCAATAACAGGTTGAGAAGCTCTTGGTTGTTCTTCTTCTTGCACTCCTAGAATGTTAACACCCCTTGGCCTTGATAAATCATGCAAAATCTCAGCAATGGTTTCATCATCACTTGCAATATGTATATGTTTGGGTGTAGCTTCTTCTTCTTGTATGACAGTTGAAGGACCAGCAGCTTCTTCATGTATAATAGTTGAAGGACCAGCTTTCTCTTCAAAATCTAACAACCGTAAAGTAACCAATTCTTGCCTGAAAGATCCTTGAAAAGCAGTACTTTGATCAGCAGTACCTTGATCATCAGTACTTTGAACTTGAGTATCAATAACTTGCTCCTCAGTACCTTGAACTTCAGTCCTTTCTTCCTCAGTACTTTCAATATTAACATATTCTTCAGTACCTTGAGGTTCATTCTCCTTAACATCTTCTTTCAAATTCGTTTCTTCTAAATTCCTCCCCAATTGGACAGAAGATGATTGTGGATCCTTCTTACCTTCGGTTTGCTTCTTAAATTAGAACATGATCATCTTCACTCTCCATGCTCCAGTCAAAGCTTTCTTTGAGACTTGACCCATAAACGATGATGTTGAACCAATGGCCAGACAAAATTCTTGAGTCTTCTAAATTTAAGCTTTATCTTCTTAATTTGTTTAGCCTGAGCCTCAGTTGTTTTCTTCAATCTGACTAACTCCCTTGTCAGAACATAATTATCCAATACCAAACCTTCAGGGGGTATAGTAGCTGAATCATCTCCTCGAAGTGGTGAATGTTCTTCTGGTTGAGATTCATGAGCAGATATTTGTGGAGATGGTGAAGGTGAAACTGCTACTTCTTCTTGAACTTCAGTACTTTGTGATGCAGTATGTTGTGATGCAGCACTTGCAGATGCAGTACCTTGTGATGCAGTACTTGCAGATGCAGTACCTTGTGTAGAAGCAGTACCTTCTCTGCAGCATCCTCTGCAAAGCATCGCTCTGACAGCTTGAACAACTTCCATCATAGAAGTAGTTAATGGAGTGTCCCTTCCAGTGAATAGATCACTCTTCCTAGCCATGAAAGTGAAGATCTTGGCTTGTTGTACCACAACAGGTAAAAGACTTTTAGGCTTGGGTACATCTGAAAGTTGTTTATTTAGGAACACTTGAATAAACCTTGGATACATCAACCATTTTGAACCATGAGTGATGTGTGAAAGCATTCCATCTAGAATTAGCCTTGAAAAGTTGAAAACTCGATCTGTAGCCAATCCCACTATAGCAGATGCTATATTAGACCAAAACTGCT